>OY728122.1:1790129004-1791379004 GCA_963277665.1 Viscum album
TTCGTGGGTCCGACGACTTAGATGGATCAGAGATCATCTTTATCATCCTTTGAAGAAGTATACCTGTGTGAGCTGAATCCTGTTGCTTTCCTGTGTGGATTGAGTTGTGCTATCCTGTGTGGATTTCGTTTTGCTTTTCTGTGTGGAATACGTTTACTTTCCTGTGTGGACTGAGTTGTACTTGGGATCGGAGGTTGGAGCGTATTGGAATTGATGACTTAGGTATATGTATGGGCATATACCTAAGCAGTGTCGGTTGTTACTTCGTGTTTGTATCTATCCT
Organism: Viscum album; assembly: GCA_963277665.1. NCBI lineage: Eukaryota > Viridiplantae > Streptophyta > Magnoliopsida > Santalales > Viscaceae > Viscum > Viscum album. The sequence continues at coordinate 1,790,129,288 of OY728122.1, forward strand.
TTATGGTTTATCCTTTGTGGATTTTGGGAGACCTTCAGGGGTCTCGGGGTCCCTAGTGAGTAGCTTATACTCACCCCTGCACGGACTATGCCCGCACTACGTTGTGTTGGTTGCAGACGACGGACAGCGTTGATCTTGGCTGAGGCTTGCAGAGCAGGACGGTACCTGGAGGTGGACCACTGGGCGGGACGTGTTCGGAGCGGACGACGGGACCCGAGGAGTAGTGGAGCTATCTGTACCCTCCCTTCAGGTGGGATTTCCAGTGGATTGATCGGTGTAGCAGCTTTTACTTTACAGTTGCTGTTTTCCCTTTCGAGTTGTACTTTACTTTCAGTTTGGGTTTGTATACTGGCCCATTTACTCTTCCACACTTTCAGTTGTACTCTGTTTTTACTTAGTGATTACTTTTCTTCTTGCTTACTCTGTGGTGTTTGTTTACTTTTCAAAGGCAATGCCTTCCCTTTTTACTGGTATTTACGCCTTGGTGCTAGTCGCCAGCCCCTGGCCTATGGAAGGCAGGCTTGGGGTAGTCACAGGACGGGCCCCGAGGACGGGTCGTGACAATATGAGAATATATCTTGCCGCTGAGTGTGTATATCAGACTCTTGCTCCCAATTCTCATCTAATACATGACCGGGATTCCATAGAAACTTAACCAGATGAACTTTCCTTCCTAAAAGAAATTTCATTCTATGATCAATGATTTGAACTGTTTACTCCTTAAAAGAATCATCTTCCTCTAAATCAACTTATTTAGAATAAAAAACATGAAATGGGTCGAATTAGTAAATGAGAAATTGAGAAACATGGATGAAATCATATATAGACCTATACCTATAAGGAGGAACTATCCAATATGCAACCATCCCGACCCTCTCCAAAATCTTGAAAGAATCTGTGAATCTTGGTGATAACTTACCATTCATCCAAATATATCGATTCCCTAATATAGTTGATACTTATAAGAAGACTCAATCTCCCACCTCAAACTCTATAGGTCGGATTCTATGATCGATATATGACTTCTGTCTAAACTGAGCCATATCCATACATTTCCTAATACGTTGTATGTAGAGACCCGGAGCCTGACGTACATGGACATTTCATTACATTTGCGGAATACTTAGTACATAACAAAAACACACACTAAAGGATCGTAATAGTTTAGTGTCTTTGGAAACTCGGAACGTAATCTTCTAAACGTGGTGAAAGTTCTTCAATATCTCCCATAAAGGTCATCCGTTTTTTTACCTAAAACCTTTCATTATATCCTGGGGAAAAGAAAACATAAAAGGGTGAGCTCAAATGCTCAGTAAGGGTATACAAAAGAAATAAAAATCATATCATATCTTTTTGAAAATCATGACCTGCAAAAGAGATCATAATATCTTAACATGGAACAAATCATAGAAGTGAAAATGAGATCACCATAATCATAACATGAAACTTGAAACTTTGTGGCATGCACACATAATCATGGAAAATCATTTCTTGTTAGTCATGACTCATTGCCAAGACTATCTTAGTGGACAAAGTCCCTTTCTGAATCGAGTAACCCTCGTTTCAGTCCTGTTTCACTGAACCGGTATAACCTACCATTCCAGCCATGTCTATCTCATGAGATATAAAATCTTTACCCAATGCATTGGAGGGAGATATAGGTCCCACCCATCTTATAATGAATCCTTTCTTATGTGTGCCACATAATCATAAAACACACATCATCGCATAACACATGTAACAAAATGGTATTCTTGAAACATCATCAATCAATTCATATAAGTTAAAGGAATTCATAAAAATAATTCCATCACAACATGATCAAATCAATAGGGATAAAAACAGAACCCTTTATTATCTTAGATGGAAAATAATTTTGATAAAACACTTGAACTCCATTCTTGAGGAAAATATCCTTTCTTCTTCAAAAACATTTTTCCTTTCATAACATGTCATACAACTTTAAAATAAAAGAAGTTAATTAAAAATAAACTTGAAAACTTGTAAAGGAAGATTCTTGGAAATAATGTTTTAAAAATCCATTCATGTCGTATAAGTTAAAAAAAACATTCTTCGTACTTTTGTCGGAAAAGTCAAAAAGTACCTCGTACGAAAAACGACAAAAGATTCCTTTCATACATATTACTAAAAACTCACCGAAGGGTAAAAATGGATTTAAACAATTGTAGGTGGATGGAAATAATATGACATATTGATGAAACATGGATGTGGATGATAAGATACACCCCAGTAAATACTTACGAATAAACAATCTCAGATAAAAATGAGATTGTGATATTTCCCTTACCTTAGGTCCGACTTGCTTTGTAAGTGTCTGAACCTCCTGTATAATGATTTAAATCATGTTATTGACTTATTACAGAATCATATTCATTGTTATGATATCATATATGGTTCACTTATGACATTATATTACCCGTTCTTTTGTAAATTCCATGTTAAAGAAGCGTTTTGGGTAAAATCGTTTCATTTATCGTAGGTGTTTTGACTTGTTGTTCTTGACATCATTATTACATATATCATGATTTACTTACTTCCAGAATATAAAATATGATTTATATATCATATATATTCAGTATATATATATATATATATATAATAGATAGATAAATAAAATGAAAAACACCGTTCATGGAGACGGTAGTCCGTACGTACGCATGAACGCTGTTTTTCTTTCCTTATTGTCTTGAAATGGAAGTAAGTAGATGACATACATATGTATATATATAAATAAATCCAGTAGCTTTATAATTTCATATATTTCATTTTTATTTCTTATATATACATTATAATCATTCTTAAATGGTTAACATGGAGAATGAATCTCATCGCGTCGTGGAGACGGTAGTCCGTACGTACGCACGAGCGATGATATCATTTCTATAAATATTGAATTGAATTGGAGTGGATTATACAATATATCAGAATCAATATGATGTTGTAATAACTATGTATAGTTATTATTTACACCATTATACCCATCCATGTAAGGTGGTGGTGGAAAATAGATTACACCACGGCGTGGAGACGGTATTCCGTACGTACGCACGCGCGGTGATTTCTTTTTCCGTAGGATGGATAGATGGTGAAATAGGGGTTTTTAATACTTATAATAAAATATCAGTATATGAGTGATACTGATGTTATTACTTCATAATGAAACAACCTAAGAAGAAGAACTGGAAGAAGAAATAAAGATGAAAGAATTGGTAACGGTAATTACCTCTTCTTTGAAGTGCCTCTTTGAGACCTCCTCTTAGGGCACTAGAATTGGTCTTTGAGGAAGACCAGAACCTCTAGGATATTTCTAGGGAAGTGGAGAAGAGATTTTGGCAGGGGTTGGCCGAGCTTGAGTGCTCAAATTGGTGTGAGGAGGAGGGGGAGGAGGTGTCCTTTTATAGGGGAGGAGAGGGGCACCTTAGGAATATCTCATAATATTATTTTATATTAAAGTCAAAATCGGTTTATAATGGTTCCAAAGGGTATTATTTCGAAGCTAAAGTGGGGATGGGTCGAAATCCTATCAACCAATAGAATTTAGACAAGTTTAGGATATTATTTTAACCTTATCAATTAGATTTAACTCTAAGTTAAATAATTTAACTTTTACCATGTCTTTTTGTTTTCTTTCACTATATGGTTAATACACTTACTATAACATGCCAAACGAACCCCAAATTGTTTATTATATATATATATATCCTTATCTAAGTCATTTGGCCGAACCTTAGATTTTTAGGAAAACAATAACAATTAATAATATAATATTTGATTTAAAAACTATTTTGTGTCAATTTTGACACTATTTGATATATGATTTTTGTGAATGTCATAAAAGAATTAAATTTTCGAACCAAGTTGATTAAATCAACATTAATATATCATAGTAACCTATAAAATTAGTGGAATTCATAAAAAATCTCAAATTACATTTATTTTGGTGTTTATAACATCAATTATGTCAATATTTCATTAATAAGATAATTACTGCATCATCGTTGTGTCATAAATAAATTAAATTATTTGATGTCTAAAAATTACAAATAAACTACCATCATGTAGGAAATCTTTTTATCTTTCTAATGAATATTTACAATCGAATTTATCTTATGTATAACCCTATATTAAAAATTATTTACTTATTAAACATTGATTTTAACTATTTTAACCTTTCTTTAAATAAATTAATAATAAATGTCCTAATCTAATCCAAGTGGGCCTAAATGGTCATATTTTATTCCTAAGTTTGTTTTTGGTCGAATTACCCTTGTCCAATAGAATTAGGACATGTGTTAGGGTAATATTAATATCATATTTACCCTTAGTTACCCTATTTACTATTAACCGCGGTAAAAAAAGTAAAAAGTTACTATTCACCAAAAAATTATTTTCATCTCATTGAACCACATTTTAGTCCTTGATATTAACCGTGTCTCTCGGATTTTCGAAATTCCATTCACAGAAGCGGCAAAATTAAGTTTTATGAAAAATTCAGTTTTTTTTAACTACCACTTAGTAGTTTCACTATTCATCAAAAATTGATGTTTTTCAGAACAATGCCAAAATTTCATCCTAAGCTATATTTCATATTCCGAATTAAAAAATGAAATCTCTTTTACAAAATTCATAACATAGAAGTTGCATTAATTAATTTTATAATTAAATCCTGCTGTTAAAATAAATAGCGTGTTTTTAGGAAACAATATATATCAAAAGATTGACACTTGATTATGTCTGGTTTAAATGTGAAATTACAACCAATGACCAACATTGTATTAAATTGTAAAAATATATTCTAAATATACTTTAAAACCACTCAAATTAATAATTTATCACTATTAATTATTTCGATTAAAAAAGTTGTTTTTAATTATAATTTAGTAATTTTCACTATTCATCAGAATATGAAAGTTATCCGAAACATACCAAAATTTCACCTTAGGCTAAATTCGATACTCCGAATCCAAGAATGAAGTTCATTTTGAAAAATAAGATTTACAGAATTTTAAAAATTGGTTATTACTATTCATAACGGCTAGTTTTAATAATATTTTAATAGCACATCGTTGTTTAGTGAAACTTGGTATTGCGTATTACACGCGCTATCGAGGAAGGTCGTGATTGCGTGTAATGCAAGGCAAGACAAGGATGCGTGTTGTGCAAGCTCCTTTTAGTGTAGCGTACAACAGAAGACATTAATAAAATTAAAAAGAATATTTTTCATAAAATATCGGGCTGTTACATTCTACCCCCCTTAAAATGAATTTCGCCCTCGAAATTCGTCGGGGTTATAAATGGTTTACTATTTGAAAGTTGCTTTGATAGAAACCCACATCGTAAAAAGGAATACCCAAACTTATCTTTAAAAAAACAAAAGTATGAAACGTAACAGTTACCCAAATAAACTAATCACTGGGTTTCCACATAGGTGAAAATATGGATATGGAAGAGAAATCTAACCATCATGTTCTGATGGAGAGTGGTAGAGAACATGGCTATGGAAAAGCCAACAATCACAAATCCATAGATTTGTGACGATCTAAGGTATCATCCGATTCATTAGATATAAGATCACTAGGACAACATTTTTGTTTTTCAATATCATTTCCCTAAAGTTGAAAAATTAGAAGAAATACTTACTTGATTTTGGTATAATCTCACTGTTGTTCGTGAATTGAACAATTTACACTTCTTCCCTTAAGGAAATGAAGTTGAATTTGTTATTCGTGATGTGTTAGCAGATCATGTGATAGAATGACAGGTCATTCCATCTGTCTCAAACAAAAGGTTAGCAAAAATTATATGCATAAATCGATCTATAGTGAGATTAATCATATATGGTTCCTAAAATGGACTTATACTTCATATATCATACTGCTTAATATAATAAAACTAGTTTCTACTAAACAGGGACTTCCTGTAGGCCAGTGGTAGGCGATAAAGGCCAGTCGCACTTCGGCTGTGGGTTCGATTCCTACAGCCTTGTCCGAAGCAATGGGCTGTCACCCGTCCTGCAGGTTGTCCTTTTTCTAAAACTACGTTACTATAACATCCCATCAATAATATCGAAAATCTTCTATCCTTAAACAATACTAACTTATTTCCAACATAATCCAGTCTAATCTTTAGGCTTATACATAATACTGCAGTCCACTCTCATAATATAGTGACAACGATTACCAGAGATTTAATACTATCGTTGATCCCCATATATCACAAGATATGTCTTGTTGGTCACATTCCAAACATTCAAAGTCCTTAATCATGTATTCTCTTGAATACCCATTGAACCTTGGTGAAAACATGAATGCAGTTAAACGTTAACACTTTCCACATACCAAAATCCTCAAAATTCTTTATAATCAAACCATGATATCACTTAGTCCTTATATCAATCATGAGCTCATGAATACAATCAAACATCTCATTATCTTCTTATCCTTTCATTATGAACTTATCATCTACTTTCCAAAAGTATCTGAATAACCTTTCATGGTTACTGGTAACATTAATCAGACAACAATATAACAATCCTTACATGTCTCTTTATTCCATAGTACCATGTGATTACATATACAACATTACACATGATAAACATGTAATCATTCCACTACATTCTTAAACCATTGACCGAGCTTCAACATTTCTTTCGTCTCATATATCATTTGTAGTTTCTTCATCATCATCAACATAAATACTTCCCATACGACCGTACTGATTATCTTCATGAGACTTTCCCTTAGGGCATTGGTTTGCATAATGCCCATACATTCCACATTTAAAACATTTAACCATTGTTGATGTCGTAGCAATACCATTATCCTCATCCATGGTGTTAACTGAACCTTTTCCTTTGCACTTACTTGCTTTGTTTCCTTCTTTTCCACACCCAAAGCATCTTCCAGTTCCTTTGAAACATTCTCCTTGATGCCTCTTCCCACATGATTTACATAGGGGAAATTGAACTTTCTTTCCTCTATGATCATCATGAAACTCCATCTTTCTCTTATTAGCTGAGTCAGGAAACTTACCAAATTTTACTTTATTGATCATATTATGAGATTGCTGATTCGGCATAATAATGATGTTTGGACTTCCAAATCCCATTTCATTTTGTTGCTCATGAAAAATATCATTCCATTGTCCATCATATCCTCCATTATCGTGAATCACCTTGTTTCCAGCCATTTTCTAAAACCCAAAAAGAATAGTGTGAGAGGCAAAAATCATGCTAGGGAAAACAACATAATAAAGGGGGAGTATCCTCAATATCTAACTTCTTAGGTTAAATTCTATGATCGTTACCATAGTTCTAGGACTGTATCTTATACGTATACTTATCCTTAGGGACATCCCTAGACATACCTTAGAAATAACTCTAGGGATCTCACTAACGTTTTCGCATCCTAGTTTCCAAAGGTTGACTAAACCTTTCCTCTGATACCAACTGTAGAGACCCGGAGCCTGACGTACATGGACATTTCATTACATTTGCGGAATACTTAGTACATAACAAAAACACACACTAAAGGATCGTAATAGTTTAGTGTCTTTGGAAACTCGGAACGTAATCTTCTAAACGTGGTGAAAGTTCTTCAATATCTCCCATAAAGGTCATCCCTTTTTTTTACCTAAAACCTTTCATTATATCCTGGGGAAAAGAAAACATAAAAGGGTTTGCTCAAATACTCAGTAAGGGTATACAAAAGAAATAAAAATCATATCATATCTTTTTGAAAATCATGACCTGCAAAAGAGATCATAATATCTTAACATGGAACAAATCATAGAAGTGAAAATGAGATCACCATAATCATAACATGAAACTTGAAACTTTGTGGCATGCACACATAATCATGGAAAATCATTTCTTGTTAGTCATGACTCATTGCCAAGACTATCTTAGTGGACAAAGTCCCTTTCTGAATCGAGTAACCCTCATTTCAGTCCTGTTTCACTGAACCGGTATAACCTACCATTCCAGCCATGTCTATCTCATGAGATATAAAATCTTTACCCAATGCATTGGAGGGAGATATAGGTCCCACCCATCTTATAATGAATCCTTTCTTATGTGTGCCACATAATCATAAAACATACATCATCGCATAACACATGTAACAAAATGGGATTCTTGAAACATCATCAATCAATTCATATAAGTTAAAGGAATTCATAAAAATAATTCCATCACAACATGATCAAATCAATAGGGATAAAAACAGAACCCTTTATTATCTTAGATGGAAAATAATTTTGATAAAACACTTGAACTCCATTCTTGAGGAAAATATCCTTTCTTCTTCAAAAACATTTTTCCTTTCATAACATGTCATACAACTTTAAAATAAAAGAAGTTGATTAAAAATAAACTTGAAAACTTGTAAAGGAAGCTTCTTGGAAATAATGTTTTAAAAATCCATTCATGCCGTATAAGTTAAAAAAAACATTCTTTGTACTTTTGTCGGAAAAGTCAAAAAGTACCTCGTACGAAAAACGACAAAAGATTCCTTTCATACATATTACTAAAAACTCACCGAATGGTAAAAATGGATTTAAACAATTGTAGGTGGATGGAAATAATATGACATATTGATGAAACATGGATGTGGATGATAAGATACACCCCAGTAAATACTTACGAATAAACAATCTCGGATAAAAATGAGATTGTGATATTTCCCTTACCTTAGGTCCGACTTGCTTTGTAAGTGTCTGAACCTCCTGTATAATGATTTAAATCATGTTATTGACTTATTACAGAATCATATTCATTGTTATGATATCATATATGGTTCACTTATGACATTATATTACCCGTTCTTTTGTAAATTCCATGTTAAAGAAGCGTTTTGGGTAAAATCGTTTCATTTATCGTAGGTGTTTTGACTTGTTGTTCTTGACATCATTATTACTTATATCATGATTTACTTACTTCCAGAATATAAAATATGATTTATATATCATATATATTCAGTATATATATATATATATATAATAGATAGATAAATAAAATGAAAAACACCGTTCATGGAGACGGTAGTCCGTACGTACGCATGAACGCTGTTTTTCTTTCCTTATTGTCTTGAAATGGAAGTAAGTAGATGACATACAAATGTATATATATACATAAATACAGTAGCTTTATAATTTCATATATTTCATTATTATTTCTTATATATACATTATAATCATTCTTAAATGGTTAACATGGAGAATGAATCTCATCGCGTCGTGGAGACGGTAGTCCGTACGTACGCACGAGCGATGATATCATTTCTATAAATATTGAATTGAATTGGAGTGGATTATACAATATATCAGAATCAATATGATGTTGTAATAACTATGTATAGTTATTATTTACACCATTATACCCATCCATGTAAGGTGGTGGTGGAAAATAGATTACACCACGGCGTGGAGACGGTATTCCGTACGTACGCACGCGCGGTGATTTCTTTTTCCGTAGGATGGATAGATGGTGAAATAGGGTTTTTTCATACCTATAATAACATATCAGTATATGAGTGATACTGATGTTATTACTTCATAATGAAACAACCTAAGAAGAAGAAGTGGAAGAAGAAATAAAGATGAAAGAATTGGTAACGGTAATTACCTCTTCTTTGAAGTGCCTCTTTGAGACCTCCTCTTAGGGCACTAGAATTGGTCTTTGAGGAAGACCAGAACCTCTAGGATGTTGCTAGGGAAGTGGAGAAGAGATTTTGGCAGGGGTTGGCCGAGCTTGAGTGCTCAAATTGGTGTGAGGAGGAGGGGGAGGAGGTGTCCTTTTATAGGGGAGGAGAGGGGCACCTTAGGAATATCTCAAAATATTATTTTATATTAAAGTCAAAATCGGTTTATAATGGTTCCAAAGGGTATTATTTCGAAGCTAAAGTGGGGATGGGTCGAAACCCTATCAACCAATAGAATTTAGACAAGTTTAGGATATTATTTTAACCTTATCAATTAGATTTAACTCTAAGTTAAATAATTTAACTTTTACCATGTCTTTTTGTTTTCTTTCACTATATGGTTAATACACTTACTATAACATGCCAAACGAACCCCAAATTGTTTATTATATATATATATCCTTATCTAAGTCATTTGGCCGAACCTTAGATTTTTAGGAAAACAATAACAATTAAAAATATAATATTTGATTTAAAAACTATTTTGTGTCAATTTTGACACTATTTGATATATGATTTTTGTGAATGTCATAACAGAATTAAATGTTCGAACCAAGTTGATTAAATCAACATTAATATATCATAGTAACCTATAAAATTAGTGGAATTCATAAAAAATCTCAAATTACATTTATTTTGGTGTTCATAACATCAATTATGTCAATATTTCATTAATAAGATAATTACTGCATCATCGTTGTGTCATAAATAAATTAAATTATTTGACGTCTAAAAATTACAAATAAAATACCATCATGTAGGAAATCTTTTTATCTTTCTAATGAATATTTACAATCGAATTTATCTTATGTATAACCCTATATTAAAAATGATTTACTTATTAAACATAGATTTTAACTATTTTAACCTTTCTTTAAATAAATTAATAATAAATGTCCTAATCTAATCCAAGTGGGCCTAAATGGTCATATTTTATTCCTAAGTTTGTTTTTGGTCGAATTACCCTTGTCCAATAGAATTAGGACATGTGTTAGGGTAATATTAATATCATATTTACCCTTAGTTACCCTATTTACTATTAACCGCGGTAAAAAAAGTAAAAAGTTACTATTCACCAAAAAATTATTTTCATCTCATTGAACCACATTTTAGTCCTTGATATTAACCGCGTCTCTCGGATTTTAGAAATTCCATTCACAGAAGCGGCAAAATTAAGTTTTATGAAAAATTCAGTTTTTTTTAACTACCACTTAGTAGTTTCACTATTCATCAAAAATTGATGTTTTTCAGAACAATGCCAAAATTTCATCCTAAGCTATATTTCATATTCCGAATTAAAAAATGAAATCTCTTTTACAAAATTCATAACATAGAAGTTGCATTAATTAATTTTATAATTAAATCCTGTTGTTAAAATAAATAGCGTGTTTTTAGGAAACAATATATATCAAAAGATTGACACTTGATTATGTCTGGTTTAAATGTGAAATTACAACCAATGACCAAAATTGTATTAAATTGTAAAAATATATTCTAAATATACTTTAAAACCACTCAAATTAATAATTTATCACTATTAATTATTTCGATTAAAAAAGTTGTTTTTAATTATAATTTAGTAATTTTCACTATTCATCAGAATATGAAAGTTATCCGAAACATACCAAAATTTCACCTTAGGCTAAATTCGATACTCCGAATCCAAGAATGAAGTTCATTTTGAAAAATAAGATTTACAGAATTTTAAAAAGTGGTTATTACTATTCATAACGGCTAGTTTTAATAATATTTTAATAGCACATCGTTGTTTAGTGAAACTTGGTATTGCGTATTACACGCGCTATCGAGGAAGGTCGTGATTGCGTGTAATGCAAGGCAAGACAAGGATGCGTGTTGTGCAAGCTCCTTTTGGTGTAGCGTACAACACAAGACATTAATAAAATTAAAAAGAATATTTTTCATAAAATCTCGGGCTGTTACATTGTACCTGTATCAATATCTCTTGAATGAGATGAGGTCCTAGTAGTGTTTTCTCCCCTACCTATAACCAACATAGAAGCTAATGATAAGGCTTTCCATGGAGTACCTCATATGAATCCATTTAGATATTCACTTGAAAACTATTATTATAAGGGAACTTAGCTAGAGACAAGTGCTTTTCCCAAGATCCTTAAAAACCAAAGACACACGCTCAAAGCATGTCCTCTAGTACATATATAGTGCACTCAGAATGACCATAGGTCTAAGGGTGATATGTTTTAATCAGAAGTGCCTATGATCCAAGAGCGCTCTGCAATCCCTGTCAGAACTGAGAAGTAAACCAAGCATCTCTATTAGATACGATGCTACCCAAAACCCCATGATCGTGCATGATCTCTCAGAAGTAATTTATCCCATGTTAATTCAATAATAAGGTCTCCTAGATATACAAGAAGTGGAAAACCATCATTAACCTTTCCATAATTACCCACACACAGTCACTGCCCCAGGGTGAATTCGGTAACCCCGTCATGAAATCCATAGTGATTTTATCCCATTTTCACTCAGGGATGAGTAACTACTGAGACATGAAGGTTATCAATGCTTCACTTTCACTTACTGATATGTGTAACACCTAATAACAAATCTTATAATCTTCTTTTTCATCCCCTGTCACTAATACTGGTGGAGTAAGTCATAGTACATCTTAGTGATTTTGGGATGTAATGCCTATTTGGAAGCATGATATTCATGCATCTACTCCCCTTGTATGTTTTTAGATACCCAAACATGCCCATGGATATGTTGGATCACATCCTCATCAATAACCCAACTAGGATGTGGGTCCTCACCTGAAACACTTTCCCTTAGGACCAAGCCTTTAGGATCTAAAAAATGTATCCTATTCACTCGATCCAGAAGTGATGAGGCCACTACTAACGTTATGATAAAATAATTCTCATGACACTCCTGAACTTCTAGATGTATTTTAAAAATAAGATCCATCAACTATCATTCACCATTGGGTTCCTGAACAACTTGAGTCTAATTATTTCTTCTCAGAGTTTCAGTTATTACATTTCCCTTCCCTGGCATGTTAGCAAGCTCAAAGTCAAAAGACTAAAAGTATTCAACCCATATTCACTTTCATAGGTTCAATACATGTCATGATAATATTTATTTGAGAGTTTTATGGTTTGTGTATACCAAAAACTATTCCCACGATATGTATGGTCTCTAACAATGTAAGGCATTAAAAGAAAATTGCTAACTCGAGGTCATGTGCTAGGTAATTATACTTGTGAGGCATCATCTGATGAGACCCTTATGCTTAGACTCATTCCCCTTGCATCAAAACAACTCCCAACTTAATGACTGATGTATCACAATAAAATATGTAGCCCCTACTAGGCTTAGGAAAAACGAGGATCAGTGTTGAGGTCAACCTTTCCTTTATCTATTGAAATTCATTATCAAAATCTTCTGACCATGTAAACTTTACACCTTTCTTGTTCAAGCCTATAAGTGGTGTTTCCAAGTTAGAAAAGTTTTGGATGAAATTATAATAATAACTAGATATCCCCAGGATGCTCTATATCAAATACGTTCTTGGGATGCTCCCAAGAAATAATGGATCTTTCCTTTTATGGATCCATAGATACCCCTACTTTTGATATAATGTGACCCAGGAAGTGAACTTTATCAATAAAGAAATGTCATTTTGTGAGATTGAAATAGAACCTATGCTCTATTAGTGTAATCAGTATGATTTGATGGTGTTTCGAATAATTGTGTCTAGTCTAAGAATACACTAAGATATCATCCATGAAAATGACCACAAAATCATCCAGGTATGGGTGGAAAACCTGATTTATCAAGTCCATAAATATAGCAGGTGTGTTTACTAGAAAGAACAACATCACTAGATATTTAAATATTCCATACCTGGTTTATAATGTTGTTCATGGTATATATGAGGGTTTGACACTTACCTGATGCTAGCTCGACCTCAAACCAATCGTTAATAAGAACATGTCTCCTTAGAGATGGTTGAAAAGAACTTCTATTCAATTAAGTGGGTACCAATTCTTTACCATAGGATGAATTAATCATTGGTAATCCACACATAGACTTAGGGTAATATTTGGATTCTTAGAAAAAAAACATAGGAGAACCCCAAGGATAAGCATTGGGTCGTATAAACCATTTGACCTATGAGTCCTCTAATTACCTCTTGAGTTCCTAAATCTCTATAAAATCCAACCTCTATAGAGGTGTAAACACTGGTTCTTATCTCGAAAAAAGTTCAATGGTGAAATCCATCTCTCTCTTAGGATGTATCCCAAAAAAGAAATTAGGGAAAACTTCTATGAATTGGTCTACCACTGGAGGAAAAATATCCTATCATACACCTTGATCATCAAGAAAATGACTAGAAATCTAGGCCAATACTCTTCCTAATATATGATGCTCAGGTATGCCTTTAATTTCTTGTACATCCCATTCTCATCTATAAACATAGCTACCACCATTAGGTGATATAAAAGAAACAATTCAGTGATTACAATCAATATGGTATTGATAAGCCACTAACCAATCCATCCTGAGAATTATGTCAAAACCTGTCATCTTAAGGATGAAAATGTTCCACAAGAAATGGTAATCGCCGATCTCAAGGCAGCACTCCTTACATCAGCAAACACTTTTGATCATACTCCCAACAGAGTATCGAGGGACATTAACCTACCAAATTACTCAATCTAGAGTCTAATACTCTCTATTAAATCTAATAATAAAAGTAAGTGTGAATCGTCAGTATCAAATATGGAAGATACTAAAGTCAGGGATACTAAGATCACACCTCATACTATAGATGGCCCTAAACACTTCTCCTTAGGCATAGGAAGCACTTTATGTAACTAGTATGTTCCATAGCCCTGAGCTACAACCTAGCCTCCCTGAGTAGGTATGCTCTGTTGGTGCTGATCATTATATGTCTGAATTCCTTAACCATGACTTCTACCTCAACCTAATCAGCTAGTGGTACTCCATATCCCATCCAAGAGTGGTGCCACTAATCCGACACTAGAATTCAGAGCTAGTACATATCCTCTCCCACTGGGAACCTGTGGAAAGGTCCTGGAAAATATCTGGAGATGGCTCATTCTTCCATAGGATTTACACTCTAATGGGTGTCTACTATACTGGGGATTCATGTGACCTGTTCTTCCACACTGATGGCATACCATGTAACCACTAATGTGCATACTATGATTGGCACTACTCTTATGAAAATACTTTAGGTGAAGCTTCCTGTCACTAGATGGTGCACTTCCCTTCCTAGGGGATGAAACACCATTCCCTTTACCTTAAACTTCCCTCATATTTCACTCATAGATAAGTTCTTGGTTCCCTATTTAAAACATGTTATATAGTCAAAAGTTGTTCACCTGAGATCAGATGGCATACTCGATCCCATCCTCAAAGAGTCTCACTCTAGAAATCTCATCACCATAAATAGTGGGTGAAAATCACTAATGCTTAGTTAAGAGAGGTTAATAGTCCCTGATAGACATAGTAAACTACTCCAAGTTTATGAATTACCTATCTTGATTAGCTCTTAGGATCTCTAGGGAAACAAATTCATATAAGGTAGTCTAGAAATCCCTCCAGACCAGGCCCTAATGTTGATTTTCTTGCATAAGAACATCCTACCATCGCTTTCCAGGTCCATGAAGTATATACACTGAAAGATTCCCCATCATTTATAGAGGTGTCTCTATATGCTCAAAGATCGAAATCATATCCTCTAGCTATGATTTATCAACCTGGGGACCACCCCCCCCCCCCCCCAAAAAAAACAATTAGGCGGGTGATGCTATTGCAACTCCCTTATCAATTCTGACATAGTCGGTGCAGGTCGCAAATCTCCTTCCATGGACTGCACTACCCATAGGAAACTCTCTTTAATATGATCATTAGTGACTAGTCTAGGTATAACATTTGGTACTACTTGATGTGCTACTGGTGGCACTACTAAAATTTCCGGGCCCACCACCTCAGAAGCATGGTCTTCGCCGCCTTCCGGGTGCTCAAATTGATTCCTTCATGGAAGCATATATCTACAATGCCAAGCACACACCTTTGAACTATTATTAGGTAGAAAGGATTATTGATAACAAGCAAGGATAGGCTCACGACCAGAATACAAGAGGTACACTATCCAACTTCCCATTTCTAGGGTTAAGTTATAAAGTGAAATTTAAAGTTTCAATCATAAAGGTTCAATTATATGGGGTATCAATTCCAAGTTATAGAGGAAAAAACTCTTTAATTTGTAATTGGAATCCTCATTTAACAACAACCATTTCCTTTAAGAGTTAAAATTTTGTATGTTTTCATATAATGGTTCAATTATAAGTATTTCTATTCCCATGTTATAAATACCTAATCTTTATAAGTTAAAATTAGAATTAAATGTAACTACAAATCCTTTTTCCACCAGTATGGGATGTAACAATACCCTAAATGATGGTCCAATTTTATGGATCTCCATTCCCAATTTATAATGACACAAACTTTATAAATTTCATTTATTATCAATTTAATCATAACTAACTAACATTTTATCCCATGTAACTAAAATTCCATGGATTAAACATGTCATAATTGGTTAGCTAAGGTTCCACCATCATGCTATGTGGGAAAACTCCATTTAGGATAATGCAGACACTTTAAGTAACTAATTATTTCCTCCTTTTTCCTATAAGAAGCATTAGAAAAACTTACATGTATAGAAATCAAGGAACATACGATAAGCAACATACAGTGAAAAAAACATGGCATGGAATATGCATGACACACACACACACACACCTACATGTCTATTATGATGCATGAGGAAATGATCCCTTGTCATAATGGACCAAGGGTAAAAATCCATAACATAACAAACATTATAAGTCATGTGTGTCACCCAATGGTGAAAGTAGTGCAGCTATAACAAGAGAAATCCAGAACAACAAGCCTCATCCCCTGGTAGCTTGGATTTCCCCCGAACATGTGTTAGATACTCCAATGCATGACTTATTACCAAGTTCTGACACTTCCTAGTCTCATATCTACCAATCCCAAAACAGTAGGGAAAAATAATAGAAACCTATGATACTACTTTGTGATGTACTAGATACGTTTCACTCATAAGTAATCGAACATGAGGGCCACATAGCCTCAGGCTTGTCTCCCTATACACCAGAGGCTACCGACTAGTAGTGATGGTCTATGGTGGTATGGTGGGGAAACTATACCTTCTTTATCAAAGTGTATCACAATGGTAAATAATAATAAAGCGTCAACAAAAATATTAAGGTAGAAAAATATAATAACAGGTAAGTAGAAATAAACCATCCAAATAATAAAAAATAGATATAAACAATAACATGATTGTATACAAATGATATCATGATAGTTCACAAGTGAAAATAGGAAAACATGGTAACATGCATACAATATAATACCAGTATATAAAAAAGAGACAAAATACTAGAAAAACTATCTCCATGAGCATCCCAAGTATTGGCTCGGTCATCTACTCCCAAGCTCCCATACCAAAAATAAATCAAGCATCCATAGTTAGGTGCTTACCTTTATCCTTACTTGCATCCATGTAATCTGCATGAGCACTGAACATCGATCCACACATAGTGTGAGTAAAACTCAATAGGCCACTACCAATGGTTTCTAATTCAAATCAAGTCTATGAATATAAAATGTAACAATGTTCAGGTATAATAGATATAAAGTGGTAAAGTAAGTATAAACCTTGTCGAGCTCAGGCTCCTCCTAGGATACCTAGCCGACCCTACTTGTTTTAGCCTAAGATGAATGTCTCTGGTCATATGACTATTAATTGTTCAAGAACCCAAGGAATATATTCAAGGAATCTAAATATAATAAACACAAAGGATCCATGAAATACTCGTGGAATTCATGACTTTAGAAGGTCGAGCCCACTCACAATGATCAACCGAGATGTTAGGCTATGGGGTATGAGTGTAACCCATGGGATGACCCATGGTATTTCACCCGAAAAGTTTCTAATTGAGCCTAAGGACAAGTCCAAGGTAATCTTGGGAAAGATTTTGTTGGGCCCAAGGAGATAATACAAGGCGATCTGTGTTCGGGGACATAAATCCAAATCTAAGGAGATGATCTAAGGCAATCTAATTTCTAGAAATATAGGTGAAATTTCGGTGTCAAGTTGAGGCATTCATAGGATAAGACATTGACTGTGCTCAAGATTAGTGTCTCACTTGGCAATCAAATCAATTAACCGGCCGACGTCCTATGAGTTCGCCCAAGACATTTCAGTTTGTGAATCCAAGTCTTACTCAAGGTATGACATGCCTTTAACCGTGACACCAAGGTCCATAATAATAATGAAGAATTTCATTTAATAATATAATACAGGTCAAGTGAAGTATACAAACCATTTTCCAATCCAATTAAATTAGTTTGGTCATTACTTTTTCAAGTGACAAATCAAACAAACCTGAGTGGTGTTTTGGCTAGAAGCAATAATGGTGTTAAAGGGCATTTAAACCAACACACCCTAAGGGGTTGTTCATGTTGTGGTTATAAACCTCCAATGATCTCAAGGGTCTCATGGCGCTTCTTGAACTGGGTTTAGATAAAAATTTAAATGAATATTAATTTTATGAGAAATTTGCAGAAAGTCTGATGTGAGGCACAACAATGACAAATTATAAACCCCAAGGCTTTTAGGTAAAAGTAATAGATCACCCACCTTAGACTTGTAGAACACTTGTCATCCAATATTGGGCTCAAATTTGGGTTAGAATGAGAGAAAATGGAAACCCAAAAAAAATCTCTAAAAATAGGGTATATTAGCTCACATGAAGATTGCACCAAAAACGGGAGGAGAGATCAAGAAAAGAAGCAAGTGGATTTGAAGACTTATCAGAGGGAATCCAACGTGACTGATGGTGATCGAAATAGAGTTCGAAAGAGGATGATTCAGCAAAACTTTAAAGAGGAATAAGGGAGAGCTCCTTCGATACTGCCGTTCAAATGAGATAGGAAGAATGCAATTTAGATTCAAGGGTTATGAGGGGAAAATGGTAAATTCTAACATTTTAATAGGGCACGTGATTTGGCCACATGGTTCTTCAAACCGTGTGCCAACCATGCAACGACCACTGTCCATGAGCCCAAACCTCACATGGTCTAGATGCATGATTGGACAAACCGTACACAAATCGTACATGGTGCACCTACAATAAATTATGGGTTTTGCACAATTGTTTGACCCTTATTGCACAGTTAAAAAAACCGTGCTTCTCCCTTCCTCACCCACACAGTTGATGAGTGATAACCTTGCACTTCACCCCATTTCTTAAAAAAAACCTACTCCCACCTATGAACCAAGCCTAAAGGCACCCAAAACATCCATTACCCCCATTGAAACTTCTATTTAAAGAATCTACACCATAGCAAATTTAAAGAATCTACACCATAGCAAAGAACTGGGATCTTATGGACGGAATTGTGGCCCCTGCCTTCACAGTCATGCAACAAAATCTATCCAGAAGATACAAACATCCATCATTGATTATTCCAATTCACATCCACTGTTTGGGTTTCGCCTTCAATCGATGCAACATCAGTGTAGGTCGTCCTCTGGGGTCGGAATAGGGTAAGATGGATCAGATTTCATGAAGCGGCACTGTACAATCTCATCTTCTCTGGAAAGCACCGGTGCAGATCTTCCGTTCTTCATCTCATGGATCTGGCATCGGCTTCCTCTTCCCAACGGTGAGCATCAGATCGAATGTGGCGGCGTGACAAGCTTCGGGCACCGACACTCAAATGGCCTCGACATCGGTTTCCGACATCTCTTCATAGCACTTCGGCGACAACCAGTGGCGTGGATTACTTGATTGGATCGTCTTTGAGCTTCAGTTCACAGTACGACCTCAGATTGACAGGGTTTCGATCGGGCTTTGCTTCGATGTCATCGGCTGGCATGGTTGTCTTCTCCGGTCAACGATGGTGATGGATCTGGTTTTGAATCAACAGGCGATGCCGGCGACCGTCTAGTTTCATCAATGGAGCTCATGGTTTGTCTTTGGAAATATTCCTATGTCGATCCATTCCACCACATGAAGGGATGACACACATATATATATTCACTCCATTAAAGAAAAATTAAATAAATTTCAATCAAATTAATCATTTTAAATCAAATGTATTTTCAAACAATTAAATTCCATATTTACTTTTTAACCAAATTAAATTAGATTTCCAAATTCAATTAAATCTAATTAATAAAAAATTAAATTGTGATATTCCATTAATTCCAATGAAATTTAGATAGTTTTTAACACTTTAATTTCAAAAATTGTGAAAACAATTAATGATTAAAAAATCACGTGATCGGTAAAACTTCGAAGCTTTGGCTTGTCCAATTTAAATCAACAATTGATTGAATCATTAAAAATCATTATCAAACCCATTTAACACTTTTACTCAATTCCCAAAATAACTAATGTGTGATAATCCAAAAATCAAATGTTTAAAACAATTAAATTTCAAAATTAAATTCATTTGACAGTTCCAAAAAATCAATTTAAGGATTTCAAAATAAAACTATGACATATTAAAATTCAAGCCATTTAACAATTTAATCTCAAAATTAATTTCAGAAAATGAATAAAACAATTATATTCCAAAAATCAAAGAATGCCTTTTTTCCAAGTTAATTCAAAGCTGATCAAAACTATTTTTAAACAAAATTGTTAGCCTTTAAATAATGAAATTTCAAGTATCAAAAACAAATGTATGGTTTTTACGAGAAATCAAAATTAAAAAATCAACTAAATATCAACATTTTAATCTAATTTTTGATGAAGTCAAGAATCTCAAAAGTACAAAAAGCGAATGATTTTCTTAGCATTTGATTCAATTGAGGGGGACTTCTCAATGAAAAATTGTTTTTTTTAAATCAACTCACATCACAAAAGGTCGGTGCCCTAGGATTATCTTATGTAAGCCAAAAAAGTTAAGAGTAACTCTGGATTACCATATTGGGTGGTAATGCTTAGGCTGGGTGCCCCTTGATTGTCATCTTTTAGCTTACTCTTGTCTTTTTTTTTGAGTTACACTAGGCGGGTGACCATAATTGGATTGTGTTACTAGAGGAATAATTTTTAGTATATTCATATGATGGATTTATATAAAGGGTTTCCACTCAACTATACAATAGTCAAAACTATCATGATCGGGATTATGACAACCCTTCTTTTTATTACAACTTAAACATGATTTATTACATAAAACTTCACTTGATACAACAAAGAAGATCAAGAGGTTTAGTGTCTTTGGGGCTTAACATCATTACATAAAAACTTAAAACATGAAATACAACATTTTTATTGAAAACTTCCTTTACATGACCACTACATTCCCTTGTACTTAGCATTGCATGGGATAACCTGAGGACATGCATATGAAAAGAGTGAGATATAAAGCCCAGTAAAGGAATACACATGGAATAACATGAGGAGTACAATACATGTTAGACATTAGGCATATCAATAGAGCACAAGAGAAACATGAACATAAAGGCATGATAAAGCATGATAAACATAACATGGAAATGTGGCAACAATACTTAACATGGAATTAGCATGAGCCAAGGCCCATTGCACATGGAGCATGAGTAAATCCTCATTGCACATAAAGCACGAGTAAACCCTCGTTGCACTTGAATTAGAATGAGTCAACACTCATTGCACATGACGTATCATGATACTATACTTTACCCAATCCATTGGAGCGCTATAAGGGTGCACCCTTCTTAAACATTTCATTTCATGCATAAGTGTGCCACATGGATCATAAAACATGGATTCATAAAAAATAATAATTTATTCCACGATAAAGGAATGTGGAATTCATACATGAAACTTTAAAATCAATAAGTAAATGTGCATAAAGGTGAATAACCTTGATGGAGAAATGAACATGGTATTCACTACACAATGACATTGGCTTAGAAAATCGGTGCGATTTCGGCAGCGTAACGGCGTGACATAAGAATTCATAAAAATGGTTGATGAAAGAGAAAGAGGTTCCTCATCATATTTACATGTAATTGATAGTAAGGAGGTCATATAGATACATGTCCCAACAATTGTAATGGAATTTAGATTCATGGTACAAAAGTTTTGCTTGAATGTAAAAGAGGATAGAGAGGTTCCTTTCGAAAATTTGGCATAGTAACGGGTGTACATGGGAGACATTTAATGAGAGAGAAAGGGTCTACCATAATTTAAACATAAAGAGGGCAGTATGAAGGAGGTTAGAAACCATACCCCAACATTCATAATTGAAATTAAAAGGGCAAAACAACTTAAAGAAAATTGGACAAAAAAGAGAAAGGAAGAAAAAACCCTTACTTGGAAGTGTGCTTCCAAAGGCTAGAGAGATGCTTGTGAGAGGATTCTTGGGAGCTTGGGGCACCGTGAGAGGATTCTAGAGAGAGTAGGGCAGGGGTTGGATGAACTCCAAAGGCTTTGAGTGAGGAGGAAGTGGGAGCTTGCGTGGGTTTATATAGGAAAGGTGAGGGAATTATTTATTATTTAGGTTTGGGACCCCTTATATTAAATTTATCCAAATCACAAACCATCCCATGGTTTTTGCCCATGGTTTTTGGAAAAGGGAAGAGGAAAACAATATTTTATAAGGCCAAAGTTCTAACTTCTTAAAATAATAGGGTTGCTTATGTGGAGGTGAGTCACACTCCCATGTAAATTAATTTAAAAAGACAAGGTGTTTAATAAGTCTTGAGGGGTCCATTAATGCTTTGAAAAGTAAGCCAAATAAACCCAAAATCACATTATTTTAATGGTAAAACATATATTGACCGAACATAAAGATTATAATATTTTAATAAATCACTATTGGGTCATTATGATGTCATAAAACACATTAATATTTAAACGGTATTTAATTTTTACTCAAAAATTTGACTGTCTCAGAAAATTATGAAAAATTCACCGTTGGATAATTTTGATGTACTGATTCCAAAAATCACATTTATTTTATATAAATAATTTTCTAAATATGTTAATTTTCACTTTTAAAATAAAAACCGACATTTATCGAAAATTCACGAGTTTTGAAAAAAATGGATTTCAAACTTTAATAAAAATTATAATTGCATTCATAAAATTATATGATCATTTATATATAATAAAATTAATCTAATAATAATAATAATAATATTTTAATAAAATATTATTTAATTAAAAAATACCTTAATTTAATAAAATAGATTTCTTAATTAAAAAATAACTAAAAACACCATTTGTACTTTAAAAACTATTTACAATGTATCAATAATGACAAGAAATTATATTCATTATTATATAAAAAAATAATGTACATGAACATAGTACTATCCATTAGTTACATAACCCCTTAAAATAGCTGCATAAGACCTAAGTGTAAGGTGTGCGATGGTGACAGACTCTTGGGGTGGCTCGAATAACATCGCTCGAGTGGTAATTTCTATCAACTTCCACTTCTCCCGTAGACGGTCCCATTAGAGCTTGACATGGTGAAGCTCAGCTTGGGCTTGGTCAAGAACAAAGCCCAAGGACGCCACCTCTTTTCCGAGCTCTGATAAATGGGCTTCGTATGGGGAACTTCTACTCGATGAGGCCATCACTTCCTTTGTCTAAGTAAAATTGGATGTGCTAAAGACATATATTTATACTAATCATGTGATCACTGCTCAAAGGCTATAAAAGTAACGGTCACAATTCTTATCATAAAACCAATGAAGTTGACATTTTATAAAAACATTTTATATAAAGAGACATTTAATAAGATCAAGAGGGATTTTCCATTAATGAAACTTTGGGTCATTACAATATTCCCCCCCTTAAGAAATTTCGCCCTCGAAATTTTCCTTTTCTCACACTAAAACAGATGTGGGTAACTCAGCTTCATCATTTCCTCCAATTCCCAAGTCGCTTCTTCAAACTTGTGGTTTCCCCACAACACCTTGACGATGGGCGTTGTCTTATTTCATAGAACTTTTTCTCTACGATCTAAGATCTTCACTGGTTGCTCCTCATAAGAAAGATCATCTTCAAATTGTACCACCTCAGAAGAGAGTACATGTGAAGGGTCCGATATGTACTTCCTTAAGAGGGATACATGAAAGACATCATGTACTTTGGCCATAGTAGGTGGAAGTGCTAGTCGATAGGCCACAGCCCCGACACGATC
Source organism: Viscum album (assembly GCA_963277665.1). Lineage (NCBI taxonomy): Eukaryota > Viridiplantae > Streptophyta > Magnoliopsida > Santalales > Viscaceae > Viscum > Viscum album. The sequence goes on from OY728122.1 coordinate 1,790,153,266, forward strand.
AAGAATCTCGAAGGGGCTGATGTACCTTGGACTTAACTTCCCTTTCTTTCCAAACCTCATGACCTTCTTCCACGAAGATATGTGTAGAAAAACCATGTCTCCAATTTTAAACTCAAGGTCTCATCGACGAATATCTGCATAACTCTTCTGTCGACTCTGGGCTGCCTTGATATGCTTCTGAATGGGTTTCACCTTCTCTACCATTTCCCCGACCATTTCTGGTCCAAGCAGCTTACGTTCACCAACCTCATCCCAACATGTCGGTGTTCTGCACCTTTTCCCATACATGGCTTCATATGGTGCCATTTGGATGCTTGAGTGGAAACTTTTATTATAAGAGAACTCAACTAGATGAATATATTAATCCCATCCTCCTTTAAAGTCCATTGAGCACGCTCTCAACATATCCTCAAGTGTTTGGATAGTCTGCTTGGATTGGCCATCAGTTTGAGAATGATAGGCCGTACTGAAGTTCAGTTCAGTATTCAAAGCATGTTGAAGACTCTTCCAAAACTTAGAGGTGAATCTTGGATCTTGGTCAGACACAATAGATAGTGGTACTCCATGCAACCTTACAACTTCTCTGATATATATCCGTGCCAGTTGATCCAATGAGAAATCCTCCCGAATAGCAATGAAGTGTGCAGTCTTTGTAAGACGATCCACAACAACCCAGGTTGCATTGTTTCCTTTGGATGTCCTCGAAAGTCTGGTAAAAAAGTCCATGGTGATGTTTTCCCATTTCCATTCTGGTATGGGCAATGGTTGCATCATCCCCTTAGTCTTCTGCCTCTCTTCCTTCACTTGCTGACACACTTGGCACTTTGATGTATATTCAGCGATCTCCTTCTTCATATTATCACACCAAAAGTTTTCTCGGAGATCTCGATACATCTTTGTGCTCCCTGGGTGAATAGAGAAATTTGAACTATGTGCATCATCCAAAAGTTCCTTCTTCAGCTCCGAACTTGATGGAACACATAGTCTTTTCCCAAACCGCACAATTCCTTCTTCATTAACATTAAACTCTGAGGATTTCCCTTTTTTGATAGCTTCCACTTTTTCTTGAATTCCCACATCATCCTTTTGAGCATCTTTTAACCTTTCCAAAAGAGACGGTTGAGAAATCATTTGTGAAAGGATTAATGATGTTCCCTTATCTATGGTTTCCATGTCCATCTTCATCAAGTCTAAGAATATTGGATCCTTCTCAATTCTCATCATTGATAGAATCACTGGATCCTTTCTACTTAGGGCATCTTCCACCTTGTTCGCTTTCCCAGGGTGGTAATGGATTGAACAGTCATAATCCTTGATGAGATCTATCCATCTTCTCTGGCGCATATTAAGCTCTTTCTATTTGAATATATATTTAAGACTCTTGTGGTCAGTATATATCTCACATTTCTCCCCATAGAGATAATGCCACCAGATTTTCAAGGCAAAGATCACTGCTGCCAACTCCAGATCATGCGTTAGATAGTTTCTCTCATGGATTTTCAACTGCCTTGAGGCATAGGATATCACTTTATCATTCTGCATTAGCACACATCCTAAGCCCTTCTTCGAAGCATCACTGAATACCACAAAAAGTTCCCCACTTGTGGGTAAAGTGAGAACGGGCGCAGTGATAAGCCTCCTTTTCAACTCCTTGAAGCTTTATTCACATTCACCACTCCAAGAAAACTTTACTCCCTTTCGAGTTAGCTTGGTAAAAGGGTTGGACAATCATGAGAAATTTCTCACAAATCATCGATAATATCCAGCTAACCCCAAGAAGCTACGGATATCTGTTACCGATGTTGGCCTCATCCATCCATCAATTGCATCTGTTTTGGAGGGATCCACAGATATCCCATTTCTTGTGATGATATGGCCCAAGAATAAGACCTCCTTCAACCAGAACTCGCACTTGCTGTACTTTTCATAGAGCTTCTCCTTGCGCAAAGTCTCTAGTACAGTTCTTAAATGCTCCTCATAATCCTCCTTAGTTTTGAAGTATATTAGAATATCATCTATAAAGACTACCACAAATTTGTCTAGGTAATCTATAAAGACTCTATTCATCAAGTCCATGAAGATTTCTAGAGCATTGGTGAGTCCGAAAGGCATTACTATGAATTCATAGTGCCCGTATCTTGTACGAAAAGAAGTCTTGGGGACATCTTCCTTCTTCACCCTTACTTGATAATATCCCGACTGTAAATCTACCTTGGAGAAGTATTGTGCTCCACACAGTTGATCGAACAAGTCATCAATTCTTGGGAGAGTATACTTGTTCTTTATCATGATTTTGTTATGTTCGCGATAATCGATGCAAAGCTGCATTGACCCATCCTTCTTCTTGACGAAGAGGACTGGTGCACCCCATGGTAAAGCACTTGGGCGTATAAACCCTTTATCCAGATTCTCCTGTAGTTGTTTTTTCAGCTCTTAGAGCTCTACAACAGCCATTATATATGGAGTCTTGGATATTGGTAAAGCCCCGGGTATAAGTTCAATTGAGAATTCAACATCTCTTCTAGGAGGGAGACCAGGAAGTTCCTCGGGAAACACTTCAAAGAATTCTCTCACAATAAACATTTCTTCAAGGATGGTTTCTTCCTTGGACTTAATCATCTGAGCCAGATATGCATGCTCATAAGGCAGTAATATCCACGCTTGAGATGATGGAGCTAAAGGAGATTCATCTTCCTCCTTACACTTGTAAATAATTGGGGGTCGATTCTCCATATGGAGTGTGATTTCCCTCTCCCGAAAATTTATGTTGGCTCTATATAAGGGAATCCAATCCATGCTAATAATTGCATCAAATTCCACCAGAGGGAGTATGAAGAGGTTCGCCAAGAATTTCAATCCACAGATTATAATAGGGGAGGACTTATATTCATGGGATGCAATGATTGCCCCATTTTCCGTACTAACCGACATCTTCACTTCCATGATTTGTGGTGGTGCTGGGATTGTTCTACTAAAATTTAGAGATATAAAAGAATGTGTAGAAACTGAATCAAAAAGTACGTTTTCTATTCTTGAATGAATAACTAGATTACCTGTCACCACTTCATTTTCGGGGTTCACTTCGGCAGAAGTGATGGAAAAAGATCTTCCTTGCTGCCTTGGAGGTTGTTGGTTGCCTCCAAAAACCCTTGGATTAGGTCACTAATTTGCAAAATGACCTGGTTATTTTCATTTGTAGCATTGAACAATGCATTGAGGTTCGAATAGAGCATTCCTATCCTCTGTCGCAGCCACGGATCTTTCTTGCCAACAGTTAACATCTAGGTGCCCTTCCCTTCTACACCTGAAGCATTTCCTTGTCCCCTTAAGGCAATTTCCAGGGTGCTTATTTCTGCACTTTTGGCAAGTGGAGTGCTGGATCTTCTTAGCACCGTTGGATTTATCCATCAACCCACCAACATTGAATTCCACCTTACTCTTCTTATCCCCATGATACCCCTGTGATTCTCTGATATCCATTTCGACCTTGAGGGCACATCAGACAATTTTTGCATAGCTGTCGAAGTCACGAATCGCCAATTCTTTCCATAGGCTAGGCTTTAGCCCACCAAATAAGCGGTCAACTTTGCATTTTGGGGTAACAACAAAGCTGGAAGTGTATCGTGCAAGCCTTGTGATGTTTTCCTCGTATGCTCCAATAGATTCTTCATCTTTTTTCTTGAGGGAAAGGAAGTCCCTTTCCATCTTAAGCCAGAGGGTGCGTGGAAAATATTTATCGAAAAACATCTTTCGAAAATCCTTCCATTCCAACGCCTCGATCTCCTCCTCAGGCTTCGTATTTTTGATCAACGTCCACCATTGATTAGCTTCACCCTCCATACGATAAGCCTCCAGAAGAACCTTCTCTTGTTCAGAACATTGAAGGATGGAGAATATCTTTTCAATGGAGTTGATCCATTGTCCAGTGATTGTGGGATCAGATGATCCACTAAAATTAGGAGGCCTTTGTCTCATGAAGCTCTCGATAGAGACTTGTTATTTCTTAGTGGGGGTTGAACATTCCTCTTGACCTGTGTTTCTATTCAAAACTTGAGTTAGAAGAGAGAGAAGCATGACAAAGTTTGCGATTCCCGCTCCCATTGGATTGGGCATCTCATTAGTACAATCATCACACTGATCTTCACAACGGTTGTTAGCTCGAGTCCTCATATTACCGGCCATTGTCTGGAATAAAAGGAAAGTTAGGGGTAACACATAAAGGGTAATCCAAAGACAAAATTTTATGACTTATAAATAAACTTTCATTTCCTTAACTCATGAGTCTATAGGCTTTAATCTAGGCTTTTCATGATCTACTTTCTAATATATATTCTTAGGGACATTTTTTAATTCCCTTAACAAGGGTTCATACTAAGCTTGTCAATTTACCAAAGCATATCCCCCGGGAGTGTCGTAACCAAGAGTGCAGCAAGGCCCGTTTTCATCCACCAGTTCCCGTTCGAGTCTAGCTCAAAGCGGTGTTTTCGGGTTTTACCCCTAGGATACATCTGTGCTAGAGCCGCCTCTACCTGCTCGTATCCAGACAGGGATGTATTTTCTTGATAACCCACTTACTCAATACTCACCAAAACTTAGGGACGTTTTTATTGTACTTAGTCTTATATCTAAGGATTTACTAGGGTTCTCTAATCCTAATCCCAAAAATAACCAAACCTATCCTTCGATACCAACAATGACAACCCTGCTTTTTTATTACCACTTAAACATGATTTATTACATAAAACTTCACTTGATACAACAAAGAAGATCCAGAGGTTTAGTGTATTTGGGGATTAGGATCATTACATAAAAACTTAAAACATGAAATACAACATCTTTATTTAAAACTTCCTTTACATGACCACTACATTCCCTCATACTTAGCATTGCATGGGATAACCTGAGGACATGCATAAGAAAAGGGTGAGCTATGAAGCCCAGTAAGGGAATACACATGGAATAACATGAGGAGTACAATACATGTTAGACATTAGTTATATCAATAGAGCAAAATAGAAACATGAACATAAAGGCATGATAAAGCATGATAATCATAACATGGAAATGTGACAACAACACTTAACATGGAATTAGCATGAGCCAATGCCCATTGCACATGGAGCATGAGTAAATCCTCATTGCACATAAAGAATGAGTAAACCCTCATTTCACTTGAATTATCATGAGTCAAAACTCATTGCACATAATGTATCATGATACTATACTTTACCCAATGCATTGGAGCTCTATAAGGGTGCACCCTTCTTAAACATTTCATTTCATGCATAAGTGTGGCACATGGATCATAAAACATGGATTCATAAAACATAATCATTTATTCCACGATAAAGTAATGTGGAAGTCATACATGAAACTTTATAATAAATAAGTAAATGTGCATAAAGGTGAATACCCTTGATGGAGAAATGGGCATGGTATTCACTACACAATGACATTGGCTTAGAAAATCGGTGCGATTTCGGCAGCGTAACGGCGTGACATAAGAATTCATAAAAATGGTTGATGAGAGAGAAAGGGGTTCCTCATAATATTTACATGTAATGGACAGTAAGGAGGTCATATAGATACATGTACCAACAATTGTAATGGAATTTATATTCATGATACAAAAGTGTTGCTTGAATTTAAAAGAGGATAGAGAAGTTCTTTTCGGAATTTCGGCATAGTAACGTGTGTACATGGGAGGCATTTAATGAGATAGAAAGGGTCTCAAATCATTCAAAAATAAAGAGGGAATTATGAGGGAGGTGTGAAACCATACCCCAATATTCATAATTGAAATTAAATGGTCAAAACAGCTTAAAGAAAATTAGACAAAAATGAGAAAGGAAGAAAAACCCTTACTTGGAAGTGTGCTTCCAAAGGCTAGAGAGAGGCTTGTGAGAGGATTATTGGGAGATTGGGGCACCTTTGGAGGATTATAGAGAGAGTAGGGCAGATGTTGGATAAACTCCAAAGGATTTGAGTGAGGAGGAAGTGGGAGCTTGGGTGGGTTTATATAGGAGAGGTGAGAGAATTCTTTATTATTTAGGTTTGGGACCCCTTATATTAAATTAATCCAACCCACAAACAATCCCATGGTTTTGCCCATGGTTTTTGGAAAATGGAAGAGGAAAAAAATATTTTATAAGGCCAAAGTTCGAACTTCTTAAAATAATAGGGTTTCTTATTTGGAGGTGAGTCACAATCCCATGGAAATTAATTTAAAAAGACAAGGTGTTTAATAAGTCTTGAGGGGTCCATTAATGCTTTGAAAAGTAAGACAAATAAACCCAAAATCAAATTATTTTAATGGTAAAACATATATTGGCCGAAAATAAGTATTATAGTATTTTATTACATCACTATTGGGTCATTATGATGTCATAAAACACATTATATATTTAAACGGTATTTAATTTTTACTCAAAAATTTGACTGTCTCAGAAAATTATGAAAAATTCACTATTGGATAATTTCGACATCATGATTCCAAAAATAACATTTATTTTATCTAAATAATTTTCTAAATATGTTAATTTTCACTTTTAAAATAAAATCCGACATTTATCAAAAATTCACGGGTTTTGACAAAAATGGATTTCAAACCTTAATAAAAATTATAATTGCATTCATACAATTATATGATAATTTATATATAATAAAATTAATCTAATAATAATAATAATATTTTATTAAAATATTATTTAATTCAAAAATTCCTTTATTTAATAAAATTGATTTCTTAATTAAATAATAACTAAAAACACCATTTGTACTTTAAAAACTATTCACAATGTATCGATAATGACAAGAAATTATATTCATTATTATATAAAAAAATAATGTACATGAACATATTACTATAAATTAGTTACATAACCCCTTAAAACAGCCTCATAATACCTAAGGGTAAGGTGTGCGATGGTGAAAAACTCTTGGGGTGGCTCGGATAACATCGCTTGAGTGGTAATTTCTATCAACTTCCACTTCTCCCGTAGATGGTCCCGTTCGAGCTTGAAAAGTTGAAGCTCAGCTTGAGCTTGGTCAAGAGCGAAGCCCAAGGACGCCACCTCTTTTCCAAGCTCTGATAAATGGGCTTCGTATGGGGAAATTCTACTGGATGAGGCCATCACTTCCTTTGTCTAAGTAAAATTGGATGTGTTAAAGCCCTATACTTATACTAATCATGTGATCACTGTTCAACGACTATAAAAGTAATGGTCACAATTCATATAATAAAACCAATGAAGTTGACATTTTATAAAAAAAATTTATATAAAGAACAATTAATAAGATCAAGAGGGATTTTCTATTAATGAAACTTTGGGTCGTTACAGGGATGATTCCCCACCTAAATAATTAAGTGGCGGGAGAAATTCTAAAGTAGACTCATTACTTAATAAAATATGAATCATTGCTCTATAAATGGATATGATGTATAGGGTCATATATTTTAGTGAGAGCATTTTCATTTAAAGTTTGTGATTAAAAGATATAAGATTTGATATTCATTTGATAAAATCTTATGTTGTAGATAAATGACACTGTCATCATCAAACAGTGAGATGAATCCTATAGGAAGGAGAAACTTAAGGCAAGAAACTCCTGAGATTGGTAACTTAAGAAAAGTTTGAAAGTTAAAAAAATTCTATGTGTTAGAGAAACACCTTCCTAAGTAACCAAGTGTTGAAGTTATTCACCAAATGAATCTAGTTGATTATGAAGGATTGAATGATTCACTTAAGTTTTCAATAGCATTAAATTCTAAATGAACTAAATAATTTTAGTCTCTACTCATATACTCAATATGATTGAGTATACTAATGATATTCAATATAATTGAATATGATAATAACCTAGAGAGACTAGAGGTTTCCTTATGGTTTTTTATGGATAAGGAATTCTTTCTGTTTGTCATCTATAGATATTTTTTGATAAGATGAATGAACTCAATCAAATTTTACCCAATATAGTTTGGTGTTGATAATAAATGAACCGAGCATATGATGTCTTGATTTTTATAATGAATAGATAGTACAAGTGGGTAAATGAGAAGAAAATTTAGTTGGAGAGTCTAATGAAGTTTCTACAAGTAAGCTAATCAAGGCCTTTGAATCATAAGGGTGTTACTAGGAAAGAGTAATAGTTCTATATGATGGGATTGTTCAAAAAATACCTAAATGAGTTTATGAAAATCTATGGAACTCCCATATCAGATATGCGAGTTATAAAAATTAATTATTTGATTTTGAAGGGTATAAGACAACGAATATATATTTTACAAGAGTTGAAAATATACAAAAGTACAAAATCAAGGGAAGAATTGATAAATTTTTTTTTCATTCAATAGACCATGAAAATAGTTTCTATAACAAATATTTGAATGTAAATATATATTTGAAGCTCAAATGAATTAAAAATAAAGGATGTGTATCTTCCACTTGTTTCACTTATGTGATAAGGGATGATTTTTGTTAACAAATAGTTCTTATGAACAATATAAGATGAATAATTGAGTATATATGGTTTATGATTCATCATATTCTATAACATGTTTGAAAATGTGAGAAGGATAAAATTGTTTATAAAGTTATTTTTAAAATTAAGGGATGTTTTTCCCATCAATCATCAGTGACATATTATATATAATAATCTTATTTTCAAGAATATAATATAAACACATAGAATAGAATATAAGAGATGGAAACAATAGTTTACTCATTAAACATTTATACTAAAAGGAAATAAGTGTTATTTCCTAACCCAAATAAGTTTGTAGTGAATCTTATAATAATACTCTGAGAAAGAATTTATGGTCTAATATTTTTTCACAAAAATCAACAAAAATCATTTTTAAAGGAACCACATTTTTGAAGCATAACATGAATTTACTAAAAATTGAATTTTTATTTACTAAGAATTAATTAATACACTGGAATTTGTTAATAAATTTATATATATATCATAATGTAGTTATTATTATTCATACTCCCTAATTCAAGGGATATGTTTTAAGAGTTATAAATAATAATAAAATTTAATGTTTATTTATGATTAGTGTTGCGTGTTGTATATGATATCAAACATGATGTTCTTATTTTAAAATCTCATGGTATTATTACTGTAGTTACTTGAACTCAGACATCCAAAATGAGAGTCCATAAACGGTAGCTAACTTTTGAAACTTGTGAGCAGGTTCACATCTCTACATCTATAATAAGCCAGGGGAAACACCAATCCACATATATGGGGGCATTTTTACAACCATGTCCATATCTAGTATCATCCATTAGGAAGTAACATACGTAGATTATGGATATAACTCCTTTAATGGAATCTATATTTCCTACTATAAGTTTCACATCATTAAATTTCATCAATGTTGAGATAACTAATTTTTTGGAACATCATAATATCTAAGAACATGAAAAAGAGGTGGCACATATTGGGACTACCACTCGATGATCTAGTGTTGATGAAAAAGGAAAAGGTATGGAAAAATTTAGAGCCCACTCACCACTAGAATATGGTGAGAACATTTTAGAAGAAGTGTAGATTTCTCTATTCAATACTATAATAGAGGAGATTGAGTAGATCAATTTTCTGGATGCTCATGGGAAACATACTCATCGAGTATGGTCATTAGGTTGAAGCTATTATGCCTCATCGAACCGAACTTCTTTAATGGGAGGATATTTCTTGACCTACAAAGGTAGGATTGAGCTACCCCATAATAATGAGATCATACCAATAATCCAATTTAACTATAGTACTGATTTATTATCATGAGTTCCCACCACTAGGATTATATTAACCTCTAATTTAATAAATTCACCCTAGTTTAACTTAGGTGGTGGTGTATCAGGAATTATTGGATTCTCTTTTTTGCTTGGATAAATAATCTAGAGGGTCAACACACATAGGTAACATCAAATAGGAAATTATATCTCAAGTTTATGGATTTGACTCCTCCTATACCAAACTTCTATAATCCTAATGTCCCAATATTAGACAGAATGGGAGATCTACATCAGTATATCACCCATTTTTGTTCCAGGTGTGGTGTAACATCACTGACCTAAGAGACACTAAACTGATGCCCCGAGTCGAGTCGCCATATGACCTCAAACACACCTCCCTATATGCCAGAGGTTGTTGACAAATGGCGAGGGTCTAAGAGTCAATTGGGGAGACTATACCCTCTTTTTTAGAGTAATACACATTGGAAAATATAAAAAATAAAAGAATAAATATAAACAAAACAAAGAACATGTATAAATAACCAACCCCAACTGGGTAGAAACCATATCCAATAGTAAATATTCCATGTCATGGTACAGTGCCAAGTAAAAAACCCAAAAAGAAAGAAAACATAGGAATCCCCAAAATGGTCCTGGATCCAAGACCCGAACCTCCTCCATGCACATAATGAACCTGACTCACTTCTCAGGCACACATCCCTTACCTCTTTCCCGACATGAAACCATGAAATCTTCTCGGGTACCCAATGGTGGCCTGAGCAGGGTGTGTGTACAAAATTAGGCCACAGAAAATGGTGTCTACAAAATATCTAGTCAAATAGATAGTGCATGAAAGTGATAAATGTTGGAAAGTAAAGGAAAAAAAATCAATATTCCATTCTAGATTATGATCCTATAAGTTATGCTACCCATAAATCCAGGTTCACTACTTAATAAAATAATGGTTTAGTTCACCATTTTTCATGTGTTCAATGGATTAGGCATGGTCAATGTTCTTAAGTAATATGGGAATAAATCAAATTCTATCTCACTAGGAATCACATCACCATAACCACATTATCCTCACCTCTAAGCCTCATTCTTGGTGGAATGCAACCTTTAGGAGAATATAACTCTATACCCTTCCCTAACATGTGAATTTAGATGGTAGAGCTTAGAACCTCAGTCAAACTCAACCCATGGACATAGAAATGCATGTATATACCCCACTCTACCAAGCCATGTGCACATATTTATTTATCATCATCCACAAGTAACCACATTTCAACCATGAAAATCCAATATCATTAGAATCATCATAATAATATCAATAAATGGGAATTTAACATTATGCCACAATCCATTAACACATTAATCATTTAACCCTAATTCCCACTTCCCATTCCCATCTCACTAAGAATATTCAAGTGTAAACATAATTACTTATCATATTTCCATTAATCCCATTTAACCCATTTATATTCTAACCAAACAATTCCTTATCTTTTAACCACACTAGAAAATACTATCCACAATCCATCCTAACTTATTACATAAACCAATCAAAACTTTCACTAAGGCTCTACATCATCATGGGTGAATTTCACACCTTATATTTCCATTATCCCATTTGGAAGGGTCGGCACACCCCATGGGTGGCCCTAAAAATAATCACAATATCCTACATGCATCCCACAGAAATCATGAGGGGTTAATTTCATTATTTAGACACTCAATATACTACATATTACCAACGACACCAAGAACACATCAATATGAGAACAAGAATAAATACCTACACACACAAATCTAAATATAAACTATGGGATATAAATTTTAGAACACCTACCTTGAATCTATTAGTGAAAACACCTTCAATCAAGGCCTTGTATCTCAATATAAACCCCCTTTGAAGCTTCACCCAAAATCTCACTAAAAAAGGAGGGTTTTAGAGTTTCAGATAGAGACAAGAGAAAGATACAGACCCTAATCAAGAAAAAGAAGAAAGAAGGAGATTAGCCTTACCCGGATCTTCAATATGAAACTAATGGAACTATAAATGGCCTTTGATCAAAGCAGAATCACCTCTTTGAATATCTTTGAAGCTTAGCTCCTCACTAGGGTTCAAAGGAGGAAGAAGGAGGAAAATCACGAGTGGAACATAAAAATCACGTAATGGAATTTTTGTGAATTTATCAAAGTTACTGAGTTTCAGGGTTTACCCGCATAGTTTGCCAAATCATGTGAAAACTGTGCGGATGTTACTCTCTGAAAATAGACCCTTTTCACAGTTACCAGGGCTGATTTTCACGGTTAGCACTAACCATGCACAAACTGTGCAACAACCTAGAAACTCCTTTTTCTTCCCTTTTTTGTGTCCCGTACCATCGTAACACCCCCTAATATTCATATAAACTTGAAAAAAACTTATTTAATGAAAATAAGGGACTTAAAATGAAACGTAATCAAAACATACTTTATGGGGAAATCTGGGATATCACAACCTCCCCACCTTAAAATGGCTCGTCCTCGAGCTGCTATTTCAGAGCATCACTGAGTTCCCACAGAAAAGAGATCGGGCCACTGAGTCGACATATCTGATTCTCACTCACATGTTTCTTCCTGGACATTTCCATGATTCCATAGAACATGAACCAGAGGCACAACATTTCCCCACAAGGCCTTCTCACTATGATCCATAATAATAATCAGATTCTCCTCAAAGGATGCATCAACCTCAAGCTCAACATCATCGGTGTTTATCACACGAGATGAATCAGGGAAATACTGTCAGAGCTATGAAACATGGAAAACATAATTCATCCCACTATACCACTATAGAAGAGATAATAGGTAAGCCATCGGTACGATCCTCTCCAAAATCTCAAATGGACCTACATACCTAGGTTCTAACTTGCCCTGCTTCTAAATTCGATGGTGACCCAACCTTTGTGACACCCGGAGAAACACACTATCACTCACCCAGAACTCGATAGATCTATAATGACAATCTGCATATGAATTCTACTTACTCTGATCCGTTTCCATACACTTTTGAGTCAATTGAACCATCTCTGATGTCTCCTGTATGAGACTCAGTCCTAACAGCTCATACTCCTCAGCCTCCAAACAACACAGTAGAGATCTACACAGTTTCCTATAGAGAGCCTCAAAAGGAGCCATCTGAATTATGGCTTGAAAAATATTGTTGTAATAAAACTCAATGAGAGAAAATTGAAATTCCCATAAACCACAAAAATATAGCACAAAATCTCCCAACATGTTCTTTAATACCCGGATCATATGTTCTTACTATCCGTCAGTTTGTGGGTGATAGGTCATACTCAAAAACACCTGGGTACCCAGTGACTTATGAAATCTCTACCAAAAATGCAAGGTGAGACATGGATCATGATCTGAAAATATGGTTCTAGACACACCATTCAACCTTACTATCTCTCAAACAAATAAATCACCCAACTAGTCCACTATATAATCCTCCTGGATCAATAAGAAATGAGCTACTTTCGTCAACCGATCCACAACTACCTAGATTGAATCATTATTCTAAGGAGTCATTGGAAGAACAACTACGAATTCCATCATTACATCATACCACTTCCACTTCATAATGGGAAATGACTGTGACAAACAACCTAGATGATGATGTTTGTACTTCAGTTGCTAATAGGTAAGGCATCATGCCTCAAAACCCACAACTTCCTTCTTCATTACTAGCCACCAATACTGCCTATGAAGATCATGGAACATCAAGGTTAAAATAGGATATACCTCCCACTTTGATGTGTGGAACTCACACATCAACTCCTCCTGTACACTTATCGGTACTACAACATGAAATTGAACGTAAGTAACTACATTAGCACCAAAATCCGAACTAGAAGGTAACTCCCCACCTTTAAGACTTTCCTTCACAGCCAAACACTCTGGATCCATTATATGACTCTCCTTGACCCGACTCAAAAGCATAGATTCAAATGTTATGGTTGTGATATCCATCCACCCATGGACATTATGTACCTCCAAATTCATCTCAACAAATAAGGACAACATCTTATACTCCAAAATGGATTCTTGAACCACCTAATTTTGAGTCTTTCATCTCAAAGAATCCGCCACACTATTTACCTTCCCTAGTGTATAGAACAAATCAAAATCATAGGATTGTAGGTACTCAAACTACCTTCACTGTCAAAGATTCAAATCCTGTTGAGAGAAGATGTATTTGAGACTTTTATGGTCGGTAAACACTATAAAGGGTTCTCCCAACAAGTAATTCCTCCAACACTTTAAGGAATGAACCACAATAGCTATATCAAGGTCATGATTTGGGTAATTTATTTCATGTGGTCTCAACTATCTCAACCCATAAGCTACAACCCAATCATTCTGCATCAACACTGCCCCATGTCCAACACTGAACACATCAAATAAGAAGGTGTACTTCATACCTGGTTTGGGTTAGATCAAAATAGGTACAGTAGTCAATTGCTTCTTCAACTATTGAAAATAATTCTCACAAGACCAAGTAGCTTGCCGCATTGATCCATCAACATTCTTCGAAAACATCAAAGGAGATACCTAGGGTGATGTAATGGAATGAATAAACCCATTATGATCCAACTCATCTAGCTGAACCTTTAGTTCTATTCGATATGGTGTAATAGAAACTAGCTCTAATTTGAATAAAAACTCAATCATAATCTTGACATATATCTCAGGTAGTACTCCTAAGAATTCCGTAAGAAACACATCCTGAAACTGATTCACAATAAGAGGGAATACTAGATGCTCTTTCTCCCCATCATCTGGCATAGGGCATGCTACTTAGGCTATGATTTCTCCCAACTACTGGCATGGAATCCCTACATGGCCCGCTCGAGTATCCCACTCACCACGGAGGACATAAGTGTATCCATCAAGAGATGTGAATGTTATTTGATGTTAGTAATAGTTGATATGGTCTCAATACAACACCAACCGATCCATACCCAAGATTAGGTCAAAAACTGACATCATTAGAATAAACAGATCCCAAAAAAAGGATATACACAAACCTCCAATTCACAAGCCTTACATTTCCCGATGTTTTAAAATCATAACCCCAATGGAGTATGAAGTGAAATTACCCCACATGCACTCTCCATGGTTAAGCCCAACACAACTACGAAATATAAAGAAATAAAATAATGTGTAACACCTATATAAAATAAATCACTAGAGAGTCTAAAAGATACATTGATTATACCATAAACAGTAGATGGTCCTACCTCACCACCTTCAGGTTCATTCTAAATTTCATGGGGATGACCTAATACTCTACCCTAGGTTCTGACCTGAGTACCCTGTACCGAACTGTCCTACTGGTAAGGATGATCTTTCCCTAGAGTTCCACATCCACTACTTGTAACAGTATGACCCGTGGAGATCCAAATTACTTCTTGATACGGGGAAAATAACCCCTACCAACACTCAGCATCTGCCTCTGACTTTCCTCATTTCATGACTACCGTGGGTTCCTGCAGAACCTTTGCACATGGCCTAGCTTACCACCCACTCAGCACTCGACTGGTGGTAGGGGACACTGGCCATGCATGTACCCCGACCTTCCATACAGATAACATAATATTTGGTCACCACTCTAAGAGGATGGTCCCCTCTTATGTATTCTCCATGAACTTCTTCCCTACTAGAATTTTCCATAATGGAACTTCCTACTCATAGAAGTCACACTACATGATCGCCCCGCTGGAACCTCAAGTTCACTACCTGAAGCTCCCTTCAGGTTCCCTTCTGAAATAAGGGCTTGATCCATAACTTTGGAAAACCTTTTCAAGTGGAATATATTCACCTCATACCTGATCCCATGTCTCAACCCATCCTGGAAATGTTTTTCCACAATTGTCTCATCTCCTACCAATGTCGGAACAAAGCACCTCAAATCGTTGAAGCAACAAGAATTGTACATTACCAACAATGTTCCTTAGGTCAAGCTTATAAAGTTCATAGCCTTATCCCACCTCAAAGTTTTTGGGTAAAAGTATTCAAGAAACTTCTCTTGAAAATCCGTCCACATCATTCCTTCGGCCTTCTCTTTTTGAACCATGATGTCACACCAACTCTTTTCTTGGTCTCTCAGCATATAGGCTACTAACTTGACTCACTTCTCAAGAGGAGTCTCTAAATTGTCAAGAATAGTTTGGATGGAATCTATCTAGAAATCAGATACCTTTAGCACACCCTCTCTGGAAAAGGTTGGAGGGTGCTGCAACTAAGACTCCCTAGTTAAATCAAACATACTAAGTGAAACCCACCTTGGGTCTCATTCCATCATCTACATAAAATGAGTGAAGTTATCATATAATTTATATTCCCTTTCATCTTGAACCACTGGGTCCACTTTCTCTACTATTGGGGAGCATTCTCATCAATTTCCTCCTATTTCTTAACCAGCACACATCTTCATAGTGGCATCTCTCTACAATTACAAACACAAGCTTTAGAACACATGCTATAAAGATTTCATGAAAATATAAATTAAGAATCATCACTGGCCATAAATAAATCATTTCTCTCACACTACCCAAATGAGACTGGTCACAACCAGAACACTACCCTTGGGCACCCCACCAAGGTCAAGGCTAACTTGAAAACCAACTCATATGGTTAAAAACCTTACATTACACATCATTACAACCATTTTATTAGAACCAATTTCATCATTGTAAAGAAATCAAATGCATCCTATTCTTTATGTCTCACACACCCATCCCATGTGTGTGTACCTACTATGATGCATGTCACTAATATACATAGGTTCCTAGAATGATACATGGATGAACAACCTTGTTCCATTCTGACCATGAGTAAAATATCATAAAACTATAACATCACACCACATGTGCATCACCCAATAGTGAAATATCATCAAATGTAATAACACACAACCAGAACAAAAATTCCCACCTTGGGTGAGTTGGGTTTTCCCCCATACTTGGGTTAGTTACTCCCAAGTACACGATCATTAACACGTATCGACACTATCCTAATCTTCTATCTACCAATTCCAAATAAAAAGAAAGAGAAAATAACTCATTTGATACCACTTTCTAACGTCCTTAACAAATAAAGGATTATACTAGTCTAAGATTATAACGATTTTCACTTAATGCTATAAAGGTTTTAGGATTTATGGTGATAAAGAAAAATATAAAGCGTTATATTTAGTTATCATGAAAAGGTAAATACCACTATTTATTAAAGTATTGTGATGATCAATTTACAAATTGAATTACACTTGATATCCTAAAATAAGTTTTAAGATATAATGGAAAAGTAAATTTAAAGAGTTACATTTAAGTTACTATAACAAAGTGGATATCAATTTATCCTAAAAAATGATTAGGATGTGCTGGTAAAGTAATAATATAAATAGTTACATTATTTATAAAAGGATTTCAAAGAATTTTTTTTGATGTAAATGGTTCCAAGAATAATGATGATGTATTAAGAAATAATTCTAATTAGAGAATAGAAGTTGACATTGTAACATATAACTGTTACGAAGTTAAGGTGTTTGAATATATTCAAAGAGTTTAACTTTAGTAATATGATTCCTAAGTATCAACATTATTCAAACTAGATGTCACTCACTAAAGAGTTTAGTGGGAGTGATTTATCGGATGGTCACATAGAGATGTGATAGGAATTATATGTAGATTTAATGAATTGATGAAACCATTTTCCCAATAGAAGCATGATGGTCTTGTAGAATCTCTTGGTATATGATAATTTATAGATTTATATAATAGTTGTATAATGTATCATGATATTACTATAAAGGAAATATTTTCTTATCATTAATTCATGTGTGCTGTAATATACTTAAAATGAATGAGTGAATCATAAATCCCCTCAAAGTATAAAACATTGAGTTTTCCCTAACTAATGATGATCATGGAATATAATGGGATATGATGATATATAAATGTTGTCTTGAATAGATTATTTTAATTATTACATAGGGTTTTATACGATATTTTATGAATAGATTCATAAGGCAATAAGTAGAGATTTATTACTTGGACTAACTTTCCAAAGTATATCTCATGTAATGTCATACTATCATCCATATACTTTGGGATGTGTGACTATTATCAATACTTCTTACCTGAGGTTGGCAAGATACCTAATATAAGAACCTTGATACATTTATACCCTACTTATGTAAGTCAAAATATGAACATGTATAATCACAGGGTTGGTTTTATATGTTGTTGATCATGTCATTGGTTGGAGTGAAATAGAGATGGGATTTTTATACTTGTACGACATGTAAAGACATCTGGACATTGATTTAATTAGACTAAGAAAATGCATGAACAAGCTTAGTTGAGTTACATATGATGTGTCCAGCTATTGGGACAAGGGTTATGTGATGTACTCATCCATTAGATGAATAACATGTGATGTGTTTATCAAATTGGTCAGTTTTATTCAAAGAATAATGAAATGAAGAGTTTAACTATACTAGATTGACGTGTTCCACATCTAGTGGTAACTCTATGTCAAAGATAAAGGAATTATATAAGCATATATATGATGTGTATATAACGTCCCCACCCTGGGAGCCACTAAACCGGTGCCCCGAGCTGGATCTCCATATGACCTCAAGTGCACCTCCCCATATTCCAAATGCTGCCTACTAGCAGTGAGGGTCTAACAGATCACATGAGAATACTATACCCCCTTTATCAAAGTAATCCACAATAGATAACATATGAAATAAAGGAAATAATAAATAAGGAGTACGAATTACCATCCCTCTCCCAAAATTGGGTACAAACCACAACCATCAATAAATATTTCATGTCATGCTAATAGTACTAAAGTAGAGAAAACCCAAAATATAGACCAACAGAAGCATCCACAAAATAGGTCCTGACTCCATTTCTAGATCCCTTATCTATGCACAACCCATGCCCAACTCAACTCCCTAGAAAAGGGACTTTTCCCTTGTATGGACCTACAACCATGAGATCTACTCGGATACCCAATAACGGCCCGAGAAGGGTGCGAGTACAACTCAGTAGGCCACCACCAATGGTGCCTACAAAAATATCCAGTCTAATCAGATAGTGTATAAAAGAACTAAATGAAAATAAAAGTAAACAAATTAATAACCATGTTTCATTAGTTAATGATATTCACTTATCCATTATCATCATTATTTCCATGGTTTAGGAATTCACATCATTTACACTATGGCCTATGCTGATCAATTACTATGAGATATAACTTGTTGACCACCTATCTTGATTATAAAGATGAAAGCTCTCTTAACCTTATCCCTTGACTCGGATTCAAGCTCCCTTTGAATACCAAACATAATATCCACTGAAAAAAGAGGGTTTTAGGGATTCATAAGAAGATGAACAAATCTAAAATCCCTAATCTATAAAAGAGAGCAAAGAGAAGCATTAGACTCACAAGGAGCTTCGATCTACACCCAACGACACTCCAAACTGCCTCAAAATGAATGAGATCAATCCTTAGGAATCCTTGGGCGTTTTGGTTCATCACTAGGGTTGTTGGAGGATAAATGGGGAAAGAAGTTAGGTATAACACTTAAAATCCCAAGGGGGAAATGGTAAAAACCCACTTTTAATGAGGTGCACAGTTAGGCTGCACAGTTTTCCAAACCATGCACCAACCATGAACCAACATCTTTCTAAGAGGGGTCCAAGTAGAACAGTTTCTTGGGGAGCCTGTACGGCTTGACAAACCATGCACTAACCATGTAGAATGGATTTGTCCAATCCTACACGGTTTGGACTTCCCCCTTGCAAGGTTTCTTAAACCTTTCACCCCTCCTCCTGGATACCATGATTTGGGAACACAGTTACTAATAACCACATGCCAATAATGTAATATGCATAGGATAGACCAATTTCCCTTCCTTTTATTCCTCGAACCCTTAGGACACCTTGAGCCTCTTCAAACACCTAATAAACATTTTATTAACCAACTTTAAGGGATTTAAACCAAAATTTAAATAGGGAAATACCTACATGATGTCTGAAATCTTATAGACACCCCACCTTATAATGTATCATCCTCGAACCACATACCATATAACTACTGAGCTTCTGAGGTAAAGGGATTGGGCCATCTAGCCCACATGTCCATCTCTCTCTCTCTCTCTCAAGTTTCTTCCTGAACATTACCATGCTTCCACAGAACTCACACCAAAGGAATGATCTTTCCTCAAAATATTTTTTCACTACGATCCACAATATGAACCGGATGCTCATCAAAGGTTGCATTAGCCTCAAGCTCAACATCCTCAACATCAACCACATGAGATGGGTCAGGGTGATACTGTCAATGTTGTGACACATGAAAAAATCATGCCTAACTATACAACTTTGGAAAATAAAATCAACACTTCATAGGCCCAATCCTCACTACAACTCATGGACCAAATTGCTTAGTTCCATCATACCTTATTTTTCAATCCCTAATAGGTACCCAAGCTTGGAATCACTCGAAGAAAAACATACGGTTTTCCAAACTCATATCCCAACCTACGTTGGTCTACAACTCGAGGTCCAACGACCCTATTCAATCCTGAACAACCATCACACAACCCAAGAACAACATTAATCTTAAAGTACTCCATCGGTAAAAACCCAAGAAAATTCTCATTTCCAAGCCAAACACCAAGATGGATTTTACCCCAACCTATCCAATTTGAAACACCGATCATGACATCAACCAACCACTACTCTCTATGGTGCTTCCCACCATATGAAGTAGCTCCCAACCACCATATTTTGATAGTTGGAACCACCATTATCTAAAAAGAATCAATAGGACCCCAACTCAAACTTCTCAACAAACTCGATCTGTTTCCTAACTTACGGTGCCCCAACATCCCTGAGAAATCCACTCAACATTGAAATCCAACCTTGCTATCAAAACCACCCAAGATGAACTTGCATACACTATCCATTTGCAGACTAAGAATATCTTGATCTCCTCATTTTCACCTTCATTTTCAAAGCACACATTCCATTAAAAATATCAAACTAGAGGGGGATTATAACTTACCACATCTATTCCATTTTTACCAATTCTTGTTAGACCACCCTGAATAGATTCTCCCAAAACACTATCTTCCACTATTGAAATGCTTCCCCCTTTACCTGCTTATAGATACTATTCACTTAAGGATTTCACTATTACCTGATGCACCTACCAGAGTTGTTTCCCCAACATTAGGTAAAACTCCACTATCAAGGCACCCAATAATCTCCAAACCATCATTGTGCCCCATTGCACTGATCCATATTCCCAACACAAGAACCTCTACTGCTCATAAATCAACTAAGAAAATTTTTTTTCTCCCCCAAAACCCATTCCACTTTCAAAACAAACTTATCATTATAAAAATCCACCAAACATGGTTGACAACCCACCATCTTAATTAATTTTCCTAGACAACCCATTCTATCCCCAACTGAATCATCTTTGAAACACCCAGATTCATTGTTGGCATGACACTACTTCTCATATCCAAGATTCCTTTACCCCAATCACATTCCAAGGTCACCCAAACCCACCTACTCAAGTCGATGCCCAATTTATGATGAAGTTCTAACACACAACCTCCATTTCCATGCCCATCAATGATTCTAACATAGGAATATATGAATGTTTCTAGAACCACCCTGAGACCAAAGCCAAATCTTGACTCAATAAACCACCACATCCATGGACCACCTGGTCCTTCCTAAGGAACCGAAACATGCACCTCACAGGTTTCTCATTGGCATCCTGATTCTACCGCATCCACCCCCCGATTTTCTCCACAACTCCATGACTGACTTACCACTCCCCACCTTAGGAGTTTCATTTCCACTGCTCTCCTCAAGTAACTCCAACCACCACAACTGAAACTTCAAACACAAGAGGAACCCCCAAAACTTGGACGTGGTCATCCATTTTTGAGAATGACACCCACAACATTCATCGACCTGCAGTCCATCCTAAGGACCTCACCCATAAATGGTAGATAGTGTACTTACCAACATTTAGCTCCACATATACCTCTCCATGAGTGTAACCTCCATGATCCCCAACATCCTACCAAAATAAATCCAGGTAGCTAGGCATAAAGCTAGAGCTCTCTCAGCATACTCGAGATAATGTTAGGATATTTGTAATGATCATCACTAGGTACAAGTACACTAAGATGTCATCGACGAACACCACCACAACTATCCATCATTGATACCACCTCCCACAACTAGGACTCCTTGAACTTTTGAAATTATTAGGATCCCTTTACTACCAATACCTCATTAACACCCGAACACCACAAATCAAGTGGATTTTCCAACCAAACTCACCACTGCTTCCCTACTCTCTACAAAATATCCATGAGACAACACTTTCCATGGAACTACTGCCACCACAAATATTGAGTTCTTATGAAAAAACCTTGGTGGTTACAAACCAAAACACAATGGTCCATGATATCAATAAAAAACCGATGATCTCTCATAGTCATGCTTTCCACTTTGGTTTTGATAGAGAATGAAAAAAGAATATCCTAGGACACCTATTCACCCATCCCAAATGGCATCAGGCCTTACCAGCACATGCCCACATATGGAAGTCAAATGAGACCTCAAGGTACCACACCTTCCGGTAACCACACAATAATCCCAACTCTGTACTTCATGAGCCATACATCGCCAGAACCAAACATATGCCTACACAAATAACTATGCCTCCAAGTTTGTCATCCTTATCAGACAAGAGTCATTCTCAACGTTCTCATCCAACAACCCAACCTTTCACACAAAAAGACCAACTATATGGACACCATTTACCCTTGGTGTCACTCTCATATAAAAAGTGTCCACCCATGCCTCGTTCATCCTTGTCTCATCCACAAAATTCAACCCACTTCCCACATCAAACGTTATCAACTTCTATTTTAGGCACCATAAAAATCTTGCCCCTTGAAATCAACTTACAGCCAAACTCAAACGCTCAAGTATTTCCTTAAGAGAGAAACTGTGTCATAATCATGATATTTTTATCGAAACTCAATGAAACCCATTGGCCATCGATTCCTCCTCTGAAAGAACCACCCATACTTCACATTCCAAAGCACCTGCAACACTGGGCTAACCTCCCTTGAGGTCACCCTTGATTTTCCCAAGGCTGTCAACTCATTATCACAACTCAAGTTGTGTCTCCCAAAACTATTGAACTTCCCATTCACACCTCTAGAAAAAACCTACACCTTTCCAAAGATAAGACATCCACCTATCCCTCATACACCCAATAGAACTTACAAAATAGCTAACCACTCTCATGGGTTTCTCTCGAGGGTTGAATGATACCAACTTCCCAAACTAGGGTTAGGGGTAAAAATTCACTAGGCCTTCTATATGGACCATATACATCAAACTTATAACAATTCACCACTCATGGGTGGCTCTCTTACCCACGTCCCGAAACACGACATCTAGCACATCAAAGAAATCATTTACTTTAGGTTCTAATCCCATAATAACAAAACCACCATAAATGATACCATGAACCAAGATATCTATTTCAAAACCCAACACAACCTTCCCAATCACAACCCATAAGGGTTAACACATACATGTTACCTGATGACACCCCTATATCTCAAATCCACAACTTAACTAAAGGAGAAACAAGGAAAAACCTATGAATGACACATCAAACTCGCAATGCTCTCCAAACTAAGGCACTCTCACTACCCAAACCACCCATAAATAGGTTCTGTTCACAACACTAGGGATACCCACTTTCCGTGTCCCTTAATGTTCCAACCTTCCGTATTCTCAACACTAAAGTCCACACTCTCTATAAAACTTCAGAGGGTGTTACAACTAGATCTCCATAGTCAGATTGAACATGCTCAGAAAAACCTTCCATAGTCCATGTTCTATAATTTATCTAAAATGAGAGAGTTCACATGAAACTTCTCCTCTACCCTCTCAGCTTGGACGAACAAGGTATCTTGCTCTGCTACTGGTGGATTATTCTCAACGATACTCTCATGTATCCTAACCAGAATACATCATCATGGTGAAATTTCTATACAATTCCAAACACGAGTTTTAGAACACATAACATCAAGCATCCATAGTTTACATAAAAGAAGGATCTCCACTATCCATAAACAACCCATTTCACAAACACTATCCCAATTAAAATTATCACAACTAGATCCCCACCCTCAACTATCCCTACCATATTTTGTGGTAAAAAGGGAAAAACCAACTCATACAACCACAATCCCTTTTTATCAGACATCCTATTTTAACTATTTCCACTTTCATAATGTAAATATTTCTCTCTTAGACACATTTTCTATTTCACAACTTATTACAACCAATATTTTTAACTCATTTAAAACCTTTCATTTAAGTAAAATTATTTAACCATTATTTAACATTATTTCTATTTACTAATTTTCATCATCTTTATTATACATTACTTTCTATAAATTTTTAAGGAATATGAAATGCATTCTATCCTTAATGTCCCACATACCCGTCCCATGTGTGACTACCATGATGAATTCCACCTATTTACCTAGGTGCCTATAATAATGCATGAATTTACAACATCACGCCATTATTTACATGAGAAAAATATCATAAATTAGTCACATCACACAATAAGTGCATCACCCAATGCTGAAATAACATTTAACTGTTACAACACACATCAAGAACAAAAATCCTCACCCTAGGTACTTGGGGTTTCCCACATACATGGGTCATCTAATCCCATGAACAAGCTCATTTCCAAGGCCTGTAACTTATTAATATCCCACCTACCATTCCCAAATAGCAAGATAGAGAAAAAAACTGACCTGTGATACCAATTTGTAATGTTCCTACCATAGGATCCACCAAACCGGTTCCCTGAGATGGGTCACCACCCGACCTCAAGTGTGCCTACCCATACACCAGAGGTTACTGAATAGTAGCGAGGGTCTAATAGATAATGTTAGGAGAATATACCCCCTTTATTAGAGTAATCCACAATAGATAACATATGAAATAAAGGAAACAATAAATAATAAATAATAAACAAGGATCATGAATTAACAAACCTCTCCTAAAACTGGGTACAAACCATAACCAATAATAAATATGTCATGTAATGCAAACAATTCCAAAGTGGACAAAATCCAAAATAAAGACCAACAGTAGAATCCCCAAAATGGATCCTAACTCCAAGCCCAAATTCCTTATCCATGCACAACCCATGCCCAAGTTAAATCCCTAGTAAATGGACTTTTCCCTTGTCTATACCTACAACCATGAAATTTTCTCGAGTAACCAATGGTGTCCCAAGTAGGGTGTGAGTACAACTCAGTAGACCACCACCAACAATGTCTACAAAATATACAGTCAAAAAAATAGTGTATGAATGAACTAAATTAAAATGAAGGTAAACAAAGGAATAACTAGGTTCCATTAGTTGATGATATTCACTTAGCCATTATCATCATTATTTCCATGGGTTAGGAATTTACACTACAACCTATATTGATCAATTACTATGAATAAGGGAATAAGTTCAGTTCCCTATCTAACTAAGGATAAACATTTGATAAATAATTACATCACACTTACCTTGGATCTTCTGTACAATTAGTCTCATCAAATGCAACTGTTAGGGGAATAGAGCCTCAATACCATTTACCATCCTTCACATTATAGGGGTGGGGTTTAGAGCCTCATTCTAACCCAACCCATGGTTGTTGATCCTCAAGTCCAATACCTCACAACTACCAATACATGCGCACATGATTATTTATCCATTTACCACATATACTACATCACAAGCCATATACAATCAACACATATAATATTCACAATTCTTATTCATTAACATATAAATCAATATCAAGCATTGAACCATTATCACATTTATTGTTTACATTGTATAGCCCATTTAACCCATTTCCATTTATCATATCTTAACACATTTATATTATTCAATAATTACCACAAAATAATCCATTTAAAACATTCCTTAATTCACATAAATTATCCCATTTAATCATTTCAATTACAAATTCATAAGTACTTTAACACCATCACTATATACCATTAACCCTTTTCACATTATGCCAAACAATCCCTTATTCCATTGTCAACAACTAGACACAACTACCATTAGTTCCTCCTTATGATTTAAACTGACATGTCAAAATATTTATCATGGGATATATTTCAACAAAAATTAACTCTATGCTTAACATTATAATTGTCTATGTTTGAGAATGTTAGCACACCCCATGGGTGGCCCTAACCTGGTCTAATCAATCTCAATGCACCCCATGAGGATCATGAGGGGTTGAATTCATCATTTAGC
Organism: Viscum album; assembly: GCA_963277665.1. Lineage (NCBI taxonomy): Eukaryota > Viridiplantae > Streptophyta > Magnoliopsida > Santalales > Viscaceae > Viscum > Viscum album. The sequence continues at coordinate 1,790,179,473 of OY728122.1, forward strand.
CAATCATTTTACCAAAACATACTTAAGGCATAAATTTCACAATAATAAGACACTATAACACAACCACATACACAAAAACCAAGCATCAAGACTATGTGATATAACTTGTAGACCGCCTACCTCGATTACAAAGATGAATGTTCACTTAAACTCAGAACTTGACTCATACTAAATCACCATTTGAATACTTAACCTAATATTTGATAAAAAATAGGGTTTTATGGATTCCAAAAAAGAATAAAAAATCTACAATCCCTAATCTACAAAATAGAGTAAAGTGAAGTGTCAGACTCACCTAGAGATTTGATATTCACTCAAAGATAGTCTAAATGACCTAGAAACAAAGGAGATCGATCCTTGGGAAGACTTGGGTGTTTTGGTTCATCACTGGGGTTGTTGAATAAGGAATAGGGAAAGAAATTGGGTATAAAACTTAAAATACCAAGGGGGAAATGGTAAAAAATCACTTTTAATAATGTGCATAGTTTGACCACAAAGTTTTCCTAACCACGCTCCAACTGTGCGTTGGCCTCTGTCCAAGAGGGGTCCAAGTTGCATGGTTACCTAGGGAGGCCATACAGTTTGAAAATTCGTACATTAATCGTGTGGAATGGATCTATCTAATCCCACATGGTTTGGCCTTCCCCTTGTATGGTTTCTTAAACCGTGCATCTCTACTTCTAACTAGCGTGGTTTGGGCACACAGTTACTACTAACCATGCGCCAACTGGGAAATATGCACAGGATGACCCAATTTCTCTTACATTCATGTCTTGAACCCCCAATACACCCCTGAGCCTCCTCATACACCCGATAAACATTTAATTAACCAAATTTAAGGGATTTAAACAAAAAATTTAAACAAGTACATACCTCCATGATGTCCGGGATCTTAAATGATGTATATGATACATCTTATTCTGGACATTTTTATATAGATATATGATTATATTTGATGGAGATCACACCAGACCCCTTAATATATTAAGAAACATTGATTATTTTCTTAAGGATATGCTTTTATTACATATATGAAATATGGATTAAATATTTGTTTTCAACACCACTAAGACCCATAGGGACATCCATTTAGGCCCTTGGATTAGGATAAAATTTTGAACAAAGTGTTTGTTTGAAAATGAAGACAACTTGATGAAATCATATCCAAAATATTTTGGGTGGATTCATAAAGAGTTTTGAAGTTTGGAACAAAGTCTCAATGATATTTTAGTGAAAGTGGGAGATTTTTGGATGAACACTAAAATATAAAATCATATGATGCATTTACATTGAATAAATGTATATGATGCATGTAGTATATGTACACACACACATGTAATACATATATATAGTATGTTGATATACAGTATATGATACTTCATATTTATATATTTATCTAGTGCACACATATATAATCATGAATATAATTCATATAGAATACTTGTAAGTGATATATGTATTTTTGAGGATAGATTTCATGTGATACAACTTGTAAATTCCTAGAAGGTAACTACACCATCTCCACACAATTTCTATATGTATTAATCCATTATAAATGGATTAAAATCATTGCATTAAGATTATTAAACACATTCATCAACATGGCTCATATCGTAGGTATTACTTGATAATACTCAAGTTATATATATTTCATATTCATTTATAAAGATAAATATAATATCACCTATAAAATGAGAAATGGTTATCCTCATTGGTATGCGTGTATTTGAGTGTGTTCAATTGGCGGTGATTATGATAATCAATTTCTTATAATGTTGGTAAAATATCTACTCTTTCTTGAGAATTGTTTATTACTCCTATGAAGGTACTAACACCCCTTTGATAGCTCAAATATACATTGATAGTGATCAAGATATAGTAGTCAGTGTATTCCCCTCGTAGGTAGTGGGAATAGATCACTTGCTTCTTATGATCATCCTCAGTTGTCCCCTATGCATCAAGAAATATTAAGAATATCAAAAAGTGAACTAGGTATGCTATGTTTTACAAAATTTTTCATATATCTTGTACATTTATTCTACTAAAGGATAGATTATGGATGTTTAGGTGTTCTTCCACTATGATGGGATTATATGATGATATATAAAATCCTTACTCTATTCACCATGGTATTCATCACTGACACATGACCCCAATTCCATAAGAAGTTATAAAGGAATCTATGCTCACCACTATAATGACTCCAACTCTAGTAACCTAGAGCATATGGTAAATTTATTACATTGGAACTAGATACAAGTAATCACATCCCAAAATACCGAATAGTTTACTTGACTTGGTAAACTAGATACATACTTGAATCTCACATACATTTGAAAATATAAAACACAGTAATGTAATTTCTTTGAGAACATCATCATTCCCTCTATAATATCCTTGTATGTTAATCATAGTTCAATTCCTAGCATCATGGGTAAAGGAAAAAACTAAAGGGTGATCTCAAATTCTCAGTAAGGGTCACATAAAATGGAAGTTATCATGAGTAAATATAGAATAATCAATATGGAAAGGTAAATAATTGAAACACATTCCATTTAATTAATAACTTAATCATGAAGAATAACATGAAAGAAGTAAATGAAGATCATATGATGTCATATAAATAATCACATGAGATTGAAAAATATCCATGGATATTATTCAAAATAATAACATAAATATCAATAATTAATTTCATAATTATGGAATGAATAATTCCAGACATCTAAAACTTACCATCGAAGCCTTATGCCAAGACAATTTAAACTATGGGTAGGTATACAACAAAAATCCATTTAAAAAGGACATACAATTGGTTTGTCTCATGAGACCCACCAATTCATCGAGGGTATACATAATTATGGGCCCCACATATCACTTAATAATTCCAATTCATTTATTATATGAATAAATAATACAACTTAATCAATACGACTTAAAAAAAAATAATGTATGTACTGGAAGAACTAAAATAAATATTGTCAATAATTTCCCCAAAAAAACTAAACATAAACCATCCATAAAAAATTTTGGATGATACATTTGAAGTATTTCCTTATTAAATCAACATATTTAATAAAGTATGTTGACATATATGAAAATAATTTAGAAAATCACTAGAATTCTTTTTAGGGGAAATAAGGTCTTTTTACTTTGAAATAACTTATTTAAAATCTAAATACTTCCCAAATATTAAATAAAAAAAATTTATTTTAAAATAAAATTGTAAAATTTTAAATAAATATTAAAAAAATTTATTGGTTATGATGGAATGAAATTCCATTCATTCCATATATGTTAAAAAACATTCCTTTCACACTTTATTAGAAAAGTCAAAAAGTACCTCATTCAAAAAAAGAAAGGAAGATTACTTTTGAACCATTTTTTAAAAGTAATAAATGATTAAAAATATATTTAATAAATCATTATAGGATAGTGAAAATATTCTTTATAACCTTTTGAGGAAAATATATATATAGAAGAAAAAATATTCCCGATGAAGTAGAAAAATAATGTTGATTTTCTTTCGAAACATGATTTTGGTATCTTGAGTACTTAAAGAGTGTAAAATGGAAGGAAAAAATGTATTTTTAAGAAATATTTATATAATAATAAAATATATTTGTTTTATGATATAAATATCAAATAATTATCCCAGTTGAGACTTTAACATAAATAATCCTGAATAATGATGGGATTGTGAAATAAACCCTTACTACTTCGGTAACTTTTGCATCATAACCCCCCATGAAATGAAAAACATAAAATGAAACTTTAAATAACATTAATATAATTTAAATTATGATAGATAATATCAAATTTATATTATATGCACCATATAAAAGAAATAAGTAGTGAATATGGCATATGTCTTATGGAAACAAAAGTGAGACGAGAAACCCTTACCTCAGGTCCAAATTCCTTCGTATGTGTTTGATCCTACTTTATCATAAATATATATTTATTATAAATATATTACATAACCATAATAATATATAAATAATATCATATATTATTTACTTATATACTTTTATCACCTATTTATTAATAATTTTTTTAAAAAATCACCGTTTTGGGTGATAACTAATTCGTTTTTCATGTATGTTTTGGTTTGATAGTTTTGGTATTTTACTTTGATAATGGTTCCATAATCTCTATAATTTTAATCATGATTTATATATAATATCTATTCTTTAAATATATCCTTATTTTAATCCATGCAAAACATAAATGAAAAATGAATCACATCACTTCTTATAGGTGGTAGTCCACACGTACAGATGAGAAACATTATCATTTTCCAATGGATTGGAAGGAAAGAAGGTATATATGATATTATAATTTTATAATAATATTCAGGAAATAAATATAATATATATTCAATATTTTTATATTTATAATCATCCAAGTAATGTGGTTATGAAAAAAAATTATACCGCTACGGGGAGATGATAAGATGTACATACGTATGAGCGATGTTTTCACATTTTGTAGGAAAAAAGAGATGGAAAATGGTTATACCAGAATCCTAATAAAATATAATTATATTTATGATATTGTATTTATTAATTTAGTACGGTTACCATAAATTTAGACTAAGTTAAAGAAGAAAGAAAATTTAAAGTGTTAGTAAAGATGATTACCACTTCTTCGAAAGAGCTCATTTAGAACTTCTCTTAAGGGACCTAGGATTGGTCTTTTAGGAAGAAAAGAACCTCCAAAGAATGGATAAGAATTTTTAGAAGATAAATTTATAGGTATTTTTCTAGATATATTACTTAATTTTTTTTAAATAAGATAGGAAGGAGTGTCATTTTATAAGTGTGGGGGGGGGGGGGTACTTTTGGAATTTCTTAAAAGATTAAAAATATAATAAGGCCATTCTCGAGAAAAATGCTTCAAAATGGAAATATATTCAAATATAAGTTATGATATTGTATAAAAAAAATAAAAAAGATAATATTTTGATAGGTTTAAGTGGTATTTAAAACCTTATTATTTGGTTTAACCCTTTAGTTAACTTATTTTAACCTTAATCACGGTAACAATATTTTCACTCTTAAAGGGTCATAATTTTACTTATAAGGTGAAATTGTCTCATAAATTACCAAGGTATTATATTCTAGACCATATATTATCCACCTTGTCCTATTGGATGATTTTTATTATTTTTAAATAATTTATTAAAATGTTATTTCATAAAATATCCTTAATGTTGTTTTTGACACTATTCATTTAATTTGACTTTAAAGACAACAAGAAAAAGATTTAATTAGAATATAATAAATTAAAACATCACTAGTATGTTATATTTATCTAAAAAAGTCTTGTAAAGTAATAATTAATAAAATTATATTACTTTTAATATTTTTTAAAATCATTTATTTTATTTTTCTATTAATTGAATAAATACTATGTCGGCATTACGTAATAATTTAGGGTAATTATTTAATCACTAAAATTAAAAATAAATCATAATGATAAATAAAATTAGTTTATATTTCAAATAAATATTTATAATCAAACATAACCTCCATTTAACCATATGATAAAATATTTGAGATATTAAAGTCATGAGTGTGACATTTTTGACTTTATCTTTTCTTGAATTAATATAAAGGTCATAATAAAAGAAATATGGAAATTAGGGTCCATATATTAAATAATTGGATGTAAATGGAAAAAATACACCCATAAAAATAGATAAAGTCAAGTGTTAGAGAAATTTTAAATCCTTATCCCAAAGTTTTAACCCTACTTTACATGTTTTACCCTTACCAAAGTGACAAAAATTTACTATGGTTATTATTCATATTGAAAAAAATAAAATGTACCTATTTATAAGAATTAAACCTACTAATTAAAAATAATATATTTATTTTTCAATGTTCAATCTCTATAAGTGGTAGAAATTAATTTAATATAAAAAAAACCCAATTAAAAATAGTTTTTTTAGAAAAATTCATTTTTATGTATAAAAATGTTTATATAAAAAATTTGACCATGAAATTGATTCAAATGAACTTAATTATATTATGAATAATATAGGATAACTAATTATACTTTTAAACCATTTTAAAACAAAATTTAAATTTGTACATACTTGAAACAAAAATAAAATTTTCAATAAAAATCAGTATTCTTCACTATTCATTGAAAATCAGTTTTTTTAGAAAAATATAAAAAATTAACCCCATGATAATTTTTAAAAGGTGATTTCAAAAAATGAAGTTTATTTTTTAAAATAAATTTTCTAAAATTTGAAAAAATTAGATATAATATTTTTTCACAAAAATCAACAAAAATCGTTTTTAAAGGAAACACATTTTTGAAGCGTAACATGAATTTACTAAAAATTGAATTTTGATTAACTAAGAATTAATTAATACACTCAAATTTGTGAATAAATTTATATATATATCATAATGTAGTTATTATTATTCATAATCTCCAATTCAATGGATAGGTTTTAAGAGTTATAAATAATACTAAAATTTAAGGGTTATTTATGCTTAGTGTTGCGTGTTGTATATGATATCAAACATGATGTTCTTATTTTAAAATCTCAAGGTATTATTATTGTATTTACTTGAACTCAGACATCCAAAATGAGAGTCCACAAATGGTAGCTAACTTCTAAAACTTGTGAGCAAGTTCACATCTCTACATCTATAATAAGCCAGGGGAAACACCAATCCACATAGATGGGGGAATTTTTACATACATGGCCATATATAGTATCATCCATTTGGAAGTAACATATGTAGATTATGGATATAACTCCTTTAATTGAATCTATATTTCCTAATATAAGTTTCACATCAACAAATTTCATCAATGATGAGATAACTAATTTTGTGGAACATCATACTATCTAAGAACATGAAAAAGAGGTGGAACATATTGGGACTACCACTCGATGATCTAGTGTTGATGAAAAAGGAAAAGGTATGGAAAAATTTAGAGCCCACTCACCACTAGAATATGGTGATAACATCTTAGAAGAAGTTTAGATTTCTCTATTCAAGTCCATAATGGAGGAGCTTGAGCAGATCAGTTTTTTAGATGCTCATGGGAAACATACACACCGAGTATGGTCATCAGGTTGAAGCTATTATGCCTCATCAATCCGAACTTCTTTAATGGGAGGATATTTCTTGACCCACAAAGGTAGGATTGAGCTACCCCTTAATAATGAGATCAGACCAACAATCCCATTTGACTGTAGTACTGATTTATTATCATGAGTTCCCACCACTAGGACTATATTAACCTCTAATTTAATAAATTCACCCTAGTTTAACTTAGGTGGTGATGTATCAGGAATTATTGGATTATCTTATTGCTTGGATAAATAATCTAGAGGGTCAAAACACATAGGTAACATCAAATATGAAATTATATCCCGAGTTTGTGGATTTGACTCCTCCTATACCAAATTTCTATAATCCTAATGTCCTAATATTCGATAGAATGGGAGATCTACATCAGTATATCACCCATTTTCTTTCTAGGTGTGGTGTAACATCCCTAAACCGAGAGACACTAAACCTATGCCCCGAGCCGAGTTTCCATATGACCTCAAACACACCTCCCCGTATTCTAGAGGTTGCTGACCAATGGCGAGGGTCTAAGAGTCGAGTGGGGAGACTATACCCTCTTTTTTAGAGTAATACACAGTGGAAAATATAAACAATAGAATAAGAAATATAAACAAAACAAAGAACATGTATAAATAACCAACCCCAACTGGGTACAAACCATATCCAATAGTAAATATTCCATGTCATGGTACAGTGCCAAGTAAACAACCCAAAAAGAAATAAAAACATAGGAATCCCAAAAATGGTCTTAGATCCAAGTCCCGAACCTCATCCATGAACATACTGAACCTGACTCACTTCTCAGGAACACATCCCTTACCTCTTTCATGACATGCAACCATGAAATCTTCTCGGGTACCCAATGGTGGCCTGAGCAGGGTGTGAGTACAAAATTAGGCCCCAAAAAATGGTGTCTACAACATATCCAGTCAAATAGATAGTGCATGAAAGTGATAAATGATGGAAAGTAAAGTAAAACAAATCAATAATCCATTATAGATTATGATCCTTTAAGTTATTCTACCCTTAAATCCAGGTTCAATACTTAAGAAAATCATGGTTTAGTTCACCATTTTTCATGTGTTCAATGGATTAGGCATGATCAATGTTCTTAAGTAATATGGGAATAAATCCAATTATATCTCACTAGTAATCACATCACCATAACCACATTATCCTCACCTATAAGCCTCAGTCTAGGTGGAATGAAACCGTTAGGGGAATATAACTCTATACCCTTCCCTAACCTATGCATTTAGAGGGTGGAGCTTAGAACCTCAATCAAACTTGACCCATGGACATAGAAACTCATGTCTATACCCCACTCTACCAAGCTATGTGCACATATTTATTTATCATCATCCACAAGTAACCACATTACAACCATGCATAGCCAATATCAGTAGAAACATCACAATAATATCAATAAATGGGAATTTAACATTATTCCAAAATCCATTAACACATTAATCATTTAACCCCAATTCCCACTTCCCATTCCCATCTCACTAAGAATATTCAAGTGTAAACATAATTACTTATGATATTCCCATTAATCCCATTTAACCCATTTAGATTATAACCAAAAAATTCCTTATCTTTTAACCACACTAGAAAATAATAACCACAATCCATCCTAACTCATTAAATAAACCAACCAACACTTTCACTAAGGCTCCACATCATCATGGGTGAATTTCGCACCTTATATTTCCATTATCCCATTTGGAAGGGTCGGCGTACCCCATGGGTGGCCCTAAAAATAATCACAACATCCTACATGCATCCCATGGAAATCACGAGGGGTTCATTTTGTTATTTAGACACTCAATATACCACATCTTACCAACGACACCAAGAACACATCAAAATGAGAACAAGAATAAATACCTACATGAAAAAATATAAATATAAACTATGGGATATAACTTGAAGACCACCTACCTTGAATCTATTAGTGAACAAACCCTTAATCAAGGATTTATATCCTGATCTAAACCCTCTTTGAAGCTTCACCCTAAATCTCACTAAAAAAGGACGGTTTTAGAGCTTCAGATAGAGACAAGAGAAAGATACAAACCCTAATCAAGAAAAGGTTGAAAAAAGGAGATTAGCCTTACCCAGATCTTCAATCTACAACTGATGGAACTCCAAATGGCCTATGATCAAAGCATAATCACATCTTTGAATATCTTGGAAGCTTATCACGTCACTAGGGTTCAAAGGAGGAAGAAAAAGGAAAATCGTGAGTGGAAAATAAAAATCCCGTAATGGAATTTTTGTGAATTTCTCAAAGTTACTGAGTTTCATGGTTTACCCGCATGGTTTTCCAAATCATGCGAAAACTGTGTGGATGTTACTATCCGAAAATATCCCCTTTTCACGGTTAACATGGATGATTTGCACGGTTAGTACTAACCATGCACAAACTGTGCAACAACCTAGAAACTCTTTTTTCATCCCTTTTTGGTGTCCCATCCCGTCGTAACACCCCCTAATATTCATATAAACTTGGAAAAAAACTTATTTAATGAAAATAAGGGACTTATAATAGAACATAATCAAAACATACTTTATGGGGAAATCTGGGATCTCACAAACTCCACACCTTAAAATGGCTCGTCCTCGAGATGATATTTCCAAGCATCACTGAGTTCCCATAGAAAAGAGATTGGGCCACTGAGCTGCCAAATAGGATTCTCACTCACAAGTTTCCTCCTGGACATTTCCATCATGACATAGAACATGAACCAGAGGCACAACATTTCCCCTCAAGGCCTTCTCACTATGACCCACAATACGAATCAAATTCTCTTCAAAGGATGCATCAACCTCAAGCTCAACATCATCAGTGTTTATCACATGAGATGGATCAGCGTAATACTATCAGAGCTATGAAACATGGAAAACATCATTCATCCCACTATTCCACTATGGAAGAGATAATAGGTAAGCCACCAGTCCAATCCTCTCCACAATCTCAAATGGTCCTACATACCTAGGTTCCAACTTTCCCTGCTTCTAAATTCGACGGTGACCCAATCTTGGTGACACCAGAAGAAAAACACTATCACTCACCCAGAACTTAAGAGGTCTATAATGACAATCTGCATATGAATTATACTTACTCTAAGCCGTTTCCATACACTTTTGAATCAATTGAACCATCTCTGACGTCTCCCGTATGATACTCAGTCCTAACAGCTCATAATCCCCACCCTCCAAACAACACAGTAGAGATCTACACAGTTTCCTATAGAGAGCCTCAAAAGGAGCCATCTGAATTATGGCTTGAAAAATATTGTTGTAATAAAACTCAATGAGAGAAAATTGAATTTCCCATAAACCACAAAAATATATCACAAAAGTTCCCAACATGTCCTTCAATACCCGGATCATATGTTCTTACTGTCTGTCAGTCTGCGGGTGATAGGTCATACTCAAAAACACCTGGGTACCCAGTGACTTATGAAATATCTACCAGAAATGCAAGGTGAGACATGGATCATGATATGAATCTATGGTTCTTGGCACACCATGAAACCATACTATCTCTCAAACATATAAATCACCCAACTAGTCCACTGTATAAGCCTCCTGGATCAACAAGAAATGAGTTACTTTTGTGAACCGGTCAACAACTACCAAGATTGCATCATTCTTCTGAGGAGTCCTCGGAAGAACAACTATGAAGTCCATCATTACGTCATACCAGTTCCACTTCAGAATGGGAAATGACTGCAACAACCCACCGGGATGATGATGTTTGTACTTCACTTGCTAATAGGTAAGGCATCATGCCACAAAACCCACAACTTCCTTCTTTATTACCAGCCACCAATACTGCCTATGATGATCATGGAACATATAGGTTAAAATAGGATACACCTCCCACTTTGATGTGTGGAACTCACACATCAACTCCTCCTGTACACCTATCAGTACTACAACATGACATTGAATATAAGCAACTACATCAGCACCAAAATCCGAACTAGAAGGTAACTCCCCACCTTTAAGACTTTCCTTCATAGCCAAACACTATGGATCCATTATATGAATCTCCTTTACCCAACTCAAAAGCATAGATTCAACTGTTATGGTTGTGAGATCCATCCAACCATGGACATCATGTACCTCCAAATGCATCTCAGCAAACAAGGACATCATCTTATACTCCAAAATGGATTCTTGAACCAACTGATTTTGAGTCTTTTGGCTCAAAGCATCAGCCACACTATTTACCTTCCCTAGTGTATAGAACAAATCAAAATCAAAGGATTATAGGTACTCAGACCACCTTCACTATTGAAGATTCAAATCCTATTTAGAGAAGATGTATTTGAGACTTTTATGGTCCGTAAACACTGTGAAGGGTTCTCCCAACAAGTAATTCCTCCAACACTTTAAGGAATGAACCGCGATAGCTATATCAAGGTCATGATTTGGGTAATTTCCTTCATGTGGTCTCAACTATCTCAACCCATAAGCTACAACCCAATCATTCTGCATCAACACTGCCCCAATTCCAACACCGAACACATCACATAATAAGGTGTACTTCATACTTGGTTTGGATTAGATCAAAATAGGTACGGTAGCCAATTGCTTCTTCAACTATTGAAAATAATTCTCACAAGACCAAGTATCATGCCTCATTGATCCATAAACATTCTTAGAAAACATCAAATGAGATACCTAGGGTGATGTACTGGGATGAATAAACCCATTATGATCCAACTCATCTAGCTGAACCTTTAGTTCTTGGATCTCTTTTGGTTCTATTCGATATGGTGTAATGGAAACTAGATCTAATTCGAATAACAACTCAATCATAATCTTGAAATATATCTCAGGTGGTAATCCTAATAAGTCCTTAAGAAACACATCCTGAAACTGATTCACAATAAGAGGGAATACTAGATGCTCTTTCTCCCCAATATCCGACATAGGGCATTCTACTTGGGCTATGATTTCTCCCAACTACTGGCATGGAATCCCTACATGGCCCGCTTGAGTATCACACTCACCACGGAGGATATAAGTGTATCCATAAAGAGATGTGAACATTACCTGATGTCAGTAATAGTTGATATGGCCTTAATACAACCCCAACCAATCCATACCCAAGATTAGGTCAAAACCGGACATCATTAGAAAAAATAGATCCCAAAAAAAGGATATACACAAACCTCTAATTCACAAGCCTTACATTGCCTGATGTTTTCAACTCATAACCCCAATGGAGTATCAAGTGACATTACCCCACATGCACTCTCCATGGTTAAGCCGAAAACAACTATGAAATAAGAAGAAATAAAAGAATGTGTAGCACCTATATCAAATAAATCACTAGAGAGTGTGGAAGATACATGGATTGTACCTTAAATAGTAGATGGTCCTACCTCACCACCTTCAGGTTCATTCTAAATTTCATGGAGATGACCTACTCCTCTACACTAGGTTCCGACCTGAGTACCCTGTACTGAACTGCCATACAGGTAAGGATGATCTCACCCTAGAGTTCCACATCCACTACTTCTACCAGTATGATCCATGGAGCTCCAAATTCCTTCTTGATATAGGGAAAATAACCCCCTGCCAACACTCATCATCTGCCTATGACTTCCCTCATTTCATGAATACCGTGGGTTCCAACAGAACCTTTGCACATGTCCTAGCCTGCCGCCCACTCATCACTCGACTGGTGGTAGGGGACACTGGCCATGCATGTACCCCGACCTTCCATACAGATAACATAATATTTGTTCACCACTCTAAGAGGATGGTCCCCTCTTATGTATTATCCATGAACTTCTACCCAACTAGAAGTTTGTAGAATGACACTTCCTACTCATAGAAGTCACACTACATGCTCGCCCATCTGGCACCTCAAGTTCACTACCCGAAGCTCCCTTCAGGTTCCCTTTTGAAATGAGGACTTGATCCATAACTTTGGAAAACCTTTTCAAGTGGAATATATTCACCTGATACCTAATCCCATGTCTTAACCCATCCTAGAAATGTTTTTCCATAGTTTTATCATCTCCTACCAATGTCGGAACAAAGCACCTCAAATTGTTGAAGCAACAAGAATAGTCAATTACCAACATTTTCCCATAGGTCAAGATCATAAAGTTCATTGTCTTCTCCTGCCTCAATGTTTTTGGGTAAAAGTATTCATGAAACTTCTCTTGAACATCCTTCCACATCATTCCTTCGGCCTTCTCTTTTTGAATCATGATGTCGCACCAATGTTTTTCTTGGTCTCTCATCATATAGGCTGCTAACTTGACTCACTTCTCAAGAGGAGTCTCTAAATGGTCAAGAATAGTTTGGATGAACTCTATCTATAACTCAGCTACCTCTAGCCCACCCTCTCTGGCAAAGGTCGGAGGGTGCTGCAGCTGAGACTCCCTAGTTAACTCAAACATACTAAGTGAAACCCACCTTGGGTCTCATTACATCATCTACCTAAAACGAGTGAAGTTATCATATAACTTATCTTCCCTATCATCTTGAACCACTGGGTTTGCTTTCTCTACTACTGGGGGAGAATTCTCAACAATTTCCTCCTATCGCCTAACCAGCACGCATCTTCATAGTGGCATCTCTCTACAATTCCAAACACAAACTTTAGAAAACATGCCATAAATATTTCATGAAAATATAAATTAAGAATCATCACTAGACATAAATAAATCATTTCTCACACACTACCCAAACAAGACCGGTCACAACCAGAACACTACCCTTAGACACCCCACCAAGGTCAAGGCTAACTCGACAACCAACTCATATGGTTACAAACCTTACATTACACATCATTACAACCATTTTATTAGAACCAATTTCATCATTTTAAAGAAATCAAATTCATCATATTCTCTATGTCCCACACACCCATCCCATGTGTGTGTGCCTACTATGATGCATGTCACTAATATACATAGGTTCCTAGAATGATACATGAATGAACAACCTTGTTCCATTCTGAACATGAGTAAAATATCATAAAACTATAACATCACACCACATGTGAATCAACCAATGGAGAAATATCATCAAATGTAACAACAAAAGACAAGAACAAAAATTCCCACCTTGGGTGAGTTGGGTTTTCCCCCATACTTGGGTTAGTTACTCCCAAGTACAAGATCATTAACAAGTATTGACACTGTCCTAATATTCTGTTTGCCAATTCGAAATAATAAGAAAGAGAAAATAACTCCTTTGATACCAATTTGTAACATCCTTAACCAGGGAGCCACTAAACTGGTGCCCTAAGCTAGGTCGCCACATGACCTCAAGAATGCCTCCCCATATGACATAGGTTTTCAACCAGTGGTGAGGGTATAAGAGTAAAGTGGGGAGACTATTCCTTCTTTTTCAGAGTAATACATAGTGTAAAATATAAACCACAATGGAATAAACATAAAAAAATGATGAACATGAATAAATAACCAACCCCCAACTAGGTACAAACCATATCCAATAGTAAATATTCCATGTCATGCTATAATTCTAAGTGAACAACCCAAAATGAAAGGAAAACAATGGAATCCAAAAAACGGTCTTAGAACCAACTCCCAGACCTCTTCCATTCACATAAAGAACCAGACTCAATTCTCAAGAACAAGTCCCTTAACTATTTCCTTACATGCAACCATGAAATATACTCAGGTTCCCAATGGCGGCTTGAGTAGGGTGTGAGTACAACTCAGTAGGCCACCACCAACGACATCTACAAAATATCCAGTCAAATATATATTGCATGTAAGTGATAAAATATGGAAATTAATGGAAAATAGTTCAATAATACATTATATATTATGATCCTTTAAGCTATTCTACCCTTAAATAAAGGTTCACTACTTAAGCATATCATGGCTTAGTTCACCCCTCATGCGTTTAATGGACTAGGCATGATCAATGTTCATAATGAATATGAGAATAAATCCATTCCTATCTCACTAGGCATCACATCACAATAACCACATTATTTTGACCTTGAAGCCTTAGTCCGGGTGGAATGAAACTATTAGGGGAATAGAACTCCATCCCCTTCCCTAACCTATGTATTTATAGGGTGGAGCTTAGAACCTTAGTCAAACATAACCCATGGGCATAGAACCCTGTGTCTATACCCCACTCTACCAAGATGTGTGCACATTCTTATTTATCATCATCCACAAGTAACCACATTAGAACCATGCATATCCAATATCATGAGCAACATCACAACAATATCAATAAATGGGAATTTAACATTATGACATAATCCATTAACACATTAATCATTTAACCCCAATTCCCACTTCCCATGCCTATCTCACTAAGAACATTCAAGTGTAAACATAATTCCTTATCATATTACCATTAACCCCATTTAACGCATTTTTATGCTGACCAAAAAATTCCTTATCCTTTAACCACATTAGAAATAGCTAAACACAATCCATCCTAACTCATTGTATAAACCAATTTACACATTCTCTAAGGCTCTACATCACCATGGGTCAATTTCACACCTTATATTTCCGTTAGCCCATTAGGAAGGGTCGGTGCACCCCATGGGTGGCCTTAAAAATAGTAACAACATCCTCTATGCATCCCACAAGAATCCTGAGGGGTTAATTTGGTTATTTAGACACTCAATATACCACATATTACCAAAGTCACCAAGATCACATCAATATAAGAACAAGAATAAAACCCTACATGCACAAATCTAAATACAAAATATGGGATATAACTTGTAGAGAACCTAACTTGAATCCATTGGTGAAAAAACCCTTAATCGAGGCCTTATATCCTAATCTAAACCCCCTTTAAAGCTTCACCATAAATCTCACTGAAAGAAGAGGGTTTTAGAGCTTCAGATATAGAGAAGTGAAAGATACAAACCCAAATCAAGAAAAGGAAGCAAGGAGGGGATTAACCTTACCTAGATCTTTAATATGCAACTGAAAACACTCCAAATGTCCTAGGATCAATGTATAATTACCTCTTGGATGATCTTCGAAGCTTTGATCATTACTAGGGTTCAAAGGAGGAAGAAGGAGGAAAATCCCGGGTGGAACATAAAAATCCCATAATGTCATTTTTGTAAACTTCTCAAAGTTACTGGGCCACATGGTTTACCCACATGTTTTTCTAAACCATACGCAAACCATGTAGATGCTAATATCCTAAAATAGCACCTTTTCATGGTTAACTAGGCTGATCCACACAGTTAGCACTAACCGTGCACAAACCATGCAATTTCCTAGAAACTCCTTTTTCTTCCCTTTTTCATGTCCCTATCCCTTGGAACACCCCCTAATATTTACATAATCTTGGAAAAACACTTATTGAATCAAAATATGGTACTTAAACTGAGATTTAAACAAAATATACCTTATAGAGAAATATGAGATCTTACATGTGGCCCAATGTTGGGAATCCCGTAACAAAAGGAGTTTGACAAGCTCAAATTCATTGTAAAGACATTTAAAGGTCCAAAAATTTAGTGGTGTAATAACCACGTAGATAGTTCTATTGAAATATGTGAAGATCTATGTCAATAATTCCAAAATAAATTCATCCATTTACTGAGGAAAATGACCATCGTTGACCTCTCTAATTACAATTAGTAAGAGAATGAGATAATGGAATATTTCATTGAAATATGGAAGGGATCAACCTATTTAAAAAAAACAGCGTCCACAAGAAAAATTTATATAGATCTATGTAGAGAACCTAAAAGATGATTTTTACACTATGTTAATTCTTTAGAAGTATTGTGGTAGATTTTGAGAGTTTGAAATATAAAAAACATTTATAGGATACTGTTCAAATAAATAAGAAAATAGATCATTAAAAACCACAATAATAGATTAGGAAGTTAGAGAAATAAAAAGTATCCACTATGGACCTAAATATAAATAGGCTAAGGTGATATGACCTTAAAATCATGGAGAATTAATTGTATTCCTTCCTCAATGCTCAAGTTCTTGGGTACTTCATCTCAACCTTAGAGAGAAAACTGATTGAATTTCCATAAATCAATAATCCGGATGAATTAGGGTAGAATTGTAACCAAATTATGAACCTTACCATTACACAATTGGTCAAATGATCCAATAATTCTTTATGTTTAAGGATTTGTGTAAAAAGATGGTTGGCGGAAATCTAGTACCATTGGGAAATCCCAAGGTGCATATGGAATGTGTGTCTAGAATTCTTCTAAAATAAGAAGAATGGGAAAATTACCCATATAAGGATATAAATTATTTTGATGAATATAATCAAGGAATCATTGTACCGTGCACATACCATCATCATGTAATGATTGAGTTATCCATTAATTACCCTAATTCCTTCTACATCTCTGATTGTGGTACCTACCACTCTTTAACCTCTAAATATATAATGTAATAAACATAGGAAATTAAAAGATAAGGAATTCTCAAAATATATTTCAAAATATATCCAAAATCATAATGAATTCATGCCCCCATCATTTTGAGAATGATAATTGTCCCACTAAATAAGAAACTAGGAACCATACCACAAAATGAGTGAACAAACACCATCCTACCAAATGTGCGAAAGGGAACTATCCCATTGAATGAGTCAATTGAAACTGTCCCACCAAATTTGATACTCTTTTGATGAAGAGTATGATTTTAACTATACTAATTATATACAATTAATAGAGAAGTACACTGTACATGAAGAGTTTCATGAAACCAGAGCCTCTATTTCTCTAAATATGGTATTAGCTAAGTCGGAAAAATGTTCAATTTGTCTTGATAAACACACTCTTAATAGATATGATCACACACATATATAATTATTTAATTATTAGTAAGTTTTCCCATTGAATACTTGTTGAATTGGTGATGAATAGATTGGTGAAACCCTAATTGGATCTAAAGAAGGCATTGAAAATCCTATTGATTCCACATAATGTGATGTTGATAGAGAATGTGCCCGATGCTGGTGGAATATCTATCCACTAGGTCCCACAATATAAAATCCATCACCATCTACCCATCTTTCCATTAGTAAAGGTAAAGGTTTCATCTTTTCTTTTTCTTATTATCCCTCTAAAGTTGAAAAGTCTATCTTTAATGAAGAGAAAATCACTCTATTGTAGTGAGAAACTAAAATTATCAAGGAAATAATTTTGGAGTTTCTCTAGGGATGTTTTCCCAATGATTAAATGACAACATCTTGCCCAAAATTTCGTACTTATAGTGAAGTACCCCATCACATAGGTCTAGGGGATTTTTTATATTTTCACCCCCTTATTAGATGAATTTTGAACATCATACAACCTTTTTAATCACCACACAGTCCCCAATATCTTTATAATTATCCATTCGAAGGGTATCATAATCGATGTCCCAATCATAAACATCTTAAAATTTTTCCCCAAATTGATATAGATTTATGAACCACCACCCAAATCTAAGATTCAACCATATTATAATTCTGCTAAATTCATATGTCGCACATAAGGGAAAAATATTATCATCCCTATTTCAATGATATGAAACAAAGTTATATTCCTTTTGACCAGAGAATGTTTCTAGGTATTTTACCTTATTCATGGAGAATAATTTAATTGAGATCTTGAGGATCAGGATAAAGAAAACCAAGGAGGAAGATCTAATAGACTATCCAAATTACCACCCCTACTATTCATCATTAGGGAATGCAATCAAAGGATGATTCATATTTAAGAACATGATCCAAAAGCAAATAAATGAGTGGATAATGGAGATAGTGACACCCTAATCTCTACTTTATTCATGTGAACATCTTGAATAGAACAAAAAAATTGTGAGGAAGGATCAGGGTCACGTATCTATTGATGATAGATAAAACAAGGTCCACTCCTTTAATCTTGAGCATGTGGTCACATGTTTCACCTATTCATTAGAGAATGTCCTTCTTGATATTTCAAAAACCAAAATACCTAATAAATCACTTTTTAAATATAATCACAATTATTATCCCCACCACCAAATTTTGGGAAATATAAATAAATGATGCTTCTTCTTTAAATATTGGCCCTATAAGTAGATAAATAAAGTTCTGATTGATTTAGAGAACCTTAAAATATATGAAATTTGTATATGAGTGATTAAAAATTAAATTAAAGGGTACCATTCTTGACATACTACATCAAAGGAAGGAAGTACCAACCACATGACTTTAAACTGTGTAGTATACCCTCCTAAACATTAAACATTAAACTACATGATCAAAGTCCCAACTATACAACTTTAAATAGTATAGCAAACCATCCTCACTATATGAAATTGAAATACATGTAAAAATTCCTTGATGAAAATCTATAAACTATACATTGTACCATCCTAGAAACACAACATTAAAATACACATATTAATTCCATTCCACATGAATCTAAAATACTCAGAACTAAATCCTTTTCACATGATGTTAAACTGCATGAATTATCCTTTTTCTTTGAAGACCTTATAATTATTGGATGGGTTTAATTTGTATAACCTAACCACCTTTTACATATAATCCAGATCTATGTCGATGAATTATAGTGTATGGGATTACCAGTTCTTGTTGAATTTTCTTTAACAACCCTATATTAAGAAAAATCTATTATACCTCATCTAGGTATAGAGACCTCATTTAAATCAGGTTTCCTTCCTTCTATTTTTAGGAAACATTTTAATTTCATTAAAAATTCCCTACTCATGAGATAAATCTATTTATAGAATGAAATTCACCCTTTAAGAACAACTTGTATCTTGATTCCTATTCTCAGATGATATGCAGTGACACCTAGGTTACCAAACTTGGGCTTAACCATCAAATTCTATCATCAACATATCCTAACTAACTGAAATTAAACTACACAACCCAAATTGGTCTCGATATCATGAACTTAAAAGGGAATACACCCTGTCCAAGCTATAAGGCCTTAAACTATATAGATCGAGGATTGTGTCTAACCATAAATTACACTATCCCAGAAGATCATCTATTTTTATTTTATACACCCCAATGATTATGGAGAATCAATTCTATTAGAGTCACACCTAACTAGTACCCTTATCTCTATATATTACTATATGATGTTTTATGTGAAATTCTGACCCCAAACCACCCTTCCCTATTATTTTATCTTAAAAATTATGATTAATTTTAAAATTTCCCTTTGTTTCTCACACTGATGTTGACTCATGTGAGTTTAGGGCTTGTGGTTGATTTTATCAATTAGCACGATTAAGATGCATCATAATAAAAATGAGGGAGAACAAATTCCTTGATGTATGAATCTAAAAAACTCATAGGGTTTTTGTCTTAAGACCTTAAAATATATGAAATTAGGTCCTTATCACAAGAATATAAAATATATTACAAGTGGTTTTTTCTATATGAACCTAAACTATATGGTATATGGTCCATCATGTATGACCATAAACTACTTGGAGTGGTTAGTCACCAATGTAATTAAGACCATGTTCCTCCCTCTTTTGCATAGGGTAACATTCTCCAAATGAACCTCTTGTTCATATAACCAATTACCAGTATCCCCCCTTACATCCTAGACCCTCATTCCATTTCCTATGAGGTTTAATTTACCCTTCTCTTCAATCAAGGCATATCCCTCGTGCCCAAATAGTCTGTTTAGAACATGATGGTGTAACTACAGTGTATTCTAAAACCTTTTCAAAATACCATCTTCCAACCAAAATAATTCATAACTTTTTATGTTTTAATCACCATTAAAAAAATTCATTGAGTATATGTACTCCTTTTGGAATCCCTAGAACCATGATAAAATCCTATTAGTCCCCCCTTTCATAGAAATTGGTAATAGGGTAATTGACTGATCGAAAAAACCCTATTAGGAATTGATGGTGAACATCATAATTACATTTAAGCCACTAAGTAATCCTAATGGTATTTTTTGACCCCAGAGTAATGGTCCACTTTAACCCCATGTATTTTTCCCTAATGGCATCTCATTAGTTTCTCTATTAATAATGTTTAACCTACTCTCACTAGTCATCATCCCCATCATCTTCAATTTAGACATTTCAAGACATGATTTAACTCATCTAATTCATTATTTTCAAGTGGATATGAAATATATATATGTATATATATATATATATTATCCTCCTATGTATCACATATAATATAGGGAGACTATGATTTACATGAGCATAAACTGCATTAAAATTTGATCAAAGCTTTACAACCTTGAACTACAAGAAACATAAAATCATAAATGCTTGAATATAAACTAAATAAAACATAATACTTGTCATATAATGTTAAAATGAATGATACATAATCTATCCCTCCCGAATTTAAACTATTCATAATAGTCTATCCCACATTAACTTAAACTACTTTGAGATGTTTATTCTATATGACCACAAATTGTGAAATTCTATTCTCTTATATAAGAGCTCGATCTATATCAGGGTCAATTTTTTTACTTAGGGATTCAATGGTTATGGATATACTATCCAACCATAACATCATGGTTCACCTAAACTATGACTAAAATTTAACCCTTATAAAAACTATGTGTGGCTTTATTATCATTGACTTAGGATATATAGTGATGCTTGTCACTCTTATCCCAGGTGTGGCCACATAATCCATTTCCATACCAGAATTTTTTATAGTGATGAGACCTTTACTAATTCATATCATAATTTAATCCTTTTCTCACCATGTCACCCATAATCCATCTTCTCCTATACATGATCAAGATATGTGTATAGATATTATTTTTCAAAAATCATGTGTGTCTTGATTATTGTTATCATTGAATACACAGTAATGCCCAAATAACCTATCACAGGTCTAACCTAAAATTCCAATAAAACCCCACACATTATATTATCATAAAATACTTTATTAATTCATTCTATATTTTATCCCCTTGACCTAAATTAATATAAGGTTACCTCATTTTATGAATTATCCAGATCTATGAAAAGTATCATATGAAGAGGTCCTTGGCGTATGACTCTAAAAAACATGGAATTCAAGTTTTTGTTGAATTATGTTAAAATATAAAATATATATTAGATCAAATAAGACCCGAAAATTATTAGAGAAGTCATCTCTTGAGACCTAGATTCCTTACATATGATCAATATCTATATAAACCCACAATAATTTGGTTCTTTATCCATAATAATATACTGACATGAAATGTCCCTCACCTTCTAGAGTTTCTTCTTATTATCTGGGACATCTTATTCATATCAAGTCTCCTGATATCCCTGAAATAATATGGAGCCACATCACATTATCCTGGTAATGAATCCTTATCTATATTAGGGTTTATACCTTCTCACTACCAGTTACATTATCCATTTCATCACCAACTCCCCTGTATATGATCTTGATCATTATATATGTGACTAGTCAAAACCATATGTGGATTTATTACTATTACTACATGATACATAGTGAATACTATATCACTTATCATGGTCCTAGCCAAAAAATACCAATCAAATCCTTGGTTTATATTAATTTTTGGGACCTCCAATTCATGTTGGGTTTCCCACAAAATGTTCAACATTGAGATGATGCCATCTAATTTATGATACAAATCCCTTGCATTAATGTCTTTATTGTATAACCTAAAATTTAAATAAATTGGATTCCTTGTCATATATCATTAAAGTTCATGACATATAGTCCATACCACATGACCTTAAACTGCTTAAGGTGGTCCATCCTATATGACTCAACTTCATTACATGAGAGTTAGATCCATGTAAGGGTTCCTAGAATATGGGTTATATTTATAAGCCTATGGTAAGACGAAATTTCCCATTCATAAGGTAGTTTTGATCTCCTATCCTAGTTATAATCCACAATGATTATTTTGGTTTCAATCCAATACCAAAATAAAAAATTCCCCCTCTCAGCATATGAGCTAGATCTATGCAACAAATATATTTCTAAGAACTAAGTGTGGCTTTATTACTACTACCCCTGGATACAAAGTGACATATATATTTCCAATCCTTGGTTACACCATAAACTTATATATAATTATTCATTCCAATAAACATGAAATTAAACCATGTGAACCTCTTTCTGAGATGGTTTATAGTGTTAGTAGGTTCTCTCATTCACATAATGTTTATCTTCCCCTGTTGCTGCATAGACTACCTCACCTTTTGGTCAAATTCATGTGACTGTAAACACAAAAAATAGCTAATCAAAGATACATTACCTTAATATTTAGCCCTTCATGGTAAAAATTACAATACATTAAATTGAAAATCAAGAGAGGCATAAAGGCTTGTTAGGTGGTGATGATTCTAAGAGGTGATGAGACGGTTGTTTTGATAAGTGAGGTTCAAGAATTGGTGAATAGGATATGATTGAGGGTGTTGGATTTTTTTTCAATAAATAACTCAAATTTTAAGTTAACTAAGATGATTATTAATCTTGTTTTAAGTGTTTATATATCATAATAATGAGTTTATGATGCATGAGAATTGAAGTAGTATAATAAAGAGTTCCACTTCGCAAAGGATGGTTTTGAAATGTAGAAGTTAATTAAGGAATGAGGCACAAAATGTAACTGATGGCCACATCTCAGCCTATTGAAATAATGTTAGTCTATTCCATAGTATAGGTATTAATATTGTGGAAGGAAAACAACATAGAGGAGGATGGGTCGATTTTAGTGGATCTGGAAAATTTGGGACCTCCACACTAAAATGAAAGTCCATGCCCTAATGCACAATAATTTAGAATACATTAGCTTTGTAGAATTTTTGATCTCCACTCCATAGTTTTATTCCCATTATGTAGTTAGGATAGAATATAGAGGACCATACTATAGATAATACACCACACCATAAAGGTGATTGGGATGGTTTTTGGTGGCACTATAGATTTAGTGACCTATACATCGTAGACCCTATTACACACCACATTCTTGTGTAGATGTTGAGTGATAACCACTAAAAACCAATAGGATACAATGTAATTACCTTGACCATTCCATAGAGTATATTTTATTTTTTTAATCTAGGAAGTTTAAGTAGGAATGATGAATTGGTTCTATATTTGAAATTTAGTGGTTATTCTAACAAATTTTAACTACCAATTAGAATTTAATGGTCAATATTAATATGGTGAATAATCCAGGGGTTATAATTCTTGAAGGGGTTTTGAATTTTTAATCCATATCTAAATAACTTTATGATTATACTTCTTTGTAGATTTGAATCTAGAGAATATTTTCAAAGAAGAAATAAGTGATTAAAGAGGAATTAGAAGAAGAAGTTTTGGATATGTGCTATACAATGATGATTCTATGATTATCCAAAGTTGAAGATACAAAGAAGAATAATATTAATGTGGTTCTGTTCATGTGTTGCACATACAAAGAGAATAAAAAACTTGTTCTTGTACAAGTTTGAAGAATAATTACTACCTGTTCATTACATTGCAAGGAGAGTAGATGTGGAAGATTTTAGAACACTCAACAACTTAAAGGGTGTCTATTTGGTTGAAATATTTTTTGTTTTTACCCAAAAATATATCTTTCAAAATTATATGGTACATTTTCATATGATATTCACCAAATCATAGTAGGGATATATGAAAATGTGAGTTTCAAGGTTATACGCTCGTCATTGTACTCACATGATGATTCTAGTGGGTAGTGTGATCCTGGAGGAATTTGTATCACACCAAGGACTAGACTTCTCACATTGAAATGAGAACCTTGTAAATTTTCTATGTTTCCTTGTGTTGGTGTGTGTTTGGGTATGTTACAGAAATCATCACTATATCATAATTAGTGGTGAAAGTTATTTTGAAATGAATTAAAAAATTATATAGATAACTAATTCAGCCCCTATCAGTGATCTGTCTTTCATCCAGAAGTGGTACTCTATGTGGTATTAGGGGAACATGTTCCCTTTACTTGTGATTGTTAATTAGAAGTGTTTGTCTTTTGAATTTGAATTTACTAAATTTTATTATCTACAAAATATAATTTAAATTTAGTGAATGGAAATGGGATTCCTATATTTGATAGGAAAATATATGAAATATGGAAAACATGATGATTCCTAGATTTTATTTATCATCTATGATTTATTCTAAGTCATAACTATTGAGTTTTTTTTCTAAGATGAAGGAGTTGATATGAAATAAAAAAATAAAACAAATTTAGAAAATTATGGTCATAAAAATAATTCTATTCTATCATCAATTTTGGAAAGTTATTTTTTTAAATTTAGAGGACTCAAAACCGCTAATGCTACCTAGGATAATCTTTATAATTTATATGAAGAAAGGACTAAAGTAAAGTGATTTAAGTTTCATTTTTGGATAATTAAGTATGAATATATTTGGATCCATGATGATGAAACTATTTATAGTTTCCTCACAAGGGTGAATTAATTTGTGATCACTTTCAAAGTATATGGTGAGACACTAGAAGATACTAATATTTTTGAAAATATATTTTGTATTTTACTAAATAAGTTTTATTATAAAGTGTTTTATTTAGAATGAAATCATTTCATTGATATTTGTCTTGATTATTTTCATAGTTTATTGAATAATTATAAAATGAGGAATTATAGTTCTATCAAGAATAAGTTTAATAGAGAAAGGAATATATAAGTGAAATTTTCCCTTAAAAATTTTCTGGTGTGGAGCTATTGGACATTTTATTACAAATTGTCCAAAATCTAAAACCAATAAAGATAGTGAAGCATAAGATGATATTACTATAAGATTATAAAATAATAAATATAATAAGATAAAGGTTTATTATAATGATAAGGGTAATAATTTATCTAAATTTTAAAGTAGAAACTTCCTGTCTAATGAAGGTATAAATAGTGAAGATGAAGATAAAGATGAATTTTCCTCCAGTGATGAAGATGCTAAAAAACTGCTCAGTACTAAAGTGAATGATGAAAATATTTCAAGTGATAAAATAAGTTTTAAAAATATATAATAATAATATAATAATATATATTTCATTATGATGATATAATTACAAGAATTTATTTCAAAGATTTCCAAATAAGAGAAAGAGATCAAAAAATTGAATATTGATGATAAATCTTTTAACAATAATGAATCTATCTTTTCAAAAGAAAAGTATAAGTTTCTTAATGAATTTAAAGGGTTTAATAAGTTAATTTATGATGGTAATAATATTAAACTAAATTTTTAACAAATATTTAAGGAGAAATAAAATGAGTTTGATCATTTATAACAAAACATGATCATAATAGAAGAGGACTTAAAGAAGTGTAAATCTAATGTTCAAAATTCTATTTCAGATATTGTAGAATGTTTAAATAATTGTAAATATGAATAATAAAAATATAAATAAAACCATAAAGATGATAATAAGGATGAAAATATTATTGAAAACTTAGTGAAGAAGAAACAATTCATTGAGAGAAATATTGTTTTTAAATCAAGTGATGTTCCAAAATATCGAAATTTTGGGAGCACCAACTTGAGTAAAAAATATACTATAACTGGGGTATACAAAGATATATAAAAATTATTTATATGAATACCAAGGATTTTGTAGTTCACCAAAGTTTTATTTCACAAAAATGAATTAAAATTGATGTATTTAAGAAGGATGAATGACTATCAAAAAAATCTGGTCAACATGTTACTTTGAAAGATAAATATGATCTTTATGGTTATTATTGGAATTTTATGAGATTTAGGCATATAGAAAAGATGTTTTAGTTTAATCACCAACATCATAATCAAATTAGAATAAATTATTGTTAAGGATTGTGGAGGAGTCATTCTTATCAATATAAGAAAGTTCAAAAATTGGTTAAGAACTATGGATAGAAATCATAGAATAAGTTTGATATACATGAATAAGTATATAGAATGTTTTATCAGCATAATAATATTTCTAATTATTCCTCTATAATGTTACTAATACAAAAAAATATGATTTTTAGTACTCAAATGTCTTAGAAAAAGAAGGATAAAGGAAATGAGAAGACCTTAATTATTGAAGTGTCACTTAAATCATCTAAAGGGGAACGACCATGGATGTTGGATAGTGGATGATCATATCCCATGATATAGTATTTAAAACTATTTAAAGATGTGAAAAATTGTAAATATGACTCAGTAACCTTTGGTAATGATGGATCTCTCAAAATTAAAGGATTTGGCTAAATAGTTTTTGTAAAAGAAAAGATGAAATTTAAAAACAATCTTTTTATTGATGGATTGAAACATAGTATCCTAAGTGTTTAAAAACAATGTGATAAAGGAAATTAAGTGAAATTAAAAAATAATGGATTATTTGTTAAGAATTTTGAATATTAATTTTTTTTGACAAAAGGAAAGATAACTAAAGGAAATTTATTTCAAGTGGGTGATACTAGAAACTCATACTATGTATGTATGAAAGAGGAAAATGAATTATGGAATCGAATTCTTGGATGATTTGGATAAAATAATATGAATTTGGGCACTCAATGGGAAATTTTTTCTTGACATTCATTTATTGAAAAGAGAACTATGTTGGATGTGATCAATATTTCAAAAGGGGAATATTGTTAATTATTCACACAAGATGGAGGAGATTAAATCTACTAAACCATCAGATCTCATTAATTTAGATGAGTACATGCCTATAAAAAAGAAATAAAGTAATATAAATAATTATCTTATTACTTTAATTGATGAGTTTTATCATATTTCTTGAGTTATGTTTCTAAAACACAAATTTTAGGCCTTACAGAAGTTTATTTTAAAAAAAAGTGCAAAGAAAGAGTGTGGTTTTTATCTTAATAATATATATACATATAATTCAACTGAGTATAAAAATGGGATGTTTAAATATTATCTTGAGAATCATATCACTGGACATGAAATTAGTGCACCATACACAAAAAATGGGTTTTTAATGTAATAATAGGTGTTTGGTGGAGATGGATCAAACAATGTGAGTCAAGCATCATACTTCAGGTTATTTCAGGAGACAAGATATTGGTGTATTGAATCTTATCCGAAATTAGTGTTTTCATAGACAAAATATAAATATTTTCCTATATGAGATTTATTATAAAATATTTCTAACTCTGATATACCTTTAGGTGTTTGGTAGTCCTTGTATTATCGAGGCAAAAGATAAGAATATTTGAATGTTTGAAAATAAAGGAGTTGATGGGATCATTATTTGATATAATCCAAATGAAATAAGCTATCATTATTTTAAAAAATAAAGTAAAAAATCTTTAATAATTATAAATTTAAATCATTAGAACAATCAAAGAAATACATTTCTCATGATGAAGAAATTTCTAGAAGTGATTTTGATGTTATTTATACTAAATAGTTTGAAGATTTGTTAGAAAAAGAAGAATGTATTGAATATGTAGATATTGGAGAAGAAGATTCAACCATTTTAAGTGATAATGAAAAAATTAATTCAACTCATCTAATGGTAATAATACAATTTTAGGTTCAAAAAATCATTAGGGATCATGGAAAAAAAGTTCAAACTTGGAGGACTATGAGTAAAACATCTTATATATCTTTATGTCCTCAAGTTAAACTTAGAGATATTAAAGAATATAAGAAGCATCAATAATTGATAAAATATATAAATGAATAACTTAATTAGATTGAAAGGAATGATACTTCAGAGTTGGCACCCAAGCCTAAAGAGAAGAACATTATCAGGTAAAGTGGGTGTTCTAGAACAAATTAAATGATAAAGGTGAAGTGAAAAGAAATAAAACAAGATTGGTGTGTAAAGAATATTCACATGTTGAAGTAGGTGAATTCAATGAGACCTTTATACTAGTTTTAAGGCCTAAAACCATATGGGTTTTTCTTTCTATTAAAACACAAAGATAATGTAAGATTTTTTAGATGGATATCAAGTCAACATTCCTCAATAGTGAATTAAAAGAGGAAGTGTTCCTTAAAAATCCTTGAGGTTTATTACTTGAAAAATTTGAGAATAAAATTTTTAGGTTGAAAATGGATTTTATGGGTTGAAAAATCTCCATGATCATAGTATTCTAATCTTGACAGCTGCTTGAAGGTTT
The DNA here is from genome assembly GCA_963277665.1 of Viscum album. Taxonomy (NCBI): domain Eukaryota; kingdom Viridiplantae; phylum Streptophyta; class Magnoliopsida; order Santalales; family Viscaceae; genus Viscum; species Viscum album. Next base: position 1,790,208,679 of record OY728122.1, read on the forward strand.
AAATTTTAGAAACGAAAGAGTTGACATAAATGTCTACAATAAAGATGAAAAAGAAATATCTCTTATTGTTATTTCTTATATAGATGAAATCATATTTTATAGGAATGATGATTAAGTGTGTTAAAATTTTACTAAGGATATTAAGGAGTTATTTCAGATTTCTATACTTTGAGAAATGAGGTATTTTCTTAGTTTATATATTTATCAAAATATGGATTACATTTTCTTTATCAAGAGAAGTATGTAAAGGAAATACTTAAAAGGTTCATTATAGAGGGTTCTAAAATAGTTTCTATACAAATTTTAGTAGTAAATAAATTATCCAAATATTAATAAGGATGGGGATATGTGGGAATTCTAGAAGTTAATTGGTGGTCTACTATAGTTAACAGCTTTGAGAACAGATATTGTTTATGCTATTACTCTTTGTGGTTGGTATCAAAAGTGAACCAAAAGAGTACCATTTTATTTATAGTAAGATTATTATAAAATATGTAAAAGGAATAGTATATTTTGGTTTGAAATATGACAAAAAAGGAAATATTGGTCCTTTTTTTATACAGATGTAGATTGGGTAGGCTATGTTGATGACAGAAGGTTGAAATTCAGAGGAGTTTTTTATCTGGGATATAAGTGTGTTTGTTGGAACTCTACGAAAAAAATTTATATGAATTTAATAACAGATGAAGTAGAATATATTTTTTAAACTCCTTTCACAACTTATTTAATGCGACTGAAGGCATAGTTGGAAGATTTAGAAGTTTAAGTGAAACTTCCACTTCTCTTGGGATGTGATAATCAAATTTATACTAATTTATCAAAGAATATAGTTCATCATAAAATAAGAAATAAAATTTATATCTCATTTAATTTCATCAATTAAATCTTGTGTATAAATGATTTACAAGTGTAATTTATTTCAATGAAGGAAGAAATTGCTAATGTGATCACCAAACCATTTTCAAATGAATCATTTCCAAATATTAGGTTAATGTTGGGAAATCAGCCTCATCCTTTTCAATGATAAGGTATGGTTATCACATCCCATCTCCCATTATTCATTTGGATATGTTTGTCAAAGGGGAAGAAAAATGAAAACATAAATCATTGTTTATATTTTTATTCCTTGTAACAACTAGGCCCCATTGACAGTGAAAACACCCCACCTTAACAAGGCCATCGGGTCCTAGACTACCAGGTACCCTCAGTTTCCCCATAGACACATAGTCCCCTCCCTAGGTCCCAACCACATGCCCAAACGGGTCATATGAAAAATTACTATCCCCACAGGACAACACATGTCCTTTCTAGTGTTCTTTGTCCATACTCACACACACCATGGAAAACTTCCCATGAGGCCAGCCATTCTGATAACTACTCTAGGAAAAGTATGATTAACTATGGAGTTATAATCAGGTAGACTCCTGAAAATAAAGGTACACCTTGTTGAAATGATTCATATCATTTATTCATTTAACCCCTTATCGTTCTAGGGTGTCACATTCACCCCCTTCACAATACAACATCCACATTGTGGACCCTACATCTCAATGTAGGTAGTACCCCTTCACTTAAGGAAAATATCCTCCTCTGATACCAATGTATCAATTGGTCCCTATTGACAGCAAAGACACCCCACCTTAACATGTCCATCATCTCCTGTCTCAATAGGTACCCCCAGTTTCCCCGCAGACATGTGGTCCCCTTCCCGGGGCCCATCCACATGCCCAAATGGGTCATTCAACTAAGGTATGGTTATCATATCCCATCTCTCATTATTAATTTGGATATTTTTGTTAAAGGGGTAGAAAATGAAAACATAAATAATTCCTTTATGTTTATCTTACCCGTAACAAATGGGGCCCACTGCCTACACAGACACCCCGCCTTAATATTGTCTTCGGGTCCTGGCCCACCATGTACCACTAGTTACTCCTCTGACACATGGTCCCATCCATGGGTCCCACCTACATGCTCAGATAGGTAATTTGACTATGGTATGGTTATCACATCTCATATCTCATTATTCATTTGGATATTTTTGTCAAAGGGGGAGAAAACTGACAACATAAATAATTCCTTTATATTTATCTTACTTATAACATTTGGGTATTGCTGATATCACAGACACCTTGACTTAACATGGTCGTTATGTCTTGGCCTTCTAGGTACCACCAGTTGCCCCACAGACACATGGTACCCTCTTTAGGGCCCACCCATGTGCCAGAACGGGTCATCCGACTAATGACTATCCCCACAGGACAATAAATGCTCTTTTCAGTGTGTTTTTTACTCACTCACACACACCATGGGAAACTTCCAAGGAGGTCACCCATCCTAATCACTACTCCAAACCAAGAATGCTTAACTATGATGTGTTGTAGTTGGTTCCCTAGAAACCAACTTCTTTGTACTTTATGATAAATCTGTATTCATTGGATGAATATTAATAAACTCCTTATCACATCATGATTGTTCTTTTGCATGACATAGTATGTGATAATGTCCTAAGAATAACTGTCGCACTAAAAGGTCATATTGGATCCCTACTATGATGAGAACCTAGAAGTTCCATGAAACTATTATTGAATATATATTATATGGCTGGATGATATCATTTGAAAAGACACAAATGATACTATCTATCAGGGGTGGGGACTCATAAAACTTTGAGATACCTTTTCATGGTGTGTGCCCTTGGTAATATCCAAGAAGATTTTATGAGTGAAAGACCCTCTAGTAGAAAATCCACATTCATAAGTGTCATTGTATGTTATTATATGAGGACGTGTGTACTAGTCCTTAGACTTTAAGATTATCATTAATGAATATTATGACTCACACACTTAGATATATTGACGGAAAATGTAATGACAGATATTCACGATGAGGTAAGATATGTTGGGTGAGTCATGAGTAATACTGTATTAATGAATAATGTGAGAAAGGATTTTTCACTTCTATAGAAGTAGATATCTCAAGCCCTTTTATGGAAATGATATAGACTAACAAAATCCATGGACATGGTGTTCACTAGGAAAGGTCAATTCTGGAAAGTCAATGAATAAGAAATAGAGCACATGGGTTGATGCCACTTGCATGAAACCTGCTTAATTGGAGATATTAGGAAAAAATGGATTATATTACATGGTAAGCATTCTTATGGGGTTACATGTCATTGCAAAATCAACTTATTTCTCTTGGGTGCCTTGACCCATTGCTAGATAGTAATCTTGGACTTTAGGCAAGCCCACCTAATGACAATAAGAAAAAGGCATCTAGGGTCACACACTGAGTGAAACCATTATCCCAATTAAATAATTTATTTATTTAACAATTTGAATAAATATTATCCTTGTTTGTGGTTTAATAATTATTCAAGTATTCATTATCTCATTTATTTCGTCTCTAGTTATTCGATAGAATATATTTCGGATGGAATATTTATTTATCGGAAAATAATGCAGTTATATTTCTTTAATAAATAAATAGTCATTATTTAAGGATAGGTAAATAATGAGGAGGATTTGAGGACCAAGTTATGGGTTCGGTGAGAAATAATATTAAATATTATTTGGTTAAATAATATTTAAATATAATGTGAAAATTAAGCACATGTCATCGAAATAATATCATTGTTATTATTATTTAGCATGGGATTTTCAAATGGAATAATAAATTAAGTAATGACACCTATGCTGATTATTTATTATTACCTGGTGAATTAATTTTTTAATCACATTTCATGGAAATAATAGAATTTCTATTATTATTTGACATGTGGTTTTCACATGGAATAATAAATTAAGTAACAACACCTGTGATAATTATTTATTATTACCTAGTGAATTAAATTCCTATTATGTTATTATTATCTATATAAGACAAGGGGTCATTCCACCGGCTAACCAATCATTGTGCGCACAAAACACTTGGAGAAAATCTCTCGAGCCAAGAGAACTCTTCCCTATCCAAGAACTCTCTCAAGAATGAAATAGATCCTCCTACACCAGATCAAGGAGAATGATTTGGAAGCGACTCTCAAGGCGATCAAAGGCAGATACACAAGTGCAAGGATCTTCCACGCTAGCACCTGAATACTCCTTTGGCAATGTCTGGAGATACGCGGAACATATGTGGATCACCACAAGAGGATTACTATCCTTAGATTATAAATCACAATAAAGCCTCACCTCAGACCCGTGGTTAGAAACATCAACGAAGAAAGAATCACCTTGGAGGTAATTCTATAATTAAATTAAATTATTTATAAACAAAATATATTGATCTTATCTTCTCGGTTTCGGGTTCTCTCATTTTTCTTTTGTCTTTGATCCAATTTCGTGGATACTGGCATTCATCATCGTATTAATCCCAGATTAATCATTAATTATGGTAATTTGAAAAGTTAGGTACACACCCATCCTGCACTTTTGCTACACCCGAAACCTACAAGTGGTATCAGAGGGGAAATATTTTCATTTATATTTATTTAAATAATTCATTGATGATTTATTCTTTATTAATTTAGTTTTTTAATTCATGTTTAATCATTATTGTAATCTGAATTTTGAGATCTGCTCCTCCCTTATTGTTCCTCAAAGATATAATAGAAACAAATAATTTTAAGATTAGAATTAAATCAAAGATCTCTCCAAATAACATAAGAATACACACTATGTAGTTGGATCTACATGCCGTGTATTTGTGTGTAATGTATCAGGATTAATTTAGCAATTAATCAATCCACGTGAATTAATGACATGTAGTGTAGTTAATTCTTACACCGCATATTTAACAGAACAGATTGGCACATTTTCAGCCGGACTACATGCTGTGTGGACCACTGGACACAGGGTGTAGTCCATTTGAGTTAGGGTCAAGTCATTTATCCCATACAAAGCTTTCCTAGTTAGTGGCTGTGTAATGCAGAGCCTACATGGCATGTGGCCCATTGGACACATTGTGTACTCCAAAGATTTATGAAGTACACCTCACATGCCATTTACCTAGGCATGTACTTCGTCTGGATAGTGAGGAGGGTACACACCATGTAGTCGGATCTACACACCGTGTACTATTTCCAGATTACACATATTTAAAAATTTATTATTATATTATGTAAACTGTTGATACATGTACCTTCGGGTGGGCGTAAAGCTGGGACACAACATGTGATAGGTGTTTGATATATATATATATGTGTGTGTGTGTGTGTGTGTTTTTGTGTGTGTGTGTGTGTGTGTGTTTAATTAACATATGCGTAATGTTCAAAGATCTTCACATCAAGTATGAGTTGTATAATAATTATAATTCCACATGCATGTTACATGTCGCAAAGAATAAAGTGTATACAAGTATAAATACATGTTGGGTTGTTTTTGATGGGTATTCACCAGGTTTCCTCCAAGTTAAAAGTTATATACAAGGTTATGAATGAGAATCTTAAGGAAATTCAGAAAAAAAGATTAAGATAAAAAAGATTTATTAATTAAAGATAACGATTAATAGATTTGAGGAAAATTTATCTTAGTAAGAATGATTAAGGAATTGAATTATAGTTTTATTAAATGAATAATTTTTTTCATGTATGTGAATGATCATGATCTAGACCAGAACTTTGTATGTGATTGGTTCCCCTTTAATTTATTTATTAAATTAAAATTGTTGGTATATGTGTCTTCTCCTCATTAATATGTAGGGCCTACATCCCAAGGTTTCTTTTATATAAACCCCCTTTTACCCCTCAACTGTGTATGAGTTAAAAGCATGTGTAATGGATGGAGCTCCCAAGCTTGAGGAGGCAGTTCAAGTTAGGATCTGAGGAGAAACCAACCCAAGGAGATAAAAAGGTGGACAAGTGGAAATCTATAAACACGAATCTTAAACAGATCAATGTTTTTCTTATCTAGGTTAGGGTTAGTTTATCAACCTATAGATAAACTAACCAATAATAATGTTCATAATCACTCAATTTATTTCATTTCTATTAGTTGTATGGTTATTCATTATGGATGTTTGACGTGATCACATAATTAATAAACTTACAAGCATACAAGATGGAACTAAAATAAAAATGGATTATGAGTAAATATTATCTATACATGGTTAATCACTTAAGTATATCCCACTTAACATTAACAAGAATGTGAAAAGATAATAACTATCAATTTACATATAATGGATAAAATCCCTTAATTAAATATTAAGTCAGTATAACCTTACATTACTTCAGTTAGAATCGAACCATAGTTTGAAGTGCTTGAATAACCCTATTTGGGGTTATTTCAATTATTGGGGAATTCTAATTTGATGTTTTGGGTTGACTTAACTTAGTTTTAATCAAGGGTTGACTGCCCTAGCAGGACTTGGTGTAACTAAGAGGCAAAGGTTGAGGAAATCCAAAATTATGGATTTCAGGATTGGGGAGTCCACTCAACAGATCAAGTAGCTGTGAGTTAATGCAGCTGGAATTTGGAATGCCTACCTAAAAAATTTCAAGTTTCTTGACCAAACCTAGTTGGGGTAATGAGAATGGAATTATGGATCCTTACTGTTATAATGTCCAAGAAATAGGATATTCTGAAGCCATAGTGAGGGATATTGGGTTTCGACAAAATAGTGGGAGACTAATGATATTAATTTATTTATTTGTATATATTTATCAAGATGAAGTACTAAAACTCTATTCATCTTAATTTTTAGAAAAAACAAACAAAATGACATCAAACATATCATTTCAATTGATACTCGAGAAGGAAAACCTTCTCACCAGCACTAATTTACAAGAGTGGAAAAGGTGCCTTTGGGTTATCCTTCTCCATAAGAGGAAACTTTATGTGTTGTAAGAGCCTTTACCAGTTGCACCTGGAAATGAGGTGAGTGATGAGGAACTCTCTGTGTACAAGATACATCTGAATAACACTATGAATGTCCAATGCATCATCCTATCATCCATGACCAATGAGAACCTGAATCAATATGAGGAAATGGATGATTATATCATGATGTATCACCTTTGGTATCTCTATCAAGAGAAGGCAAGATAGGAGAGATATGAGATCTCCAACACTTTGTTCACTACTAAGCTTGGAGTATCTATACCAACTAGACCACATGTAGTCAAGCTTATTGGCTACATTGAGCATATGGGAATTTTAGGGATTAAATTCTTAGATGAGCTACATAAAGATCTCATACTATCATCGTTTCCTAAGATCTTCTCTAGTTTTATTGAGAATTATAATATGATCAATAATGAGAAGATTATATCAGATCTTCTTACCCTGAATCTCCAAGTTGATAAGGACATGGGACATAAAAAACCCATAGTCTTTATAGTGAATAGGAATAGGAAGGGAAAGGAAAAGGGGGATAAGATTTATAAAAAATATAAAGCCTTTGAGAACTGTCCAAACAAGAAAAAGAAGATATAGAGGTAGGGAAAGTAAAAGGAGGTAGTATAATTTTCTTCTAGAAAGTCATGACATTGGAAGAGAAACTACACCCAGAGTTAAGGGGAAGCTAAAGGTTCATTCATTATCGAGTGAAATTTTTCCATTTCTACACATTGGGTATTAGATATAGCTTATGGGGATCACATCTGTATTCAAATGCATGAACGAAATAGATTCCAGAAAATTGCCAGAGGAGAGGTGGATCTGTGAGCTTCTAACAGTGCGAGGCAGATGCTCTTGCCATTGGTGACTACCACCACAAATTACTGAAGGGAATGATTTTGGTTTTACAAGGCTGTAATTATGTACCTATTTTTACCAACAACATAATTTCTGTATCGAGTTTAGATACAGATATATTTATTTTCAAGTTTGGAAATAAATGTTTTTACTTTTATAAGGACAACATATGTTACAATATAACACATTTAAATAATGGTATATATGTATTAAATTATGAGAACCAAGTGTAGGCAATTGATAATGATCAAAGTTCACATTACTCATACAACACCCAGTTGTGGCATCACTTCCTTGGTCTTGTAAATGGGAAGCGCCCGACAAAGCTCTATCATGATGGTTATTTAGAGTCTTCTGAGCTAAAACAAATAGATAGGTGTCACACTTGTTTACAAGGGAAAATGACTAAACCACTATTTGGTGGACATGGTGAAAGGGCCACAAAGCTTCTAGGATTGGTACACACTGATGTGTGTGGACCATTTCTAATGGAATCTAGAGGTGGATATTCTTACTTCATTACTTTTACTAATGAATTGAGTAGATATGGATATGTATACTTAATGAGGTATTAGTCTGAGTCCTTTGAGAAATTAAATGAGTTTAAGAATGAAGTATAGAATCATCTTGGTAATAAGATAAAGAACATTCAAGCAGATCTAGGTGGAGAATATCTTAACCAAGAGTTCATCGACCTTTTATGAGAGTTTGGGATTCTATCTCAATTTACTCCACCTTATACACCACATTGGAATGGTATTATTGAAAGGAGGAACCATACCTTGTTGGACATGGTAATGTTAATGATGAGTCATGAAAATCTTCCATTATCCTTTTAGGGATATTCATTATAAATTGCAACATATAAATTAAACCAAGTACCAACTAAGGCATAAAATGGGATTCCCTCCAAGATATGGAGCGGAAAGAAACCCACTTTGTCGCATAATTGTGTATGGGGATGCGAGGAATTTATTAAGGATTTATTATGAAAAAAACTAGCACCCTGAGGCACAAAGTGTATCTTTATAGGGTATCCTATGAAAATAACGGGATACTACCTATAAAACCGCTTGGATAAGAAAGTGACTGTTTCCAGATTGGCCATATTTCTTGATAGGGAACACATACTCAAAAAGGATAATGGGAGAAATATTGACTTCGATGAAGTTGATGCTCAAGATACACAGGAGTTGGTACATGAAAAAGTTCCATAAGTCCCCATGTAAGAGGTTGTTCCTAAAAAAAAGTATTGCATAGAAGTACAAGAGAGGTAAGGGAACCAGAGAGATATGATTTCCTTTTCATTGAGGATGGTGACTCATTATTTTTAGACAATGATGAACCTATCTCCTAAAAGGAAGCAGTAGAAAGCTTAGAAGCTGCAAGATAACTAGAAGCTATGAATCCTGAGATGGATTCCATGTATCAGAACCAAGTATGGTTTTTGGTCGATAAACCAGTTGATGTAAATCCTATTGGGTGTAAATGGGTATTAAAGAAGAAACTGAAAATGGAAGATCAAGTTAGTACCTATAAAGTAAGGAAAATAGATAAGGGTTTTAAACAACATCTTTGAATTGACTTTGATGAAACATTTTTTCCAATTTCAATGTTTAAATCCATAAGAATCATACTTTCCATAGTAGCTTTCCATGACTATGAGATTTGGAAAATGGATGTCAAAACTTTATTCCTTAATAAGAACCTTCGGGAAGATGTTTATATGACACAACCAGAAGGGTTTGGGACACCGGGTGATGATAAAAGGGTATGAAAGTTGAAGAGATCATTTTATGGATTAAATCAAGCATCCAGGTCATAGAATATTCAATTCAATGAATCCATAATAGAATCTGGTTTCATTAAGAATGAATGTGAGCCATGTGTTTAAAAGCGATTTAATGGAAATGAGTTCATTATGCTAGTAGTGTATGTTGATGACATATTTCTTATTGAAAACAATATACCAGTCTTGTAGTCAGTCAAGGACGGGTTGAACAAGTGATTCTCCATGAAGGACTTAGGTGAAGCAGCCTACATTCTAGGGATTAAGATCATTCGTGATATGTTCAAGAGGTTGCTTGGACTAAGTCAAATTACATTCATTAACTATATACTAAAGAGATTTAGTATGGAATAATCCAAGAGGGTATTAGTTCTAGTTTCACATGGTATACATCTTTATAAGAAAATGTGTCCCTAGACACAACATGAGAAATATAGGATGAGTAAGATTCCATACACTTCAGTGATAGGATCTATCATGTATTCCATGTTATTTACCAAACTTGATATTGGCTATGCACTGAGCATGGTAGGAAGATATCAATCATATCCACGAGAAATAAATTGGACTATTTTCAAGACTATCCTTAAGTATCCGAGAAGAACTTCGGATATGTTCCCGGTGTATGGAGGAGATGAGGAGCTTGTTATTAAGGGGTATGCTAATGCAGGTTTTCAGACAGACGAGAATGATTTAAAGTCATAATTAGGATACATTTTCTATCTCAATGGAGGATCTGTGAGCTAGAAGAGTTCAAAGAAGCAAGTTTTTGCTGATTCTATAGTGGATTCTGAATATATAGTGGCTTCTCATATAGCCATGGAAGCCATTTGGATTTGGAAATTTTTCCAGGAGCTTAATGTGGTTCCTAGAATTAAAGATCTTATTACATTGTATTGTGATAATACTATACCGGTGGATCTTGAAAAAGAGCCAAGGTCACATCAATGGAAACAGAACATACTCTGAAAGTATCACTTATTGAGGGACTTCTATCAAAGGGTTGAAGTTGCTGTGATCAGAGTGTCCATATAAGAGAATGTGGAAGACCCCTTGACTAAAGGATTATCTCATCAAAAGCATGAATATCATGTGAGTGCTAGCAGACTGAAGGTTGTTAGCTGCTGGCTCTTGTGTAAGTGGGTCTATTGGAGCTGGTTCCCTAGAAACCAACTTCTTTTTACTTTTTGATAAACCAATATTCATTGGATGAATATTAATAAACTTCTTATCACATCATTATTGTTATTCTGTGTGACGTAGTATGTGACAATGTACTAAGAATAGATGTCACACTAAAATTTTATAGCGGATCCCTACAATGGTGAGAAATCAAAAGTGCCTTGACAGTATTCTTGAATATATGTTCTATGGTAGGATGATATCATTTGAAGGGACAAAAACGATATAGGCTATCAGGGGTGGGGAATCATGAAAATTTGAGTCACCTTCTCATGGTGTGCACCCTTGGTAATATCCAGGAGGATATTATGAGAAAAAGACCCACTAGTAGGAAATCCACATTCATAAGTGTCATTGGATGTTCCTATCTTCATATGTGTATATTGGTCCTTAGACTTTAAGATTATTATTAATGGGTATTATGACTCACGCACTTAGATGTATTGACGGAAACCATGATGATATATGTTCACAGTGAGGAAAGATTTGTTGGGTGCGTCATGAGTAATACTTCATTAATGAATAATGTTAGAAAGGATTTTTCACTTCTACGGAAGTATATATCTTAGGCCCTTTTATGGAAGTGATATAGCCTAACTAAATACATTTACACGGTGTTCACCAGGCATGTTCAATTCCAGGAAGTCAAAGAATGAGAAAAAGAGCACATGGGTTGATGTCACTTACATGAAACTCGCTTGATTGGAGATGTTGGGACAAAGGGATTATATTATACAGTAAGTTTTCTTATGGGGTGAAATGTCATTGTGACAAAAAATTATTTCTCTTGGGTACCTTGAACCATTTCTAGATAGTAATATTGGTCTTTAGGAAAGCCCGCCTAATTCCAATGAGAAAGAGTCCTAGAGGGTCACACACTAAGTGCAACTAGTGTCTTAGTAAAATAATTTATTTATTTAACAAGTTGAATAAATATTATACCTGATTTTACTTTAATAATTATTCAAGTATTTCTGATCACATTTTTTGTCTCTAGTTATTCGAGAGAATATAATTCAGATCGAATATTTATTTATCGGTGACTAATTCAGTTATATTTTTTTAATAAATAAATAATCATTAATCAAGGCCTGCTGAATATTGGGGAGGATTGGCAGACCAAGTTTTGGGTCCAGTGATAAATAATGTTAAATATTATTTGGTTAAATAATATTTAAATATAACATGAAAATTAAGCACATGTCATGGAAATAATAGCATTTATATTATTATATAACATGGGGTTTTCACATGGAATAATAAATTAAGTAATGACACCTGTGATAATTATTTATTATGACCTGGTGAATTAAATTAATTAAGTAAATGTCATGGAAATAATAGAATTGCTATTATTATTTGATGTGGGTTTTCACATGGAATAATAAATTAAGTAATGACACCTGTGATAATTATTTATTATTACCTAGTGCATTAAATTCTCCATTATGTTATTATTATCTATATAAGCGAAGGGGTCATTCCACCGGATAACCAATCGTTGTGTGCACAACATCCTTGGAGAAAAGATCTCTATCCTAGAGAAATATCCCCTCTCTAAGAATGCTCTCAATGACAAGGGAGATCCTCCTCCAGCAGATCAAGGAGAACGCTTTGGAAGTGATTCTCATGGTGATTGAAGGAGGACATCGCAAGTGTAAGAATCTTCCATGCTAGCACCCAGAGAATACTTTGTCGATGTTTGAAGATACGTGGATCACATATAGATCACCACTAGATGATTTATATCCTTGTATTCTATATCACAAAAGAGCCATACCTTAGACCTGTGGTCGGATGCACCAACGAATAAATAATCACCTTTGAGGTAATTCTATAATTTAATTAAATTAATTATAAACAAAATAAATCGATCCTATCATCTCATTTCTAGGTTTTCTCCTTTTTATTTTATCTTCGATTCAATTTTGTGGATATTGGCATCCATTTTCATATTAATCTCAGATTAATCATCGATTATGAAAATTTACAAAGTTGGGTACATTCCCATCTTGCACTTCTTCCATGACCAGAACCTATATGAAGTTCTAACCAGGTAGTCTCCCAAAAAGAAATGTGCACCTTGTTGACATGAGTTATATAATTATTCATTTAGTCATTAAACCCTTTATCATTCAGGGGGTGTTGCACTCACCCCACCCCTTAGAGCACAACATCCTCATTGCAGACCCAACATCTCAACCCAGGCAGTACCACTACACTTAAAGTTGTGCTCCTCCTCTGATACCAGTGTAACAACCTAGCCTCACTGATAGGTCATCATATTAATGACTGTCCTCACATTCCAACACATGTTATTTCTAGTATGATTTTTCCTCACTCACATACACTATGAGAAACTTTCCAGGAGGTCCCCCATCCTAGTCACTACTCCATGACAAACATGCTTAACTATGGAGTTCTAATCACCTAGGGTCTTGAAAATAAAGGTCCACCATATTGACATCATTTATATCATTTAGTTATTTAACAATTTATCATTCTTGGGTGTTACAATCCCATTATTTGTCAAAGGGGGGCATATAATTCAGGGGTATTATCCATTTATATGTATTACTTTTCTTTTGAAATATATCATATTTTAAGATAGAGTTATTAAAAGGGGTAAGATATAATTTCAACATGGATGGACTATTTTAAATATTTATTATAAGTGGTTAAAGGAAAAATAATTTAGGTTTGAAATAATTTTTGATGTGATGATGAAGTAAAATTTGAAGATTGTGAGGTTTTTGTTAAGTATATTTCATATAGATGACTATTTTATGGAAAACAATGTATTATTTATTGAATGTTCTTGTTTCATACACCACGTTTTATCATAAATTCTTATAATTATTAGATGGTGACATATTGATAAGTTTTCATAATTTCATATTGATTTAAATTCCTTGGTTGAAAACAAAATCCAAAGGGAAATATTTTTGATCCCATGAGGTGATGAGATGGTTGTTTTGATAAGTGAGGTTGAATAATTGGTGAATAGGATATGATTGAGTATACTAGATTTTATTTTAAATACATAAAGAATATTCTATGTTAATTTAGATAATGATTTATCTGGTTCTAAGTGTTTACATATCATGAGAATAAATTCATGATGCATGAAAATTAAAGGAGCAGAAGAAGGAGTTCCACACTACAAATCATGGTTTTACACCATAGAAGTTTATTAAAGAATAATTCTAGTTCCGTAACTGATGTTTGTGTCACAACCTATTGACATCGAGTCAGTATATTCCATAATAGAAATATTCACATTGTGTAAGGACCATGCAATAGAGGAGGCTTGGTCAATTTCATAGGATCTATAAGATATGATACCGACATATTATAGTGAAGGTCGAGGCCCCAATGCACGGTAATCTGGAATACAGTGGTGCTAGAGAATTTATACCTCTAAGCCAAATATTTTTTCCCATACTATAGTCATGAGAAAATATGGAGGAACATTCCATAGTGAAAAAACATCAACACAAGGGTGATCATGATGGTTTTTTGTGGCACTAGAAATTTCATGACCTCCATGTTGTAACACCTATTGCATGCCACAGTCTCATGTGGAAGTTGAGTGAAATCCATTGAAAACCAAAATGATATGTTTTAATTCCCTTAAACACACCATATAATTTGTTTTATAGGGATAATATTGGTAGTTCAAGTAGGAATGGTTTCATGGATTTATATTTGATTTTATTGGTTATTCTAAACCTATTTCACTACCAATTCGAATTTAATGGTCAGGATTAATATAGTAAATAATCCAAGGGTTATTATTCAATAAGGGGGATTTAATTTGAAATTAAAATTAAAATTCAAAGTACTTAAATATTATAATACTATGGTGATTTGAATCTAGATAAGATTTATAGATAAGAAAGAAGTGAGTATAGAGGAGGAGGAAGAAGACATTATGGATATGTGAAATACAATAATGATTCTTTGATTATCCAAAGTTGAATAAAGAAGGAATAATAATAAGATTAATGTGTTTGTGTCCTTGTGTGGTGCATACAAAGAGAAGAATAAACTTGTTCCTATGAAAGTTTGACTAATAATCTATTCTTGTTCATTGTAGTGAAAGTAAAGTGTAAGTAGAAGATTTTAGCATACTCAACCACTTATAGGGAGTTTATTTAGATGATTAATTTTTAGTTGTTATCAAAATATTTATCTTTGTAAATTTTTGGGTGGACTTGTGTGTGAGATGCACCAAAGTATAGTCAAGAGATATGAAAACATGAGTTTCAAGGTTATACCCTTCTTGTTGTACTCATATGATGATTCTAGGGGTAGTGTGATCTTAGAGGAATCCATATCACACCAAATACAAGCCTTCTCACCTTGAGAGGTGAACCCTATAAAGCTTCTATATTCCCTTATATTTGTGTGTGTTTCGATGTGTTGTAGTAATCATGACTATATCCTAATAGGTGGTGATGTTTATTTTGAAATAAATATAAAAAAAGTATTGATCACTGATTCACACTCTCTTTATGATCTCTATTTTATCTTGAAGTGGATCTATAGGTTGAAAAATGATAAATGTTTTCCTAATAAAAGGTCAAGTATTTTCCTTCTAATCCATTCTATTTCATAGTTTAGGGAAAAGTTAGAGCTAAAATAAAAAATGAAAAAAATATTTTAGGGACCAATACATGGACCTAAAAAAAGTTAATCTATGATCATCAGACCCTACTAGTCTAGGAAAAAGTTCTAGAAAATATTCCTTACCCACTTTAAGTGGGATTAAGATATTCCATGGGTACATTATCATTCATGATAAGGCCACATCTTCACACTGAGTATAACACACATTTAAGTGATTGTGTACTTGGAAATTTGATTTTATATCACTTCATCCTGAGAATGTGTTCAATACAGAGTGGATTAACCTTTAGGGTTCTTAAACAATTCTTCAATATTAATTTATCCATGAATCAACTTCAACCATTTTATGTATGAATCATTATCCAATATTATTTAAGTCAAGATATTCCTCTATAAACCACATTACCTCATGTGGATTATTCCTCATGGTTCCCCATTTTAGAGAAATATTGGTAACATAGATTGACTTGTTTGAATAAACCTCTCTAAGAAATGATAGCAAATATCCCAGTTACCTTTGAGACACTAAGTAACCCTTTGAGTATGTTTTGGTCCCGGAGGAAAGGCACCCCTTATGTAACATCCCTCTTTCTCCTCATTATCTTGAGAAGGAGGGAAGATGCTACTAGGCTTTAGAGAAATCCCCAAGATTCCAAAGGCTAGAAATAAATACCAAATGATTTCAATACAAGTGGCGGATTATTTAACCTTTAAGAATAAAACAACTAACCAAAAAAACATAACCAAACATACCACTATATGATGCATGATAACCATAGAAGATAACTCAAAATTTATTATATCAAAATCATACTCAAATAAAGTTCCACAATATAAGACCACAACATCAAAGTAAACAACAGAAGATAAACTAATAAAACTCCAATAAGACCGTAAGACTCCATGATCTATAAGATCCATGATCTATAATATCCATTCTCTAATATCACCAAACATCCCAAGAATCATGAATTAGTGCAAAACAAGTGATACTTTACATTTTCCCATGTCTTGGTAGACGAAATTTTCAAAAGCACCAAAGTACCAAAGTAGGGGTGAGTAATAAAACTCAGTAGGCTTTCCCCAATGAATTCCCTACCCACGTCAGTAGGATAAAAGAGTTTGAATCGTTTATATGAAAATAGTTTATTTAAAATAAATTTCCAAAATAGTTTATAACCAAATATAAAAAACTTCTAAAACAATTTATAACTCAATATAAAAAAGTGCTATATCAACAATTTTCCAGCAATATATTTTCAAGAAAATGTCCAAGATATGCTTTAAAACCACTCCACAAGTTCCACATGGCATAACCAATCCACTTCACATATTCACACCACCAACCATGAATACTTCTTTATGATAGTTCCATACTCATGAGTGGTATCTCGCTGATCTAATATGTCATCACATGATAATTATTTACCATTTGACATTACACTTTTGGCACCGAGAATAAGGTCATATTTCAAACAATCCTTGTAAATGCAATATGAATACAAACACAAGTATTCCCAACACCATTTCTAAATCCAACATACCAAAATAATTTCCATAAAACAACATTTTATTGAAAAAACATTTTCCAACAAAAAATTTCACAAATCCATCCAAGCCATATTTTAATATCACCATTTTAAAATCAAGAAACTAAATCACTTTACACAACAATTCCCCACAATTTCAAAATTTCACCAAAAACCATAAATCATCACTAAATAAGATTTATACCATGATTTTCAAAACACATCCATAATAAATTTCATGAAACATAATTAATTTAAAACAAATCCAATAAATTATAGCAAGAGGAGTTGAGAGTGAAGCCACCTACCTCAAGAGTTTTGGTGAAAATGATAAACAGATGAAGAACACCAACAAAACCAGGTTAAATCTTTACAAAACCTACTTAGATCTCTTACCCTATCATAAAAAAGACCAAATATAAACATATTTGGAATCAAGAAACTTATATCTACCCACAATGGGCATAAATCTGAGAAACTAAGAGGAGGGGTGAAGTAGATCTAAGAAAACATCAAGAACGATGAAGAACAAACACTTACTGCAAGAATTGGGCATCAACGCACTAAGGGATGGCTCAAGATCACTTCCAATTTGCTTGGGAGAGGTTCTACAAACTTTGAGAGACCAAAAAACAAATTTAGATCCACATATATGGGAAAACGAGTCACTTAAAGTCAAAAACACATTAGATCTACATTTTAGGATCCAGCTTTCACCCTGTGCATGGTTTAGTCATATGGTTAAGAAAACTATGAGCTAACCATTAATTAGAAACTGAATCAAATATAACCCTTCACATGATATACTTTCATGATCTCCATAACCATGAACCAACTATTCTGAATCCACTACCTCAAAATAGTAAATCCATTTTCAAATCAAACCATTTCTCCTAGGCTATCGCACGATTTGGAAAAACTGTATGCCAGACCCAAAAAAACAATTAAAAAACTAAAAATCTTTCAAAATTTACCCATATAATTTATATACTTAAAAACATAAAGAAACGATTACTTACTAGAAACTAGGGGTGATAAATTTTCCCCACCATTGGTCTTTCCATCACTGAAAAAGTAGAAAACCACAATTGCCCTGAAAGAGTTCTGGCCATTGCTCTTTCATTTCCTTCTTGTGTTCCCAAGTCTCTTCTTTAACTTGAGAATATTTCCACAAAAATATTACTAGACCAATGTTTTTTCCATGCAAGACTTTCTCTTTCTTATCCACAACCCGTATCAAGATATATACTAATGAAGCATCCGACTGTTAGTCAACATGATCCCATCTAATAATATGGTCAGGATCAGGATGATACTTTTTCAAATGTGATACATGGAACACAATATAAACCACATTGAACCATGGTGGAAATTCTAACTGATATTCCACCTCTCTAACTTGTTCCATTATCTTAAAAGGGCCAGTGTATCAAGGAGATAAATTTCCATGCTTCCTAAAATGTTGATGAAGAAGCCTTGGAGAAATCCTTAAGAACACATGATCACTCATAGTGAATGATAATAGTCTTTGATAATGATCCTCTTAATATTTATGATGACTCTAAGCCATCTCCATACATTTTTGATCTACTAGATCTTCTCTATTGTTTCTTGGACAAGGCTCAGCCCAACCAGTGAAGTCTCGCCTATTTCCACCCAACACAGTGGAGAACGAAAAGGACACCCATACAATGCTTCAGAATTATCCATATATATCGAGGCCTGATAGATATTATTATATGAGAACTGAACTATGGGTATGTTCTCTTCCCATGAGCCACTAAAATCCATTACACAAGTCCACACAAAGTCTTCCAATGTTTGTGTCATCCTTTCGGATTGCCCATCCATATGAGGATGATATGTTGTACTCATAGTCAACTAATTTCCAAGGGATTTTTATAAGGATTTACAAAAATGAGATCTGAACCTCATATCTCTTTCTAAAACTATCAAAACTGGTATGTTGTGCCTCTTTACCACACCTTGGATATATATTTTGGACATATTCTACACCATATGAGTTTCATGAATAGGGATGAAATGAGCAGACTTGGTGAGTCGACCCACTATCACCTATATGGAATTGTGTTTACGAACCAATATTGGGAGAACTATAATGAAATACATAGATATATACTCCCAATTCAACACAGGGATATGTAATGACTAAAATATACCTACTGGTCACTGATTCTCTACCTTAACTTGCTGAAAAGTTAATAACTTTGAAACAAACTCAACCATATTTCATTTCATACCATTCCACAAATACTATTCTTTCAAAGATTTATACATTTAATATATTCCCAGATGAGAAAACCATCTTTAATGGTGGTAATCAAGAATAATTTTCTCCTAATAGACCATAGGTACAACCATCTAATTTCTAAACCACACCGCTGAAATCCCATCCAGCCTCCAGCTCTCAATGGTCTCCTCACCATTGAGTTTTGAACTCATTTTAACAAATTCATAGTCATATGTATGTGCCTACTTTACCATATTCATCAAATCAAGAACCAAAAAAATTGAAAAGAAAACCACAACATCACTACAGTCCTCACATTCTACATGCATGTCGGCTAGGACCAACATCAATTGCAGCTCCTATAAATCTTTTTTTTTTTCAGTTGATCATATGAATTTCTTCTTAATAAATCTTCCACGACGTTGACTTTTCCTGGTGTATAAATCAAGTCAAATCCAAACATCTGAATATACTCCATCCATATCCTTTTTCTAAAATTCAAATATCATTATGAGAAAATATGTTTCAATCTCTTATGATCTGTGAACACCGTAAATTTCTCACCAAATAGATAATGATGACAAGTATTCAAGGAATGGATAACTAAAACTAACTCCAAATCATGGGTTTGGTAATTATTCTCTTGAAATCTCAACTACCTTGATCCATATGAAACAAATTGTTCTCCTTGCATGAGAACAAATCCAAACCCTGATCTAAAGCATCACAATACACCACATACCCTTTTTCCTAATTCTAGAAATATCAAGATAGGTGCTGATGTAAGATGAACTTTTATCTCTTAGAAAGATATCCGAAATTCCTCAGTTTATTGGTATGAAAAATTATTCTTTGTCAAAGCTATCATAGGTGATTCTAGTCATGAGAATTCATGAAAAAACATTGGTAATAACCAGTGAGACCAAGAAAACTTCGTATCTCAAAGTCGTTATTTGGTGGTTTCCAAAAGATAACAACTTCTATCTTTTCTAGGTAAATAGAAACACCTTTTTCTGGAATTACATGGCCAATAAAGTGTACTTATTATATTCATTAATCACACATAGATAGTTTAGCATACAAGAAATGGTCTCTTAATATTCCCAACACTATATCCAAGTGTTTATCATGTTCAAACCTAGTCCTTGAATACACCAGTATGTCATCCACAAACACCACAACAAAATAATACAGATATCTCTGAAATATCTGATTCATCAATTCCATAAAGACTACTGGTGAATTTGTAAGACTAAAAGGAATTACCACATATTTATAATGGCCATATCTTCTTATGAATACTATTTTTAAAATATCCACCTTCCAAACTTTCAATTGGTGATATTATGATAAAAATTCAATTTTAGAGAACCATCATGCTCCCCTAAATTGATTGAATAGATAATTAGTGCGTGGAAGTGGAAATAAATTATTTATCATAGATTGGTTAAGCTTATGATAGTCCACACACAACCTTAGAGTTCCATCTACTTTCTTCACGAACAAGACCGATGCTTCCCACAGAGTTGTGCTCATCCAAATGAACCTTTTCTTTTTAGCTCTTTCAACTACACTTTAATCTCACTTAATTATTTTGGTACCATTCAATAAGAGGGAATTGATATAGGAATGGTCCTTGGGAGGAGATAAATTGTAAAATACCCTTCTATTATAGGTGGAAACCCTAAGAATGTTTTGAGAAAAATATCTCGAAAATGACCCATGACTGCTACAAAACTATTACCCTCAATCTCTTCCATCAATTCCAAAGTCAATGCCACCAAATGGTAAGAGATTATTCCCACTATTGGTTCCAGTAAGCTCATCTCATTTGTCTTTACAACCCTTTCTCCAATAAAGTTATGCTCAATGCCATCCTCATTTGTGAACCTAACTGTTCTTCTATAACATTCGATGTGATCCTTGAATGTTTTCAACCAGTCCATACCCAAGATTACATCATAGACATACATCTCCAACACTAATAATTCCCATTTTTGTTTAGCTCCATCAAAAGTTATAGAACATGCTATACACAGAAAGAATCAATATTCTTTTTAACCCATAGGAGTTTGACGTTTTATCATAGAAGGAATCATATCTAGTTTTAAACTTATAAAATCAACAACATGATAAGAAATGAAAGAATGCGATGCACCAGTATCAAACATCACTTGCATAAGGGTATAATTTAAAAGAATCATACCTCTCACCATAGATTTTCCAACCTGATAATCTACAATCATCTACTCAACTCCATATAATTTATTTTTCAATGCACTCTGCTCCTTGTTTCCTTACTTAGTTTTCCCTTCCTGAGGAGTTATGTTATTCCTAGAATCATCATGGATAGCTCTGTTTTGTTGATGATATTGATTATTCTTTCCTCACCCCTTCAAAGAATATGACACTTTTGATACTTGAGAAGTGTCCTGAGAACCTAAAATTGGAGCACAATGATAAAAGTGCTTAATATGTCCCATATTTTTTAAATTATGGAATGATATTGGTGGTTCTATACACTATCACTTCATGTGGTTGAAGGAACAACATTGGAAACATCCTGCCTTTACCATGGGTCTTAGAGGAAGATTCACCAATCCAACTGTCTGATTCGGATTTCCACTCCCACCCTAGAAGTAAGTGTCCCTCTTCCACTTGCTCCTAGTATTAGTGTACCCACCATTTATCATGGGTATCATGATACTTCCTCCTCCCATAGATATCGATATGTCTAGTTCATCCACTATTTCTCTATTCACCATCTCTATATAGTTTGTAATACAGAGCATAACTATCTTTGAGCGAATATCCTATCTCAGCCCCGATTCAAAGATGAATACCTTAAAAGATGAACTAGCAGTAACCTTAGGTGAAAATAACACTAAATTCATGAATTTAAATTCACACTCAGTGATAGAGAGTTTTTTATAATTTATGTTGTAGAAGTCTGTCATCCTTTGAATCTTGAACATGTGAGGATAGAATTGTTTATTCAACAATTCTTCAAAATAATCCCAACTAATTCCTTGATCTACTCAAGCATGAATCTCTAGACCCCACCATTGGCATGAAATATCCTCAAGCATATATGTTGCTAGCTTGACTTTCAGCTCTGCGGGTGTGTAAATGAAATTGAAGATATGATTCATTCTATTCATCCACACCTTAGCCTTGTCTGGTTCAGAATGAACCCGAAAGATGGGTAGATTCTGTTTTTGAACTGGATGGAATGGTCCACTTATCTTGGTGCATCCCTTCAGTTTCCTGTGTCCACACCTTGAAATGCATGGATGATACTCTGAACTAGCTCTTAGTTCATCTATGTCTCAGGTGCAACCACATCTTCTATTGGTTAGTTTCGATGACATCTGCCAAGTTCCATTTTCTAAACAAACCAAAAACTCTATAAGTCTCACTCTCTAGAGACTAAAGGCTCGGCCATTCAAATTCTACCACATCAACCATCAGAACAATGATTTCCAAGAATTAACCCTTTTTCACATTCAACTGATTTTGAAAACTTTAAACTTTCTTTTGAAAAATAAACCATTTTCAAAATACACCAACTATTCTATTTTAAAAGTCTTTCATTTGAAAAAATTGTAACATTTTTCAAAAATCAACACATTACATAAAATTATATATCATTACTCAAAATGAAATATTCAATTCTTGTGGGAATTCACTCCTATAATACATGACATGCTTGTATCATTAGCTAAACCCATGAAAATGTGATTATAATATCCTATAAGTGTCTGAAAAACAGTTATTTACCCAACTCCCTGGTAAATTGAAGTTCAACATACAAATTTTAGCTATGTCCTTTTATTATCAACATTTAATGTCACAAAAATCCTACTCCTTTATAAGATCCCAACCCAAGGAATAGACAAGAATGAATTTAACTGTGAAAATAATAAAAAATATGAAAAAATTTACCATAAGGAAAAGAACAAGATGACACTGTTTATCTCAAGAATACTTTTGGAATGAAAAAATTTGATACTATTTGTAACATACCTCCTTCTACTCATTGGATTGAGAAGGTGGAAGGATTATACTAGGCCTTAAGTGACATCCCCAAGAGGCCAAAGTATGGCAATAAATGTTTAAGGATTTCAATGCATGTGGGAGATGATTTACCATTTAAGAATAGAAAAACTAACCAACGAAACATAATAAAACATACAACTATATGATGCATGATAACCATAGATGATTACTCAACATTTATTAGATCAAAATTGTAGTCGAATAAAGTTCCATAATAGAATACCACAACATCAAAGTAAAAAGCAGAAAATAAACTAATAAAACTCCAAGATAACCAAAAGATTATATGCTCCACAAGCTCCATTATCCAACATCACCAAACATACCATGTATCATGAAGTAGTTCTAAACATGTGATACTTTTCCTTTTCTTAAGTCCCAGTAGATGACATCTACAAAAGCACCAAAGTTCCAAAGCAGGGGTGAGTACTAAAACTCAGTAGGTTTTACCCAATGGCTTCTCTAATCACACCGCTAGGATAGAAGAGTTAGCATCATTTATATACAAAATATATATAAAAACAATTTCTAAAAGAGTTTATAACTAAATACAAACAAATTCTAAAACAATTTATAACTCGATATAAAAAGCGCTATATCAACAATTTTCCAGGAAGCTATTTTCAATAAAATGACCACGCCATGCTTTAAAACCATTCCAAAAGTTCCACTTGGCATAACCAATCCACTTACCATATTTACACGCCCAACCATGTGTGTTTTATTATGACAGTTCCATACTCATGAGTGGTCTCTCATTGATCTATGATTTCATCACATGATAATCACGTCCCATGTTCCATAAAACTTTGGGCACTGAGAACAAGTTCATATTTCAACCAAGGATTGTAAGTGCAATATGAATATACACACAAGTATTCCCAACACCATTTCCAAATCAAACATGCCTCATTTAAATAAAATAACCTTTTATTGATTTTTTTTTTCTAGAAATCCATTTCACAAATCCAACCAATCGATATTTTAAAATCACTATTTTAAAATCAAGAAACTGAATCACTTTAGACAATCATTCACCACAATTTCACAATTTCACCAAAAACCATAAATCATCACTAAAGAGGATTTATACCATGAATTTCACAACACTTTTTTAATCAATTTCATGAAAATCAATTAATTTGAAACTAACCCAATTAATTCTAGTAAGAGGAGTTGAGAGTAAAGCCACCTGCCTTGAGAGGATAAATCATCACAATTTCACCAAAAACCATAAATCATCACTAAAGAGGATTTATACTATGAATTTCACAACACTTTCTTAATCAATTTCATGAAAATAAATTAATTTGAAACTAACCCAATTAATTCTAGCAAGATGAGCCAAGATTAAAGTTACCTACCTAGATAGTTTTGGTGAAAATGATAAACGGACGAAGAACGCCAATGAAACCGGGTTAAATCTCCACAAACCCACCTTAGATCTCTTTCCCTATCACAAAATACCAAATATAAACATATTTGGAATCCAAAACCTTAGATATAACCACAATGGGCATATATTTGAGAAACCAAGAAGAGGGTCGAAGTATATATAATGAAACGTCAATAACGATGAATAATGAACACTTACCGCAAGAATTAGGCTTCAACGCACCAATGGATGGCTCCAGATTGCATCTAATTCTCTTGGGAGAGGTTATCCTACCTTTTAGAGACCAAAATCCCGAGTTAGGACCCCATAAGAAGGTAAAAAAGTCACTTAAATGAAAAAAACGTTAGATCCACTTTGTTAGGATCTAGATTTGACCCTACACACAGTTAGGTAAACCATGCACTAACCATGTGTTAGCCATTGCCTCAAAGATAACCCTTCACATGGTATCTTAGTACAGTCTCCATAACTGAAATCCACCAGTTCACCATCCATTTATCCCCAAAAACGCAATTAAAAAATTCCAAAATCTGAAAAACTTCACCCATATACTTTATATACTTAAAAACATAAAGAAATGGTTACTTACCAAAAACTAGGGGTGCTACACCTTAACCCCACGTGCCATTCCCTGATGTCATGAAACTAGTTTATCTATTATTAATGTTCAACCTACTCCCACAAAACTCCATTTTTCATTGACTCATACAATATTTTGTTATGATTTACCTTTCCTATAACCCAATTATTTAAGTGGATTCAAGTACCCTCTATGTTACACATTTATTCATCATACCCATTATCAAAGTAAGATCATTACATCCTATTATTTTTCCTATTCATATCTAGCTGTGCCTCTTCTATGAAGACCCAAATTCCTTTAATTGATATTCTTGTCATGGAAAATACCTATTGGGTATATGGTTCATGTCACATGACCCAAAACCACATGACAAAATTTTCTAGGAACTATGAAATTGAAAAGGGTTGATAGGTAATGATAAACATTAGGGGGGGGGGGTTAATCAATGTTTATATTCCTTTTTAAAAACCTGTATTCCATTTTTATTATTTAGTAGTAATCTACACATAAAATAATATAGAATAAAAAATGAAAAACACATTTTTAATGAGTTTCACCTCATTAAGGATGACTATATCCCCGATATATGGTGGTTTTTATCCCACTCACACACAACTATTATATTATTATAAATATATAGATTATGGGAAGGGTATGAACTTGAACCTACTATAAAATGTTATTACCAACCAACAAAGTAAAAATTCATTCATATCAAATAGAATAAATAACGAGCCTTTGAAGATAGATCAATAATAGAAATAAGAAGATTCCTCTAAACTCAATAGATCTAGACCTTTTTATTCTTCTTATCAGAATAGATCCTCTCATAGGTTGTACTAAATAATAGTTAAAACAATTATCAACCTCAATTTTCTCATATATTAACTAAACCATGTGCACATGATCTTTAAAATTCTCAGCACTTTAAATCTTTTGAATAATAGTTCTAATAACTTCCAAACATAGTAGATAATATTATGAACATTTTTTCTCTTTTATTTATTCCACAAAATCAATATTCATTTAAATTATAAAAACATCAAGAGGAAATGTTGTGATCTTATTGCAGTTTTAGTGCATCATGTTGTTGAAAAAGGCTTTCCCATAACCTCTCTTTATATTTACTCACTAAAGTGTGATAATTTTCCCATAGTGAAACTACATCACAATATACCCAAGCCATCTTTAACTTAATTTTATCCTTTGACAACTTCATTAGGACACACAAATCAGTATGTATCTACTTAAAAGGATTCATATTCTTAATATCAACTCCTATGTGATTTTACTTCAACATATTTCCTTTCATGTAGGTTTTAAAAACTTTCATAATATCTACTTTCAAAATAATAATGTTTCTTAATGATTATATTTTATTATATTTATCATTTTATTTTTTTAAATATGACCCAAACTTCTATGCTATAAACTGTTTTCAACTTGAAAACTAAAATAAAATTTTGTTTTTTCTTTTTTAATATGAAACAAGTTACCTAGTGTTCTCACTCCAGTAGATATAATAACTCTATATTTTAACCTATTTATAAGAAATTTATTTTTTATAAAGATAACTTCATTACCAATATCATAAATCTATAACACACTAAGTAAATTATGTTTAATCCCATAAAAAATAATACTTTATTAGATTGATAAGATTCTTCCCAAGATTACCCATGTCAAAAAAATTAATTTATAGGGATATTTCATTACCAAAAGTAACAAATCCCCCCTCTTACTTCGAATAATTTTTTTAGATTGTTCAAATATTCTGTTATTTAATAAGAGAAACCAATATCCATGATCCATGGATTCCCAATTTTTCATGCTTTAAATTTAACTTCCATAAAATTATCCTATTGATTTTTATTATGAATATTTCTATTTTTTTGATGATAATTATATTGTGATAGTGTGAGTGTAACACACTCATTTAATTTGTGTCCATCTTTAACAAACCTCATACAAGTTTATTGAAGAATTTTTTTTATCTAACAGTTTTATTCAGGATATTGATGCCTAAAACTGTTTCTCACTTTCTATTGATGTATCCCCTTGTTATATACTCTATCCTTAGAAAAAAAAGACACATATTAAACCTATAATTTTATTATTTATAACCAAGCACATCATAATTAAAAAAATATCCCTAAAACATTCTTCTTTGGAAGAAACTCTATGTTTATATAGGATTCTATTTATGATCATTTTCAAGCCAGTGATAACTTTTCATCACCAAACCATATTTTGGGTTTCTTATATGGATATTTGAAACTGATATAGATATTTTATCATAATTTTTTTCCTTCTATATATGATTATATTTTTATTTTTATTCTAAATTTATATTTGAAAAATATTGTAGTTTTCTTCATCAAATATTGAGAAATCATGGATTCTTTATAAAATGAGATACTGGTATTTTTTAACTTCATTTTCACTATCTTGAACATAATATATAATTGACTATTGATGGTTAAAATATTTAACACTTCATTCAATATACATTTTGTTTTTACATTTGTCTTTCTCTATAACTTTTTCCAACTCAACATTCCCCCCTCAATCTATCAACCTTATTATCCCCAAGGATAAGTTCATATCATCAATATTATTATGATTTTTTATATTATCATGTTTCAATTTATTCACTTATTTTAACAGATTTTATTTCTCAATATAAGATTGTTTATACTCATTAGATTTTTCCTTAAGATGTGAATTATCATTTCTCAACCTTACATTTTATTTTTAACACATCTTGATTCCCACAATCAAGGTATATTATTTATCTAATTCACCTTCTTCAATAGAAAACTAATTTTCTATATTTGTATCATTATATTAATTGATTTCATAAATTTATTATTTCATGAGAACCCTTTGACATAATTTCAAGTGATTTTATTAATCATCATTATGTTCATCACTATTAGAAATTCCTTCTTTAATAGATTTGAAATTTATTCTGAAAGTATTTGGTATGATTTTATTATTTCCTTTAAATTTTAATTGTTTTTTATTATATGATAATCATTTATAGGAATATAATCTATTATTTTGTTTCTTCTTCTCATTAAATTTCAATTATTATATAATAATTGGCAATGAAATGACCAATTTCCCATATTTCAAATATTTGAAAAGTAGATTCCCTATAAAATTTAATCTTAATCCTCTTATAAAATTCACTAACATGAAAGAAAGAGTCTCAATATAATATTCTTATTACCTTTTTCATTTGAATAGATTTTTTTATCTTCATTTTTTTTCTTGAAAAATATGAAAGTAGTTTATTTTGAATTTTCTTTTTTCTTTTGAGAGTAACTCATCTTCTCATCTATAATTGATGAGAGTTATATGAATTTCATCACTATTGAATTTATAAAGACCTATATATTCTAATTATAATTTATTAACATTAAATTTATCAGCAAGTATTCTCATAAAATTATTAACTATTGTATAATCATCATGTTTTTCTCAAAAACCTCTAATGAAACTTAAAATAAAATTGAATCTTGTAAAAAACTTATCAATAGATTTATCTCATAACATTATTTTATCTTAAAACTATTGTCCATGGATTTTAAGTTTGGATTCTTCCCCTTCCAATTCCTTTTATACATTCTTTGTGATTTTCCCAGATTTCATTTCTAGTTTTACATCCCATAAAATCATTCTTTAATAATGAAGAGAGTATCATGTTCCTATCTTTTACATCATTATAAACATTATTATTTTCATTTTTATACCACAAAAAATATCTATATGAACTATAAATCCTTGAAGAGAAACATCAAGAATATCCCAACCTAAAGATTATATACAAGGAATAATTATCTCGTTACATAAATAAAAAAAATTTCCATCAAAGGTTGTAACCCCTTTCTGATTAATTGAGTTATGATGTTCCATGGTAGACTAAAAACAGATCCTCATGGGTGAACCTATGCTTTAATACTAATAAAAAATGATCCCATAGATAATGGTAAACACTTTGGGGGGATCAATTTTTATATTATTTTTCAAAAACACTTATTCCCTTTATCTTCTTCAGTATTAATATATTCACATGAAATAATTTTGAATAAAAAATGAAATGAATCACTTATTTTATTGATGTTTACCTCCACAAGGATTACTACAACCTAGTGTATGGTGGTTATTATCCCACTTATACATAATTTTTGTTATTATCAAAATATATCCATATAAAATGGTATAACCTTGAACCTTATACAAAATTTTAGCACCAAATAGTCAATTATAAATAGTTTCTTTTCAAACAGAATCCACAATGAACATTTGAAAATAGACCAATAATAGAAATCATGATATTATTCAAAACTCAATAATTCTGTATCTTTTTCTTCTTCTCACAAAAACTCATATCATAGGCTATACTCGATAATCAAAAGATATTTCCCCATTAGACACATAAATTCCTAAGTGATATTTTTCTCATATATTCACTAAACCATGTGAATATGATCTCAAAAATTCTCAACACTTAAAATCTATTAAAGAGTCAATTTAATAACTTCCACATGAAAAAAATAATTTCATGAAAATTCTCACTATTTTATTTATTCTAAAAAACATGTATGTAATTAAATTATCACAACTATATGGGGATATACAATGATCTTTTTGTAATTGTGGTGCCTCATGTTATGAAAAAAAACTCTCCAGAAACCTCTCTTCGCTTTTAGAAACTATGGCATGAAATTTTATCATAATTAATTTTCTTTACAATATACATGATCCATATTTTTCTTAATTTTATCAATTGAAAACTTGATGACATGATTTTCTTATTAACTACATATTCAAAACTCATACTTTATAAATATAATTATCT
This sequence comes from Viscum album, assembly GCA_963277665.1. Classification (NCBI taxonomy): domain Eukaryota; kingdom Viridiplantae; phylum Streptophyta; class Magnoliopsida; order Santalales; family Viscaceae; genus Viscum; species Viscum album. The sequence continues at coordinate 1,790,238,664 of OY728122.1, forward strand.
AATGAATTGAATCATAATAATAGATATAATTATTATATTTAGTGAATTTAAGAATTATATAAAATCACCTAAATTAATCTTCATTTACTCAAAATATAAATTTTATAACTCTCAAATGATGACTCATATGTGAATCCTTAAATGAATAGTACATTTATTCACCTATAAATAAATGAAACTATTGTAGATCCCTTTATATAGATCACTCTATTGTTGATTAATTTACATGTGTCTCCATAAGAATATCTTCATTTACAGATTCCTTTTACATCAAAAACACATATATAGATATGGACTTAACTAATTTTTAGATTACTTCCCCGAATCAAATCATAGGTTGCACAAACTATCTTCATCCATTTTTACCAACTCAAAAAACCATCAAATATCATCCAAATATTTTATTCCCACTTAGATAGTTATTCTAGTTTCATTAAAAACTACCATATCAAGAATAAAATCCTATTCCAACTCCCCCACTATATAGAAACTTAAAACTTCCATAAAATGTTTTAAACAACAATCTCATTATTATATCATGTCCTAAATATGAATAAAATCACAAAAAAAAATAATATGTACCAAAAATAAATAGAACATCATCCCTAGGAGGGGATTTACATAACATAAACTATATTCACCCATCCATGGGATCACATATATCAGTACTGGGCCCTCCATTTACACTAGGTTCACCTCTCCCTTATTACTATGTATATTTCCTCATTATTTGTCCAAATATACCTGACGTTAAACATCATACATAATTATTCTAACTTATATAACATTAAAATTCCCAAGGACATCATCATTTTATTTTCTAGGTTGAAAATTGACAAAGGGAAACATATGAAAAAGTTGAGTCTTTACTTATTTGACCAACAACTCATATAACGTATAAAACATATTGAGTGTAAAAAAATATAAATTGGAAAAAAATAAGTCAGGTAAAAAATCCATAAAAGGAGGCTAGTGAAAAATATACATTTTTGCATACTAATCCTCTATATCAATGGATTAAGAAAACATTAGAGTGAAAATTATAATATTTAAAGCTTATAGAGACCACCATTAAAACTTAACAAAAATTCGAGAAATTCTATATGGGTTCATTAAGATAGGAAAAAGTTAAATAAAACATTTTTTTCTTGATTATTTTAGTTTATATGATCCACCCAAGGGTTTATAGTCCATGTCAAATGACTTAAAACTGCATATCATATGGTCTATCCTACACAACCCTTATATTTATTAGATCACTCTGTGTCATATGACAAAATATTCTTAGATAAGTTTTAGATATATGTTAGAGTTGGGTGTTGTATGTATGCTAACCCAAGGTCATATATTAATTGAAAAATTACCTTATCCTCATCACCAAGATAAGACTATATTCTTTCCTCAACACATGTGCTAGATTTATTAAGGGGATCAATTTTTAGAAACACTTATTAATTGATTCTTGTTCTTACAGGATATGTAGCGACATCTAGATATTCTTTCTTTAGTCTAGTAAAAAATTCCTCTTTCATTCCATTCCCTATTCCGTATATAAATTTATACAATTATCAATTCATGATATCAGTGCCTTAAGTCAATATGATTCATTTAGAAACCCAAATATCTTGAGTAGAGATTATTCTGTTGGGGACATCTTGCCTTGATTTTATAATCTACTTTTAGAATGTATCCCCCCATTGGGTAGTTAGCTCCATAAGCCCACCAAATGTTCAAGGGAAGAAGAAAAGTTCTCTATGTTACGTTATAATTGAATTATTTTCAACCTGAATGAATGGAATTATAGGTGGGGGATTATATTATCACTGAAAAATGTGTTCCATGAAATTTTCTATAGAATCCTTAACATGGTTTATCACTTTGATGGTATAGGTTGAGTTTGGGAAGAGATGAATCTTTAGTGATGATTAAGAATCAAAGTGGATCTACATGTGTCACATGATTTTTCACACACAAAAGTGTATATATTCATAAAAATACATATTATAGTGATTTGGTGGAGATAACCTCCCATCAAAAGTAGTCCATGTATCTCATCCATTACTGATGAAAAAGTCTCTAGGACAAAAAACCAATTTTAAGGGTCTTCTTGGAACATTATATCATTATAATACACCTAATACAGATAAAATTGACATATATAGGAGTATTTGTGATTATAATATTTTATTTAAATGGTTGTGGAAATAAAAAAATCTTAAAGATAAAAATTTATGGATGTTTGAAGTTGGAAGGAGTTTAAAAAATATTCAATTTCATGCTAAGGTGAGATATACACGGATATTACCTACCCACATACACAATATTATTGAATGAAAATATTCTTCACACTCAATTCATTGTGTGTGCTACAATAATGAATAATCAATGCACTTAGGTATTTAAACACACATCTCTTACATATCCCTCATTCTAAGCTCAAGGCCACTTGAATGAGTGCATCTGTATACCTGAATTTTATGACCTAGTGCTTGCATGAACTACCATCCATGCTCATAAAATTTTTTAATCTAGTCTACTACAGTATATAATTATACCACATAACCTCTAATTTTTTTTTACACATATAGGATTTTGGAAGGTGAAGTGAGGTATGAGATACCTTCGACTTAGTTATTTCAGAGCCAACTCACTAGGGTTCCATGTTCCCTTTTCATCCAAAATATTATACACCAGGGGACCATTTCACTATTCATCCCTAGAGATTTATAATTGAGTAAGACTTCACCTAGGTCTCTTAATTGAGTGTAAATTCACCTAAGTATCCTACCTAAGCAGGACTTCACCCAGGCCTCCTACATGAGTGTAACTTTTCCCAGGTCCCCACACAAGGGTGAAATTTCACCCAAGATTACATAATAGGGTGACTCGTTTCCCAATCCCCAATAATTGGGATACCCTTATCCCAATCCCCGATACATGGGCAACCATTCCCTGAATCCATCCATATGAGGGTTACACTTTTCTCAGGCCCTCCTATCAGGGAGAAAATTTGCCCATGCCACTCACTAGGGAACCCATTCTCCTAGGTAACCCTACCCAGGTTTTAAGACATACCACATAAACCTTGAGTCAAGATACTTATATTGGTTTTTTGAAATACCTTGAGTTTATATACTCCTCTCAAGACTAAGAAATAACTTTACCTTTCTCACTTTCCAGATTGAACTATATATGGGCCTCCCACAAGGTGTAAGCCCCAATATTTCTAGTATCACTTACTCATATAGTTACTAATAGAAAGGGGTATAAAAATCTATAAAGGGTAATAATACTAGGTTTAATCCCCCAAAATACTTTATCATCCTTCTTGGTTATCAACAGATAAGATGAATCACCATGGGCCTCCTACTAGCTTTAAGACCCAACCATATCCTCTCCTATTAAGTTATTAGTAGAGATGATAATCCATAAGGGAAGACCTATGTGTAAGACCCAAAAAATCCCCTATTATTTTCTATAATGTAATATGGATGATTTCATATTATCTCTTATTTCTCAAGTTGATCATGACTCTTGTGGGATTAAAGGTGTTAGCTGATCATTTTTATAATATGACTGACATGTTTCATAGTTAATTACATAGAGAATGTTGTAGTCATAACTACATGAATATAAAATTCATAACACACATATTTAACTTATAACATAAAACTACATGTAATGTTCTTATCACATGAACTTAAATTGTGCAATCCAATCTACATAGTATTTGATTCCTATTAACCCAGATACATAAGATGCCTCTTTGAGGTTTAATCCCAGTACTATCAAGATGATATTTTATCTTATGGGGTGATCATAAGATCATACAATTTTCTTAAATTCCTTGATTCAAGATACTTATATTGGTTTCCTCATATGCGCCTTAAGTTTAGGTACTCCTATGGGTTTCATTATATTCTATGAGTTGAGAAACTCCTTTTGGTTTCCTTATATATGGCCCTCTTACTAGGTGTAAGCACACACCTCTCAAGTATCCTTTTCTCGTTTATTTACCAATGGATAGGAGGGAAGATAAACATATATCGGACTCCTACTAGGTATAATACACAATCATACCCTTATCCCATTTATTTAACAAAAAACATGATGAACTATAAAGGGTAACTTATATTCAAGTCCCACACCAGCTATTTCTAAGAATCTTTTTCCTAGTCATCCATTCTATATGACATTAAACTACTCAAGAGTGGTCCTTAACACATGAAATTAAAATGTGTGACATGTACTATTAAGAAGAACAAAACTACATGGGTTATGATCCCCTTTATAGGGATATAGATAAATCCCCTTTATTGGGAATGATACAAACTCCACAAAACCTACCACCTCTCTAGATGGTGATAAACTGTAGAAATCCAAGATGTGTGGATTTAAAATATATATTATTCACCAAGAATAAATAATTAATGAGATTAATATATAGAATCACTGATACATATAGATATTCACATCAATGTGGTATTTTAATCGATAACTTACAAAGTGGTAACTATCCCCACACTTAGTTTTGGTAAGGATTTGTAAATATATATTAAATATATAAGAGAGTGCCATAGTTAAAAATAATTCCCTCTTAAAAGATTAAATGAGTCTAATTTCCCATCCTATAAACCAATGTGCATTCTAAGGTGTCACCGATAAATTCACAGTGATCACTTTACTATAGAAATAATGTCCATGGTGGCTTCAAACACACCCTAGGATGAAAGTCCATTGAAGTTTCTATTAGAAAGAAAAATTGTGTACCTGATGCGAATCCATTACCTATGAAGTATATCAGTTGACCATGTAGTCTTACTTCGAATATTTCATTGATGGATATCTTTTCTGTGTTTTCCTTGTGAAGACCTTTCAAGACTCCATAAATTCTAAATGGCATCAACAATTGAACCATTGAATTATAAGATCATTAAAAAATCTGGCATAACTACAGGACACCTAAAATCACTATGAACAATCATATAAAATACCAAACATATACCTAACATTCGATGGATAACCTAGACCTATGACCCTAATGTACACTGTCACTGATCCAGTGCCTCTAGCGCAAGTTGCTGAATGTTCTAGTTTGAGAGTACCATCTCAACAGATCCAACCTGAATTTATAATAATATCATAAAATCCTCTAGGAGATGAATCCCCAACCATCTTCGTACCAACGATGGGACACGAGGAAGCTAGTGGAACATTTTGTTATATCAAATTTCTCCAAGATCCTATCCCTATAGTGAAACAACACATGTCTACCTTAATTTAAGGATTTGGAGGAGGACATCTTCTACATCAAGGAAACTACCCAGGAACTACCTAGGATGGATCCTATTCCCCATGGATATCATCACTGAAGTGTGATTAAAATTACACAAGATTTTATTGAGGAAGATGTTCCAACCCTAGTCACTTGGACTCAGGAATCCATAAGGATATCCCACCTAGGTCAAATAACCACTACAACTTATGAGCAAGTCCACATACTTTAGGCTACAACATCCCATGGTGAACCCTTACCCATAGGACTAGGGTAATTTTTACTACTACTATTAAATCTAGTATCATTTATTAGAAAGAAAAATACCCATATTATGGATATACCTTCTTTATAGGAATTTTTGTTTTGCATTGTAAGTTTCACATGAGTAAATTTCGTCAATGCTGACACACTGATTCTATAGAACATGATATTATAGAAGAACATGAATAATAGGTGGAACATATTGGGCTACCACTTGATGATCTAGTGTTGATCAAAAAGAAAAATGTGTGGCAATATTTACATCCCACCCACCACCCAAAGATGGTGATATCATCTAAGAATAATGGAATATTTATATATTTAAGTCTAGAATAGAGGTTATTGAGATGATCAATGATAAGATTCTCAAGGGAAGCAATCCTAATGAGTATGATCATTATGTTTAAGCTCCTATGCCTCCTTCTACTGACCCTCTTCAACATTAAGATATTTCTCAATCCAAAAAGGTAGAATCATGTCACCCCGTCAACTTGAGGTCATACCAATCAACCTATTTGTCAATATAGATGAATGATTATCAAGATTTCCCACTGCAAGGATGAAATTTTACACTAATTCAAGAAATTTACCTGAGTTTAACTCAAGTAGTGTTGTCCTAGGAATTAATGGATGCTATTATTACTCAGTTGGATTCTCTAGAGGGCCAATATGAATTGGTATCACCATAGAGGAGGCCTTATCCTGGGTGGATGGATATGACTCCTCCTCCTCCAAAATTTAAGAATCCAAAATTCCTTATATTCAATGGAGTGATAAATCTATAGAAGCATCTCACCCAAATTTCTTTCCACTATGGACCAATGTTGGGACCCCTAAACAATAGGTGTCTTAAAAGCTTAAATTATTTATATAGACCTTGGGAGGTACCATAATTAATTTGTATAATAACCTCACAACTTGGCCTTTTATAAGATGGAAGGTCCCCATCAATAATTCCTTTATCAATCCATATCTATGTTAAGGAAAATGTCTATCCTTAACCTCTATAATTTTAAGTAATAAGAGAATGATAGAGTGATAGATTTCATTATAATATGGAAGGTCAGGACATGTTCCTTGGGAAAATAGCTTCCTCAAGAACAATTGCTAAATATTTTTTTAGAGAACCTATAGGATGAGTTTTCCACTACGATTATCCCCTGGAAGTATCCTGGTTGGTTCCAAGAGTTCATGACTATAAAAAAATGTCTATAAGAAATTTTTCAAATAACCAAGGAAATATCTAATCAAACACCACCATCATAGATTAGAAAGTTAGGGAAATAAGAAGTAGCTGTTGTCACCCTCAATCAAAAAGGGTTGAGGTTTGTGATCTTGATAATAGGAAGAATAAAATTTATTCCTTCCCCATTGACCGGGTTATAGGGAACTCCATATATGCCTTGGAGAAAAACCTAATTTTGTTTCCAAATATCTATAAGTTAGATGAAATAGGGAAGAATGATCACCCAAATCACTACCCTTATCATTTTATAATAGGTTACATGATCCAAGAATACTTATCTATTGAGGTTTTATGAAAAAATATAGTTGATAGAGATCAAGTACCATTGGAAAGTCCCAAATGGAATGTGGCATTTGTGTCTTACATTCTTCAAAAAGAATAATTAGAATGGGAAAGTCCCCATATAGGGATATAAAAGTGTTTTATGAATGGATGATCTATAAATTAGTGGACCATACATGTAACATCACCAGAGAATGACTGAATTAGGAAATTGTACCCCTAATTACCTATGTATCATCAACTATGGTACCATTTACTCCTAAAACTTTGAAGAACCAACATAATTAGCATAGTAAAGATAATAAGAAGGAAGGATCCCTAGGGATTTTGAAATATGTCCAAAATTATATGGTATTCATGCCACCATTATTGAGAGAATGGGAAATTCCCCACCAAACAACTGAATGGTCACCTCCTCACCAAATGAATGAATGTGAACCATCACACTAAAAAATCCAACAAACACCATCCCACCAAACAAGATACTCTTACGCTGAGGGTCTTGAGTTATACTCCATAAATTCTATAAAATTGATATAATAGTGCATTATAAAGGTGAGTTTCATAAAATAGGAACCTTTATTTATATCAAAATGTTATCAATAAAGTTTGAAGAATGTTTTCCTAATCTTGATAAGAACACTCTTGATAGATATGATCACACACATATATAATAATAATTTGAGGATAAATATGTTTCCCCATATTATACTCATAGTATTGTGAATAAGGGCTTGGTGATACAAACCTAACTCTAAATAATGCTTCATCAACCTTATTAATTCCTCAGAATTTGATACTAATAGATCATGTGCCTAATTTTTGTGGTAGATCTATCCACTAGGTCATACACTCATGAATTCAACATCATTCACCTATAAATACATTAAGAATGGAAATGTTTTCATCATGTCTTCCTACTATAATCCCCCTAAATATGAAAAATCCATCATTATTGAAGAAAAAATTACTAAGTTAAAGTGATAAAAAACTATAGGAAATAATTATAGAATTTATTTTGAGATGTTTTCCCTGTGATGAAATTCCATTATCATACTATAGAGGTCCAATTTGCTATGAAGTCCCATATCCTACATGGATAGGGGAATTTTCATATTCTTCACTCCCTCATCATTCAGAAATTGTTCACCCTATATGATCACTACATATTCCTTAAGACCATCTGAGTTCTCCAATCAAGGGATGGAATCATCAATATTGTGGTTATCAAAATCTTCACTATCTACACCTGAATCATTTAATATTTAGAAACCTCTTCTCATATATCATATTCAACCCTATAACCATTCCAATAAATCCATATTTTACACATAAGGGAAGAATTTGTTTCATATTCCCTTCAATTAAAGGTGGATTAAGGTATATTCCTTCCAAATAGAGTATATTTCTAGGTATTTCACTTTTTCTATGGAAAATAATTTAGTTTATCTCCTAAGGATTAAGACAAAGTGATAGGAGGAGCCGTATTTGAGAGACCATATAAATTAATTCCCTTACCATTTATTTTTATAGAATAAAATCATGGGATTATTTTTATTAAGGATTTCATCCATAGGTAGATATATTAGGGTACAATGGAGTTTATGACACCCAAGTTTCCACTTAATTCATGTAAACACCCTAAAGATAACATATATAATGTATGAAAGAAACAACACCACCCATCTCTTAATGAGAAATAAATAATTTATATTCCTTTAATCCTTAGCATGTGGTGTCATGTTTCACTTATTCATTATAGAATTCATTTTTTGATCTTCGAAAGGTCAAGATACCCAAGAAATAAATTTTTAAAGATCATCCCAATTATTTTCCTTTCCACTAACTCTTGGGATATATGATCTAAATATACTTTAACTTTAAGGATTATCTCTAAAATAGATAATCCAAGGCCTGATTAAGTTAAATAATTCTGAGAAATATCGAATATGTAAAAGAGTTATTCTCACTCCAACCAAAGGAAACCAAGCATGACGTACTATATAAAAGGAAGGTTTTCCTGTCTACATGAATTTAAACTATATAGAACATCATCCCTTCCACATTATGTTAAAATATATGGTCAAATTCCCAGATTCATGTATTTAAACATTGTAGTATAACATCCTCATAATATGATGTTAAAATAAATGACCAAATTTCTCACTACACAACTCTAAACTATGTAATGTACCATCATTTTAGTATGAAATTAAATCGTACAGTCGAGTTCCATTTAATATAGATCTTAATAGCTTAGATATAAGTCTTTTTCATATGAATTTAAATTTAATGACCTATCCTCTATCCCAAAATACCTTAAACTTCTTGGAGTGTTCTACCATGTTTGAACTGGACCATTTTACATATGATCCAGATCTATGTAGAAGGTTCATATTGTATGGTTTTACCAACTAATGCATATTTTTCTTCAACAACCCTCCATTAGAAAAAATATATCACACCTCATGCTAGTATTTATACCTAATTTACATTGTGTTTTATTCCCTCACTTACTAGTAAACCTATAAATTTCATTTCCAACTCACTAGACATGATCCAGATATAAGTAATGAATAAAATTCCCACTTTAAGAACTATGTTTGTCTTGATTATAATTATCATAGGATACAAAGTGACACCTGGGTCACCTACCACGGTACCATCCAAAAAACAATTATTACCATTTTATTCTAGCTACATGATGTTAAAATAAAAAATAAAAAATGGGTTTCCCAGTACAAAATTAAAAGGATATTCACCCTATTCATGTTATATGTCCTTAAACTATATAGATTAGGGATCATGTTGGGCTAGAATTCACACTATTACATAATGAACTATATATGTATTTAATAAACCTTTATTATTTGGGAGAATCATGTTTATTATAGTTACACCCAACAAGACCCCTATTCTCTATATATTACCTTAAAATAATCGAGGTTTCATTCTAACCATAGTTCATCCTTCCCTATTATGTTCTTTCTCACAATATGAATATTTTTTCAATCACCTCTAGTTTCTCACACCAAGATTGACACATAGGAGATTAAGGTTTTTGTTTTATTTTCTTTATTATTGTTATTGAGATTCATTTTAACTAGAATCAGGGAGACCAAAGTCTTAACTACATGGCGCTAAACTCAATTGTACGAGGTCTTTATCATAAGAACTTAACTAAATGACATATGGTCCTTATTATAGGACCCAAAAATATATGGAACAAGATATTTTTCATATAAACCTAAAATATAGGGTATACGGTCCATACTATATGACCATAAACTACTTGAAGTGGTTAGTCACTAATGAACTGAAGACTGTGTTCCCATCCTTTGCATAGGGGACCATTCTTCACACTCAACTTCTATTTGTATAACCAATGATCATGATACCCCCATTATATCCTAGGACCTAATTCTATTTATTTTGAGGTTTAATTTACCCTCATATTAAATTAAAATATATTTATCCTTCCCAAATATCATGTCTAGAACATGATGATGTAACTGTAACATTTTCTAATATCTTTTGAAAATCCACTCTTCCACCTAACATACTTTATAAATTTTCATTTATGAATCAACATTAAAATAATACCTTATGTAGAGATAATACTTTTGGGTTCCTATGACACTCAAGTGAGTCCACTTGTTCCTCCCATTCACAGAAATTTTTAATAGGGTAATTGAATAATCTGAATAGACCCCACTACAAATTGATGGTGAAAAATAAAGTTTCCTTTGAGCTGATAAGTAACCACTAAGGAAGGTTTTAGTCCCAAAGGAAAGGTCACCCTTTTCCCTATGATCTATTCCTTGATAATTTGGAATTTTTTTTGTTAATAATGTTTGACCTACTCCCACTAGTGATCAGCCCATCATATATGATTCATAAATTTCTAGATATTATTTACCTTATCTAGTTCCATATAGTCAATAGGATATGAAACATCTCTAAATTTTATTCCCTTATGTTTTATAGATTCTATTGGTGAGTATATAAGTTTCATGAGGATAAAATATATAATGATTTGTTCAAAGATTTATGACCATAAACTGCAGGCAACCTAATGTCCTAGATACATCACTATAAACTGTATAACACATAGTACATATTATATGACATTAAACTATAAAACACATAGTCCACACCACATGACTTTAGAAAATTTATAGTGGTCCACCCAACATGAACTTAAACCTCTTAGAGAGTTTTATTCTATAAGGCTTAAAAGTATGAAATACCCCTTCTATGTAAGATATTGATCTATATAGGGGTTTATTTTCTGTCCTCAGCAATTTAATGGTTATGGATATAGTATACAATCATAAATTCATGGTTCACCTAACCTATAACTAAAATTAACCCCTTAAAATAAAAACATGGGTCATGATTTCTTCTAACTCATAATACATAGTGATTCCTAGTTCATTATCTCACTTCTAGCTACATACTCCATTTCTATACCTAGTTCTGCTTTGGTGATGAGGCCTTAACTAATTCAAAATTGATATACATAATTATATCACTTGGGAACCCATATATTTAATCTTTATTATCATATACATGATCTAGATATGTGTAGAGATATTCATATTTAAGAATTATGAGTGGATATATTCCTATTATCACATGATATATAGTGAAAACCAAATAAATTATCTTGGTCATAGTTATAAATTCTAATGAAACCCACCAGTTTGTATTGGTGTCAAATAATTCATTCATTCATGTAAGATATAATCCCCTTACTCAACACTAAAACAAGATACCTTATTTTTCATATGATCTAGTTCTGCACAAATTCTCATTTGAATATGTCCTCATTATATGACTCTAAAATGAATGACATCTGAGTCCTTGTTGCATGATTTGAAACAATAACATATACAATACATCTTGTAAGAACCTAAATTTCTTATAGAGGTCATCCCATGAGGAATGACTTCATTACATATAATAATATATACATAAGAACCCACTTTATATGGTTCTTTATCCATAAGTCTATACTAACATGAAATGTCCCCCACCTTTAAGAGTTTCACCATACAGTTTGAGCTCTCTCATTCATGTTGGTTCTCCTAATATCCCTAAACAAAGTTGGATCCACTTAAACCTTTCAGGTTAATAAAACTCTATTTATATCAGGGTTCTTACCTTTAAATTTCAATGGTCTTTTTTCTATTTCATCACCAACTCCCTTGTACACGAGCTCAATCCGTGCAGAAGTGACTAATTAAAACGACACATGGCTTGATTCCTTTTACTATAGGATAATTAGTGACTATTAGATCAATTTTACAGGCCTAACCATAAATCCCAAACAAATCCCAAGATAATTTTGATGTTTTATGATCCCAATTAACAATAGGTCTCCCTAAACAAGACCAACACTAAGATGAATCCATCTCATTTTACACTAGAAAGCCCCTGTATGAAGTTCCTAGTTTCATGACCATAAATTAAAATACATTCGAGTCCTTTTAACATGATGTTAAATTGTATGACATATGGTCCACCTTGTATTTCCTTAAACTTATTAAGGTAGTCTGTATAATATGACCCAACTTCCCTACATGAGAGAAAGATTCATGTAAGGGTTATTAGAATATTATTCCTATCTAAAAAACTATATTAATATGAAATTAACCATTCTTAAGGAATAATAGATCTCCTATCTCGGGAATAATCCGCAATGATTATTCTGGTTTCAATCCCATTATAGAATAAAAAATACACCCTCCATATATATTAGATAGATCTATAAAAGGACTATGTTTATAAGAACCATGTGTGGATTGATTCCTGCCACCCTATGATATGTAGTGATTTCTAGATCTCTTATCCTTATTCCAACCATAAACTTAAAACTTATTATTTGTTACAATCACCATATACATTAACTATGTGAACCCCTTTCCAATATGGTCTATAGTGATAGTAATATCTCTCATCCATGTAGGGTTTATCTTTCCCTTTTTCTATATAGACTATCTAACCTTTTGGTTAAATCTATGTGACTATAAACCTTAAAAATAATTATTCAAATATCTATGAACTTGATCTTCACCCCTTCATGGTCTAAATTATAATACATTAAATTGTAAATAAAAATAGACACAAAGGTTTGTTAAGTTAAAAACATGTAAAGGGTGGTTTAAAAAAAATTCAAGTTCTCAATCTCTTATCCATTACATTTTATGGTTTAAAAAAAATTTAGAGTTGAAATGAAAAAGGCACAAAGATTTTAGGGACCAATACATGGCCCTATAAAAAGTTAATATATGATCTCTAGACCCTATAGGTCTATAAGAAAGTTAGAGAAAAACTTATATACCCCCTTTAAGTGGACTTAAACTGTTCCATGGGGTACATTTTCAATAATGAAGAAACCACCACTTCATACTAAGTAGAACACCCATTTAAGTGATTCTGTGCTCAAGAATTTCATGTCATATATAGTGGTATAAACTTTAGGGTGCTCTATCCTTACTTTAATATCCATTTCTCCATGAACCTACTCCATACCATGGATGCCTAAATCATCATCTAAAATTAATTGAGTTGATTTACTTCTCTTGGAATCCTATTAACTTTATTCGATTATTCATATTGGTTCCCCCTTTCATAGAAATATTTTAAATAGGGATTGAATTATTTTAATTAACCCCTCTTGTAATTTATGGTCAACAACATAGTTTCATTTAATCTTCTAAGTACCCCCATAGGGGTTATTTTGATCCTAGAGGAGAGCCCCCCCCCCCTTAACCCCCATGCGCTATTCCCTAACAACATGGAACACATTTCTCCATTGCTAATGGTTGACCTACTCCCACTAGTCTCCATTTACCATTGAATCAAATATTCTTATGTTATGATTTACCCTTACCTGAAACCCAATTATTCAAGTTCATTCAAATACCTTTGTTTTTAATAATTTTTTCATTGTACCCATTATCAATGAAATAATATGAAATCCCATTATTTTACCTATTAATATATGTGTGTGCCTCTCCTATGAAGATCCAAATACCTTGATTTGAGAATTTAATCTTGAAAATCCATATTGGGTACATGGTCCCGATCATGTGACCTTAAACTAAATGACATAATGGTCTAATCACCATGACCTGAAACTATATGAAACCATCAATGCTATTTTATATATTAATACTAGGACCTCAATTCACATTAGGCTTACCACTCCTTTATTACAAGGAATAGTGCCTCATAATTTGGTTAAAGTTGTCTGACCTTAGACATCAACCTTGATTTTCCCAACTTTCTTGACCTTAAACTACCCAATGAAATATAATTTTTACGCACTATGATGAAAACCTACAAAGGGAAACATAGGAAAAATTTGATTATCCACTCTCTAGTCAATCAATTTTAATATATTATAGAAAATATTGAGCATTAATAAAAATGAAAGTCACAAAATATGTCAAGATGAAAACCCATAAAGAGAGGCCTGATAAAAAGACAAGTTTCTACCCACTAATCCTATCCAATAGTGTATTAGGTAAAATTTAGGGTGAAAATCAAAATATGTAAAGCTCAAAGGGACCACCATTCAACCTTAGAAAAAATTGAGAAATTATCACTCAGTCCATTAACCTAAGAAAAAGTTAAATAACCCATTTGTTCGTCTCATATATTGGTTCATATGATCTGTTTAAGGGTGTATAGTCCATGTAGAATGACTTAAAACTAAAAAACATATGATTTATCCTGTATGACCCTTAAACTGATTAGAGTGGTCTACTCCATATGATGTAATCTTCTTATATGAGAGTCATATCCATGTAAGAGTTTAATGGTGTGTATAACCTTACCCATACTTCTCTATTAGTTGAAAAATTCCTCTATCCCTGATTCCAAGATATGAATATATCAATTCCCTAACAAATGAGAAATATCTATGCAGTGGATTACTTTTTATAAATAAGTGTGACTTTATTATTATTATTATAGGATATATAGTGATTTTTAGATCTTACACATTGGGTACAATCACAAATTCCAATTTAATTCCATTCCATCTCCCATCATAGTATTTATACCTCTACCAATTCAATAAATTAAGGAATTGAGATGATATAATTACCTTGAAAAACCAATTACTTTGAGTATAGATTCTCATCTTGGTGGAATATATCCTTGGGTTGAGATTATCGTTTTGTAAAGAATCCCCAACTAGCGAATAATCTCTAGAATCCTACTAGATGTTAAAATGATATAATAAATTTCTCCATGTTACTATAGAATAAGATTATTTTCATTTTGAATGAATCCATTTATAAGGGGGGAATTATTTTGTAATTAGATAATGTGTTCCAAGAAATTTTCCATGGAATCCATGATATGGTCCTTAATTGGTTAACATAAGTTGAGTTTTTAAAGAGAATAATATCTAGGCTAAAAGAAGAATTAAATGGGACCTACATGTACCACATGATTACTCACACATAAAGGGATGTAGATATATTATTCTAAAAAAATTTCCCATTCTTGTATATGGTGGTGATAACCACTATAGTGACCCAAAATTTTCATATATAAATATTACATATTAATATATGAATATTAATTACATATCACAATGATCCACATCATAATCGTTTAGGTATTATTCCTTTGGAAACTATGACACATAAACAACCAGTCTATAAGTGATCTATGTCATATCCCACTAAGTTCTTTATAAGTATAACCATTCTTATACATATCATAAATAATACCTTTTATCACAACCTTTGGAAATGAAACATAATAAAGGGTGATATTAGATGCTTATTAAGGGTAAACAAGGGATATATCAATAAGACATGAGCATAAGGGTATGATAACATAAAGATAATATTTGAAAACCATACCATTCATATCATAGATCATAAACTTTATTCATGGAATAAATCCTGGAAGTTCATAATATATGAATCACAAAGGAATAAAAAAACATGATCCATGATATGATAACATTATCATAAGATATATATTTGCGGCATAAAGATAATCATAGAAAATATTATGTCAAGTATATCCCCCAAGAAATTCTTAACATGTTAGGCTTGGGATAACCACCTACGTACCTAGTTTAGTCTTGGGATAACCTCCTATGTACCCTATTTAAGGATTAGTATAACCTCTTATGTACCCTTTTTAGGCTTGGAATAACCTCCTATTTATCCTTTGAGATTATATAGCATTAATCCTTACCCAATTCATTAAAGGGAGATATAGGTCCCACCTATCACATAATCAAAGTCATACATATGTGTTCCACATGATCATAAAAAATCATCATATCAAAAACCATGAAAATAAATGGGTTTCATAAACATTTAATAATAGTATAACCCATGGAAAAGAAACGATTTTCATATAAAATTAATCATATCATAACCCATGGAAAATGAAAGAGTTTTGTAATCATCATGTATTTATAGATATAAACCATATGAAAAAATAATAAGTATGGTATAATTGGATCACATCCCAAGTAAATCTTAAGTAATAACAAAGGATATCATCTTATATAGAAAATGATTTGTAAGATCATTGGGAACATTTATTAATAATAAATATACTTTTATCTTTAAAAATAACTTTTTTAAACACAAAACATTTTAAAAATAAATTTATTTGAAAATAAAATTGGATACTTATAAGGGAATATTTAAATATCATTTAAAACATTTATTAAGGAAAATATCATTTCAACATTGAAAATCTATTTTTAAAACATAAAAAAATTTCAAAATAATTTTCTTGGAAAATAACGTTGGAAGATTATAAAGGAAGCTTTAAAGATAATTTAAAACATTTATTGAGGAAAATATCCATTTAAATCTAAAAGTAAATTTGTAAAAAAAAACATTTTAAAAATAATTTTCTTTGAAAATAACATTGGAAAATTATAGAGTAATATTTAAAATAATGAGTGGTCTTGATGGTTGAAAATACCATTCATGCCGTACACTTTAAAAAAATATTATTTCACATTTTATATAAAATCAAAACAGTCCTTGTTTGGAATATGACATGAATATTCCTTGAAATAAATATTGTAAAAATAAAAAAAATGGGTAATTTTTTTTTAATAAATACTTTGTGAATTTTAAAAAAAATTTAAAAACATTTTTAGAAACCACATATATATAAGGGAAAAGGGTTTTCAACCGAAGAGAGAAATAAAGTTAGTTTTCCTTAAAAACATTACATTGAACCCTTTATTTCATAAAGAGTGGAAATCGAAAGGATAATTTTTTTTTCATGAAATAACTATATGAGAATACATTTCATGTTCTTATGAAATAGATCACAATATTTCATCATCAAAAGAACAATCATAAAAAATCCTGATAAGTAATGAGATTGTAATATCATACCTTTATCACTTTGGTATCTTTTGAATTGTAATTCCAATTAAAGAATAAAATTAAATGAAACTTTTAATATCATGTAAATAATGATTTTCATGATATAACATGCCAGATGGGTATTGTATACACCTCATATAAGAATATAGGTGTATAACATAACTTATGTCCCAAGTAAGGAAATTTGAGAAAATAATCACTTATCACTTTGGTAACCTTTGAAATGTAAACTCCATGAAAGAGAGATACTAAAATGGATATATAAATACCTATAATTTTTAGTAAATAACTATAAAATACATTAACGTGAATTATATACACAACATAAAAATCATGGTTAAATAACATATATAATTTTATCCATGAAATAAATATAATATATATTTAGTATATATTTATTTAGATTAATCCATAAATGTTTGATATAGAAAATGAAATACACCGTTCATGGAGACGGTAGAACGTAAGTACACATAAAAAATGTTTCCATTTTCTTGAAAGATGAAACGAAATAAAGTTAAATAATATACAAATTTTATAAAATAATTGTTATGTCATATATATCACATATATTCATTAAATTTACCATAATTACCTTCCTTGTAAAGTGTTAGTGAAAAATGAATCACATTTCTTTGTGAGGCGGTAGTCCACCGTACACATGAATGACGTTATCATATTCCCCCCATGGAATAAAAAGTAAGAAGGTTTATGAGATATAATAATTAAAGAAGTATAATTATGTTTAAAATATAATATATATTTTCATTTAATCCATTCTTATTACCATCTGTGTAAAATGGAAATGAAAAACACATCACATTGGATCGTGATGTGACATTCTGTCTTACACACGAGCGACATTATTATAGTACAATAGGTTGAGAGTTTATAAGTTTGATGTGGTATTAAAAATACATAGGTATAATAATATCAAAAATACCATAAATATAAATTAAATCCATCATTATATCCATTAGTTATAGCTGGTGATGGAAAACGAATATCATTGGTTCGTAGGGTGGTAGTCTGTCGTACACATGAATGATGATTTAATATCCAATTTGATGGAAGATGAGGTTTATTTAGGTTATTATGTTATAAAAATAACATATAAGTAATTGGGATATAATGATGTTATTATATCAGTATAATTGAATAATATTTTATTGTCTTTTTAGAATAAATAAAATAAAGATGCTCAGTTAAGCACAATACCTCTTCTTCAGAAAACCTCCTTAGGTAAGCACTAAAAGGATTCTTAGGATGGATTTATGATCAAAATAACGAATCTAGATCATGGGTAGAGAATTAATAAATATTTTTGGGAATGTATTATTCAAGAAAAATGGATTTTAATATGTGAATAAGAGATTAATTAGGTTGGTCTTTTATAAGTGAGGTGAGTGGAACACTTGTAATTTTTTGAAAAGGAAAATGTGTAACCACGTTTTCCACATTCAAAAAAGATCTAAAATGGGTCATTATCAAACCTTAGAGGTGATAAAGTCAAAATACGGAAATAAAAATGGGTTTTGGACAAGTTTATAAGTCATTTTACGCCTTATATTTTTAATTTAACCTCTAATAAACCCATTTTAACCTTAATCATGGTAATTAATATTTACTATTTCACTATTCATTTTGGTAAAAAAAAATTATATTATTAGATAATATTAATTATTTTATTCAAAATATGGAATCTATTTTTTCAAATTCTATTAACATAACTGAAAAAATATATTTTAAATTTATATCCATATATGTGATGAGAAAGTGGTTTTCCAAAGAGAGAATGATCAAAAGGATAAAACATTTTTCTTTAAATAGTAAATTGATTAAAATTAAATTAATTGGATAAATAAATATATAATTGAAAAATTTATAATTTTAATAGAATTTTAAAACAAAATTATCCATATAAATTCATTAAATTCAGACATAGTTTTAAATAAAACTAATATTTTCACTATTCATCGAAAAATTAATCTTTTTAGATAATTATAATAAATTAACCCTGATATAGTTTTGAAATTATTATTTAAAAAATTAATTTTATTTTGTTAAATATATTTTCTAAAATTTTTAAAAATTACTTTCAAAATAAGTATGCAAAAGGAAACAATACTTCTTTTTAGAAAAATCTAGTTTTTAAGTATAAAATTCAATTTATTCACATATCATGCCTAAAAAACACATAATATGAATGTTAAAAATTTTATTGAATATATAATATATAAATTTCATTAAAATTATTCACCAAAAGTGATTTATTTAATTTATTTAATTAAAAGGATTTTGTGCACATAAAAATAGTTTTTTAGAAAAAGGTTTCCTTTATTTTCAAAGGGTTTTTATTTTAATTTTTAATTAATTGGTCATCAATGAATTAATTTTATATACATGTGAAAATAATATATCTTAATAGATTAGTCAATCCTATCCATAACCACCATTTCAAGAACTAGAAGATAACTATCATATTAAATAATAATATTTTAATAGTATTTTGTGTTTCATTAAAACTCAATATTTCGTGTAACACAAGCTATTGAAGAAATTATGTTTATTTAGAAGAATTGTTTCATAAAATATCAAGGTGTTATATTATAAACCCATTAAAATGAATTTATCCCTTGAAATTCATAACTTTGGTACAAAAAATGAGGATAAGTTTTTGTCATTACATTATTAGGTTCCCATGTAGCTTCCTTAAGCTACCTGTTTCTCCAAACAACTTTGACCAAGGAAGTGGTATTATTTTATATATCTATGATCCATAATATCCATTGTATTCTCCTCCAAAGGAAGATATTTATCTAGTGGAATGACCTCTAATTTTAGAACATGTAAAGGATCAGTTATGTAATTCCTAAGAAGAGTTATATGGAACACATCATGATATTGAGAGAGGTTTGATGGAAAACAAAATTATAATCTACTATCTTTATATGATCAAGAATTTTAAATGACCCAAATATCCAAGGCTCAATTTTACTTTATATCATGAGAATAATTTCTTCCTTTCTTTGTGATTCAATCAATTTCCTCTTCATATCTAACTCCATGAAAGGAACATTCATGATGATCTTTTTCTTTCTTGAAGCACTAAAATCATCATAGGATCAATAATAAATTTATTTAACCTCTAAATATTTAACAAAACCAAAATGGTTAGAACAAGTTATCCAATATGGATAAATATTCATAAGGTTAAATAATAAATTAATCTCTAAAGCCTCCTCCAAATTTCAACTTAATGTATTTTATAAATACGTAAACTTGTGACCCTTACAAAATTGTCAATTTATAAATAAGGTCACTAAATTTACCAACAATAAATTAAACATTAATAAAAAAACATTTTGTAAA
Organism: Viscum album; assembly: GCA_963277665.1. Lineage (NCBI taxonomy): Eukaryota > Viridiplantae > Streptophyta > Magnoliopsida > Santalales > Viscaceae > Viscum > Viscum album. Next base: position 1,790,259,497 of record OY728122.1, read on the forward strand.
TCTAAATGGTCATATCCCAAAATATGTGAACACATTGGTCATATATTCTCATGAAACATGTTAATAACATTAATTAACATAAAACCTCACTGAAAACTTATATTCTTCCAAAAAATTAACTATTTCTTCATTCCTAAAAAAATAATATATTTTGGAACATATTCTATAAATCTAAAATTTTTGAAAGTCCATAAAAGATAACATAAATAACTTCATCATCAAATCACTAATCATTTCTAAGGCCATCAATACTATCAATTTAATTTATACATGTCATTAATATCTTTATCCCAACTAAACACATTTTTCTAAACATGAGGAACATATTAAGGGTTTCCTTTACATAATCAATTGTTTTCCATAAAATATCACCTTTCTATTAAATCACTTTTCTAGGTCATTAGTACCATTCAACATATTCTTTCAAATATTAATGAAAAACTTCTGCTAAAAAATTATTATATATTTTATAATTATTGAATTCCAATACACGGACAAATTAATAATTCCACTTAATTCTTAATACATTAACTAGGATTCATCATATTATTCTTTAATACATTTTTCCTTTCATATGTCATTTTTAGTCATGTCATCATCAATAGAAAAATATTTACTCATACAAAATTGCTGATATTTCTCTTGTGCTTCTTCCGTAAGACATAAATTTTCATAATTCCCATAAATTTCCCATTTAAAATATTCATCCATTTATAATAACTTTGGGATAACAATACTCACATCCATTGTGTTAACTAAACATTTCATTTTTACTCAGAAATTACTTATTCTGTTCCCTTTTTCTCCACACATAATACATTTTATCATTCCTTTGAGGGAATCCCTTGAGTAATTCTTCCCACATTCTCAACATACATGAAACTAAATCTTATTTTCTCTCTAGTATCCACAACCAAATATCACAGTGAACTATTTCCTTCTCTTGTTTTGTGAGTCTAAGAGTTAGTTAAAGTTAAAGTTATTAATTATATATTGTGATAATTTATTGGGAATAATCACAATATCCTTTACTCTAGTCATTATTCCATTTGGTTTCTCATTAAAAAAATTTATATCACATTAAATGTTAACCTAGTTCATTCTATTTCCCACCATTGACTAAAATAAAAAATCATAGTTTGAGAAATAATAATAATATTAAGAATCCACATAATCATAAAAATCAATTATAGGATGTCTAAATCATGGAACAATATTTTCAATATAATATACCTTAGGTTTAACCTTAACTATTCTTGGTCATTATTAGAATCATTCATGAGAGATCATAAAGAGTTTGTAAATTTCCAAATCATACCCCGAGGGTGTCAAAATAGGTGAGTAGTAAGGCCGATTTTCATGTACTTGGTGATACTTGAGTCAAGCTTGATGTAATTTTTTCAGAGTTATTACCCCTATGTACATCTGTTCTAGAACAACACCCACTTGTATTATATAGATAGAGATTTATTACTTAGAAAACCACACTCCTTTCTTTACCATAACTTAGTAATTTCTCCTATATATAGGATTATCCTAAGGGTTATTACTATTTTTTTCTCATTATATTTTACAAAAGTTAACTAGACCTAGCTCTGATACCTATTATAGAGACCCAAACTTCTCATACATAAATATTACATCTTAATATATGAAGATGCATTAAATATCATAACGATCCATAATAGAATCATTTACATATAGTTCCTTTTGAAACTTTTACATATAAAAAAATGATCCATAAGTGAGGTAAATCATCTCCCACTATGTTCTTAATAACTAAACCCCTTCTTAGAAATAACATACATATTACCTTTCATCATAACATGGGGAAAGAAAACATAAGAAAGGATGATCTAAGATGCTCAGTAATGGTAAAAAACGGATATATCAACTTATCATGACCATATGGGAATGAGAACATGAGAATAAAATTTTAAAACCATAACTTGCATATCACAACTCATAAAATTGAGTTATGGAATAAATATTGGCTATTCATAATACATGAATCATAAAGGAATCAAATAACATGAGACATGAGATCATATAATTAGAATAAGGTATATATTTGGGGAATAAACATAATAATAGAAAATATTATCAAGGATATCCCAAAATATATTCATAATAAGTTAGGCTTGGGCTAACCACCCATGTGCCAGCATTGGGTTTGGGATAACCTCCCATGTACTATATTTCTAGCTGGGGATAACCTCCTATGTACCATTTTTTGGGCTTGATATAACATCCCATTTAACTTTTGGTCTCATATAAAATTAATCATTACCCAATGAAATAAAGGTAGATATTGGTCCCACCCATAAAATAATGAAAATCATGCATATGTGTGCCAAAAGATCATAAATATTCATCATATCAGAACCCATGAAATGAAATGGGATTCATAACCATTTCAGCATTGCATAGCCCATTGAAAATAAATGAGTTTCATAAACATTTCATAAATTCATTATATTATAACCTTTGTAAAAGGAATGAGTTTCATAATCATCTTATCATTATAGACATAAACCATATGAAGAATGAATAAGGATGGTATAATTGGATCAAATTCCCAGTAAAGATTAATTAACATAAAAGTATTCCATTTAGATGGAATATTTTTTGAAATATCACTTGGAAAATTTCTTGAAGAAAACATCCTATCAACTTTTAAAATCAATTTTTAAAAAATAAAAAAAAATTCAAAAAAAAAAAATTCATTTAAAATAACCTTAGAATATTATAAATGAATATTCAAAGATCATTTAAAACATATATTGAGGAAAATATACTTTCATATTTTAAAATTTAATTTTAAAACACAAAACATTTTCAAAATACATTTCATTGAAAGTGACCTTAGAAACTTGTAATATAATATTTAAAGATAATTTACAAAATTTATTGAAAACAATAGACTTTTAAATTTGAAAATACCTTTTTAAAACGATTTTTTTTAAAAATACTTTTATTTGAAAATAAAAATTGAAAATTTAGTGTAATATTTAAAATAATGAGTGGTTATGATGGTGTAAAATACCATTCATTCTGTACATTTTTAAATAAATATTATTTCAAATTTTTAGTAAAATCCAAAAAACCCTTGTTTGGAAAAATGAAATGAAGATTATTTTTAAAAAATATATAAAAATAAAAAAATAGGTAAAAATGTATTTAATAAATACATTTGATAATGTTAAAACATTTTTTTAAATTTTTTTTAGAAAACAAGGATATGAAAGGAAATAATTTTTCGACCGAAGAGAGAAATAAAATCTATTTTCATTAAAAAAATACTTTGAACCCTTGATTGCATAAAGAGAGGAAAATCAATTTAAAGAATATATTTTTATGAAATAAAAATAGGAAAATAAATTCCATTAATTTATTTTGATGTATATCATAAATATTAATCATCTAAAGCATAATTATAAACAATCTAGATAAACAATGAGATTGTATTATTAAAACTTTAACACATTTGTATCTTTTAAATAATAGGAACCAGTAAAGAATAACATAAAATTAACATTTTAACATAATTAAATCAATTATTTTCATGATATATAATGTCAAAGGGGTAGTATATAAACCTCATAAAATAATATAGGTTCCTAACATAACTTATATTCCAAAGAAGGCAATGTGAGATAAAAATCACTTACCACTTTGGTAACTTTGAACCATAAACCCCATGAAAGAGAGATCCTAAAATGGATATGTAAATCCCAATAATTTTTAGATTAATAATAATTAAAAACATTCATAGGTAGTATATACACCACATAAAATCAACATGTGGTAAATATGGCATACATCTCCTAGAAATAAAAGATTGACTAGAAATCCATTACCTTAAGTCTTTAATTCCTTCATACATGTTAGAAAATCATATAAAATAAATATAATTTTACAATAAATATTTTATAGAACCATAATTATATATAATATATAATAAATGATTTACTTATGACATTTTATTACCCTTTATTAACAATTATTTATTAAAATAATGTTTCGGATAATAATTGTTTTGTATTTCATGTATGTTTTGATTTTTTAGTTTCAGTCCACTTACTTTGATCATTGTTCCATAATATAAATAATTTTAAACATTATATAAATATAATATTTATTTATTATATATGTATTTATAGTATTCCATAAAATTTAGAGATAAAATATAAAATACATCACTCATGGAGACGGTAGGCCGTACGTACGCACGAATGCTATTTCATTTTTCTCAAAGGATTAAATGAAAGAAAGATAAATAATATATTATTTTTTAGAAAAAGATTTATTTCATATATATCACATATATTTATTAAATTTACTGTAATTACCTTCTATTAAAATAGTTAGTGAAAAATGAATCAAAACGCTTCACGAGATGACAATCCACCATATACATGAATAACATTATCATATCCTCTACATAATGGAAAGTAAGAATGTATATGTGATTTTATAATTAAATAAGTATAATTATTTTAAAAATATCATATATATTCATTTTATCTACCCTTATTACCATTCGAGTAAAAAAGACATGAAAAATACATCACATATGTTCGTGAGGTGGTGGTCCGTCATAAACCCGAGCAACATTACTATTTTCCAATGAGTTGGGAGGTAAGGAGTTATATGTGGTATTATAATTTAATAGGTATATTAATATCATAAATATCATATATAAACATTAAATCTATCATTATATATAGTCATTAAATGTGGTGATGGAAAATGAATAACATCGGTTTGCATGGTGGTAACTTGTCGTACACATGAATGATGATTTTGTATCCCATTTTATAGAGGAGGAAATAGATTTAGATTATAACATTAACATAATAAAATTTAATTATATGGGATATAATAGGGTTATTATATCATAATAATTGGAGAATATTTGAATGATGTGGAAGAATAAATAAAACAAAGATGCTCATTTAATCATCTTACCTATTCTTTAGAAAACCTTCTTTAGTAAGCAACAAAAGTCTTATTAAAATGAAATTATGATAAAAATAAGGGATATAGGTCATGATTTTTTAATTAAGGAAGATAATTTGGTAGTTATGTTTTAAGAAAAATGCTTCGAATGTTTGAAAATAATAATAGATAGGGTGGACTTTTATAAGTGAGGTGAGTGGCATAGTTAAAATCTTTTGAAAATTAAATAGTGTAACCACATATTTCACATTAAAAAAAGTTACAAAATTGGAAATTATAGATAATTATAGGTTATAATGTCAATAAATTTCTATAAAATTATTTTTGGATATTTTTTTAGTTCATTTTACACCTTGTCTTTTTAATTTAACCCCACAGTAAACCCGTTTTGACCTTAGCCATGGTAATTAATGTTTACTATTTTCACTATTTATTATGGTGAAAAAATAAGTAAAATTATTATATAATATTAATTATTCCGATTCAAAATATTTAATCCATTTTTTCAAATTACATTCAAAGATGTGGCGAAATTTATTTTAAAATTAGACTTGTATATGCGATGAGAAAGCAGTTTTCCAAGGAGAAAACGTTTAAAAGTTTAAAATGTTTTATAAGAAAAATCAATATTAAATTGATTAAAATGACCTAAATTGGATTAATTAATATATAATTTTACTAATTTTACTTTTAAAACCATTATAAAACAAAATTTACACTTATAAATTCATAAAAAAAGATAGTTTTAAATAAAAGTAGTATTTTTTCACTATTCATTGAAAAATTAATCTTCTCAGAAAATTCCAAAAAATTAACCCTAATATAATTTAGAAATTATTATTTAAAAATTAAATTTATTTTTTCTTATAAATTTCCTAAATTTATAAAAATTACTTTTAAAATATGCGCACAAAATCAATAAAACTGCATTAAAGAAAAATATAGTTTTCAACATAAAATTGGATTTATTCTTATATAATGTTTAGAAAAAATATAAGATGGGTGTTATAAATTTGAATGAATATATAATATATAAATTTCATTAAATTAATTAAAAAAGTGGTTTATTTAATTTATTGTGCTAAAATGCGTTTGTGCACATCAAAATAGTTTTTTAGAAAGACTTCTTTTATTTTCACATGGTTTTTATTTCCATTTAAAATTAATTGGTTACCAAATAATTCATTTTATATACATGTGAATAATATATATTTTTATAATTTATTTAATCATATTCATACCTTCTATTCAAATGACTAGGTAATAACTATCATATTAAATAATAACATTTTAATAGAATGTTGTGTTTTGTTAAAACTCAATGTTACATGTAAGATAATGCATTAAAGAAATTAAATTTAATTGGAAAAAATATTTCATAAAATCTTAGTTTGTTAAAACCACCCACTCGGTTTAGACTATGTATTTCACCTATTGTTGATATAAACACCATTAGGACCAAAACCCCAATTTTCAATGGCTTTATGGGAACTTTTTTCCCTTTAAAAGAACCTACTATAGGGGAACTTGATATCTAGAGGAATATATTTTTTTAAAAGACTCCATTTAACCTTTTTAGTGCTAAAATTGACTTATAGATCAAAAGTTATGTCCTTTTGAAGTTACAAGGAGTTTTCAAAAAAATTGGTTTATGCTAAGATGAGCCCCATGTGTGCATTCCATGCCTTGTGAATTATTTTATATTGCACACTTCTATTATTAACATTTTGGTCATTTTGTATAATACCATCATAAAGAATTAGTGTGCTCACATCTCCACATGCACCTCCCTCGTGAGCCCCTCTTTTTGTATTGAATTCTAGTTTCATGAGTGCACCTATATACCTTGATTTCATGTCCTAGTACTAAAAAAACTTCCTTGATCAACCTACTTGAAAACCATAATCTACCATTGTAAGAACCCAGGTTTTTTGAATCGGTAAAAATCCCGACCCTGTTTAAAATTTTGACTGGTTTCTAAGGAAACTGGAGAAAATGGGAAGTTCTGGAAATTTCCAGACTACACGCCATGTATTTTTAAGTACATGCCCTGTATATGTTAAGTGAGTGTCGGCCGTGTGCTTTCCAAGTACATGCCGTGTGATGACCGTGTAGAAATTTCCTACTATACAGTGTGTAGTCTTAAACATGCCGTGTAACCCCCGACTGTGTGGAGGCCATACATGGCATGTAGGCTTGTTGGCCGGGTAGAACCAGGTACACGCCGTGTTCCCCTTGGACACACCGTGTAGTGTAGCCGTGTAGGAGAGATACACATGGCATGTGGGTAAGGCAGTGAGGAAGAGAAGAGAAACCAAGTACACGCTGTGTACCCACAGGTACACGGCCTGTACTCATGTCTGCAGGTCTGGAAAGTAAGGCGGAAGAATTAAGCCGTCTTATGAATAGTTAAATGATATATACACGGCCTGTAGTCACAAAGTACATGCCGTGTACTTTCTTTTCTTCGTTAAAATGGGCAGTAGCCTTGTATTGAGGCAGAACCTCAATATCTCGCCTAGTTTCGCAAACCAAGCCGGCCAGATCTCTTTCCTTCTCCCGATCGTCCATCCGAGACCCGATTCGAACTCTGATTGATTTTTTGGAACCCCCTCGGTAAGACCTCGATTCCTCTTTGGTCATTTGTTTGATTTTTTTCTCTAGAACGAGTTATAGGTGTTTGAACAGTATTGAATCTTTTGTAGATTTACCGCATTTTAGACCGAATTGGTGGCTGTTACCAGAGGAGTAGTATCGTATGAGTCTCAATTAAGTGGTGCATACCTCATTTTGTGTTTTCGTGGTTGTTTGGGTGACGCGGCCTTCAGCGCGTTTTCAGGTATTTTGAGCGGGACCCGTTTTATCTACTGTTTCATATTGAATTTCTTGTTGGACCTGCGACATACCTTTGGGTATGCACTGTTACCAGTTTGCATGAGCAGGCCGGGTGAGGGGTCGTTGGTCATCGGGGAATTTTGGTCAGGGAATGCCAAAATGGTGTTAATTGAAATATTAATGTGTTAAACTGTTTAGTTTAATTTATTAAAGCCTGTTATAAATTGTTAGAGGCATTTAAGACCTCAGTGATGGTATGGGACAACACCTTTCATAGTTCAATTCAACTGTTTAGTTTGTTTTGCTGGTTTATGTTTTTCTATTTAAATATGTTACATATGAAATTGCTGAATTGCACATACTGGACCCTTTGGGTTGTGTTGGGCTTGGCCCGGTTACGCTTAAGTGATGATGATCACAGGTTGGGATTGGACCGGGTTACTTTGGGTGGTTTTGACCATGGGATTGGGTGTCATAAACGTCAGATTGAGGCAGTACAACTTTCAAGTTGGTCATGGCCCGAGTTACTAGGATGGCAATGCCATCAGACTTGAGCGGCATGGTCGCATGGGACACAAGGTTTCAGATGAGTTGGTGGCTTAGGTACTATTTTTGGTGATTACTGCTCACCCAAAACTTTGAGTAGTGCGCACACAGAGATACTCCGTAATGAGGTGGTTTTGACTACTCATGTGGGTAGAGGCTCCCGTAGTTTCGGTTAGGTATTTTGGTTGGGGGTGCTTGCGGTAGAAATCCACGCAGGAGGTGAGGAGCCTTCAGGTGATGGGTGTGCCTTCGTGACGTCGGTACTTGAGACACAAGGTGTCATGAGGCACATGGTGCTGGGTTACTATTTTTGGGCATGCCTTTGGGACGTCGGTACTTGAGACACGAGGTGTTAGGTGGCACATAGTGTCGGGTTACATGACAGAGATTCTGGCATTGGACAAAGCAGGTGACACTCCCTGGTGGTTGTTGGGCACCAGTGGAGTTTGCATTTACTTGTACACTGTACTTTTTACTGATTTCCTTTTAAATGCATGAATTCTTAAACACATATATTTGGTATGCACTGTTGGGTGGTATCCTACTGAGATTTGTCTCACACCCTGCACGGGACCTTAGGGACGCGTGCAGACTTTATGGATCTATGTGCAGGAAAGAGGCCGGCTTCAGGAGCTAGGCTGCGTTAGTTGTTGCATGGAGATGATATGGACCTTGAGGTATTACCTAACTAGAGTCTATCTTGTTTTGTTTCCTTTCCTGTATTATCTTGCATACTTTTTGTAGCTACTGTTGGTTAGCCATTGGTGCCTTTTTTTTATATTCAGTTGTTTATGACCTTCTTGGATGCATGTTTTACTGTTCAGTATTAGTTACATGTTATCATCATGCTATTGTGTTTATTTTTCTGTTGTTTTTATATTTACTGCTTCTGCTATTTATCTAGATGGATTATGCTTCCACTCTGTGGGTCTGGTTCGAGTTTGCTGAGTCTTTTATTCTATTTCATCTTTACTGATATACTCGGACCAATACCCTTATTATGATCCTCCTAGAGGGTATAGCCTCCCCACTATACCTAATAGACCCTCGCTACTAGTCAGAAGCCTTTGGCATTCAGGGGAGGTGCGCCTAAGGTAGTAACACCCAAACCGTTTAACATTGTTCGGGTGGCTGGCCGGGTCTAGGTCATTACAAAGTGGTATCAGAGGGGTTCTTGACAAGGATTTAGTAGCTGTGTTTTTCTGGATACTAATGAGATTGAGACTTCTCTTTTTATTTCTGCTAGTTTTACTCTTTGGGACATGATAGACTAGAGATAAGTTGTTGTTACTAGAACTGGGTTTCTAGCTTGTGATTGGGTGCCTGCAGCCCCAGGTACGAGAGATGGACCAAGTTTCCATGGGTGGGAATTTCTTTTTTTCTTTTTCTCAGGTTACGGTTTATATGATTTACAACATAGAGGCTCACTTGGTATGTGATGTTCTTGATTGTGATACATGACCCTTGACCCGGTGCGGTAAGGGAGAATTGGACCTTGGCCTGGTATGGTGAGGCTACTTTTCTTGGCTTTTGATAGACACATTTTTTAGGGTATTTAAATTTCATAAGTGCACGTATGCTTTATGAAGTGATAATGCCATGTGAATAAAAATCAATTTCCATGCTTTATATGCTTTGAAATGTGAAGTGGTGAAATTCCTGATAGAATTTCTAGTTGTGAAAATGTGTATTACATGCTTTATCTTTTGTAGAATTACATGCTGTAGGATATTTGGGTCTGGCTCTTATGAGAGAAGGCATGTACTATGGTTGAGGCAGTGTAACTGTCAGGATTGGGTGACTCAGTCATTGGTTTGAGGCAATGTGATTTTTCATGATGGGCATGGATCAAGGTACTTTTGATACTTGGCTCTGTTGAGGGTGGGTAAGGAGACCATGAGGCTAGGATGTCATGGGGCATGGGTTGCGGTGAGGGGGAGTAAGGGTAGTTGTTATGCACTGCCTTTTACTACTTTCTTTACCTGCGTAGAATATATTGTTATATATATGTATGGGTTGTCTGACCATTTATGGTATTTAGTGGGTTACTCCTTCACGACTCGATGGAGCGTCAGGCAGGATATGATTCCATGCTGCAGGATCAGGGTTAGAATTCGGTACAGGCAGAGCACGAGCCTTAGGTACAGGCTCAGGGAAAGGATCAGGTTCAGGATCCAGTGCAGGCAGGACAACAGCCAGGTTTGGAAAATTTCAGACCATGGCTTGATGAGAAGCTCCGAGCTATCCTGGTACGTGTCTTGTAGGGGATTGATAGAGGCACACAAGGTACAGATCCTTCTATGGCGTATCTGACGTGGGAGTTCTAGTCGCAGCACCCACCGCTTTTTCAGGGTGAGGGTGGTCCGTAGGTGGCTGAGAACTGGATAGAGAGTATGCAGATGATCTTCGAGCAGCTCAAGATGCCTCCAAGGTGGAGGGTTATGATGGGGTTGTACATGTTGAGAGGACCGGCAAAGCATTGGTGAGACGTACAGGTTCAGGCTTGTAGGCATGAGGGACTGGGATGGGAGGACTTCGAGGATAGGTTCTTTGATCACTTCTACTTGGAGACACTGAGGGAAGAGAGAGCTCGGGAGTTCTTGAGTCTTCAGCAGGGAGACATGTTCGTCATGGACTACGCAGCTACCTTTACAGAGTTGTCACGCTTTCCACCTGGTATGGTGAGCGATGATGCGGCTAGTGTAAGGCGCTTCGAGTATGGCTTGCGACACGCCATTCAGTTCTAGGGGAACATCTTCAGGCTGTGTTCCTTCTATGAGGTGGTGAATCAGGCGCTCATAGTCGAGGGCAATGAGAGAGAAAAGTCTCGCTTGGGTAGGGCGACAAATTTAGGTGATGGTTCAGACAGCAGGAAGCGAGGAATGGATGAGTTCCAGCAGGGCAGTCAGGCTAGGGATTTAGCTAGACCACCTTGTGGTAGTTATTCAGTGATTTTCTTTCAGTGTGGACAGCCAGGACATGTTCGGGCAGAGTTCGATAGGCCTCCAAAGGAGTGCTGGGCATGTGGATAGGACGGGCATCTGGAGAGGTTTTGTAGGTAGCCTTCTCAGACAGTCAGCAGACAAGGACCAGGACGACTGTAGCGTCGGGAGTTAGTTCAGGTTCGGTACCCAAAGAGGGTAGTCGAGGTTCAGCTGTGTGCGGAGGTTGTGATAGAGATGGTGGGACCCAGCTGATGGGTCAGTGGTTGGTGACTGGAGCAGCACCGCAGGGAGGTCAAGCATCAGGCTTCTGTGTTTCAGGCTAGGTGTATGCCATGGAGCTGCCAGAGGCTGAGAAGGCTGGTGAGATGACGATAGTTAGAGGTACACCATGGTGTGGCCATGATCTTCATGTTTCCTTTTTTGGCATGACCTGTAGAGGCATGTCTTTCTTGAGTACACAGGGTGCACATGATCTGTGTGGGCTGACTAGATGCTAGTCAGTGGGATTGGCTCTATATCGGGTGCACGATATATTCTATATATATATATATATATATATATGTATGAGATGCGTAGCATTAGGGAATCGAGGATGCGGGTTACATGAGGTGCTGTGGGCATCGAGGCATCGAGGATGCGGGTTATATGAGGTGAGTTGGGCATCAGGGAATCGAGGATGCGGGTTACTTGAGGTGCTAGGCACCAGGACCTCTTGGAGGCGGACACTGATACGGTGCGGGTTACGTTGGGTGTCGGAAGCGACACAGGAGCACCAATGGGGCCCATGGGTGATGATGCATCACGGGGGGACTATGCGTCCAGGAAACAGGTTAGTAAACATTATTTTCTTAAGCTTTGTTGGGTTGAGACCGGGTTAGGTGACTGCTAAGGTGGGGAGCCCCTTGAGGAGTTTGGTCGGGACTATTGAGACCGGGGAAGTCCAGGTTACTTTGAACGGAGTGGTATGTTTGGTACCATATTCAAGTTTCGTCTGATAGATCGGGGATGAGCTATGTTAAGGTGGGGAGATTGTAAGAACCTAGGTTTTTGGAACGGGTCAAAATCCCGACCCTGTTTAAATTTTTGACTGGTTTCTGAGGAAATTGGAGAAAATGGGAAGTTCTAGAAATTTCCAGACTACACGCCATGTACTTTTAAGTACACGCCATGTATATGTTAAGGGAGTGTCGGCCATGTGCCTGCCAAGTACATGCCGTGTGATGACTGTGTATAAATTTTGTACTGCATGATGTGTACTCTTAAACACGCCGTGTTACCCCCGACAGTGTGGAAGCCATACATGGCGTGTAGGCCTATTGGCAGGGTAGAACTAGGTACACGCCGTGTTCCCGTTGGACACACCGTGTAGTCTAGCCATGTAGGAGAGATATACATGGCGTGTGTGTATGGTGGTGAGGAAGAGAAGAGAAACCAAGTACACACCGTGTGCCCATAGGTACACACCATGTACTCATGTCGGAAGGTCTGGAAAGTAAGGCGGCGAAATTCATCCATCTTATAAACAGTTAAATGATATATACATGGCGTGTAGTCACAAAGTACAAGCCGTGTACTTTCTTTTTTTTTCGTTAAAAAAAAAAATTAGCCTTGTATTGAGGCAGAACCTCAATATCTCGCTCTGTTTCACAAACTAAGCCGGCCAGATCTATTTCCTTCTCCCAATCGTCCGTCTGAAACCCGATTCGAACTCCGATTGATGCATTGGAACCCCCTCGGTAAGGCCTCAATTCATCTTTGGTCGTTTTGTTTGATTTTCGTTCTAGAACAAGTTATAGGCATTTGAAAGGTATTGAATATTTTGTAGATTTACCTCATTTTAGACCGAATTAGCGGCTGTTACCAGAGGAGTAGCATCATACGAGTCTCAGGTTCGTGGTGCTTACCTCATTTTGTGTTTTCTTGGTTGTTTGGGTGATGCGGCCTTCGACGTGTTTTTAGGTATTTTGAGCGGGACCCATTTTATCTGTTGTTTCATATTGAATTGCTTGTTGGACCTATGGGATACCTTTGGGTATGCCCTGTTACCAGTTTGCATGAGCGGTCCGGGTGAGGGGTTGTTTCTCATCGAGGCATTTTGGTCGGGGAATTCCAAAATGTTGTTAATTGAAATATTAATGTGTTAAACTGTTTTGTTTAATTTATTAAAGCCTGTTATAAATTGTTAGAGGTATTTAAGACCTCAGTGCTAGTATGGGACAACACCTTGTATAGTGAAATTCAACTATTTAGTTTGTTTTTCCGGTTTATGTTTTTCTGTTTAAATATGTTATACATGAAATTGCCGAATTGCACATGCTGGAGCCTTTGGGTTGTGTTGGGCTTGGACCGGTTACGCTTGAGTGATGATGATCACAGGTTGGGCTTAGCCTGGGTTACTTTTGGTGGTTTTGAACACAAGATTGGGCATCATGGATGTCGGCTTGAGGCAGTACAACTATCAGGTTGGGCATGGCCCGGGTTATTAGGATGGTGATTCCATCAGACTTGAGAGGCATGGTCGTAGGGACACGAGTTGTCAGATGAGTTGGTGGCTTAGGTACTATTTTTGGTGATTACCACTCACTAGGAACTTTGAGTAGTGTTCACATAGAGATACTCTGTGATGAGGTGGTTTTGACCACTTGTGTGGGTAGAGGCCCCTATAGTTGCAGTTAGGTATTTTGATTTGGGGTGATTTCCATAGAAAGCCACGTGGGAGGTGAGGAGCCTTCAGGTGATGGGAGTGCCTTCGGGACGTCGGTACTTGAGACACAAGGTGTCTGGAGGAACATGGTGCCGGGTTACTTTTTTTGGGAATGGCTTTGGAATTTTGGTACTTGAGACACGTGGTGTTAGGTGGCACATGGTATCAGGTTACACGATAGAGATTCTGGCATTGGCCGAAGCAGGTGATACTCCATGGTGGCTATTGAGCACCAGTGGAGTTTGCATTTACTTGGGCACTGTACTATTTACTGATTTCCTTGTAAATTAATGACTGCTTAAACACATATATTTGGTACATACCGTTGGGTGGTATCCTACTGAGATTTGTATCACACCCTGCATGGGACCTTCAGGACACGTGCAAACTTTAAGGATCTAGGTGCAGGAAAGATGCCAGCTTCAGGAGCTGGGCTGAGTTAGTTGTTGCATGGAGATGGTATGGACCTTGAGTTATTACCTAGCTCAAGTCTATCTTGTTTTGTTTCCTTTCCTGTATTAGCTTGCTTACTTGTTGTAGCTACATTTGGTTAGCCATTGGCACCTTTTTTTATATTCAGTTGTGTATGACCTGCTTGGATGAATGTTTTACTATTCAGTAGTAGTTACATGTTATCATCATGCTGTTATGTTTATTTCTGCTGCTATTGTTATATTTACTGCTTCCTCTGTTTATCTAGATGGATTATACTTCCGCTCTGCGGGTCTGGTTCGAGTCTGCTGAGTCCTTTATTCTAATGCATCTTTACTGATATACTTTGACCAGTACCCTTATTATGATCCTCCTAGAGGGTATATTCTCCCAACTATATCTAATATACCCTCTCTACTAGTCGGCAACCTTTGGCGTTCAGGGGAGGTGCGCCTAAGGTAGTAACACCCGAACTGTTTGGCACTATTCGGGTGGCTGGCCAGGTCTGGGTCGTTACAACCATAGTCTATACATAGACCCCCACACCTTTAGTTTTTAAAACACATATAGATCCTTGGAATATTAAGTGAGGTATAAGCTCCCTTTTCCCTAGTTATTCCAAATCCCCCTCACTAAGTCACCATATTCCCTAGTCATATCGAGGATCATATATTAGGGCATCTTTCACCCAAGTCATCACAAAATATTCTTACCCGAGTGATACTTATCCCAAATCTCCTACCCAAGTCATAGACTTCCCAGGTCCCCTACATGAGTGTGACTACACTTAGGTCCCCATACATGAGTGACCCTTCACCCAGGTCCCCATACAAAGGCAACCCTTCACCTAAGACTCAATACATGGGTAAACCTTCACCCATGCCCTAATACTTGGATGAACCTTTTCTCAAGTCCAGATACATTTCCATCACTTTTCCTGATCCATCCATATGAGGGCGATCCTTCAACAAAGCCTTGTTATTATGGTGAAAATTCACTAAGGTCACTCACTTGGGCTTCCATTCACCCAATTCCCCTACCTAGGTTTCAATCCTTACCATATACACCTTGATTAAAGATACTCTTCATGGTTTACCCATACACATTGATTTGAGACACACCTATTGGATTTCAAAAATGAATCATGTTAAGATACTCTTCTTGGTATCAAAAAATATCTTCACGTGGCCAAATTACAAGAGTGAACTATATAGAGGACTCCTATTAGGTGTAAGACCAAAACATTCTAGTCTCCCTTCATTATGTAGTTACTAATATATTTGGGGGGGGGTATACATCCATACATGGGAATCCTACCTGGTGTAATCCCCAACCATACATTAATATCCTAGTCAATTATCAAAAGAATGTAAAAACCACTATGGGAATCCTATTAGGTGTAATCCCAAAACATATACTCTCCTTCTTAGTTACCAATAGACAGGATGTTCTATAAGGGAATCCAAATGTATAAGCCCCACTCAATCCCCTATTGGTATCTTTTACAAAATTATGTTCATATTATATTATTTCTTATTTCTCACACTGAGAGTGATTCACATGGGATTTGGGGTTTTAGTTGATCATTTATTTATCATGATTGGGAAACATTGTAATATCTTGACCCATCTCACTATGAACATTAACTGAACTAGTGAAAATATGTGACCGTAGGCGCACCTACCCATACACCAGAGGCTTCTTACTAGTAGTGGGAGTCTAAGGAGGTACTGTTGGGAGACTATTACCTTTATATTAGAGTGTGTAATAATATATAAAATAATCACACATCTTCAATACATATCCACCAGAGTACATAGAATCAATTAAAAATAATAATTAACATTAAATGGAATACTATATAGAAACTCAAATGGTCATGTCAGTAAACAAGATGCATCACACACTAGAAAGATCACATATAAAAATAAAAATAAATAAATAAAATAAAGTGAGTCCCTAATCCTAGTATCAAACATAACCAAATCCCATTTTACATAATCTGATCCATCATACTCGATGATCAAATCCCAGGATTCATCCCATCCTATACCTACCACCAACTGAGAGTCTTCTTGGATGCCCAAGTGAAATTATAGCCCAATTAGGGTGTGAGAACAAAGATTAATTGGGAACTAATAACATAGTTATATACATACCAATAATAAAATGATATATTTATGTGACATTCTCTCAATGAATAAAAAGATACTACTAATAAATAAATAAACATCTATTAATCACCAGGTCTACAACCCTGATCAAAAATGCCTACTTTGGAATGTTCCAGAGTGTCTCTGTGAAAATCAAGATAGAAATTCCAACCATGATAATGACCTAGGGGTCTTTCACCAAAGTATATTGTTTTAATGAACTAGAGGATAAAATCAACCAGATATAAATGATAATTTCTTGATAAGAGATCCATCTTGAAATTAAAACATGCGGAATATTCCATCATAGTGTATAATGGTTCCTAAAATATGACCCCCATGGTGTGGGATACTTGACCATGGACACCAAATACCCCATAAGCCCAAAAAAATATCACATGGAAGGACTTATCCTCTTTCCAAAACCAATATATTCCTAGATCCGAATCTATGGAAACCCCACAAATACTATCAAAAACCAACCTATTAGGGGATTTTTCCTTAGTATCATAGACCAATATACAAGGGGAGTTTTTGTATTAAATAAAATACACACCACCCAAAGGGTTTTCAATATCAAAAAATTGAAATAAAAGGGAAAAAGGGTTGGATAAATTTCTAATCCTACCATCAATATCCATATCCCTTCATCTCATGTGAAAGGTAGATTCCTAAAGAGGCACCCGTAACCATATCCACCCATATACCACACACCCTATTAGGGTCAAAATAAGAGTTGGGGAACCTACTCAGGGCCCTTGGGTCATTAAAAAAGTGGATGAACCTATTTAGGGTCTTCATTTCTATACAAAATCCTTAGGCCAATTCCCATCATGCGGGGTATCTCATTCCCTAGGAAAGTCAAAATTTTAACATAGCCTTAGGACCTCATAAGTCAAGAATCACTGTAAATAGTCTAGTGAGATGGATCATGGACCACCTCAATATCTAGGGTCATATTAGGCCAATCCATGAACCCCACCATATCAACAATATATCAAATGTCTACTTGAAAAGGTATTAAAATCTCAAGGGTGAGGGACACTCACCCTAGGTTCAATTAAATGAGAAAAATGGATCTAAGGTATCACTAGGGTCATGCATGGCCTAGAAATCCAAACTCTTGTAAGTCAATATACCTCTTCCATGAGGTCTCAAGGGTCTTATAAATGAGGTCAATTAAGTAAAACTCACTCTGATCAAACCCCTCAAGGGGTCCATATGTCATAGGGACACATAAAAGAAGTAATATACTTGATAATTGGTAACTTATGTAAGAAGGCTAGTGATTAAGGGTCCTCCTTGGCCCTTGGAACTTCACCTGGTCCATGGTGCTTTGTATATGTTTATCTATTTAGAAGAAAATTAAACCATTTAATTTAAATCCAAAAATTGAATTATTAAATTAGGGTTGATTTTCCATAGTCACATGATTAAACATCCATAAGAACTATAATATAATCATAAAGAAAAAGGGAAAGTACCAAGACCATGTAGCTTTTACCAAATCCATTTCCAACTCAACCACATGGTCCGAAAGCTTCGACTAAGATCATAAATCCTGATCCATCACCTGAGTGTCTATCCCAATCCAAAACATCCAAATAAATTAATTAGAACTAAAAAAATATTTAATTCAATAATTTATAATTTAATTATAAATTTATACAACTTGGTGTAATCAACAAAGTACCTATTGAGAGGCCTTTTCACACCTAACCCATAACTGAATACTTGTGGGAGGTCTATTCCATGTTCCCAGCACAATATTGGGTGAAATTCCTATCAAATGTTTAAAAAAATACTTAGTTCCATTTAAATTTAAGGAAAACCCTTAAATAAATTTGCAGTAAGACATACCTTTAACGAATCATCAAGCAACGATGTGTAGACGTCATCCAGAGAAATCCTTTACATAAGCCAATCGAAGACCCATGATAATTGGATGACTTCACCATCCTATAGTGAAGTGTTCATCAAATACCTATCTAGATAAAGTGAATAATTAGAATAAGTGGAGTTATATAGGAGGAAAAATCATAGAAGGGAGAGAATTACCTCAAAAAACTATAAAAACACCATAGAAACCACCACTACCAAGGGGGTGTAAGATAGGAAAAGGGTAGGGGAAATCATATTGCACAATAAAAATATGAAGTAAAGGAGGGTATTTACCCCTAAAATAACAAAGGGCGTAAAAGGGTCCTTTTACCCAAAACACCCCCATAGACTAGCCGATGACTCCAATAGGCTAGAAAGGCTACTGCCCAGGCCATCAGATGGACGATGGCTATAGTGGAAACCCGATTAGCCCCAAACATCCTCCGATGCTCACTTGAACATTCTAGGTTCCCTTTGATCTAGTTATCAAGTCCAAAACACCAATTTTAAGTGGTTATAAGAATCAAAATTCCCATTAGAATCGTAAATTAAAATCCAAACCACCAACAGATGGAAAAAATCGAATTCACTCTATATTTCTGACCCGTATGAATGAGGATATTCATACATGTCATTGTTAACAAAAATGAGCACCTAGTAGTTCTAGATAAATGAATATAAAATTCATAACACATTTCCTAACTACATGACATTAAACTACTGGACTACTACAACCCCATTACCTTAAACTATGTAACTCAAACTATATGGGATTTTATTCTTATTAAGTAGGATACATATGATACCTTTTTAAGGATCAATCCTAATACCCTCAAGCATACCTTTTCTATTATGTTATGAGAATAAGATGAACCAATTATCTTAATGACTTGAGTAGGGATACACTCATTGGTTTCTATATATGTACCTTTATTTGAGATACTAATTTTTGTCTCCTTATATGTTGTGATTTGATAAATTACTTTATTTCCTTATATATGGTCCTCCAACTAGGTGTAAGCCACAACCTTTCAATTCTATTTTCCTTTCCTAGTTACCAAAGGATAGGAGGGAGGAAAACCATATATGGGCATCCTATAAGGTGTAATCCCACACCTTAACCTTTTCCAATTTAGTTACTAACAAATAGTATAAAAAAATATATTATTATTTTTAAGTCCCACATGAACCACTACTAGGAACCTTTAACCTATTCATCCATTATGTATGGTGTGAATCTTTATGGAAGTTGTCCTGGAAACACAACCTTAAAATTTATGACATGTCCTATTATGTATCACCAAACTACATGGGTTATAATTTTTTTATATGGATACATAGAATTCCCCTTTCATTGGCCTGATACCCACTCCAAAACACCTTCCATATACTAGGATGGATATAAAAAATATATTTCCTAGATGCATGTCTTTAAAATGCAGCTTAATCACTAATAATAACTAATGAATAAATAAAACATGAGAATATATAATACATGTTTATGTTCACATAAACACTTGATTTTTATTGATAAATTTCACAATGGTAATCAATACTACACTTGGATTTGGGAAGGATTCATTAAAATATATTAAATCCAAAATAGTGTCTCAAAGAAGGAAATAATTCCACCCTAAAGGGTGTTATGAACCTAAATTCCAATATATAAGACCAAAGTGAATACTAAGGTGTCACACGTAAAGTCATAGTGATTTATTTCCTTTAAAAATTAGGTTATTGATTGAGATACATATACCATGGTTCATCAAACTGTTGAAGTTTCCACCAAGAAAATAATGGTGAACCAAACGTGAATCCTTTACTTATAAAGGTGATCAATTGGAAATTCAATCTTACTTGTGATGTTGTGTTGAAATATTTCTTATTTACTATGAGGAAATTTTTGGACTCCATTCAATCCAAATGTAATCACCAAATTCCCCATTGAATTCCATGATCATTGGACAAGATTTTCATATCAACACGACACCTCAACCCATTGGTCACAATAAAGTGATGTGCAAAAAATAAACCTTGACTTCCCTAAAGACCATAAACCCAAGGCCCAAATGAACTTTATCATCAACTCATAATCTCAAGTTCTAGTTGGTAAACATTCTAGTAGAGGAGTACCATCTTAATGAATCTATCCCAAATTTGGGTGTAGCTTATGAAATTTTCTCAGAGATGAAGCCCCAATGATGACAGCCTACATGGAAGCAAGTGGAACATGTTTCCACACCAAAATCCTTCAAGATCCTATCCATAGAGTGTAGAAACAAATTTTTCCCTTGTCTTAAAGAGTTATAGGGAGACACCATTCATATCACACAAACCATACAAGAGCTTCCTAGGATGGTTCCTATTCACAATGGCCGTCATCACCAACATGTGATACCAATTCCATATGAAGTTACAAATGAAGCTATTCCAACCCCATTCATTCAAACTTATAAATCCATAAGGAGAGAATTATAGGGTAAAAAAATCACTATAAATTATTATTGGGACTACACCCCAAAATATATAATGGCCTCGGGGAGACCATAACCCACAAGGATATGGGAATTGTTAGCCCCATGGTAATATCCAGTATAATCCATTGGACAAGAACATACCAAAATTATTAATATACCTCCTTTAAAGAAATATTTGGTTTCATAATGAGAAAATCAATAAATTTCATCAATGTTAACCCAACTAATGATTTAGAACATGATACCATCGTATAACATGATAAAGAATTGGCATATATTGGGACTACCACTCGGGGATCTAGAACTGATTAAAAAGGAAAATGTTTGGAAACATTCACAACCCACCCACCACCCAAAGATGGTGAGATCGTCTAAGAAGAAGAGAGGATTTATTTTTTAAGGTGATAATAGGGAATCTTGAGTAGATCAATTTTGATCTACTTAAGGGAAACATACCCACTAAGTATGGACATTAGTTTGAAGATCCCATACCTCATTCACATGACCCTCTTCAATGGGTGGTGATTTCTCAACCCAAAATGGTAGAATCAAGGCACCCCATTAACATGAAATCATACCAATAGGTCCATTTGAGTACAATAATGATTGATTATCTATAGTTACCACTATTGGAATGATATCAACCACAAATTTAGTAAATTCACATGAGTTTAAATTAGGTAGTGGTGTCCATGGAATTATTGGATGCTCTAATTTCTCGGATAGACTCTCTTGAGGTAAAACACACATCGATATATCCATAGAGGAAGCTATATCCTGGGTGGGTGGATTTAAATAAACCTAAACCTAACTTTATTATTCCAAAATTACCAAAATTATATGGAATTGCAGATCCATAGTAGTATCTAAACTATTTTTCTTCACGATGTGACCCAATGTCTAGAACCCTAGAACAATAGGATTCTGGAAAGATCAGATGGATTATGTAGACCTTGGATGATCCTTCATTTTAGTAGTATTATAACCTCACAACTAGGTCTATTGCAATATGGTAATATCTCCATCATAAATTCATCTATCAATTTAACTCTATACTAAGGAAAATGACTATCTTTGACCTATGAAATTGCAAGTAACAAAAGAATGAGAGATTCATGAATTTAATTTTAAGATGGAAGTTTCTAACATATTATTTGGAATATAACTTCCATAAGAACAATTTATAGATATTTTTATAGAGAACCCGTAATATTATTTTTCCACTATGCTCACCCCCAAGAAGTATCCTGGTGGTTTCTAAGAGTTTGTGATAATAACACAACATTAAGAAGATTCTATTCAAAGAAAGAAGGAAATTTTTTATCAAGAAATAACATCAATGATTATGAATTCAAGGAAAGAATAAACTTCTTATATCACTCTTAATCTAAAAATGATAAGGTGATATGACCTGGAAAGCTATAAAAATAGAATTTTTCCTTCCCCAATGATCATGTTCTAGGTACTTTATCTCTACCTTAGAGAACAACCTAATCAAATTGCTAGAAATCAAGAAGTCAAACAATGTAGGGTAGAATGATCACCCAAATTTTTATTACTACAATCATATACCAGGTCACATGATCTAATAATTCTTTGTCTCTAAGTATTTATGGGATAATATGCTTGGAGATAGTAAAGTACCACTGGATAGTCCCATGGTGCTTGTGGGATGTGTGTTTTCATTTCACCCAAAAAGTAAAAAGAATAGAAAAAGGACCCATTTTGGAATATCAAAGAGTTTAACGAATTGATGTTATATAAATCAAGAGACCTTGTACATACCATCATCAATGCATGACAGTGTTTACTAGTCATGACCCCCATCCCTTTTACATTTCTGATTGTATACCTCATACTCCTATTTCTATAAAGACCTAACATAATCAACACATGTAAGAAGAATAAGAATGAAAAATCACCAGGGATTCTAAAATATATATTTAATCATATGGAATTAATTCCAACATCATTAGGGTAATGGTAACTATCTAAACAAATGAGAGAATCAGAACCACCCCACCAAATGAGTGAATGGGAATCATCCCACCAAATGGGAGAATGTGGACTATCCCACCAAACAATCCAACAAAAACCACCCCACTAAAAATGATA
Organism: Viscum album; assembly: GCA_963277665.1. Taxonomy (NCBI): domain Eukaryota; kingdom Viridiplantae; phylum Streptophyta; class Magnoliopsida; order Santalales; family Viscaceae; genus Viscum; species Viscum album. Next base: position 1,790,282,547 of record OY728122.1, read on the forward strand.
CTATTATAATGAGAATAATGAGATAAAATATATAAATAATTTATAATTTATATACAAGTGCATTGGTTAGGAATATTTTTATGAAATTGAAGCCTCTATTTATTTCGACATGGTATCAGTCAAGTCAAAAAATATTCACTAGTCTTGATAAAGAAAATATTATTAGAGATAATCACAAACCAATATAAGTTTTTATGGATTAAAAGGTTTTTCTATCCTATAATCCTCATATCAGTGAATAATATATTTTTTATACCCCCACCAACTTTTAAAAAAGGAAACATTAACCCGGATTAATCTTCATAATGTGATGTTGATAGAGTATTAGCCCGATGTCGGTGGAAGATCCGTCCAATGGGGAACATACTTTGGAATTAATTATCATCCAAATATATTTAAATTGATAAAGGGGAGTTTATCTTAATTTCTTCTTCATATTATCCCTAGTAATCTTACAAGTCCATCTCTACTGAAAAATGAATCCCTAAGTTCTAGTGAGAAACTAAAAATGTAAAGGAAATATTTATGGAGTTTCTTATAGGATGCTTTCGATATGGTGAAATTCAAGTATCTTACCATATGGGTTCTCTTTATAGTGAGATACCATAACCCATAGGTCTGTGGGAATTTTCATTTCACCCCCTCATCTGGTGAATTTCAAACATTGTTCAACCTCCATGATCACCACAAAATCCTTAAGACTGTGAGAGTTATCCAGTCTAGGGGTGGTATCACCAATGTACCAATCATCAAGAGACTCAAATTCTTTCCCTTAATTAACCAACATTAAGGAATTTCCATCCAGATATCAAATTTAACTATTGTTCCATGTTGATAAGTCCATATGTGACACATATGAGAAACATTTGTTTTGTTTTTCTCTCAATTATAGGCGCAACAAGGTATATTACTTTTGACCATAGAAAGTTTCTAGGTATATCACCTTATAAAAGGAGAATAATTTGGTCTATCACTTGATGATTATAAGAAAGTGACCCAAGGATTAATATTTGAGATAACATTCAAATTACTATCCCTACCATAGATTCTTAAGGAATGTGATTGAGGGATGCTTTAACATTATGGATTTTATCAAAAATCAGATAGATGAGGAGATAATTGGGCTAGTGACACACAAATATCTACATCATTCATGTGAGCACCATGGAAAAAACACACAATGTATGTATAAGAATCAAGATCACCCATATCTTGGTAAAAGATAAAACAAAGTCTATTCCTTCAATCTTGAGCATGTGGTCACATGTTTCACCTATTCATTAGATAATGAAACTATTGAGCCTCTAAATATCAATATACCCAAGAGAGAAATTTTAATAGATCATAAAAATTATTGTCACTAAAACCATATTTTTTGATATATAATTGAATGATTTTTTATTGGCTATAGAATAAGGTAAAAAATTCCATGATTGAGTTAGAGAATCTGAAGACACATGAAATGTGTACATGATTCATTTTAACTCCAAAAAAATGAAGCCATGCCTAAAATTCCACATACAAGGAATGAATTCTTAGATTTATGAATTTAAAATAATTAGTATACCGTCCTCACTATATGATGTAAATATACAAGGTAATTTCTTAACTACATGAAATTAAACCATATAGCATATCATCCTCACTGTATGATGCTATAATACATGGAAAAATTACTCATTGCATGAATCTAAACTGAATAACATTATTTCCTATTATAATGGCCTTAAAATACATAGCTGATGACCATTATGCTTATATCCAAACATCTTGGACCTTAGTCCTTACTGCATTATGTTAACCAACATGACATATGGTCCATTCTTAATTAACTTAAACTAATTGAAGAGGTATACTATGTATAAAATGATCCCCTTTTATGAATAATCTAGATCTATGTAGAAAGTTTTTAGTGTATGAGTATACTATGTTACATCTTACCCAGTCACTTTTAGACCAACATCCCATAATGGTGAATTTTTAGAGGGAGAATAAAAGAAGAAACCACTTATTCTACTTCACATACTAGTATCAAGTTGAAGGATTCATGCAAAATATTATGAGTTCTTAGGAGAAAATGGTGTAGGGATTCTCATGGGAGGGGCTAAGAAATCATTTCAAATTCTTGAATAATGAAAAATAGGTTTGGAAATATAACATAACAAATATTTAATACAACCTTGATGATATCAAAGAGGATATTGAGAGGATGGAGGAGGTGCTATATGATATATAGGATGATGACTCCTTCATTAACAAGGTTAATAAAAAGAATGTGTAATCTGAAAAGATACTGGAAATAGAAAGGGTTACCAGGTAAAGGTTGAGAGATATATAGATCAAGAATGGGGATAGATAATATAATATTTCAAGTTGTGTTTTAATGAAAATATTATTTCCAAAAGGATTAACCTCAAGATTTAGGATAGATCATATACGACAGATGTGGAGGTGGTAGGAAGGCTCACTATGAAATTTTTTGACAATATCCATTTAGGAGTGCCTAAAATGACTAGGGTAAGGATCTTGGGAGTGAATATATGATTTTATTCATTTATTAACAACATTTTTTCTACTCCCTTTAGTTATTTTCAAGTAAAAGTGCATAATTGTTTTGAAGTACACACATTTTAATACTGAATATAATTACTGATCATTATTAGAATTAATCTAAAATCGAGTCGGTTTACTATTTTAATTATAATTCTCACCCTAATTATCCAAATTGTGTGATTATTATTTTTTATGGTTCCTAATTCAATTTACCAATAATAATTCATATAGATATTGTTATAATTCGGGCATCTAAAGGGTTATATGGGACACACAAGAAGGCCCACCAAATATGTGATGAAAACTAGACTTTACATGAAGATAGAGTTTATAGGAACAATACAAAATACCAAGTTTTATGAAAGTACATAATATCTTCTTTCATATCCAGATACATCTTGGATAAAAATTTCAAGGCCCAAATCAACAAATAAGAGGCCCAATTGATTCTTTTAATCCAGCCCACAATTCTATCTTGGAATTAAAAACATCCCACTATTCTTTAATTTTCTACAAATTCAATAAACAATTTGTGGTGAGAATTTGTGGTGTAAAATCCCAGATAATTGTTCCTAACTATTTAGAAAAAATACTTTGTATTTTAGATCATATTCATAGCCTAAAATGTATTCACATTTAAACTAAGGAAATATTTGACACAAAAATGGACAACAACATATTGTTTACTAAAATATCCATAACATTGGATAAAAAAGTACAATGGACACCAAATTTAGAGGGTGAAATTTCCACATCAGTTTCTAATTTTTTAACAATAATATATCTTGATATTCTACTATAAAAATGTCCAAATTGGTGAACCAATTTGAGTTGTAATTTTGGAATGCAAACAGTCCACCACCTTGGGCTATAAATACATCCCACTCTTCTCCTTGAAAGAGGCAGGTGCTCTAGCACTTAAGGAGGAGATTTAAAATGAATAGATACTTTAAAATGTCCTGGGTGGGATTTGATTAATATTTTTTGGACAAGATAGACCTCTCCACATCTTTTCCTTTCATGCTTTCCCCCTTATTTTCAATTATAATCATGTAAGTTGTTTTCAATTTCATTTGAATTTTAATGAATTTTTCTTCTTAAAAATTTGTAATTATTATCCAAAATATGTTATGTAATATTAATTTTATTAAATAAATTTAAATAAATTTTAAATTCATTCCCTTCTTTTTCTTTCTCATTCAATCGAATTATATGTTTAATTCTCTTCACCTTTCGTGTGTGTGTTCGGTGCACTACTCTTATCTTGTCCCATTATCTTTATTCTATTTTTAACTCATCACTCTAAACATCATAAACCATATTTCTATCCATCTCAATGGTTGAGTAAATCTCTCATTGGGTTGAGTCATAATTTGGATATGTTAAGTGATTGAGAGATTTTGATCGATTAATATTCTTTAAATTAATATTTTGTATATTAAAATTAAAATGTCATGGATTAATGACATGTTGTTTTAAATGTGAATTACATGGATTATTAGAAACAAAACATACACATGGTTTCATAAAATATTGAACCTTCCATAATCAATAATTGAATGAGATCAATACCCTAGTTTAGTCTTATATTAAATCCAAAACATTTGGGAATTCCGATCAAAAATCATCTTGTGAAGTAGATGTTAATTTGATGAAATATATAGTAAAGATCAAGGATATCACAATATTAACTAACTAATGATTAAATCACCCCAATAATTAATAAAATTTTAAATCAATATTCATTAATAAATCATTTCATATAAGCCTTGAAAACACACCCCCCATTAAAAAAGAATAATCAGAAAAAATCGACTCTAAAATTTGTACCATCATCGAGGATTCGATCAGAGTGCAGTTATACACATTAGTAGAGAACTAGAACTTTGAACGATTGATATGAGACAATATGTTTCAATTCAAATGGTTCCTTTTCTGGGGATGGTGAAACTAGTAGTTGATAATGTTTGATTTTTGTAAAAAAATAATTTGAAGAATTCAAAAAAAAAGTAAACAAAAAAACATCTAAAAAAACACAAATAAAAACCCTCCTTATAAAAATCATAAACATAAAATAAAACAACAATAAAAACCCACTATACTTATCCATAAAAATTTATATGAATTCCCCATAGCCTCCCAAACAATCCATCAGATTTTTTTGACTCAGAAATAAAGCTAACTCTTCACTGAATTAGGAGGGAAATAAGTGACAATCAAATCACCCAAGCCCTATTAATTGACCATCCAACTAAACTAGATATGGAAAATCCTAGGGAACAAACCTTAAAATAAATCACTTCACCTGATTTGAATTACAAACCACTTGTTGCTTAATATCCAAATATTAAGGATGATTTTGAACTCAAATCAGGTTTGATTAATATTTTACCTCATTTCCATGGGGTTAGTTGGGGATTATCCTCATATTCGCCTCAAAGAGTTCTAAGTGGTGTGCTTTACCATGATGCCTCAGGGGGTTTTTAAATAAAAAATAAAACTTCATGAATTTCCTTTCTCCCTAGTTGACTCTGACAAGTCATGGATCTACTACCTCCCTCCTGGTTTTATAAAATCATGGATTTAAATGAAGCATCACTCTTTAGAAAAATTCTCCCCTGCTTCTCGAATAGATTCTATGCATAAGGAAATAAGTGGTATCCATAAATTTCCTAATGAATCGCTCCATGAGTACTGTGTTATGTTCAAAAATATTGTGGTAACTTTCCCACACCACCAAATACCTGACCAACTCTTAATCCAACACTTCTATGAGGGGTTATTGTCTACGAAGTGAAATCTCATTGATGAGACTATTGGAGGTTCCCTTATTAAAAATAAATATGTGGACGCACAAGATCTCATAAGCAATATGGCTGAAAACATGAAAAAATTACATACTCGATCACAATATCAAGTTAAACAGGTCCAAGAAAATCAATCTATATAGCCCAACAAAATGACCAAGTGTATGAGTGAACTTATAGGATTTTTACGACAACTAGAGGTGGATTCCAAAGACCCAAACACATCTTCTCCACAATCTATGTTATCTAGAACTATAAAAAACTGTGTAATATATAGCTCACCATCTCATCCAAATAACACATGTCTATAACTATAAGATGATGCCTCAAATTATTTTGGTCCAATGAAGATCAACACATCATATATTCAGCAGAACACCATGCATCAAAAATCCGGTCATTTCATCAGAAACTCCAACAAACCCCACTCTAATCCCTTACCTTCTACCTATAACCGTGTCTTGAGGTATGGTAATCCCATTTCTCACCCCCTTAGTTCCCTCCTTAAAATACAATCTAATTACAATATGGTCAAGGTGGTGGTACCTTCATAAAACCTTATCCTTTTGTACCTCAACCACAGATAAGAAATCATCCTCCTCCTCTTTGATTCCACTATCCTAGTGATCCTTCCTAATTCCTAACACAATACAATCACTTTTTCAAGAATCAACATCAGGGAAATCCCAATGCAGGACATGCCTCTTCTTCCAAGAAACCATGGGAAAGTGTTGTGGATGATCTTTCCTACTTCACCTATTTTTTACTTGAAAATATTGAAAACCAAATTGTTCAACTTAAATCCCAAATTAGCTAGCAAAAACCATTAAATTATTCCAAAATCCCAGTTTAATAGTTTCCCAACCCCAAGGGTAATGTAAGTGAAATTTCACTTTGATTATGAAAAAAATTTATATACCTCATGATGGATCCTCAAATGAACCTTTGAATGTTGATCTTGAAAATGAAAAAGAATAAAAATAAGAAACAAGAACCTAAAGCCACTCCCTCACCTCCTTGCATTCCTCTAAGGAATCCAATTCATTTTCCTTAAGCTATCACTAAGATAAGGAAGTCTTTTGAACTAGATCCTAGAATTATTGACATGTTTAGACATGTTGAGGTTAACATTCCAATATTATATACCATAAAATAGATCCCTATATATGGAAAGATTCTTAATGAATTTTGAACCCATAAGAGACAACTTAGGACCATCAAGAATGTATCAACCCAGTAGTCCATTCCTATGAAGTGCAAAGATCCAGGGACTTTTATGGTTCCATGAAAAATAGGGAGTTCCAACTTTGATGATGCACTCATAGACCTAGGATAATCAATAAATTTCATTACCAAATCCATCTTCTCCAACCATGGTCTTGGTCCCTTGCACCCAATGAGTGTTTTTATCTAGTTAGACAATCGAAGCAAAACCAGTCCTGAGGAAATAATTGAGGATGTCTTTATTTGAGTCAATGATCTTATATTCCCAGTTGATTTCTATGTCCTTGACATGGAAGGTGTGATGAACTCTTCTCGATATTCCCTAATTCTAGGAATACCTTTCCTACTGATAGATAGAACTAAGATTAATATCCATGGAGGAATCCTATCCATGAAATTTTGTGACCAACTTTTCATGTTAAATATCTTTCAAGCTATGTGATATTCATCTGAGGATAACTATGCATTCTCAATCCATCCTTCCAAGGACACGTATGAGAGTGTATTCAAAACATTATATCATGTTCATTATGACTTAATGAGTTTGGGGTTTTTGAAATTTTCACCATGATTAACTATGTCATAAATGGGGTAGCTGATGTTGACCTTTAATTCATGGAATCCATCCATCCAAAGGATCTTTAAAAATCTCTTGAATCCCATAGAAACTCTAATTTCTATTGTACCACCTTGGACAGTATTAAGGAAAATGAATCAAAACCAATTGAAATCCCTTCCTCCATTCCTGGGTTATCTATCCCACAAATGAAAGGTGAGATTGATCTGAAACCTCTTCCTATTCTCCTAAAATATGAATTCATTTTCCATGATAACTCTTATCCTATTATTATCTCTACTACACTTACTAAAACTGAGGATCCCAAACTTGTTCAAGAGTTAGAGAAAAAAATCCTCAGATTGGACCCCAGAGGACATACCAAGAATCAACCATTTACTTTTCATGCATAAAATCTATCTAGAAGAATCATCCAAAACAATCATAAAACCACAAAGAAGATGTAATTCACTCATACATGAAGTATTTAGGGAAGAGATTACCAATATTATTTAAGCCAGTACTATCTACCCAATTTCTGGTAGTGAATGGGTTAGTCCAATTCAAGTGGTACCTAAGAATGGTGGGATAAATATTGTCACAAATGAACCTGGAGAGGTGGTCATAACTCGAGTGAAAAAAATAGTGTATCTACATCGATTATCAGAAATTAAATGTTGAAACATGAAAAGATGAATACCCTCTTCCTTTCCTTTATCAAATTCTAGAATCTTTAGTTAGAAAGTCACATTATTGCTTTATTGATGGATACACCAACTACTTCCAAATCCCAATCACACATCAATACCAAGAAAATACTATACTCACTTACCCCTTTGGAACATATTGTTAGGTTAGAATAATAAAAACATAAACAAGAGGGGGGGGGGGTGAATTGTGTCTTTTTAAAAATCTCTATAGATTATGGATTTTAAATCGTTTTTTGATTTACGTAGATATGTAGAATTCTCTTCTATGATATGTATGAGAAGTGAATAAATATAAATAACAAACACATAAATTTTATAGTGGTTTGGGGCACAAAGATCCCCTAGTCCACTCCACCAATGCTCTCTCTGTGAGTTTGATAAATTTCACTAGAATTATCCTCTTATCAAAAGACCTTTAATCCAAAATTGAGCACATGTAGTTAAAAACTTTTCAACAAGGCTAAATAGATCCTTCTTGTTCTTTTACAGGGAACAAGTTATCCACAACTTAGTATAAGATACTGAAACTTCATCCATAACTAAGTCCTAGAAGTCAATACTCTATTGAATCAAAAGAGTTTGATTTGATGATGGTTCATATTGAACTTCATTATTACCATAGAAAAAAATGATAGTAGATATATCTTATTCTTCTTCAGAAATAAAATTCATCAAGAAAAATTAACTATTAAGTGATATTGGTTACAAATGATATTCAATAAAATTAGTAACAAACAAACAATAGTTCATGGTAGAAAATTTATGTCTCCAAAGTTTAGCCTCTTTTGAAAATTATAGAGTCAATATTTTGATGTAGCAAAATAGTAAAAGATATTCCTAGTAATACAATCACAAATATATTTCAAAAGAAATTGTGATAAAAAATATATATATATATATAAGATATCTTGCTTCAGTATTCTAGATCTAAGAAAATCACCTGACAGATCACAGATTTTCAAATATGAAATAATAAGGGGATACTTAACTTACCTTAAGAATAAGAGTGATTTTCTCGGATGAATATGGTTATATTAATTGAAAAGCACAATCATTTAAATTGGTCGTAACTAAGATTTTATCAGATCTTTAATTTTAAGAAGACCATTACATGAATCCCAGATAAAATCATGGATTTAAATTTCAATGTGGAATAGTTAAATGTAAGGTTCTTTCCTAAAACAACAAAATATAAAATATAGGGTTCAACTATATAGAATTCATTCTCCTAACTCAAGTTTGAAAATGTGAGGTTGATCATGAAAGTAAGGTTGATGAACCATAACATTTGTTTCTAAAACTTAGGGTTTTTTACTTATGTACAGTTCCTTAACCATACGTCATTTTCTTAACAAATGTATGGTTCCATCCAAATGTAAGGTTCTTTTACCAGAATTTTCTAAAAACATAGGGTTGATGATCCATATGTATTGTTCTGAAAATAGGGTTCATTCCTTACGCTATGTTTACCAATGTAGGGTATGACCAATGTTTCCAGAAAACATAAAAATGTGTTCCAAATGCTTTGATGAATAATATTTGGAGATTAATGAATTGAGTATAATTATAAAATAAATATTGAAAATAATATTAATTTCTTGAAATAAACTTAAATTAATATCATTATTAAAACAAACAAGGGTATTTGTGAGCATAAAAATCAATATGATTTATAGATTATTATTAAGAAAATACATGTCCAACATTCAACCCCTTTTGGATGATCACAAAACCCATAAAATAATTTATAGAAAAAATATAGAATTTGGTAAACACTAATGAAATATTATTTTAAAGAATTTTTTTAAATATTAATTTTATCAAAGAAATATTTCAATTTCATTGAACTATTTCAATTAAAAAAAATTGAATATTGTGTTTGAATGGTTTGTTTACCCAATTTTCTCCCCGTTTTTATGATATCAAATTTAAAGTATAAGAAAAATGATTAAAACATTTTAAAATTTTCACAGAATATTAAATGAATGTTATAGTGTACTGGTTAGAAAAATGGGACATCTATTCTAGAAGTAAAGATAAACATTTAATAAAATATATAAATGAAGTATAGAATATAAAAATAACAACGGAATTTTTATTATAAAAACTATGCAAATACATTAGTGGATTTTGTTTGAGAAGAAAAAATGGTTCAAACAACAGGACTGGTATATGGGGAATGGTTTTTATTAGGAGTAGTTTTTTGGCTCTGATGAAGCCTGAGCAACCCGAACAACTACTTTCAACTCTACTAGATAACCTTGTAACCTTTATGAAAGATTATTTTCCAACTAAATTATCCAAATTCTTGAATATTAACTTACTTTAAAATTTTCAATCAAACTGAATTTCAAAAAGTGATGCAGATTATATTCTATTTGTAGAAACTGAGATATATTATCACTAAACTTATTAAAAAGTAGCCAGATGTCGGTTCACTTGATGTGAGTTTCTCAAAAAATATTTCTGATTATCCAACAAAACTAACAAAGGTGAACTATTACACTAAAGTGATTGAAACCTTTTATTCCTATCATCCATTACTAATGTGATAGCTTGAAATCTTCTGATCAGATCAGGTGATGTTGGAGGTGCAGAGTTAAAAGGTCTATATTGATTGATAGTCCCCTTTATCGATTAGAATTAACTTCCAAAATACCATTTCAAATTTGAAAAATCTTTTTAGAAATAGATTTTGATTTTAGTTTGCCAAATTGATCCAAAAAATCGCTCTTGAACTTATTAAAATATATTTTTAACACAAAATTTTCTCTAAACTCTTGAATATAATTTACAACAAACTCCAATTACATCCTTAGAATAGATGAGTTTCTTAGATCATCAAAATAATTTCTCATATCTTCCAGATCTTATTGATATCTAGAGTTATCCTCTTGAACCTTATTAAACTTTATGACAAGATCTTTAATTTTATTTTTCATAGAATCAGATGTACCTTCATCATGATTCTTTAACTAAGTAGACTTAACCAAAATAGATAATGGATTAGATAAAGAATTCTCACCTAAAAAATACATAACATCAAGGACTTATGTTCTTTATCCAGAGACATAGGAAGTTCTCTCTATGGAATGACTAAAGGAGGAGACAACTTCAATTAAAATGATTCCAGTGGTCTCAATTAATGATTTCTAAACTTGATCTTTTGATTGTGTAGTTTTTTCTGTTGTTCTGGTTGAGAAAAAACATGAAGTTCTTGATAATGAATTTATTCTTGTTGATCCGCAACATGATTTGGTTCTTCAAAATGGACTAAATGAGTTGCATCTCTAGATCCTAACATTATATCCTCATATCGAGGTTATTCTTTGATCCTTTGTCTTAAGAAAAGTTCCTCATGGTTTCCTTATTCCAAAACTTCTACAATAAAATCAATATCATCATATTGAAGATTTATTTTTGTAGGATGAGTAATACCTTATATTATGGATTCTCTAACTTCTTTAATTCGTAATCGAGTTGAACCTTGAGACTTGAGGTTTCCTTGTGCCCCCAAGGAAAAAGATCCAAATTTTTTTGGTCATCCACACCAATAGGCATTAGTTTATATTTTTCTTTAATCCAAAAGAAACCAAATTTTATTAGAGTTCCAGCATTCAAAAAATTGATGTGGTGACATCTATCTTGAGAATCAAAAAAATGTATCAAATTTTTTCTAAAATAAATAAGATAAATGATCCATCCATAAGGATAAAATGAAATAATTTACTCTGAATGGAAAAAATAACTCATATATATTTTAATATATCTAGGAATGTTCAAAATAATGTCACTAATAAATAGAAACCTAATGTACATGTCTGGGTACAAAATATTCTTCATCTCAGCAACCCTTGCAGCGATCTCAGTTTGAATAAACTTTACCAAAATGTTTTTGGTCCGCCTCAAGATCCTTTGCAAAAAAATTCCTAATATTTTTTGAACAAAAAATAAATGATATGATATATTTTGATTTTCGATCTTGACTTCCAATTGATGAAAGATCAAAATTGAATACTCCTTCAAGAAGGAATTTTACAATCTGAGAAATTTCAACCGAGGAGATAAAAAATTCCTTATATTCTATTCGAGTTGATATTGTGTCTTATATTTCCCCAAATATAAAATAATAATTTCTACTAAACATATTTAGTTAAATATCATAACGAAAAATTGTATTCTCCTCATTAAAAATAAATTCTAAAACAAGAAATGTAAGATCTTGCTTGAGTAGAAGATTTATCTCATACAACCATTCAAAATCTAAAAATTTTACCCGAAGAATCTTCCTGAAGGGGAAAAATTGATGCTTTAGATCACTTGGTTTACCTTCATCTATTCACATGGTCTTCATCATTTCTAAGAATTATAGTGTAAAAGGTTTTCATATTCTAGGGTTTGGAATAAAGATGAAAACTCTGGTAGAAAAAATGGTTTGAAAACAAAGGGTTAAGAAATTTGAAGGGGTTTTCTGACAGATGGTGACATGGTATGGTTTCTCATTCCGATTACATTACATAATCATTAATTTTTTAGTTTTTTGAAAACACATGGTTTAAAAAATAATAATGAGAAAAAATTTATTTAAACAAATAAATGAAATAATAATTTGATAGAGAAATTAAAATAAATTAAACGGAATTAAAACTATAAATACATTAAATAAAATAAATTGATAAAAAATTATTTAAATTTAAATAAACCCAACCCCCCCCCCCCCTTAATAAAATAAAAAACTTATAGTGTTAAGTGGTTTAGTAAAAATATTAGGTAACTGATATTCAATATTTACAAATTCTAATCATATATCATTTTTAAGAACATGATCCCTTAGAAAATGATGTATTATATGACTTTTCTTATTCCTAGAATGACTTATAGGTTTTTTTTGAAATATTTATTACACTAGTATTATCACATAAAATAATTATATTATTAAAATTTAGTCCAAAATCTCGTTGAGTTTTTTTCATCTACAACACTTGTGCACAACGACTGCTAGCAGACATATATTCTTCCTTAGCTGTTGACATTGAAAATGAGTGTTGTTTCTTACTTGACCGTGATACTAATGATTTTTTTAATAATTGAGGGGTTAATGAGTTGTTTTTTCTATCTAATCTAAAGCCTCAAAAATCTATATCTAGATATGAAATTAAATTAAAATCATAAGTTTTGGGTAAATAAGTGATTAAAAAATAGTTCCTTTTAAATATCTAAAAATTATTTTAACAGTGGTAAGATGTGATTCTTTTTTATTGGACTGAAATCTAGCACATAGGCATATTAAAAACATTATGTTTTGTATTCTATAAGTAAGATAAAATAAACTACCAATCATACCTCTATATAACTTGTTTTCAACTAGTTTTCCAGCTTCATCCAAATAAAGTTTTATATTTGTAAACATGAGAGTTTTATAGGGATTACTATTTTAAAGTCCAAAATTTTTCAATAAATCAATAATATTTTTACTTTGATTTAAAAAAAATTCCATAATATTTTTGATAAATCCGAAATCCTAAAAGGAAATTCAATTCCCCCTTATAATCATTTCAATTTTTTTTTTGAATTCAATTTGAGAAATAATTACAATGGTTTTTATTTGTTGAAACCAAAATAACATCATCAACATTAATTTGTACTAACAAAATATTAGTAAAAATAGTTTTCTTAAAAAGGGTATGATTAACTAATCCTACCGAAAATCCATTTTCCAACAAAAAAGAGATTAATCTTTCATACCAAGCTCTAGGTGCCTATTTAATGCCATAAAGTGATTTGGTAAGTTTAATAATAGAATTTTATTTATGAGGGTTTTTAAAACATGGGGGTTGTTCAATGTAAACTTCTTCAATTGAATAACCATTTTGAAAGGAAGATTTAAAATCCATCTGATATAATTTAATTTTCATATGAGATTCATAAGCTAAAAAGATTCTAATGGATTCTAATATAGATACAAGAGAAAATGTTTCATCATAATCTATACCTTCTTCCTAATTACATCCTTTAACCAATAATCTAGCTTTGTTTCTAGTTATGATCCCTTGATTAATCAATTTATTTCTAAATATACATGTAGTTTTTATTACTAGATAATTTGATTGTCTTTACTGTAAATCCCAAACTATATTTATTTTGAATTGGTTTAGTTCTTCTTCCATGGCTAATATCCAACTCTCATATTCTAAAGATTCTTCACTAGTTTTAGGTTATAACTGAGATAGAAAGGGAGATGATTCAACTAGGTTTCCTACATTTCTTCTAGTTCGAATTCTTATGTCTAGGTATCTTATAATAGTTTCTAAAGTATGGTTTATTAAGATTCTAGACTATCTAAGTAAGACACTTTCAGCTTCTATAATTTCAAATTCTTATAAAATTTACTGAATTTTATTTAAATCTTTTTCAAAATAAAACTTAGGAGCATCAAGTAACATAATATAGAAAGAGTAATTTTTTCATCTATTTGATATTTCTTTTAATTAAAAGATACAATTTCAACAAACTTCAAATGAACTAATTCTTCAAAAATCAATGAATTTTTATTAAACACTCTATAGTCTTTAGAAGTGAAAGAATAAACTAGAAATATTACTTCATCATCTTTTGTATAGTATTTACCAAGGTTGTTCTTAGTATTCAAGATATATACCTTGCATACAAAAACTTTAAAGTTTTTTAATTTATAATTTATATTATTCCAAAGTTTATAGGGTTTATATTTAAATATTTGTCTTATTAAAACTCTATTCATGATATAGAAAGTCATTATTATAGATTCTGCCCAAAAAATAGGTAGGAATACTATATTCATTTAGCATAGCCCATTTCATTTCTTGAATAGTTATATTTATTCTTTTAACAATTCCATTTTTTTGAGGTGTTCTTAGAGAAAAGAATGTGTGTTTAATAACTATATTTGAGAAAAAAAGAATTAAATTTTTAATTCTAAAATTATCCATCATGATCACTTGTTAGTTAAATTATTTTAAAATATTTTCCATTTTGAACAATTTTACAAAATTTATAAAAAATAGTGAATACTTCACTTTTGAGTTTTATAAAGTAAACCCAAGTAAATCTAGAAAAATCATAAACTAAAAAATAAGCATATAATTTACTAGCCAAATTTTCTACTTTGGATGGTCCAACAAATCCATATGGATATTTTCTAATTGTTTAGATATAACAATTTTTTAATTTAATTTGAAAGATGATCTGTTTTGTTTACTAATTTGACATGCATCACAAAATCTATCATTTTCAAACTTAAGACTTGGAAAATCAGAAAATAACTATTTCTTAGATAATTTATGTAAATCATATATATCATATTGTCCAAGTCTTCTATGCTAGATCCATGAATCATTTTTCTTACCAGTTAAATAGTTCATTTTTTGTTTATACAAGGAATTAAGATCCAAAGTATAAACATTCTCAGTTCTACGTGCTATAAATTTAAGAAAATTATCTTTGAGAACCGAATAAGAATTTCAATAGAAATCAACATAATATCCATCATCACAAAGTTAATAGAAAATTATGAGGCTGTGTTTTGTCCTTTATACATATAATACTTTGTTTACTGATATAGTCTTTGGATCTACAATAGTTCTAAATCCAATAATATATTTTTTAGCATTGTCACAAAAAGTGACTAGGACTCCATTCATTTAATTCAGTGTATGGAAATTTAATGATTCTCAAATAATGTGTATGGATAATCCACTATCTATATACCCTATGGATTTTCTATTCCTGTGGCCTATTTCGTAAAAACGAAATTAGACATGTGTTTTTTTTGTACCCATATTTTCTTGGGTCCTGTAGTGCCAGTGAGCAAAGATCTAGGAATCCAGATCTGCCTAATTTTTCCAAAAGTTGAATTATCAGCTTCAGAAATACTTTTATAAATAAAATTCTTTTTAATACTAATAAATTTAGTATTTCTCAAATAACTGTTTTTAGTTAACCGAAATTTATTGCACAATAATAGGAGGTGGCATTTTTTGTATTGGGCACATAATATTTTTTATATAATATTTATTTTTCACCCTTTCTTCAAATTCCAAAATTTTCTATTTTAATATCATTATTTCTAATAATCTCATTCAGAAAATTTTATCATTTTTTAAAATAATTTTATCACTTTCATAATATTCTACTTCATCTTATAGTTCTTTAATACTTTTTTCATGATCAATACAGTTTGTTGTAGATGAATTGAATTTTTCAATTCAATCATGATGTTGTTTTAACAATGTGTTTCTTTCAGCTAAAACAACATTTTGTATAGTTTTTTAATGATTTATGTTTCTTTATTAAAGAATCATATTTTTTTTTAAATATAGAACAGTAATAAGCCATTTTATCATTTGAACAACTATCAGAGTCATAGGTAGAATAATAATAATTTTGTAACTCTTCTTATTCCTTAGCCATTAAGTACAAATTGGCTTTTAAAATTTTTGGAACTTTTTCTAAATTATATTTTGAAGAGTTTCTTTTGTCTTCAGATACACTCCACATAGATTTTATGTCTCTTTTTTATACTCAGAATCTATATTCTTCTGATATTTATTTTCTATAATTCTTATTTAATCTTTCAATTGGGTGTAATTAGGTCGGATGTGACCCAACTTCTTGCATTCATAGTATCTCACTTATCTTGGTTCCTTTTCATCATTCTTAATGGACTTTATAAAGCTTCTTATATTATTTTATAATTTCCTAAATTTTTTGGATAACTTATCATGTTCCATTTTAGATTATGAGGAATCTATATTTTTTCTTTTGACTTATTGTTTTTATTTTCTTTCATGCTTCTAAGATGTTACCTTGAGGGTAGTATTTTCCCTTTTTAAAACTATCTTGTAATCTTCAACTTCATCTCACATTTCTATTTCATATATTATCAATATTACAATTAGTTATTTCATAGTCAAATTATTGACCGGTGACAATTATCAAATGGATATAGATATTCCATTCCATTTTGAGGGTTGTACTCTAAGTACCTTTAATGATTGATGAGATTGAATGATGGGATCTCCCAAGGTAGTAATATTGTTGAAAATATCTATAAATATTCTATTCATTTCTAGGATTTTTTCACCACCAAACATTCTAATGGTGTCAAACATTAGTTTTGTAGTATCACACCTCATCTGTCTAATATTATCTATTCCTCTATAAGAAACTATGATAATCTGCCACATTTCTTAGGAAGTAGGACATTGTGATACTTGATTGAATTCATCAGGTCCAAGATCACAGATGATAACATTCATTTCCTTTGAGTTGATGTCATATTCAGTTTCTGTTGTAGTATCCAAAGTCTCTGCCTTCTCAATAATTTCATAAGATTAATGATCTTTGAATAGAATTTAAAACCCATATTTTTTAGATTAATGGTCATATGTTTTTTCCAGTATCCATATATTTCACCATTAAAATATGGAGCACAAACCATAGACATACCTTATTTCAGATCAACCATTTCCATCTGATTTGTATAGACCTTATTCCTTTAATATTTCTATAGTTATATTAAAAATCTTTCCTCTATACCAATTGTTACATCATAATAATAAAAATATACACAAGAGGGGGGTGAATTGTATATTTTCAAAAATCTCTACATCTTTTGGATTTTAAATATCTTTGAAATTTATGAAGATATGAAACATTATCTTCTGTGATAAGTTGACCATCAGATAAATATAAAGAATGAATGCAAAAAAATTTATAGTGGTTCGGGGCACAAAGATCCCCCAATCCACTCCACTAATTATATCTCTGTGAAATTGGTGATTTTCACTAGAAATGACATCTTATCACAAGACCTTTAAATCCACAACTGAGTGAAGATAGTTGAAACCTTTACAATAAGTCTAAATAGAACCTTTTGGTTATTTTATATGGAACTGGCTATCCAAAACTTTGTAAAATAAGTGATAACTTCATCCACAACTGATTCTAAGTAGTCAAAACTCCACTAAATCAAAAGAGTTTGATTTGATAATGTAAGGTTGATCATAAAAGTAAGGTTGATGAACCATACATTTGTTTCTCAAACATAGGGTTCCTTACTTATATAGGGTTTCTTTACCATACTTCCATATCTTAACAAACATAAGGTTCGATGTAAACGTATGGTTCTTTAACCATATTTTTTTTAAGAAAATAGGGTTTATGATCCATACATAATGTTTTGAATGTGGGGATAATTCCTTATTTTACATTTACCAATATAGGTTTTGAACAATGTTTCAAGAAAAACTAAAACACATTACAAATACATTGACGAATAATACTTAGAGACAAATAAATTGAGTATAATTACAGAATAGATATTATAAAGAATATTAATTTCCTTAAATAAACTTAAAGTAATATCATTAGTGAAACAAACATGAGTATTTTTGAGCATCAATAACAATAATATTTATAGAGTATTGCTAATAGAATACATGCCAAAAAACATATGTATATAAGAGAATAACTTACGACCTTTTCAATGATCCTGCAACATTCCAAAAGTGTATGATGAGCATATTTTCTGAATTCATTAAGAATTGTATGGAGGTCTTCGGGGATTAATTTACCATTTATGGAATGTAATTTGAATCCTACTTACATTCACTCTCTCTAGTCCAACAAAAGTGTGTCAAATGTAACATTCTGCTGAATTTCAAAAAAATTCACTTCATGGTTAATAATGCGATTATTAGAGGGAATATAATTTCACAATAGGGTTTTCAAGTCGATCCTACCAAAATTATGGTGATCCAATCACTTCTTGAACCCACATCAGTTCAACACATTCATTCATTCCTTGGTAATCCTAATCTCTATCAGTGATTCATTCCTAACTTCAGAAGGATTTTCCTCATACTCACCCAACTACTCCAAAATGATGTTAAATTCCATTTTGAAGAGGCTTGTAAGAGATAATTTATGAAAATAAATGATTCTCTTACATTTGACCCGATAATCCAATGCCTAGATTGGTGATTTCACTTTGAATTGATGTGTGATGCTTCTGATAGGGACATTGAGTCCGTTATTTGTCAAAGAAGAGAAACGATTTCTCATGTCTCTATTATGCCTCAAAAACATTTGATGAAAATCAATCTCTCTACACTGTGTAGAAAAGGAACTTTTAGCTATCGTTTTTTACTTGGATAAATTCTAGACCTATCTCATAGGTTCCAAAATGATTATTTTTACAGACCATTCTTCTTTAAAGTTCTTACTTAAGAAAAGTTATTCCAAACCAAGTCTAATAAGATGGATCCTAAGTCTCCATGAATTTTTCATTATGATAAAAGATGGAACTAGAAAAGAGAACCCTATTTATGATCATATAATTATAATTTCTAATTAATATCATTATAAAATAATTGATCCTGAATTTCCAACTAAACACTTGTCATCTCTCACTCCAATGTTACCATGACATTCCCCAATTGAAAATTACTTGGTTGCTGATGTTTTTCCTAAAAAAAATTCAAAAGAACAAAAAATGAAGCTAAAAAGTGATTAAAAATTCTATTTTTGGGAAGATAATAAACTTTTCAAAACTGGGGATGACATGGTAATTAGGAGATGTGTTGATGAAGATGAACATTCTTCCATCTTAGAATTATACCACTCAATGCCTGGTTGTGGCCACTTTGGATCACAAAGGACCTCTCAAAAGGTCATTGACTCATGATTATTATAGAAATCACTCTTCAAGGACTATCATGAGTTCAATAAATAATGTGCCACTTTCAAAAAGTCTATCAAAATTTAAAAAATAAATCAAATTCCCCAAAATGCCTTATTCTTTTGTGAGATATTTCATTTTTGGGGAATATATTTAATGGGACCATTCCCACTTCCAATGTATTTTCATACTTTATTATTGCATTTGATTATATTTCTATGAGGGTCAAGTCCACCCTACTAGGATGAATGATTCACATACTATTAATGAGTTCATAAAAACCCACATTTTACATTGATTTGGAACTTCGTGTGCTTTGATAAGTTAATTAGGAACCATATTTCTATAATCATACCATGGAATATATTTTAAAAAAGGAATGGGGTTGAACATAAAACATAAACTATATATCACACCCCAAAAAATGGCATGACTGAACTTTATAATATAAAAGTCAAAAGAGTTTTTGAGAGAATTGTAAATCCCACAATAAAAGACTGTCCTGATAGACTTGGTGAAGCACTTTATAATTATCAAACTACCTATTAAAACCCCATTGGGATGTCTCCTTTCATGTTATTTTTTAGTAAAATGTGTCATTTTCCAGTTGAAATCCAACATAAGTCATTTTGGGTTGTGAAAACTTGTAATTTTGATTGTAAAAAATATGGTAAAGAGAGATTGTTGCAATTGAATGAATTGGAGGAGCTTCAACTAGATTCTTATTAAAACTAAAATCTCTACAAAGAAATGGCTAAGGCAGTCCATAATAAACACATCCTATGAAAGTTATTCCATGAAGGTGAAAAGGTAATTCTCTTCAACTCTTGATTTTGGATTCACCTAGGTAATCTTGATTCAAGTTGGGAAGGTCCCTTTATTATTACTAATGTTTACACATTTGTTGCATTTTAGGTCCTAGAACCCAATTAAAAAAGGGAATTCATGGTGAATGGACATCAGTTAAAGCATCCCCATGATAGGACACACAACCTGGGAACCACATCGACTTCCATCGAATCCTCATCCACTATTGTATACCCACCATGATATGGAGTAGATGACCCACCAAATATAAATGAGGGGGTAACTCTTTCCCTTTACCTCCCTCTTTCTCTCTTCTTCCTCCCACTCTCTCTCTTATTTATCCTCTGTTATTCATTCTTTTACAAATTTTTTCACCAAACCCTTTTTTCTATTTCTATTTTGTGTGGGTGTGAATTTTAAAAACTAAAAAAAACTAAAAAAACTAAAAACAAAAAACAGTCATAATTAATCACCATTAAATTTTTAATCTTTGTCCAACCATTTTTTGGAGTCAAAAGACTTATAATCATCTCAAAAATTTTATTTTTTCAATATAAATTTGGATAAATAATTTTGTGTTAAGACCAATAACTTTTGAATGCCCAATTTTTTATTTGGAAAATGTTTCTAGCCAACCCATGAAGAATAACATCAGCTTTCAGGAAAAGGTCACATATGACTATTTTTTCATATTTTCTGTTTTCACCCCCAATTATGAGTATTTATTTTTTGGACCTTTGAGATAAATTTCCTAATTTATCATAAATTAATATAAAAGGGGAATTTTATGAACCACATGAGAGTCACACTAGACAAATACCCTCCCATTACCCTTACATCGATCCTACTTTTTAAATATCTTTTAAGCCCATGTAAACCATTTTTTAATCACCACATTTCAATCCCCAAACCTTGTCCACAAAACATCTACATGAATTTACATTGTATAATTTATTGAAATTTAAGTGTGGGAGGAATGGATTTTATTTAGGTTACTATTTCCTTACTTTTCAATGTGTTCTCATATGCTTGAGGGAAAGAATACAATTATGTATAGGGGAGTGGTTATCATTAAGTGATTTTTGGAAATGAATATTCATTTATGAAATCTTTTAAAAATTATATTAATTTTTTTAAAAAAGAAAACAAAAAATGAAAAGAAAAAAAGGGTTGTGTCTTAGGCAGGTCAAAAACCACTCTTCATCAACCATTGATATTGTTATAACTATTAAAATTAGTTTCACAAGGAGATTAAAAAATGGTTGAGATATGAGTGTGATATTAGTTTTAAGTTCAAAATTTAAGAAAAAAGAAAAAAAGAAAGAAGAAAGGAACACATGAATCATCTTTTCTTTTGTAGTTGGGAGAAGTTTTTTATTTTGTAAATATTTCATCATTTCATCCCCTTCCATTTTTTCATCTATTTTATTCCTTTAAACATTCATGCCTGTGTAAATATGTGTTTCCATTTCCTTCTATGTCTCATTTCATAAAAATTGTTCATTTTTTTTCTCATGTTGGTGTTTTAATCCTATTTTACTATCTTTTGAACATTATATTCCTACCATACTTTAGCCACTAAAGAACACTAAAAGAGACCTCTTTATTGTTATAAATTTTAGGATATGGAATGGAAGCTGTGATCACTTTCAAACTCTATGATTTTAACTTTTGGTTTGTGAATGAGTAAACCTCTATAAGTCAATTTTTATCATTTTGAGAGGAGTAAGTTATGAGTGGCTACATTTTCCATTTTTAATTTTGAGCATGAAAAATGAATTTTTTTGGAACATTACTACTTTAATAATTTTTGGTGGAATTCTTTATAGACGAGTGAACTAGTATAGACCCCCTGATTGGTGATTTTTTTAATATTTTTTGGCGAGTGAAATTGATTTCATTATATATTTGTAGTACATGAGGACATGCAAAAGACTAAGTGTGCGGGAGTTGATGTTATTAATTTATTAACAACTTTTTTCTACCCCCTTTAGTGATTTTCAAGTAAATGTGAATAAATGTTGTAAAATACACATGTTTTGATACTAAATTTAATTTTTGAGAATTATTTTAATTAATGTTGACTCAATTTAGTTTACTCTTTTAATTATAAATATCACCATACTTATCCAAATTGTGTGATTCTTGTTTTTTAGGGTTATTAATTTAATTTCATAAAAATTATTCAACTGGATATTAGGCCAATTTATCCATATAAAGGGTCATATGGACCACACAATATGGCCCACAAAATCTTTGATTAAAACTAGACCAGTCATTAAGATAGAATTTATGGGCTCAATACATGTCCCAAATTTTATGAAAGTACAGAATATATTCTTCTATATTAAGATACATCTGGGATAAAAATTTTGAGTCCCAGATCCAAAATTAAGGGGCCCAATATATGATTTGAAGTCCATCCCACAATTCAGTCTGGGAATTAAAAACCTCCCACTAGTATTTAATTTTCTACAAATCAAATTGAGAATTTGAGAAGAGAATTTTTGGTGGGAAAGAAAAAAATTTGAAGCCCAAATTTTTATAATAAATTATTTTTAGTTGAGGGTATCTTTCTAGCCTAAAATATATTCACATTTAGTCTAGGGAAATATTAGACACAAAAATAGACAACATCACATGGTTTACCAAAATAGCCATAAGTTTGGCTAAAAAATTCCAATGGCCGGAAAAATTAAGGGGTTAACTTTCCACATATGTATCTAAAACATTAAAGAGAAATATATCTTGAGATTATTATGTCTAAATGAAAAAATTGGTGAACCAATTTGAGGGGAAGTTTTGGAATGCAAGCATTCCACCACCTTGGGTAAAAAATACATCCCCCTCTTCTCCTTTAAGGGGTATGGAACTTCATCAATTAAGGATTATATTTGGCATGAATGGAGCCTCGAAAAGGGTCTAGGATGAATTTTCTTAATATTTTTTCAATAAGTGATACCTTTCCTCCTCTTTTCATTTCATTTTCATTTTCTCTTATTAATAATTATAATCACATATTTTGTTTTCAATTTACTTTTAATTTTAATGCAAGTTTCTTATTCATAATATATAATTATCACCCATCCTATTCTTTGTAATATTAATTTTTTTAAAATTGATTAAATAAAGTTTAAAATAATTCCCTTATATAACTTTATTATTCAATCAAAAGTTTGTGTTTAATTATCTTCACCGTTTGTGTGTATGTTCGACACACTACTATTATCTTGTATCGTTCTATTTCTTTAATTTTTAACTCATCACCCTAAGAATAATAAATTGTGTTGCTAATGATATCAATGGATGAGTAAATATCCCATTGGGGTGAATCATAATTTGGTGATGTTAAGTGATTGAGATCTTTTTCTCAATTAATACTCTTTAAATTAGTATTGTGTATATTGAATATAAAATTTCATGGATTAAAGACATGTTTTGTTTGAAATGTGGATTCCATGTATTATTGGAACCACAAGTAAACAAGGGTTCATGAAATATTGAACCTTCCATCAACAAGAATTTATTGAGATCAATACCTTATTTGAGGCTTGGATTTAAGCCAAAATATTTGGGAATTTTGATAAAAAATAATCTTGTGAAGTGGATGTTAATTTAATGAAATATATAGAAAAGCACAAGTATATCACAATAATAACTACCTTATAATTAACTCACACCAATCATTATTAAAATTTTTAATCAATATTCATTAAAAACTCATTTCATATAATCTCGAAAACAAACCCCCATTAAAAATACAAATTAGAAACAATGAACTCTAAAATTTGTACCATCATCGAGGATTTGACCCGAGTTTCATTATACACATTAGAAGAGCATGAAAACATTGAACGATCAATAAGAGAAATTTGACATGATTTAAATGGCACTGTTTCTGGGGATGGTGTAACTAGTAGTTGATAGTTTTTGATTTTTATAAAAAACTAAAAAATAAATGAAACAAATATCTAAAAAAACACAATGAAAAACCCACCTTCTCATAAAAATCATAAATAGAAAAGAATCCACAATCTAAAACCCACCTTCTTCATCTTTTAAAATTTCTACGAATTCCCCATATCCTCCCAAAAAATCCATTAGATTTTTTTGACCTAGAAATTGAGTGAAATATTTTCTAACTTAGGAGGGACATTAGAGAAAATAAAATCCCCCAAGACCCATTTATTTCCCATCCAATTGAACTATATATGTCCAATCCTAGGGTAAAAACTTAAAAGAACTCACTTCCACTAATATGAATTACCAACCCCTTGATATTCTATATCTAAATATTTAGGATGATTTTGAACTCAAATCAAGTTTGATTCATCTTCTACCTCATGTAAATGGGCTAGCCGATGAGGATCCTCATATTCACCTCAAAGAGTTCCAAGTGGTGTGCTCTACCATGAATACTCAAGGGTTTTTTGAATAATAATTCAAACTTTGATCATTATCTATCTCCCAATATGAATCTTCCATGTCGTGGCTCTACTACCACCATATTGGTTCTATAAACTCATGGATTGACATGAAACATCACTTTTTAGAAAAACTATTTCCTACATCTTGAATTTCTTCTATCTGTAAGGATATAAATGGTATTCATCAATTCCATAATGAATCATTCCATGAGTACTGGGATATTTTCAAAAATATTTTGCGAACTTGGCCACACCAAAAAATCCAAGAAAAAATCATGATTTAATACTTCTTTGAGGGGTTATTAGATATGAAGAGAACTCTCATTGATGCCACAAGTGGTGGTGATCTTGTTGAAAAAAATCCAATGGTTACATGAGATTTTATAAGAAATTTGACTGAAAAAATATAACAATTATATACCCAAACACATGATCAAGTTAAACAAGTCCAAGAGAATCAATCCATATGGCCCAACAAGATGACTGTATGGATGAGTGAACTTACAGGCCTTGTACAACAACTGGAGCTGGCTTCCAATGCCCCAACCTCATATTCTCCACAATCTCTATTCCCTAGACCTATCTAAAATTGTGGAATCTTGAGCTCACCATCTCATCCAACTGACACATGTTTACAAATAATATATAATCCCTCAAATTATTCTGATGAAATGGAGCTCAACACATCATATGTTCTGCAGAACACCACCCCTCAATAATTAGCCTAGTTTATTAGAAACTCCACCCAACCCCACTCCAATCCATTATCTTCTACCTATAACCCCACCTTGAGGAATGGTAATCTTGTATCTCAACCCCCTTAGTTCCCTCCTCAAAATAAAAACCAATTATAATATGGTCAAGGTGGTGGTAACTTACAACAACCTTGTCCTTCTGTACCTCAACCTCAAAGAATCAATCCTCCTCCTACTCCTTCTGGCTTCCTCTATCCTAGTGAGACTTCCCAATTCCCAACCCAAAACATGGACTTTCCCAAGAACCGAAATCAATGCAATCCAAAT
Source organism: Viscum album (assembly GCA_963277665.1). NCBI lineage: Eukaryota > Viridiplantae > Streptophyta > Magnoliopsida > Santalales > Viscaceae > Viscum > Viscum album. Next base: position 1,790,308,372 of record OY728122.1, read on the forward strand.
GTGGTAAATTCATCTTCTTCTAAGAAACTATGGGAATGCACCATGGAAGATATTTCATCCTTCCCCCATTCTATCCTTAAAAACATTGAAAACCAAATTGGTCAACTTGAATCCCATCTTAGTCAACATAAACCATAACATTATTCACAAATCCTAGATCAACCATTTCCCAACCCCAAGGGTAATGTAAGTACAATTTCACTTTGATCGAGAAAACAAATTTCCATACCTCATGATGGATTCTCAAATGAACCTTTGAATGTTAATCTAGCAAATGAAAAGAAAAGAATCCAGAACAAGAAATTGAAGCCACTCCATAACCTCCTTACATTTATATAAGGAACCCAATTACTTTTACTCAAGATGTCTCTAATCCAAGGAAGTCATTTGAATCCTATCCTAAAATGATTTACATGTTTAGATATGTTCAGGTCAAAATTCCCCATGTAGATTCCATCAAAAAAATCCCTATGTATGAAAATATTCTTAAGGAATTGTTCTCCCATAAGAGGCAACTTTAGAAAATCAAGAATGTTTGAACCCAGTAGTCCATTCCCATAAAATTAAAAGATCCAAATACCTTTACTATTCCATGCCAAATTAGGAGTTCCAACTTCGATTATGCACTCATAGACCTAGGAGCCTCAATAAATGTCATGCCCAAATCCATCTTATCCAACCTTTCTCTAGGTCCCTTACAAATAATGAGTATTTTTATCCATTTAGCTAATCAAAGAATAACCAGTCCTGAGAGAATAATTGAGGATTTCTTTGTCCTAGTTAATGATATTATCTTCCCAAATGATTTATTTTTCCTTGAAATGGAAGGTGAGATGAACTCTTCTAAATATCCCCAAATTCTAGGAAGATATTTCCTCTTGATAGATAGAAATAAGATTGATTTCCTTATAAGCATCCAATTCATGGAATTTGGTGACCAAATGGTCAGGTTCAATATCGTTCAAGCCACGAGATATACATCTAAGGATCACTTTGCATTGTCAATCCAAGCTTCCAATGAAACTTATAAGAGTGGATTCACCCCCATTACATCATGGTCATAATGTTCTAATGAGATATGAGTATTTTAAATTTTAACCATGATTTACCAAGTCATAAATGGGGAAGTTTATTTTGAACTTTCATTCATGGAATCCATCAATCTAAATGATCTTAAAAACACTCTTTAATCCTATATAAACTAAAATCTATATTATTATACCTTGGACATTATTGATGAAAATGAATCAAAACCAACTGAAATCCCTTCCTCAATTCTGTAGTTGTCTAAACCATAAGAGAAAGATGAGAATGATCTAAAACCTCTTCCTTTTGACAAGAAATATGCATTCATTTTCCATGATCACTCTTATCCTATCATTATATCTGTTGCACTTATTAAAACTGAGGAGTCAAAACTTGTTCAAGGGTTAGAGGAAAAAAAGGGACTTAAGTTGGACCCTATATGACATACTAAGAATCAACCCTACCATTTTCATTCCAAACATTCATCTAGAAAAATCATCCCAACCAATCAAATAACCCCAAAAATACTCAATCCACTCATACTTGAGGTATTTAGGGAAAATATTACCAAGAATATTTAGGCTGGTATTATTTACCCAATTTATGATAGTGAATGGGGTAGTTTGATTCAAGTGGTTCATAAAAAGGGTGGGATAACTATTTTCACAAATTAACAAGGAGAGGTGGTCACAACTCAAGTGGAGAAAATGGTGTGTGTGCATCGATTATTAGAAATTGAATGCTGAAACATGAAAATATCACTACCCTCTTCCTTTCCTTGATAAATAGTTAGAACTATTATATGGAAGCTCACATTATTTCTTTCTTGATGGATACACCATCTAATTTCAAATCTCAATTGAACCTTAAGAAAAATAAAATACTACATTCACTTTCCCCTTTGGAACATATGCATTTTGGATAATTCCTTTTGACTTTTTAGTGCTCCTACAACATTCTAGAGGTGTATGATTAGTATCTTTTTTAAATTCATTAAGCATTACATGGAGTTATTCATGGATAAATTTACCATTTATGTTGAGTCATTTGAATCATGCTTACATTCACTCTCTATGGTCCTATAAAAGTGTGTCAAATGTAACCTTGTTATGAATTTTTAAAAATTTCACTTCATGGTTATTTATGTGATTATTCTAGGGAATATAATTTCCCAAGAGGGCATTCAAGTCGATACTACCAAAATTAAGGTGATCCAATCACTTCCTAAGACCACATCAGTTAAAAACATATATTTATTCCTTGGTCATGCTGGTTTATATTAGCAATTAATCCCTAAATTCAGTAGGATTTCTATAATACTCACCCAGCTACTCCAAAAAGATGTTACATTCCAATTTGATGAGGCCTATAAGAGATCGTTTATTAAATTCAAATTTGTTCTTACATATTCCCTAATAATCCAACCCCTAGATTTTTCTTACCCTATGAATTGATTTGTGATTATTCTAATTGGACCATTAGGGCCATTCTTGGTCAAAGAAGAGAAAATATTCTTCATGTCATCTATTATTCCTCAAAAAATTTGGAAGAAACTCAATATCACTACACTGTGACAAAAAAGGAATTTTTAGCTGCGTTTTTTTCCTTGGATAAATTCTAACACCATCTCTTAGGTGCCAAAATCATCATTTTTATAGAACATTTAGCTTTAAAGTTCATAATTAAGAAAAGTGATTCCAAATTGAGGATAATAATATGGATACTAAGGCTCCAAATGTTAGACATTGTGATTAAAGAAATACCTGGAAAAGAAAACCCTATGGATGATTAATTGAGTAGAATTTATAATTCTTCTCATTCTAAAATAATTGATCCTAAATTTCCAACTAAACACCTATCATATCTCACTCCAAAGTTACCAAGGTATTCCTCAATTTTAAAGTACCTGTTTTTTGGTGTTTTTCTTGATTTTTTTAGAAAAAAAAGAAAAGTTAAAAGTTGATTCAAAATTATCTTTTTGGGAAGATAATAAACTTTGGAAAACTGGGGCTAACATGATAATTATGAGATATGTTTATGAACATCAATATTCCCCCATCTTAGAATTCTGCCACTCACTGCTTGGTGGTGTCCACTCTATAAAGTACATCCCAATAGATCCTTGACTCAAGATTCTTCTAGCTATCACTCTTGAAGGACTCACATGAGTTCTGTCAATCATGTCACACTTACCAAAAGTTTGGCATAATTTCAAAAAGAAATGTAACTCCCCCAAATCCCTTAATATTTTGTGAGATCTTATATTTTTGGGGAATTGATTTAGTGGGAACATTCCACCCTTCCAATGGATTATCAGACATTATTCTTACAGTATATTATGTTTATAGGTTGGTCAAGGCCAAACCCACTTGGAAGGATGATGCACCTACTATTAGTGAGTTCCTCAAAACCCACATTTTCTGTTGACTTGGAACTCCATGTGTCATGATAATTGAGTTAGGAACCCATTTATATAATCATACCCTGGAATATATTCTAAAAAATAATGGTTTTACACATAAAACTACAACTATATATCACTCCCAAACAAATGGAATGGATGAACTTTCAAATAGAGAAGTGAAAAGAGTGCTTGATAGAGTTGTAAAGATCTTTAGAAAAGACTGGCCTATGATACTTGGGGAAGCACTTTGGGATTATTTAAATACATATAAAACACCCATTATATGCCTCCTTTTAGGTTAATTTTTGGTAAAGAATGTCATTTACCAGTTGAAATCCAAAATGAGTCATTTTGGGCTAGGAAAACATATAATTTTTATTATGAAAAATATGGTGAAGAGGGATTGTTGTAGTTGAATTAATTGGAGGAAATTTTATTATACTCTTATGAGAATTAACATATATTCAAAGAAAAGTATAGGTCACTCGATGATAAACACATCCTGTGAAAGGTATTCCATGAAGGTGAAAAGGTAATTCCATTCAACTCTCAATTTTGGATTCACCCAAGTAATCTTAATTATCATTACTAAGGTCTATTTATTGTTAATAATATTTACCCAATTGTTATAGTGAAAGTATAAGACCACACATCCCCAATGACATTCACGATGAATGGACATCAGTTAAAGCATCACCATGACATGATACACATCTCAAGAACCACATCGACTTCCATAAAATCCCCAACCACTGGATGGAGATAGTGACCCACAAAATCCAAGAAAGGGGATCCTATTTCCCTTTAACCACCTATTTCTTTCTTCTTCCTCCTTATTTCTCTCACTTTCTCTCTCTCTTTCCCATATTTTCCCTCTATCATTCATTTTTTATATATTTCTTCATCAAACAATTTTTTTTAACATTCACTTTTTTGTGGGTATGTAATTTAAAAACTAGCAAATAAATTTTAAAAAAATATTCATAATTACTCACCATTAAATTTTGAAATTTTTTCCAACCATTTTGGCGATTAAAAAGGCTTGTTTTCATCCCATTTTTTTTTATTTTCAATAAAAAATTTGGATAAATAATTTTATTTCAAGACCAATAAATTCCGGATCCTCAATTTTTTATTTGGAAAATGTTTCACCCAAACCATGAGGAATAATGTCATATTTCATGCCAAGGTCACCTATTACAATAATTTAATATATTGTGTTTTTTACCCCCAATTGTGATTCTAGAGTTTTTGGACCTTCGAGCTGAATTTTTTACTTTATCATAAATTAATATGATAGAGGAATTTTATGAACCATATGAGAATCACACTATTAAAATAAATTCCCATTAACCTTACATTGATCCTCTTAAAATCCCCTTAAAGCCTATGAAAACCATTTTTGGATATTCAAATTTCAAGCTGAAAACGTTTATCCACCAAACATATACATGGATTTAAATTTTATAATTTATTGAAATTTAAGTGTGGGATGAATGGATTTCATTTTGGGAACCATTTCCTTGTTTTCAATGTGTTTTAATATACTTTAGGGAAAGCATACATTTATGTGTGGGGGAGAGGTTTTCATTAAGTGAGTTTTTGGAATATATATATGTTTATAAAATCTTGTCCAAATAATATTGAAAAGTGTTCAATTTTTTTAATAAAAAAAAAACAAAACAAAACAAAAACGAATAAAATAATGGGTTGTATCTTGGGTAGTTGAAAACCCAATCTCCACAAACCTTTGATATTATTATAACTATTATAATTAGTGTCATGAGGATATTAAACAAGGGTTGGGATATGAGTGTGATATTTTTTTCAATTTAAACTTTTAAAAAATTAAGTAAAAAATGAAAAAATAACACTTGAATTATATTTTATTGTGTCACTGGGAGATGTTTTTTGTTTTGTACATATTTCATAATTTCAACCGCTTCAATTTTTTTCCATATATTTTATTCCTTCAAACATTCATTACCTTTTAAATATGTTTTTCCATTTCCTTCCATGTTTCATTTTCAAATAATTGTGCATTACTTTTCCCATTTTGTTGTTTTACTGCTCTTTTCCTATCTTTTGGCCATTATATTCATAATATCCTTTAGCCACTGAAAAACCCTAAAAAATACCTATTTATTATTATAAACATTAGGATAGAGTATGGAATATGAAATATCTTTCATACTCTAATATTTTCACTTTTGGTTGGTCAATGAGTGAACCTCCACAAATAAATTTTTATTATCTTGAGAGGAGTAAGTTTTGAGTTCTTATATTTCCATTTCTAATTATGAGAATGAAAAATGAATTGTTTTTGTAAAATTATTGATGTCATAATTATTTTTGTAATTCTTTATGGATGAGTGACCTAGTCTAGACCCCACTTATTGGTGAAAGCAAAATTTTAATATTTGATGCTGAAAATTATTTTGTTATTTATTTGTAGTACATGAGGACATGCACAAGACTAAGTGTGGGAAAGTTGATGTTTTTCATTTTTTCAAAACTTTTTTACACCCCCTTTAGTTATTTTTAAGTAAAAGTGCATAAATGTTTTGAAATACACATGTTTTAATACTAAATATATTTTTTGAGAATTATTTGAATTAATTCAAATTTGAGTCAGTTTACTATTTTAATTATAAATATCACACTAATTATCCAAATTGTGTCATTATTGATTTATATGGTTATTAATTAAATTTATTTTAAATTATTCAGCTTGATATTGGGCCAATTGGGCCATATGAAGGGTCATATGAACCACATAAGAAGTCCAACAAAATATGTAATGAAAAATAGACCAACCATGAAGATAAAAGTTTTGGGCTCAATCCAGAATGAAAAATTTGATGAAAGTATAGAATATGTTCATGCATATCCAGATACATCTTGTATAGAAATTTCAAGGCCGAACTCAATAAATAAGGGGCCCAAATGATTCTTTTAAGTTCATCCAATAATTATGTATGGGAATTAAAAATAGTCCACTATTATTGAACTTTCTACAAATCCAATAGACAAATTGAGATGATAATTTTTAGTATGAAATAAAATATACTTACTTCCAAATTTTTAGAATAAATTTTTCTAATTTGAGGGCATATTACTAGCCTAAAATTTATTCACATTTAGACCATCGAAATATTTGATACAAAAATGGAAAACAACACATGGTTTTCCAAAACAACTAAAACTTTGGATAAAAACTTCAAATGGACACAAAATTTTGAGGGTGGACTTTCCACATTTGTATTTAAAACTTTTATGAATAATATATCTTTATATTATTCTTTCTAAATAGAAAAATTGTCAAACCAAGTTGAGGGGCAATTTTGGAATACAAATAGTCCACCACCTTGAGCTATATGGACATCCCCCTCTTCTAATTTAAAAGTGCTATAACTTGATCACTTAAAGAGGATATTTCTCATGAATAGAGCCTTGAAAAGATCTTAGGAGTAATTTTCTTAGTTTTTTTCAACAAGAGATACCTCTCCTCCTCTTTTAATTTTATGTTCACTTTCCCCTATTTTCAATTGTAATTGCATAAGTTGTTTTCATTTTCCATTGAATTTTAATGCATGTTTATTCTTCATAATATATATTTCCTATCAAAAATATGTTTTCTAATATCAATTTTATTATTTTTTTAAATATAGTTTAAAATAATTCCATTCTTTCACTTTTTCATTCAATGGAAAGTTTATGTTTAATTCTCTTCACCGTTCGTGTGTGTGTTCATCGCACTACTCTTATCTAGTCCTATTATCTTATATTTTGAACTCATAAACAAAAACATCATAAAACATACAACTAACCATCTCAATGGTTGATTAAATATCCCATTGGGGTGAGTCATAATTTAGGGATATTTAGTGATTGAGATCTTTTGATCGATTAATATTATTTAAATTAATATTGTGTATATTGAACTTAAAATGTCATTGATTAATGAAATGGTTTGTTTGACATGTGGATTACATGGATTTTTTGAACTACAAGTAATCATGGGTTATTGAAATATTCATCCTTATATCAACCAAGATTGACTGAGATCAATATTGTAGTTGATGCTTGGATTAAAGACAAAACATTTAGGAATTCCAATAAAAAATCATCTAGTGAAGTAGATGACAATTTAAGGAAATATATAGAAAAACTCAAGGATATCACTAGTTAAACTACCTAAATATGAACTCATCCAAATTATTATTAAAATTTTCAATCAATCTTAATTAATCAATCATTTCATATAAGATTTGTAAACATACCCCCCATTAAAAAGACAAATCAGAAACAATTGACTCTAAAATTTATACAATTTCCAAAGATTTGACTTGAGTGCCGCTATAAAAATTAAAATAGCACCAGAAATTTGAAAATTTAATTGGAGATAATAAATCAAGCTTCATATGGGTCTGTTTTCAGGGATGGTACAACTCGTAGTCATTTTTTTTATTTTTTCAAAAAGACAAAAAAAATTCAAAAAAAATCTAAAAAAACATAGAAAACCCCACTATATAATGAAATCAATAAATGAAAAAGAAACCACAAATAATAATTTATATTCATCATCCTTAAAAATTTCTCTAAATTCCCCGTAGCCTCCCACACAATCCATCAGATTTATTTGACTTGGAAATTGGGTGAAATATTCACCAGCTTAGTAGGGACATTAGAGATAATAAAATCACCCAAGTCCCATTCATTTCCCATACAATTAAACTAGATATGGCAAATACTACGGGACAAACCATAAAATAACTTGTTATCCCCAATATGAATTACCAACCCCTTGGTATTCAATATCCAAATATTGAGGCTGATTTTAAACTCAAATCAGGTATGATTAAACTTCTACATCATTTATATGGGCAAACCAGTGATGATGATCATCTTCACATAAAAGAGTTCCAAATGGTGTGCTATAAAATAAATTCTCAAGGGGTTTTCTAAAGAAAAAATCAAACTTATATAATTACCTTTCCCCCTAGATGACTCCACCAAGTCCTGTCTATACTACCTCTCTCCTGGTTCCATAACCTCATGGATTTACATGAAGCATATATTTATGGAAAATTATTCTTTGATTCTCAAAACACTTCTATCCATAAATAAATAAGTGGCATATGTCAATTCCTTAATGAATCATTCCACGTGTACATGGAGAGGTTTAAAAACATTATGGGAAATTTACCACACCAAAAAATCCCCAACCAAATCTTGATCCAATACTTTTATGAGGGGTTATTGGTTATGAAGCGAACTATGATTGATTCCATAAGTGGAAGTTCTCTTATTGAAAAAACTCCTATAGTTCCATGAGATATCATTAGAAATATGGATGAAAAAACGAAACAATTATATACTTGAGAACATGATCAAGTTAAAAAAATCCAAGAGAATCAATCCATAGGGCCCAACTAGATGACCGAGTGGATTAGTGTGCTTACAGGCCTTCTGAGACAACTGGAGTTAGCTACCAAAGCCCCAACCTCATCTTCTTCAAAATCTCTATTCTATAGACCCATATTTTTTTTGGAATTTAAAGATCACCATCTCATCCAACTGACACATGTACATAAATACATTATGATCCAACAAATTCTTCTATTCCAATGGATCTCAACGTAAGAAATGTTCAGTGGAACACCATCCATCAAAAATCAAGTCAGTTCATTAGAAACGCCACCCAACCACACTCTGATCTCTTCTCTTCTACCTATGACCTTGGATTGAGGTATAGTAATCCTGTCTCACATCCCCCTCAGTTCCCCCCTCAAAATACAAACCAATTCCAATATGTTCAATATGGTGGTAACTTACAACAACCTTATCCTTTTTTACCTCAACCTCAAAGAATAAATCCTCCTCATTCTCATCTAGGAATCCACTATCTTAGTGAGACTTCCCAATTCCTAACCCAAAACAAGGAATTTACCAAGAACAAAAATCAAGGAAATCCTAATGAGGGATATGCCTCTTCTTAAAAGAAACCATGGAAAAGTGCTATGAAAGATATTTCCTCCTTCAACATTTATAGCCTTAAAAATATTGAAAACCAAATTGGTCAAATTTCATCCCACCTTAGGAAGTAGAAACTATCCAATTATTCCAAACTCCCAACTCAACCATTTTCCAACTCTAAGGGTAACATAAGTGCAATTGAAATTCAATTGGGAAAATAAATTTCCCTACCTCATGATGGATCCGTAAATGAACCTTTGAATATTGATCTTGAAAATTAAAAGATCAAAAACCCGGAACATGAACCTAAATCCAATCCCTCACCTGCTTCCATTCCTATAAGGAAACAATTCATTTTCCTCAAGCTATATCTATGCCAAGGAAGTCATTTCAACCTGATCTTGAAATGATTGAAATGTTTAGACACGTTGAGGTCAACATTCCTCTTTTAGATTCCAACAAAAAAATCCCTAATTATGCAATATATCTTAAGGAATTGTACACCCATAAGATAAAACTTAGGACCATTGAGAATGATTTAACCCAGTAGTCCATTCGCATGAAGTGCAAAGATCTTGGGACATTTACTATTCCATTCCAAATATGGTGTTCCAACTTTGATGATGCACTCATAGACCTAAGAGCCTCAATAAATGTCATGAACAAATCTATATTCTCCAACCTTGGTCTAGGTCCCTTGCTCAAAATGAGTATTTTCATCCAGTTAACCAATAAAATCACAACCAATCTGGGGGGAATAATTGAGGATTTCATTGTTCTAGTTAATGATCTTATCTTCCCAGTTGATTTCTATGTCCTTAACATGGAAGGTGAGATGAAATATTCTTTATATCCCATAATTATAGTAAGTCATTTATTCCTGAAAACTAAAAAAAAGATTGATGTACATTCAAGCATCCTATCCATGGAATTTAGTGACCAACCAGTCAAGTTCAATATCTTTCAATCCATGCGATATCCATATGAGAATAACTCTCCATTATCAATCCATGATTCCAAGGAAACTTTCGAGTGTGAATTCACCCCCATTCCATCTTGCTCATCATGTTATAATGAGATTGGAGTTTGAAAAAATTTCACCATGATTAACCATGTCATGAATAGGGAAGTTGATGTTAAAATTTCATTCATAGACTCCATCAATCTAAGTATCTTGAAAACTGTCTTGAATCACATCTAAACTCTAATCTCTATTGTTCTAATTTTTAAAGTATTGAAGAAAATGAATCAAAACCAACTAGAATCCCTTAATCCATTCTTGAGTTGTTTGACCCACAAATTAAATATGGGACTAATCTAAAACTTCTTCCTATGAACCTGAAATATGCCTTAATTTTCCATGATCACTCTTATCCTATCACTATCTTTGCTGCACTTACTAAAATCATAGATTACAAACTTGTTAAAGTGTTAGAGGAAAAAAGGCCTTAGGTTGGATCCTATATGAAATACTAGTAATCAACCCTTCCATTTTCATACAACACATATATCTAGAATAATCATCCAATCTAATCAGACAACCACAAAGAAGAATTAATCAACTCATACTTGAGGTAGTTAAGGAAGATATTAACAAGATTTTTCAAGATGGTATTATCTAACAAATTTCTAATCGTGAATGGGTTTTTCAAATTAAAGTTGTACCTAAGAAGGGTGGGATAACTTTTGTCACAAATTAACATGAAGAGGTGGTCACAAATCAAGTTAAAAACAAATGGTGTGTGTGAATTGATTACTAGAAATTGAATGCCAAAACATAAAAAGATCACTACCCTATTAATTTACTTAATCAAATGCTTGAATGATTAGGTAAAAAGGAACACCATTGTATTATTTATGGATACACTAATTACTTCCAAATCCCATTCACACATCAGGAATAATAAAGGACTACATTCACTTTCCACTTTGGAACATATGTATATAGGGGAATTCCTTTTGGACTTTTCAATGCTCCTGTAATATTACAAAGGTGTATGATGAGTATCTTATCTAAATTCATTGAGAATTTCTTGGAGGTATTCAAGGATGAATTTTCAATTTATGGTGTGATTCATTTGAATCCTGGTTACATTCAACCTCTTTGATCCTAAAAAAGTGTGTCAAATGTAACCTTGTGCTGAATCTTGAAAAATGTCATATCATGGTTACTAATGGGATTATTCTAGGAAATATAATTTCACAAGAGGGTATTCAAGTCAATAATGAAAAAATTAAGGTGATTTAATCACTTCCAAAGACAATATCAATTCGATACATCTATTCATTCCTTGGTCATGCCAGTTTCTATCATTGATTCATCCCTAACTTCAGTAGGATTTCCATCACACTCACCGAATACTCCGAAATGATGTTATATTCCATTTAAATGGGGATTTCAAGAGATAATTCATTGAAATAAAATATTTTATTACATATTTTCCTATAATCCAACCCCTAGATTGGTCCTTACCCTTTGAATTGATTTTTCATTATTTTGATAGGGCCATTGGGTTCGTTCTTGGTAAAAGAAAAGAAAATATTCCTAATATCATCTATTATGCCTTAAAAACATTAGATGAAACTCAATATCACTACCTATTGATTTTAAAGGAACTTTTAGATATGGTTTTTTCCTTATATAAATTTGGGCCCCATCTCTTAGGTTCCAAAATTAACATTTTTATAGACCATTCAACTTTAATTTTCTTAATTAAGAAAAGTGAATCCAGACAGATTCTAATAAGATGGATCCCAATGATACAAGATATTGACATTGTGATTAAAGATAGACCTAGAAAAGAAAAACTTATGGATGATCACATGAGTAAAATTTATAATTCTTCTCATTGTGAAATTATTGATCCAGAATTTACAACTGAACATATATCATCTCTCACTCCAAAGTTACCATGGCATGCCCAAATTGTAAATTACTTGGTTACTATTGTTTTTCAATAAAAATTTTCAAAAGAAAATAAAGTTATGATGAAAATTAATTAAAAATTATATTTTTGGTATGAAAAATAAACCTTGGAAAACTAGGGCTGACATGGTAATTAAGAGATGTGTTGATGAAGATGAACATTCCTCCATCTTAGAATTCTGCTACTCAATGCCAGGTGGTGGAAAAATTGGATGGAAAAATACCTCCCAAAAGGCCCATGACTCAGGATTATTTTATCCATCACTCTTCAAGGACTAAAATGAGTTCATTCAATCATTTTAAACTTTCCAAATGTTTGGAACAATTTCAAAAAGAAATGAAATGCCCTATTCCCTTAATCTTTTAGGAGATCTTCGATGTTTGGGGAATTGATTTCATGGGACCATTCCCACCTTCCATTAGATTATAATATATTATTATTGTGTTCAATCATGTTTCTAAGTGGGTTGAGGACAAACCAATTAGGAAGTATGATGCACATACTATTAGAGTGTTCCTCAAAATCCACATTTTCAATCAATTTGGAACTTTATGTGCCTTGATAAGTGACTTAGGAACCCATTTTTTGTAATCAGGCAATTGAATATCTTTTAGAAAAAATAGGGTTTTACATAAACCATCAACTAAAAATAATCCTAAAAAAAGGCATGGATGAACTTTATAATAGAGAAGTGTAAAGAGTGCTTGAGGAAATTGTAAATCCCACTAGAATATATTGTCTTAAGAGACTTAGTGAAGCACTTTGGGATTATCAACCTTCCTATAAAATGCCCACTGGGATGTCTCATTTTAGGTTAGTTTTCAGTAAAGCATGTCATTTACTAGTTAAAATCCAGCATAAGTATTTTTTGGATGTGAAAACTTGTAATTTTGATTGTTCAAAATCCGGTGAAGAGATACTGTTGCAGTTGAATGAATTAAAGGTGTTCTGACTAGATTCTTATAATAATTACAATCTATATAAAGGAAAGGATAATTCAATCTATAATAAACACATACTATGAAAGGTATTACACAGAGGTAAAAATTTAATGCTCTTAAAATATCAATTTCAATTTCTCCTAGGAAAGATTAATTCTCATTGGGAAGGTCCTTTTATTATTACTAATGTTTAACCATTTAGTGAAGTGAAATTCCAAGTCCCCACTTACAAAATTACATTCATGGTGAATGGACATAGATTAAAGAATCACCATAATAGGACACACATATCGGGAACTGTATCAACTTCCATCGAATCCCCAACCACTTCGGTAGACCCACCACAAGATAGAGACGATGAGCCACCAAATCCAAACCATGGGAATCTCTTTCCCTTTAACTCCCTCCTTTTATCTTATTCCTCCTTATAACCCTCTATATATCTCTATTATTATTTATATCTCATTCATTTTTTACCACTTTCTTCATCCAACCATTTTTTTCTCTTTCTCTTATGTGTGGGTGTGTATTTTAAAAACTAAAAAAACAAAAAACATAATAAAAAAAGGGAGTTATAATTACTGAACATTAAAATTTGAAAATTTTTACAACCATTTTGGGGATTCTAATGACATTTTTTCATATCAAACATTTTTTATTTTCAATATAAATTTGGATATAGAATTTTGTGTCAAGACTAATAAATTCTGAATGCTTAATTTTTGATTTGGAAAATGTTTTTCGCAACCCATGAGGAATAATTCCATCTTTCACGATAAGGTCACCAATGACCATGTTTTCATATTGTGTGTTTTTCACCCCTGATTGTGAGTCTTTATTTAGTGTAAATTTGAGATGAATTTCCTAATTTAGATTAAATTAATTTGATAGGGGCATTTTATGAACCACATGAACATCACACTAGCCAAATAACCTCTCATTAACATTACGTAGATCCTTATTTTGAAAGCCCCTTCAAGCCTAGGAAAACCTTTTTTTGATAGCCACAATCGAAGACCAAAATATTTTCCCACCAAACATCTAAATGGATTTAAATTGCATAATTTATTGAAATTTAAGTGTTGGAGGAATGGATTTCTTTTAGGGTACTGTTTCCTTATTTTTCAATGTGTTATTGTATGCTTGAGGGAAATCATAGATTCATGTTGGGAGGTGAGGTTATCATTAAGTGAGTTTTATGAATGTATATATGATTATAAAATCTTGTAAAAATTATATTGAAATGTGTTCGACAAGAAAAAATAGAAAAAAATGAAAAAAAGAATGGGCTGTCTCCTTGGAAGGTCAAAAACCACTCTTAATAAACCTCTGATATTGTTATAACTATTCAAATTAGTGTCATGAGGAGATCAAAATAGGGATGGGGGATGATTTTGATATTGTTTTCTTGTTCATATTTCAAAAAAAAAATAAAAATAAAAAAGAGCACTTGAATCATATTTTCTTATGTCATTTGGAGAAGTTTTGTGTTTTTTACATTTTTAATAATTTCACCCCCTTTACTTTTTTCCATCTATTGACTTCCTTCAAACATTAATTCCCTTTTAAATATTTTTTTCCATTTCCTTCCATGTCTCATTTCATAAAAATTATACATTTATTTTCCCATTTTGACATTTTAACCCTCTTTTCCTATCTTTTGGCCATTATATTCCTACCATCCTTTAGCGATCAAAAAACCCTAAATAAAAATACCACTTGATTATTATACAATTTAGAATAGGTAATGGAAATTTAGATCTCTTTCAAACTCTAAGATTTTCACTTTTGGTTGGAGAATGAGTGAACCTCTATAAATAAATTTTCATCATCTTGAGAGGTGTAAGTTACAAGTTCCTACATTTTCTATTTCTGATTTTGATCATGAAAAATGAATTGTTTTGGAACATTTTTACAGTAATTTTATTTTGTGGAATTCCTTATGGATGAGTGAACTAGTCTAAACCCCCCCTAAATGGTAAAAACAAAATTTTAATATTTGTTTGTGAGTGAAAATGATTTTTTTATATATTTTTAGTATATGAGGACATAAACAAGTGTGGGAGAGTTGATTCTATTCATTTTTTCATGAATTTATTTCCACTACCTTTAGTTATTTTCAAGTAAACATTCAGATTTTTTGTGAAATACACATGTTTTAATACTAAATTTAAATTTTGAGCATTATTTGAATTAATCCATACTCAATTCAGTTTACTATTTTAATTATAAATATCACCCTACTTATCCAAATTTTGTGATTCTTTTTTTAGTGTTCCTAATTACATTTACTTCAAATAATTAAACTGGATATTGGGACAATTATTTCATCTAAAGGTTCATATGGACCACATAATAAGGCCCACAAAATATGTGATGAAAACGAGACTAGCCATTAAGATAGAATTTCTTGGCTCAATCCAGAAGCTAAAATTTAATCAAAGTACAGAATATGTTCTTAAATATCTAGATACATATCAGATAAAAATTTCAAGGCCCAAATCCACAACTAAGGGGAATAAATTATGCTTTGAAGTCCATCCCATAATTCTGTTTGGGAATTAAAAACATCCCACTATTCTTGAGTTTTCTAAGTTGATATTTTTTGGTGTAAAATACAATACAATTCCTCCAAAACTTTTGGAATAAATGGTTTGGATTTGTAGGAATATTACTAGGCTAAAATGTACTCAGATATATATCAGAGAAATATTGGACATAGAAATTCACAACAACACATGGTTTACCAAAACAGCCATAAATTTTGATAAAAAGGTCCAATGGCTAAAAACTTTTGAGGGTGAACTATACACATCTCTATATAGAACTTTTAAGAATAATTTATCTCAATATTATTCTATCTAAATAAAAAAACTGGTGAACCAAGTTGAAGGGATGTTTTGGAATGAAAATAGTCCACCACCTTAGCATATAAATAAATCCCCCTCTTCTCATTGCAAGGGGTTGACACTTAAATACTAAAGGAGGATATTTTTCATGACTAGATCCTTTCAAATTTCCTGGTATGACTTTACATAATATTTTTCAACAATATATACCTCTCATCCTCTTTTCATTTCATGTTTTCCCCTTATTTTCAATTGTAATCATTTATGTTGTTTTCAATTTCATTTGAATTTTAATACATGTTTCTTACTCATAATATATAATTATCATACCACCTATGTTTTGAAATATTAATGATATTAAAATTGTTTAAATAAAGTTTAAAATCATTCCCTTCTTCAACTTTCTCATTCAATTCAAAGTCTATGTTTAATTCTCTTCACCGTTCATATGTGTGTTTGGTTCACTACTCTTATCTAGTCCCATTCTATTTATTATATTTTTAACTCATCACACTAAGAATCATAATACATATTACTAAACACATCAATGGATTAGTAAATATCCCATTGGGTTGAGTCATAATTTGGGGATGTCAAGATATTGAGAGATTTTACATGATTAATATTCTTTAAATTAATATTTTTTATGTTGAATTTAAAATGTCATGGATTAATGACATGTTTTTTTTGACATATGGATTACATGGATTATTGTAACTAAAAGTAAATATTGGTTCATGAAATGTTGAACCTTCCATCAAAAATAATTTATTGAGACTGATACCCTAGTTGAGTCTTATATTAAATCCAAAACATTTGGGAATTATGATAAAAAATCATCTTGTGAAGTGGATGTTAATTTAATGAAATATATAAAAAATATCAAGGATACCAAAAGATTAACTAACTAATGATGAAATAACCCTAATAATTATTAATTTTTTAATAAATAATTATTAATTAATCATTTCATATAATCTATGAAAAAAACACCCCACTAAAAAGACAAATAAAAAACAATTGACTCTAAAATTTGTACCACTGTTGATGATTTGACCCGAGTGATGCGATACAGATTAGAAGAGAAGCATAACTTTGAATGTTCAATAGGAAACAATCATCTATGCTTCAACATGGAAGATATTTTTTTTAAATATACCCATATTGGTGGATGATATGGACAATGAAGCCATGTAGGACATATCGAGAGAGAAGGAAATCAAGGGACCAATGTCTACCATGAACTCAAAAAGTGTACTCGATCATGATGGTTTCCCTGAATTATTCTACATGGATGCATATGACATAATTAACGTGTAGGTGATTGAATCAGTGAAATATTTTTTAAAGGTTGTATTGATTATAAGGGAAGTGTGTGCCTCCATAATCATTCTAATCAAGAAGGTTAAATATCCCACTACAATAAGATAATATAGACCCATCTATCTTTGAAACTTTTCATACAGAATTTTCACTGATCTCATGAATAGAAGAATTGGTCACATTATTCCGAGGCATATTTCAGATGAGAAACATTGATTCCTCCATTGTAATAGTACCAAAGGGTAGATAGGGATTTCCAAATAAATGGTGGATGACATTAACAAGAATAAAATCTGATCTAATATTATGATCAAAGTGGATATAGATAATGTTTATGATAAGATAGAGTGGGGTTTCATTGTGAGGCTAATGAGGAAGTTTGGTTTCAAGGAATGGATATATTATTTTTTATTTAGATTTTATATGACTCCATGTATTTAAATTTTGATCATGGGGAGGAGCTTAGGATTCTAAAATAATGTCTACGACCTTGAATAGGGATATCCAGTGTCACCCATTCTATTTATTCTAGAATAGGCGGCTCTCACCCGGAACTTCCAATGTGGCATAGAAGACAGAAAGATAATTACATAAAAAAATAGTCCTAGTATTGTAATGGTTTCTTAATTTAGGTTTTTATGGCATGTTATTATTTATTATTTGAATGAAAAGTTCATTTAGAGGATTTAACAAGACTATAGAGTCCTATAGAAACTGGCGTGGACAATAGATAAATCAATGGATAAATAGATCTTACATGTTAAAAAACTACCCAAATAGGCATGGTAAAACCATACATGATAAGATTAACATTAAAATGTGTAATCTTCTAATATAATACCTTAGGGAACCCATATCAAATGGAAAATTTAGGAAGGTTTTATTTTAAGGAATCATTATTTATCTCGCTAGGTGCATTTTCATCTTCAAAAATCTCTTTTTATGGTTCAAGGTAAGAATAAAATTGGTGAACATCATACTTACATCAATGCTAATGAACATCCTATTGGTCATCAAGGAACATAATGGAACCATAAATTATCTCGAAAAAATTATGATGGATTTTATTTGGGATAATAATTAGGGGAAATGTCATTTGGTTTCTTGGAAGAGAATGATGAAGCTGATATAAGAATGGGATATTAATTTAAGGATTGTTTTGTGTCATATGTAGAGAATATAGGTGATACTGACATGAGAAATTTTTAAAAAGAAATGTTTATGGGAGATATTTATGAAAACATTATATAGATAATAAGGGAGCTATTAGGAAAGGTGAACCATGAGGAAGTTTAGCATTGCACATTGTATAATTGAGAAGATGAATATTCCAAAGGTGAAGGTGTGCTGGGTGGTGGGTCAAGGCGATATCAATTACTAGAATCATAAATGGACCGATGATACCCTCTTCATTATAGGGCGACTAGTTCCAAATATCACCTTCATAGAAGCTAGCGTTCATCCCATATTCATCAACATAATACTCAATGAATATCATAAGATCCTTTATGGGAATATCATTATGGTGGATGAGCTCGACATGTGATTTTTTTCATATTTATCATCTAAACGCTTCAGTGGTTGGGATTTACAGTTGATTATTCACGAAAACCATGAATTTAATGAGCGAGTGAGAAAATTATGGTGAAAATTGACACTTATAAAGAATAACTTCATAGTATAACTATTTAGGAAGAAGAGAATACCCAGATATGATAATGTGAAAAAGAAACATATTTTTTATGTGAGTGTGTTGTATGTGCCGTGAATACTGTAGTTCATAATTATCATGAAATTTCTTATTTAAATGAAAATGGGTGAGTACCATTTGGTGGAGTATTGGGTAGGGCATGAAGATTTTAGTGAATGGGGTGCCCCCTTAGAGTTTATTATAGCCTGGTTTGAAGGGGTTGGGAATCATGGTACAGAGATAAAAATCTATGGCATGGATTTTTCTATGGATCTTTAGGTGCTATGGGAGGAAAGGAAAAATGTGAGAGAAGGTAGGAATGGATATCATTTATATATTAAGGTTCACATGAAATTCCTTTTAAAGATCTTGGTGCTCTCATCCTAGGTGGGGTCATCAGCATTATTTAAGAGGATGCTCCTAAGGATTTCATGGGATGTAGAGGGAGGAGGCATGCCCAACCATGTTGTTTGGTTAGATAGAGGCCACCCAATAAAGGTTTTAAAATGAATGTGGATGGATATTGTGTTCTTGAGAAGATGAGTGGAGGAGGGGGTTAGTGTAGGATGATAAGGTTTTGGTGATAGTTTTCTTCAGTGCTAACTATAGACCAGGAAATTCCATTGGGGTAAAGAAAAGGTCAATGTTCCATGGTCTCATATAATGCAGACCTTATAATATCGAGATCTCTATTGTGGAGTCTGACCCCACTGTTTGGTTGGATTTCTTTGAGGCAAGTCTAGCACCCCATGGGATATAGCTTACTATATTAGGAAGTGCAATATGATCATCAAGCAGTGCATTGAGTCTAGTCACACATAGAGGGAGGAAATTCTCCTCGAAGAAATCTTTTCTAGCAAAGGATATCGAGTGAAAGTATCATTCTTTACCAAGGTACTTGTTCTTTTCTGTATAATTATAACCTCATCATAAGTGGTGATGCACTTGAGCTCCATGCCTTGTACCCCCATGAGTTCTTGGGTTTTTTAATAAAAATTCAATTTTTAGTGAGTGAGTATACTAGATCATACTGAGTTTTATTCAACAACCCTACACTAAGAAAAATATATTACACCACATCTTGGTATTCAAACATCATTTACATTGGGTTTACTTTCTTCCCTTTCTATGACACCTATCAATTTTATTTGTAATGCACTACACATGATCTAGATCTTAGTAGATAATGAAATACCCCCTTTAATTACTATATTTTTATTTATTCCTACTCTAATAGAATGAATAGTTGAACCCAGGTCACCTAACTTAGGCCAAACCACCAAATTCTTTAACCTTCATGTCCTATCTACCTTATGTTAAAATACATAACCCAAATTGGTCCTAGTAGCATGAACTTAAAAGGAACTTCACTTGGTACAACCTATATGACCAAAAAAATTATATCTTATGGATTGTGTTAGGAAAAGATCCACATTGGACTATAATAACCTCCATCTATATTTTATACACCCCAATAATTAGGGTGAATCAAGTCCATTGTAATCACAATTGATATGTCCCCTCATCTATCTATTTTATCTTACGGGAGTCAATGTGAAACTTTGACCCCAAACCATCCTTATCTATTATTTTCTCTAATTCAATATGAGTAAAATTTCCAATCTACCCTTATTTCTCACATTGAACTTGACCCACATTATCTTAATGGTTTTGATTGATTGTCTCAATTATCATGATTGAGATGTTTCATAATAAAAAATATGGAGATCAAAGTCCTTAATGCATGACTTTGAACTATACATCATACATTACTTTTCATAAGACCTCAAAATTCATGACATTACGTCCTTATCAAAAGTTCCAAAACTATATGAAACATAAAATTTTCTATATAACCCTTAACTATATGGTAAATGCTCCACCCCATATGAATATAAACTACATAGAGTGGTCTGTTACTAATGACCTTAAGATTGTGTCCCACCTCCTTTGCATTGGGGAATATTCTTTAGAGGACCCTCCAATTTTTGAACCAATTACTAGGATACCCCATTATATCCATGACTCTAATTCTATTTCCAATGATATTTAATTTACCATTATCTTCAGTCAGGGTGTATTCCTATCACCCAAATATTATGTATAACACACGATGGTGTAACTAAAATGTATTATAAAACCTTTCAGACATCTTTTCTTCCACCCAATGTACCTTATACCTTTTTTATTTCTAAATAATCATTAATAAAACTCTTTGAGTATAGATGATTCCTTTTATAATAATCATAAACTTTAGTAAATCTTCTTGGTCCCCCTTTTTAAAGAAATTAGTAATAAGGTAATTGACTTATCAGAAATAACCCTAGTAGGAATTGATGGTGAATAACATAATTTAATGTTTCCTGCTAAGTAAACCCTAAGAGATATTTAGTCTTAAAGGAAAGGTCAAAATATTCCTAGATGATATGGAATTGGTTTCAACATTATTAATGTTTAACCTACTCCCACCAGTCATTATCTCATTATCTCTGATTCAAAAACTTCAATTCACGATTTACCTCATCTAGTTCCCCATGTTCAAAAGAATATAGAATATATCTATATAATATAATCTTATACATTACATAAATTATTGAGGAGGATCCTAGTAGCATGATCATAAAATGTGTGAAAATTTGGTCATAGATTTAGGAACTTAAAATATGAGAAATATAATATCTTAACTATATGACTATAAAATACATAGGTCATAGGACTTTTCATATGATGTTAAATTTGTATGCCACATAGTCCATCCCACATGAATATAAAATATTCAGAGTGGTCCATCCCATATGATCTTAAAGTACTTATGGAGGTTTATTCTATGTAACATCAAATTATAAAATTCCCTTCTTTTGTATAAGATCTTAATCTATATGGTGATCAATTTTTTTTCCTCAGGTATTAAATGGTTTTGTATATACTAGACAAGAATAATGTCATGGTTCACTAAACTTTGACTAAAATTTACCCCGTATAAGAACTATATGTGGATTTATTCCTAAAAACTTAGGATATATAGAGATGTATGGCGACCCTATCCCAGGACCAACTAAATAATCCTTTTCCATACCTGGTTTATCTCTAATGATGAGGATTTACCTAATTCACATTAGTTTTTCATATTCCCTATTTCATTGAAAGATACAACATGCAGTTTTTCCTAATCATTGATTATGGTGGTTTCAATGTCTTGAAAAATTATTTTCATTGGGTTCACCATTTTTGTTCTTAATGGAAACTCCAAATGGTTCCCACATCCATAACTAAGTATAGAACTACTTTTTAAAGGTTGGAAGCCAATTGGGGTTTTAGACCCAACAACGCTTAGGAAGTCAAATTGTTTGAGAGGATAGGAGTTCAGGCTCATCAAAACCTTTTGGGGGAATTATTTCATACTCTGAGTCTCTCTTATAGATTTAAGATATGTTTGAAAATCTATTCCTAATTCTGATATGATACCAATTACCCTAACAAAATTATCATGTGTTAAATCCATCTATGTGAAAAGGGGGGTCAATTAACAATTACATATACATGAATCTGAGTTTATTCATCTAATTCCAATTAATGGGTAGCTAATTATATTTTTAATCCATATAGATAGGAATTCCATAGTTTAATGCCATCTTATGAGATGATTAATATTTTAAGGATGGAATTCAACCATTACGAGGTGTCCTACGCATCCTACATATAACTGGAATCAAAACCCACATACTTCATTGAACCCATGAATTTTAATTTCTTGTGTAAAGTATATATATAAGGGAACATAGGAATCAATTATTAAGATCAATCCTTGGGCATGCATCTAACCTATCCTAGTTATGGTAGGATTCCAAGTCATCATAGTTAGATCACGCCCCCGGGAAATACACCATAGTGGATTCCCTTGTCTAGGGGTAGTCAAATCATGCTACTGAATGAG
Source organism: Viscum album (assembly GCA_963277665.1). Taxonomy (NCBI): domain Eukaryota; kingdom Viridiplantae; phylum Streptophyta; class Magnoliopsida; order Santalales; family Viscaceae; genus Viscum; species Viscum album. The sequence continues at coordinate 1,790,331,445 of OY728122.1, forward strand.
TCTCTATGAGGTTTCCTTGACTAGGGAATACACATGATGTAAATGATATGATCATTGTAAATCCCTAAGGCCACATGATTCATGATCGGTGTGAGAAAAAAGGTATAACAAGTGATCAGTCTCATCGCATATGGATACAGGACTCACATACTGGGGCATCCCTATGGGATGTTTGATATGGAACATGAGCCTTAGGAAGTATTACTACGTATCCTAGTTATGGAAGGAATCAAAGACATCATATTTCAGTTGACTTATCAATATGATGATAGGTTTGGAAGAATTATAATCCTATGGGAGAGATTGGGTCATGAAAATTAGAATGTTGGAGAGATGAAGGGGTTACCCCAAGATGGATGCCCATTAGAGCTTAAACCTTAATAAGGTTTCCTAAGTAGTTCATTTATATCAGGAATAGAAGTTATCATAGTTTAGTTGACTTCTGAATCTGCTGATGGATGGGGAATAATGATAATTACATGGGAAAGATTGGGTCCCAATGGTTATGATGTTAAATACATAGAAGGTATTACACTAATATGGATGCCCATTAGAGCTCAGGACTTAGTAAGGAATCCTATATATCCTTTTTTATAGTATGAATCATAGTTCTTGTAGTTTAGTTTCTCAAATATTCCCACTAGACAAGGTTATCATGTCCCAGGACGTCTTCCTAACATGTCCAGATTACCTTCTTGACATATCTTGATTTTCTACCGAAAATTCCAAGGGTGTTTGTATGACATGTATGAGGATGTCTAGACATGTCTTGGATACCTATACGACATTACAAAAACAATCTCATGATTTAGTTTAACTATACAAAATAAATCACATAATATGAATAGCATGTCTGGAAGACATCACATGATCAAGGCTGACATATCTAGGGGGAGTCATATGACCAAGGATGGAATGTCTGGAGGGTGTCACATGACAAAGGATGACATGTTTGAAGGGTGTCACATGACCTAGGCTAACAAGTCTGATGGTTGTCACATGACTTTGATTACATGTTTGGAGGACATCGCATGATCTGTATGACTTGTCTAGAGGACATCGCATGATCTAGACGACTTGTCTGGGGAACATCATGAGACCTATTTGACATGCCCTGGTGTTTCCACATAACTTGGGATACATGTCCTAGTGTTTTCACATGATCTAGGTGGGTCATGTGAAGCACATGAAGACAATAATCTCCATATTTTCATAATCCTCTCATCTTTTTCAGTATTTATTCAAGAATTTATTGTATATGTGCCTCAATATTTTTTGAGTGTTAGATTTTATATGACCTAGATGGAATAAGAGTATTCCTTAATATAATCTGACCAAAATTACTAAATAACTTTTCATGATATATAGAGTGATTATGCAAAGTGAATATTTATACTACATGATCCCTTAGGTCTTTCCCTAGATTTACCCTATGGAATTCCTTTTAGATCGTGTGATTTGAAACTCTGAGAAGTCTACTCCTATTCTCCAATATAGAAGTCACCCATGGTGTTTGTTTTTTTATGTTGATGGGGATGAATTTATAGGCCTCACTTCCCAAGTTATACACCACCTTACATGGTATGTATCTCACAAAAATATGATCCATATTTGGTGGAGTAATTTCTGTGTCACATGATTTTCATGATCCTATTGTGGGTCAACCATGGAGTCATGTGATGATATGGGACATTGAGAATGTTCTTCCATCACCATGTTTGTTGAAACCTAGCTGATCAAAGGAATTTTTACTAACTATGTGGACATGTAAAATATCTTTCATAGGGTCAGGATGACTTGTCTATGAGTCTTTGTGAGATCAAGATGCTCGTGGAAAGGCTTTAACATGATCAAAGATGAAGGAATCTTATTAGGGGTCCTTTATGAGAAAAAAAGAATATTGTCAGGGGTCCTCTATGGGATCTAGATGTATTCTTGAGGGGTCCTCATCAGGATAATTATTACATGTCTAATGGACCTCATGAGATCACGATGTCTTGTCGAAGGGGCCTCATGTGATCAATGGTGGTTTCTCGGGGCGTATAACCCATTTTTCAAGAAAGCCAGCGTATCTACCCTTTAAGAGAATCTTATGAATTTTACCAACTATATTTCCTTAATTATTTTATAAGGACTAGGGATAATGTGACTTCGTGTGAGTGTTTCGAAAGAAAACCACTCTACTTGTCTCTGATGCATCATGCAATCAATAATGAATCTCATACTGGCATGCAAGCATTATCATGGACAACCCTTTTACATTTATGTGGAGCCACAAGTGCATCATATAATTGAATGGATGTTTTCGAGGTCCTTTACCAGATAAAGGTGACACACCAACAAAATTTTTCACAATAAGGTATAAAAGTTTCCAAGGGCTTCGCGAGGTCTTGTAGATCACATGAGCATGTCTCCTGAAGATCAATATAACTCTCCCTCACACGAGGCTTTTTATTTTATCTTCCTTTATTTTATAAGGGGGATTTTGATGATTTTTAGGCATCCTCTAGTTGGAAAGTCATGTGATTTAATGGAACCTGTTTGGAAGCCTCTACACAATCACCAATGCTTATCAGGGTGTAGTCTCAAGAACAAGGAGGCTTGTCAAAGGGGATCTTCATGATCAAGAGAAGATCATGCACCACACATTATCCATTTGCATCACCTTTCAAGGGTTAGGTGATCATGTGTCCTTCTAAATTTTACATGATCCACATGAGTTGTCCACCTTCTCTTCCTTCATTTTTAGAGAAAATAACACCTTTGCTTCTTTCTTCCCTTCTAGATTTGTCGATGCCCATTTTCTGAGCATCAATACTCCCCTTACTAGGGAACTGATACATTTCATCCCTCTTCTCTTATTACATGATCCGAATATTTGTATACATATTTCTATGAAAGAACTATGTGTTTATTTATTATTATTATCATAATGTATTCAATGACACCTATATAACCAATGTTATGCCCAACTAAAAATTCTAATCAAACACACCACATTTTATTTCCATTTAAGAATTTGTTCAGTTGTGTAGATTTTATCCCCTTACCTGACACTAAAACATGATTACTTTAGTTTTCCAATGAGATAGATATTTTCAAAGTCTTGTATAATGATTTCCTCATTGTATTACTTTAAAATACATGGAGTTTGATTCCTTGTCACATGATGTCAAACTATAAGACATATGGTCCATCTTATAAGCCCATAAAAATTTTAGTTAGGTAATCTTATGAGACCTTGATTCCTTATGTACAATATTGATACATGTAAGAACCCTTATTATATGGGTTTTTATCTATAATCCTATGATAAGATGAAATGTACCCCCCTTCAAGGGGTTTTTATACTATTTGTGACCACTATTGGAAGAAAGTTTATACTAATAGTTTGGAACCATTGGTATACCCCCAAAACCATTGGTATAACTTATACCAGCAGTTTGGGTGACTGATGGGTGACTCTATGTTGACATAGAACTATAACAGTGGATCTCAAACCATTTTTATAGGTAATTTCAAAGTAAATACCTATACCAATGGTTTGGTCAAACCATTGGTATAGGTTCTCTATTAAAAAAATCCAACATTGGGTATTGGTTGCACAACCTCCCATTTATATTCCAATGACTTTAACACTATCCTAAGACATATTATATGTTCATTCTAGAGTTTATTCCCTATAACCAACTTCTATTTACTTTATGATGACCAGTATTCATAGTTTTGAATATTAATAAACTACTTATCACATCATGATTGTTCTTTTTCATAACATATTATGTGATAATGTCATAAGAGTAGTTGTTGTGCTAAAAGTTTATAATAGTTACCCTCTATGATGAGAACCCATAAGTTCTATGAAACTATTTTTAAATATATGTTATATAACTAGATTATATAATTTTAGGGACATTAGGGATACAAGATATCAGGGGTGGAGACTCATAGGACATTGAGGCACATATTCATAGTGTACGCCCTTAGTAATATCTAGTGTAGGGTATTATGAGAACAAGACCCACCGGTAGGACATCCACATTTATATGTGTCATTGGATGTTCCTATATACAAATTAATATATTTATCATTAGAATTTAAGATTATTATTAATTAGTGTTATGTGTTTTGTACTTTGATGTATTGATGAAAAACATAATGACATATGTTCACAGTGAGGTAGGATATGCTTGGTGCGTCACGAATAATATTTTATTAATGAATAATGAGAGAAATTATTTTTTCCATCTGTTCTTTAACAAAAGTTGATATCTCACGACCTTTGATGGAAATGATATATCCTAAATAAATCCATGGACATGGTGTTCTATGGGCAAGTTCATTTTCTGAGAAGTCAAAGAAAGAACATCGAGCACATAAGTTTATGGAATCGACATGAAAACTGCTTAATTTATAGATATTATGATAAATGGATTATATTATAGAGTAAGTGTTTGTATGAGGTATTATGTCATTGTGGCATTAACTTCTTTATCTATAGATTACTTGGCATGTTTTTAGATGCTAACCTTGGAATTTAGGCTGCTTCGCTTAATACCACTAAAAAAGTGTCCTAGAGGGTCACACAATAATTATATCGAGAATCTCAATTAAATAGTAACAATAATAATAATTATTTAACAAGTTTAACTGATATTATTCCCGTGCATGGATTAATAATTTTTTATGTTTAATTGTTCACATATATTCTATCACCAGATATTTGAGATAATATAATGTGTATAGAATATTTAATTAATTTTTAGTTTTTATTTAGTTGATATAATATTCTTTTATTTATTAGAGGAAAATGTATTGATATTTATTTAATAAAGAAATAGTCAGTATTCAAGGACTTATAAATATCGTGGAAGAACATCAGACTGAGTTTAATGGTATGGTGATAAATAATAAATAATAAATATTATTTGATTAAATAATATTAAATTTATTTCACAAGTTAAGCGCATGTCGAGAAATAATAATAATAATAATAATATTATTATTATTTGACATGAGGTTCTATAGGGATTAAATAAATAATAAAGGGAACTTGTGAAGTTATTTTAATTTAACCCTAGTAGTATATAAACATAATTATATTATTTTCTAAGAGATATGATTCATTTGTTTGGTTGTGGAAAACATATTTGAAGAATCCACTCAAGCCCTAGAGAGCTGCCTTCTCCAAGAACTCTATGAATAATGGAGAGATATCTTCCTCCATCTTCCACTATAATTTAAATAGAGATCAAGGATAACACTTTGGAAGCAGTTATCAAGGTAATAAAAGGTGGATGACGCAAGCAATAAGATCTATCGTGCAAGCACTCAGAGATTCCTACTGTGATGTTTGAAGATTTGTGGGGAAAATGTGGATAACCACTAGAGGGAATACACTATTGATTCCTAAAATTCAATGATGATACATTATAGATCAGTTGTTTTATCCATCAACGAAGAATGAATTCCAACAAGATAATTCTTTAATTAATTAAATTATTTATAAATTATATGTTATGGTGCTCTATATGGTTCTGGAATTCTATCCCTTTTCAATATTATTTGATTCAATTTTGTAGATCATGAAATTTATCTTTATGTAAATCTTGGATTGATCATCGATCATGAAAAAAAATCAAAGTTGTGAATGATCCATCTCACGCTTCCACTGCACCAAGAACTTACAAGTGGTATCAGAGCAGTCACATAATTATTTATAATTATATAAAGATCATTAATGATTTATGCATCTGTCATTTAGTTTTTAATCGAAGTGTAATCATTCTTTTAATCTTAACTGTTAGATATGCTTCATCCACCTTCATTTATCATATATCTAATAGAAATGATTAATTTTATGAATGAAATAAAATCGAATATCTCATCCGAAGGTGCCATGGATTCTATTCGGATAACATAGAAGTAAATTCCATTTAATTAGAGTTAAACACCATGTATTTAGGTTCAATGCATTAGGAATTAATTTAGAAATTAATTCAAACCATGTGCATTGATGACACACAGTGCATTTATTTCTTAAACCATATGTTGATTGGGCTATCCTGGTACACGGTTGACTAGAGTACACACAGTGTAGTCCATATAGATGGTGTGTAGTCCCTTTTATTCAAAAATAGGTTGTATATTTCCATACAAACAATACCTTACTGATGACCATGTAAATCAATACCAAACACCATGTAAACCCTTAAACACATAGTATACACCAATTTTTTTAAGGCATAGTTTATAGACCATGTACCTCGCGTGTGGCTTAGATAGATGGTGAGAGATATACATGCCATGTATCTCTATCTACACACTATGAACTTATACCAAATTACACATATTTAAAATTTATTTATTATACTATGTAAACCTTAACAACATGTTCTTGTGTGTGGTTATTAAGTTGATAGGACACTCCATGTGATAGGTTTTAATATATATATATATATATGTGTGTTTAATTAATATATGCATAATGTTCAGACCATAATATCATGTATAATTTATATTATAGTTGTTACTCTACGTGCATTGAATCATAACACATGACCAAACAGACATCTAATTTGTTTAATCATTAAGTTGATAGTACATTTAATGAAAGTATGTGACAATTTTTGTATGCCATATTTCATAAGAGTAAACAATATACAAGTATAATATATATTGGGTATATTCGGATGGGTATTCACCATGTTTCCTCCAAGGTACATTTATGTAGATAGTTAATTTTAAATATTTTCTTTAATTTGTTTAAAATTATAATGGATTAGAATCTCAATGAAATTCAAATAAGAAATAAGATAAAATAATTGATTAATTAAAAAATATAATTAATTGATTTGGGTGTGATTTATCTTAAATAAGAACTATTAATAATTGAATTCTAGTTTTATTAATTCTGTAATTTGTTTCATGTATGTGGATTATCAAGACCATAGACTAGACCTTTGTATAATATTGGTTTAATTTAATTTAGCATTAAATTAAATTGCTGTCCTGCATGCCATCTCCCTTCTTATTATATAAGGGTCTGCAAAACCATGGTTTGTTTTATGTAAACCCCCTGTTTCCCTCACCCGTGTGTGAGTAAAATAATATTTAATATATGGAGATCCTATGATAGTTGAAGCAGTTCAAGTTTGGATTTGAGGTGAAACCAATCCAAGAGAGATACATAAGTGGATAGGTGTAAATCTTTAAAACAAACCTTAATTAGCTCAAGGTGTTTTCCCTTAGGTCAAATATCAGTTTAACAACCATTAGATAAACTAACCATTGGTAAAATATCATGATCGTACTATATTATTTTATTTCTATCAAGTTTCATGGGTATTTCATTATGGATGTTTTGTCACGATCACCTGAATTAATTAAAGTAAGGATCATTCAAGATAGAACTAAAATAAATTTTCTTGTGTATAAATATTATCTAAGACATGGTTAATCACTTAAGTAAATCCAAATAATGTTAAAAATCTTGTAATACCGATAATAATTGGAAGTTTAAACAAAAATGGATAAAATACCTCAATTATATATATTATGTTGGTATATCCTTTCACTAATTCAGCTAAAATCAAATCGTAGTTTAGTGTTCTTGACCAGCCGATGTTGGGGTGATTTCAATTATTGGGGAATTCTAACTTGAATTTTATGGTTGAATTAACTTAGTTCACATCAAGGTTTGACTTCCAAAGTAGAAAGTTTTTTAACTGAGAGGAAAGGGTTGAGGAAATCAAATTTAAGGATTTTATGATTGGGGAATCCACTTAATAGATCAAGGAACATTGAGTTATTGTAGTAAGAATTTGTAATTACTACCTAAATCCCTTTGAGTTACTTGACCAACAAAATTTGGGGTAATGAGAAGGGGAATATAGATCATTACCACTATAATTTCCAATAAACGTGATATTATGAAGCCAATGTTAAGGGATATTGGGTTTTGATAAAATGGTGGGATATTAAGATATATAATATTTATTTATTTGTCTAAATTTTGTTAGATAAAGTACTAAAATATTTCTCATTTTATTTTATATAAACTACATTAAAATGACTTCAAACATATCATTGTGATCCATAATTGAGAAGGATAACCTTATCACTAGAAAAGATTTACTAGAGAAACAAATGATCTTACATGTTATCCTTCACCATGAAGTAAAATTTTATATGCTGGAAGAACCTATTATTGATGAACCTGGTAATGAGGCAGACAATGAAGAGTTATCACTCTATGAGAAACATTTGAATAAAAATCCAAATATTTTCAATGTTTCATGCTAACATCCATGTCCAATATTATTTTGAAGCAACATGAGGGCATGAATGCATATAACATGATGTCTCACCTTCACGATCTCTATAAAGAGAAGGAGAGACAAGAGAGGTACGAGATCTCTAATGATATGTGTAAAATTAAGCATGGAGAGTCAATTCCAGCTATTTCTCATGTAGTCAAGATTATTTTCCACATTGAACACTAATACATATTAAGTATTAGATTCATATATGAGTTTCATACAAATTTCATACTTTCATCACAACCCAAGACCTCCTCTAGTTTTATTGATAATAATAATATCAGAAATAATGAGAATATTCTTTTATAACTTATTAATATAATTATCCACATGGATAAGGACATGGGGAATGATAAAACCACAACCCTTATGGTGAAAAAAGATAAATGAGAATAAAAAAAGGGGCCCAAGACTCATAAAAAGTCTAAAGATCTGAAGAACCGTACTTCCAAGAGGAGGAAGATCCAATGGAAGGGAAAGGAAAAGGAGGCGGTATGTTTTTCATGTGTAAATCCAGGCCACTAGATGAGGAACTACACCTAGAAGAAATGGGAAGATAAATGTGAATTCCTTATTGAGTTTAATCTTTCAATATATGCACAATGGGTATTAGATACATCTTATGGTTCTCACATCTGTATCCAAATACATGAACCACGTAGATTCTAAAATATTTCTAGAGGATATGTGGATCTACGAGCTTCCAAAGGTACAAGGATAGATATTATATCCATTAGTGACTACCACCTTTCATTTCAAAATATAATGATTTTGTTTTTAAAATATATTTATGATGTACCTATGGTTACCAAGAACATAATTTTTATACCATTCCTTGATACAAATGGGTTTATTTTCAAGTTTGGAAATAAAATTTGTTTATTTTATAAAGACAACATATGTTACGGTATTAAAAATTTAAATAATGGTCTTTATGTATTAAATTATTAAAACCATGTATTTGAAATTGATAAAGAATCATGATCTCATGAATCATATAACACCCAGCTTTGACATCACCTTGTTGGTTATGTAAACAAGAATTATTTGAAAAAGATCTATCAAGATGGTTATTAAACTCTAATGAGCTAAAAACACTTGAAATATTCCATGCTGGTTTACAACAAAAAATGACCAAACCATAATTTGGTGGATAGTTTGAAAGGTCCTTAGATATTCTAGGATTGGTACACACTAATGTGTGTGGACCATTTCTAGTATAAGCTAGAGGTGGATATTCTTACTTAGAAACTTTTACTAATGACTCGCGTAGATATGACTATGTCTACTTGATGTATAAGTTCTAGTCCTTTGAAAAATTCAAGGAATTTAAGAATAAATTATAGAATCAACTTGGTAAGAATATATAGAAGCCGCTATAAAATCTAGATGGTAGAAATCCTAACCAAGAGTTTATCAACCTTTTATGGGCTCCTGGGATTCTATCTAAACTCGCTTCTCCTTATACACCACAATAGAATGATGTTAGTGAAAGGAGGAACCATACCTTTTTAGAAATTGTAAGGTTAAAAATGATTCTTACATATATTCCATTATCCTTTTGGGGATATGAATTATAAAACACAACATAAAAATTAAACTGATTACCAACTAAAGTGGAAAATGTAATTCTCAAAAAGTTATGGAGTGGAAAGGAACCTATTTTTTCCCATATATGTGTATGAGGTTGTGGGGAATTTTTTAAGGCCTTTTCAGAAAAAAAAACTTTCACCCTAGGGAACAAAGTGTATCTTTATAGGGTATCCTAAGGAAACAAAGGGATACTACATATATAACCCTGCAAACAAGAAAGTGACTGTCACTAAAAAAGTTTTATTTATTAAGAGAGAGAACATCCTCAAAAAGTATATTTAGAGAATGATTGACTTTGATGAAGTTGATTCTGAAGATACACAAGAGTTGATAAAGGAATAGGTTCCACAGGTCCCCATGGAAGAAGAAGTTCTTGAAACACAAGCACTGCATATGAGCACAAGAGAGGATAGAGAACTAGAGAAATAAGTTTTTTCTAATCACTAAATATGGTGAATCATTATTGGTTGAAAATGATGAAACTATATCTTCTAAATAGGCATTATAGAGCTCAAAATATACAAGATGGAAAGAATCCATGAACTCTAAAATGGATTCCATGCATCAAAACCATGTTTGGGTCTTGGATGATGCACTAATTGATGTGAATCTCATTGGGTTAAAATGGGTATTCAAGAGAAAATTGGAAATGGAAGGTAAAGTAAATACCTATAAAAATTGATAGTGGTTAAAGATTTTAAACAATGTTAAGGAATTGACTATGATAAATCCTTTTCACTAGTTTCCATATTTAAATCCTTCAAAATTCTACTTTTTATAGCATCTTAACATAACTATGACATTTTAATGATGGATGTCAAAACTGCATTCTGTAATGGGAACCTTTCAGAAGATGTCTATATAACACAAACCAATGGGTTTGTGACTCAAGGTGATGCCAAATGGATTTAAAAGTCATAGAGATCCATTTATGGACTTGAGAAAGAATCTAGGTCATGTAACATTCTATTTGATTAAGCTATAAAAGAATTTGGTTTCATTATGAACGAATGTGATCCATGTGTTTACATGAGGTTTAGTGGAAATTTATTATTTTACTAGTAGTATATGTTGATGATATATTAGTTATTGGGAATGACATACTAGTCTTAAAGTCTATTATGAACATGTTAAACAAGTGTTTCTCCATGAAGGACTTAGGTTAAGTAGCCTATGTTCTTGGTATCTTGATCATTCAGGATAGATTCAAGAGGCTTGTTGGACTAAGTCAGAGTACATATTTTGACTAGATACTAAAGAGATTTAATATGGAACAATCCAATGGGGATTGGTTTTAGTGTCACATGGTTTGCATCTTTCTATGAAAATTTATCCTAGAACACAATAAGAGAAATAGAGAATGAGTAAGACCCTATATGCTTCAGCCATAAGATCAATCATTTTTGACATGTTATGTACTATAATTGATTTTTCCTATGCATTGATCATGGTAGACAGATATCAAGAAGATCCAGGAGAACAACATTAGTCTATTGTTAAGTATATACTTATGTATCTGAGAATAACTACGGATATGTTCTTGGTGTATAGAGGAGACGAGGAGCTAGTCATTTGAACAAATAGTGATGCAAGTTTCTAGATAGATCATAATTATATGAAGTCACATTCAAGATATGTTTATTTATCTCAACGGAGGAGCTGTGAGCTGGAAGAGTTCAAAGAAGCATGTTTTCACCGATTCTATAGTGGAGTTTGAGTATATACTAGATATTGATTTATCCAAGGAATTCATTTGGGTATGGAAATTTATCCTAGATCTTGGTGTCTTACATAGAAGTAAATACCCTATCACTTTGAGTTGGGATAATACTATAGTAGTGGATCTTGTAAAAGAGCCAAGGTCACATGAACAGATAATGAATATACTCTGGAAGTATCACCTCTTAAGGTATTTTTATCAGAGGGGTGATGTTGTAGTAATTATATTACTCACATAAGAGAACATGTTGGAACCTTTAACTAAAGGCCTATGTTAGTATAAGCATGAGTATCATGTGAGAGCTAGTGGATTGAAGGTTGTTAGCAATTGACTCTAGTGCAAGTGGGTCTGTTAGAGTTGTTTCCCCAAAACCAACATCTTTGTACTTTATGATGAACTGTATTCATAGTTTAAAATATTAATAAACTACTAATCAAATCATGATTGTTATTTTTTGTAACATAGTATGTGATAATGTACTAATAGTAGCTATCACGCTAAAATGTCATAGCAGTTCCCCATTATGATGAGAACCTGAAATCGCTATGACACTATTCTTAAATATATGTTCTATATCCAGATGATATCATTTGAGGGACATAATTGATATAGGATATCATGGGTGGATAATCATAGAACTTTGAGGCACCTCATCATGGTGTATTCCCTTGGTAATATCTATTGTAGGATATTATGAGAACAAGACCCACCAGTAAGAAATCCAGATTTATATGTGTTATTGGATGTTCCTATATGCTGATGTGTGTATGGATCCTTATAATTTAATATTATTATTAATGATTAATATGAGTCTTTCACTTTTATGTATTGATTAAAACCGCGATGAAATATGTTCACGGTTAGGTACGATACATTGTGTGCCCCACGAGTAATATTACATTAATAAATAATGCATGAAAAGATTTTTCCCTTATGTATTTTAATAGAAGTTGATATCTTATTCCATTTTATGGAAATGTTATGGCCTAAATAAATCCATGTCCATGGTTTTCTATAGGCAAGTTCATTTTCTCGGAAGTCATAGAAAGATACATCAAGCACATAGGTTGATGGAACAAGTATACAACTTTCTTGATTAGAGATATCATGATAAAGAGATTATATTACATAGTAAGCATCCTTTTGAAATATTATTTCATTTTGGAATTAAATTCTTTCTCTATGGGTTCCTTGGCATGTTTCTAGATGCTAACTTTGGACTTTAGGATATTCCACCTAATGCCACCAAGAAAGAGGTCTAGTGGGTCACACACATAGTGTATCCAGAATCTCAATTAAATAATAATAATATTTTTTTAACAAGTTGAATAAATATTATTCCTACACACGGTTTAATAATTATTCATGTTTAATTGATCGAATATATTCCATCACCAATTATTTGAGAGAATATAATGTGTGTAGAATATTTAATAAATATTTATTTATTATTTAGTGAATATAATATTTATTTTTTTATTGGCTAAAAATGTAGTGGTATTTATTTAATAAATAAAAATTTATTATTCATGTCCTGATAAATATTGTAGAGGAATGGAAGACAGAGTTTAATGGTTCAGTGATAAATAATAAATATTGAATATTATTTGATTAAATAATATTTAATTTAATTCTCAATTAAAGTGCATGTCAAAAAATAATAATAATAATATTATTATTTTTTGACATGGGGTTCTGTAGGGATTAAATAAATAATAAAGGGAACTTTTGATCTTATTTTATTTTAACCCTAGTAGTATATAAACTCAATTATATTATTTTCTAAGAGATTCAATTTAATTTTTTCATTATACACAATAGATTTGGAGAATCCTCTCAACACTTAGAGAGATCCCTTCTCCAAGAACACTCCAAAAAATGGAGATAGATCTTCCTCCATCTCCCACTTTCATGTAAAGAGAGATCAAGGAGAATGCTTGGGAAGTGGTTCTCGAGGTGATCAAAGGCAGATGACACAAGTGATATGATCTTCCGTGCTAGCTTCTAGAGATTCCTACGACAATGTTCATAGATTTTTGGAACACATGTGATCACCTCTAGAGGGAATATTCTATTGATTTCTATAACAAAATGATAGTACAACGTAGATCTGTTGTCATATCCATCAATGAAGAAAGAATTCCAACAAGGTAATTTTTTAATTAATTAAATTGATTATAAATAATATGTTATAATCCTATCTCTTGTTCTAGTATTCTATCCCTTTTCTATATTATTTGATTAAATTTCATAGATCATGATTCTTATCATTGTGTAAATCTTGGATTGATCATCGATCATGAAAAAACTCTAAGTTGGGCATGATCCATCGCACACTTCTGCTGCACTGGGAACCTACTGTTCATATATACACACATATATATATATATAATTTTATATAAACTTAATTATTTAATAATAATAATAATAATATTATTATTATTCATAAATAATAGTTCCAACTATACCGACAGTTTGGGAAACCATTGGTATAAGAATCTAGAAAAATTACATATACCAATAATTTTGTCCAAACCCTTGGAATAGTTGTCTAGAAAAATTACCTATACCAATAGTTTGACCGAACCATTGGCATAGGTGGACATATACACATTTATAACAACAATTTTCCCAATCTATTGGTATAAATTCCTAGTAAAATTACCTATACCAATGGGTTGGTCTAACTATTGGTATATGTGTTCATATACATACCTATTCCAATAGGTTTCCCAAAGTGTTGGTATAGGCTTCCTATACCAATAGTTATTCAAACCATTGGTATAGATCATATTTATAGTAGTGTCCCTCTTATTCATGTTGTTTCTACCAATAAATGTACAATAATATGAATGCACCTCATCCTACCCAAGTAATGAAACCCTATCCATATCAGGGTTCTTCCCTTGTCAGTGCTAGTGAAATTACTTATTTCATCCCTAGTTCCCTTGTAGAAGAGATTGATCTATGTAGAGGTGACTAATTAGAACCATGTGTGGCTTGATTCCTATAACTATAGGACATGTAGTGATACCCAAATCACTTATCCAAGGACAAAATTCAAATCCCAATCAAATACCTAGTTTATTTTTATGATTGTTCCATTTAATTCATATCAAGTTTACCTCATCATGTCTTGTATTGAGACCGATCCATAAAAGTTTACTATGTAAATACCCTTGCATGAAGGTCCTTATTGTATGAATTTAAATTGTAAGACATCTGCATCTGTATCACATGAAGATAAATTATATAGCCTATGGTCTACCCTGAACGACCTTAAAATTCTTAATGTAGTCCATCATATATGACCCGACTTAACTAAATGAGGTATAGATTCATGTTAGGGTACCTAGTATATAGTTCCTATCAATATACATATGGTAGGATGAGATTCCCAATTCTTAAGGCAACCCAGATAACCTATCATATTCCTAAGCCCCATTGTTTTTCCAGGCCTCAATCCAATAAAATAATAAAAAAAATCATCCTCCCTACATATGATCTAGGTCAATGTAAGGAATATGTTTCTAAAAACTATATGCGTCTTGATTATTATGACCCTAGGATACATAGTGATGCCTAAATCCCATATCATAGTCCCCACTGCAAACTTATATCTCATTCTTTGGTCAATGAACAATGGCCTTAAAGTATGTCACCCCTTTCCAAGATGGTATATACTAGAAGTTGTCTCTCTCATTCAAATTAGTTTTATCTTTCCCTTTTAAAATATATAATATCTCACATTTTTGTTAAATATGTGTGACCTTAAAACCCAATAATAGTTGTTAAAACTTTAATGGCCTAAATCATTTGATAATCATGGACAAAATTATAATACCTTAAATTGCAAATCAAAAGAGACACAAAGGCTTAATAGCTTGAAAACCCATAATGGGAGGCCTAAGAAAAAATTAAATCCTTCTCACACTAGGTCATTCCATTTCATGGTTTAGGAAATAGTTAGAATGTAAATGAAATAGGAAAAAATATTTTAAGGACCAATACATAGACCTATAAAATGTCATGCTGTGCTTACTAGACCCTACTAGTCTATGAAAAAGTAAGATAAATTATTCCTTACAACCATTAAGTGGGATTAAGATATTACATGGGTACATTGTAATTCTTGAAAATACCACCACTTAACATTGATTAGACCACCCATTTATGTTATTCAGTACTCAGTGATTTCATGTTATCTCCATCTACCCCATGAATGTGTTCAATACATAGTGGTGTGACCTTTAGGGTGCCCATAACCTTCTTGAATAACCCTTTCTCCATGAACCCACTTCATACCATTTATGTATAAATCATTATCCATAATTCCTTGAGTTAAGATACTCCTCTTGGAATCCAATTATTTAAAGTCAATTATTTATATTGGTTCCCCCTTTCAAGGAAATATTTGAAACATGGATTTATTGTTATGAAAGGACCCCTCAAGGAATTTATGGTGAATAGAACAATACCCTTTGTGATGATAAGTAACCCCCAATAGTTTTTTTGGTCCTAGAGAAGAGGCCCCCATTAATTCTATATATTATTCCCTAATTGTTCAGTATTAGGTTTTCAATTATTAATTGTCAAACTACTCCCAACAATTTCAATTTCCCATTGACTCAAACATTATTAGGTTATGATTTATCCTTCTCATAACCTGACTATTTAAGTGGATTCAAATACCCTTAATGATACACATTTGTTCATTGTACCCATTTTCAAATAATGATTAAGAAATTCTATTTCTATTCCCATTCATACCTAGTTGTGCCTCTCCATTGATGACATACATTCTTTTTACTAAGATTATCCTCTTATAAAATACTTATCTGGTACTTGGTCATTGTCACATGACCCTAAACTACAAGAAAAATAGTATAAGGACTATGACTATAAACTACATGCACCCATCCATGGGATCTTCTATATCAAAACTAGGCCCTCTAATCACATCAAATATACCTCTCCATTTTTATTTGGAAGATTGACTCATCATTTGGTAAAAGTTTTTTGAACTTAAACATAAGCTCTTCTTAGACCAACTTTCATAACCTTAAAAAATATAAGGAAAGAGAAATTGTACTCACCAATTTGAAAAACCGTAAAAAGAAATCTAGTAAAAAGGTTAGTCTCCACTCTCTAGGCCTAAATATTACATATATTATGAAAAATATTTATTTTTAAAAGAAATAAAGTCACAAAACATGTCAATTTGAAAACCTGTAAAGGGAATATTAAGACAAATATGAGTTTCTACCCACTAATCCTCCCCACTAATGGATTATAAAAATTTTATGGTGCTAATTTGAAGATGTAAAACTCATAGAGACTGCCATTTATCCTTAGTAAAAATTTATCAAAGCTCCTTGTGGTTTGTTGACCTATGAAAAAATTATATCACCCCTTTTTTCCTCATGTATATTGGTCTAAACGACTTGTACGAGGTTTTATTGTCCATGTCAAATGAATTAAAATAACATGACATGTGGTCCATTCTACACGAAACTTAAAATTATCAGATTGGAATGCATCATACAACCTAATATTTTTATTTTAGAGCCAAATCGATGTTAGAGTTTGATGGTGTATGGACCCCTTACCTATGGTCTTACATTAATTAAATAATTCACCTTACCCTAACCTAAATATGAGACCATATATTTTCACTAACACTTGGTAAATATCTATATAGGGGACCCCTTTTCTTAACTATGTGTGACTTGATTCTTATTCTCATTGTATATGTAGTGACATCGCGATCTTCCATCTTGGGCTAAATAAAAAATTATAATTTCATTCCATTTATTTTTCTATCATAGAATTTTTACATTTAACAATTTAGGATATCTGCGATTTGAGTTAAGAAACATCACCTGGAAACCAAACTACCTTGAGTTAATATTCTCCTTTTGTTATATTTATACTTGATTTGAGATTCTACTTTTGGAAAGTATCCCCCCATAGGTTAGTCAACTTCAAGAATCCCACTTGATATTCATGTGATGCGGTAAAGGCCCCTATGTTATCTTATAATTAAATTCTTTTCATATCAAATGAATCCAATTCAAAATGGGGGTTTTTCACTATAAAATATGTTCCACGAATGTTTCCATATAATCCAAGATATACTCCTTAATCAGATAACACGAGTCATGTTTGGGAAGAGAAGAATCCCTAGGTCTGAAGAAGAAGTAAAGGATCTTTACATGCACTTAATTATTTGTCAAAAATAAATGGATTAAGCTACATAAATATTTTTTTCCCATTTTTGTGATGTGTTGTTGAGAACCTTTCACTAGGATTGGACCATGTATTTCACATGTTATTGATGGAAAATTCATCATGATAGAAATTTTTTAAGGATATTATAAGAAACTCTTTTCCCTAAAAAACACCTACTGTAAAGTATCGTAACATATAGGGGTTTATTTAATTTTTGAGGATTTTATTTTATTGGTTGTAGATAAAAAACAAACTTATAGATCAAAAGTTATGAATGTTTGAAGTTAGAATGAGTTTTAAAAAAATCTAGTATCCTGCAAAGGTGAGATCCTTATGCATGTGCCTTAGATTGCACACACCATAGTCCCATGTCAAACTATTATTTATGATCAGGTGTTTGTAAATGCTACCATCATGATGAACCAAAATTATTAGGTCTCCACATGTCCCTATGTCACACATCTCTCTTATTCTCAGGTCCACTTGAATGAGTACAACTTCACACATGACTTATTTTCCCCCATACTCATGTGAACCACCTTCTATGCTTCGCCTACTTTCACACCATTTTAAACCATGTTCTATAAATATACCCTATCAACTCCAATTTTCAACACATATAAATGTTGGTACCAAGTTGGATGATGAATTTTTTAGATGCATGAAGTATTGTATCTTGTTTTCAAGGAAGTTTGAGAAGAAAGGAAATCACTTCACTTTGTATAAGTGGTTGAGGAATGATAAGAAAGTTACAATAATTTCCATGGTAAATATGATGATGGTTTGTAGGTATTTATTTCACAAAGATCATAAGTTTTTGGGAGAACTTGTGATTCATGCTTTATGAAACAAAGGGGGAGAAAATATGATGTCAATCAGCATGGTTTGTCTTAAATAAGTAGGTTCCTAAGATGACGTTGTTTTCTAGTGTTTGCCAAATTTTAGGGTCCAAAATTTGGAGTTGTATAGAATTTCAATTATTGGATATCCTTGAGGATATCATCAAAAAATGGAAAAGGAATTAATTTCATAGAGATAGGATTATTGATGAATACATCACAAAGGAAAAAGAATTCTGACCGTGAACTATGTGATTACGACAAGATTTGTGAATCATGAAGAGATGAAGCATTGTGGAGAGCTTTGTGGAATGAGAGGAGATTTGCAGGGAGAAAGGAGCATTGAAAGTGACCATTATGGCACAAAGTAAGAGAAGGATAATTATAGCAAAGAGGAAGAGGAGAATTGCAGTAATACTTTTCAAATCTGGAAAATAGCCATGGTGCTTCGCGAAGCAACATGATTTTCGGCTGAAATTTCAGAGCTTCACGATTTTGACGGATGTGGAGCTGATTTTGCACCAAAGCTTCTAGGATTGGTGGAATAACCTATAAATAGTCCTCAACCCCCTAAGGAAGAGTATAGAGGCTTAATTAGAATTTAAGAGCTCTCAAATTACAAACAAGGTTCGTGGAAAAAGCGATCTCTGTGAAGGCAGTAAGCTCCGCGAAGGAAAGGACCTTCGCATTGAGCTTTTGAAATTTTTGAAAGAAATTAACTTCAAAAATACCTATTTTTGTATAGAAAAATAGTGAGATATATGATTTAATGAGCTCTGAAAACTAGATAGCCATGTGAACTAGAGTGCTCAGTAAAGCTGGGAGCTTCACGAAGGAGCACTGCAAAGGATCTCTATGAGTTAGAGATTTGTGTACCCAAATTAAGTGAGAAGTGCTTTAAAGTGGACCAAGATATGACTAAGGTATAGGAATATGTATTATTACTAAGTATTTTTAGTTCCTATAAGATTATGGATTGTAATAAAAATAGTTATTTTTAAGGATCAGATTTGTGGAAGTTTTCCAAGAAGCACAGAGATATTGCATTACCCTATTTTTTCTAAGAGGGTGCACACATAAAAATTATGATTAACTCATAATTTCTACATGAGGGAAAGGGAATATACTACTTGTTTTAGTCCACATTAAATAATTATATCTTTAGTTTATTTTTTGGTACAATATTTTCTTTTTACCATACCAAGGACTAGCTACTCTCACTGAGTATTAGACCTTGTAAATTCTTGTATTCTTATGGATGTGTGTTTGGATTGTATTAAATAGGGAAGGATATCCTTAAAAGGATATTAAGGTTTTTTAATTTGAAAGGAAACATAAAAATAAAATATGTCCTTAGTTCACACCCTCACCCTCTCAGTGATACTTGGATCCTAACATGCTATCTTCAATTGGTATCAGAGGGAGGTTCCCTTAATTTATTCTTTACTGATGTTTTGAATAGAAATTATGAAGGAGAATCTAAATTTTGTGAATAGTAAGGTGATTACGATATTTTATGGGAATAATTATCATATCTGGAATGATATAATGATGTATTATCTTATGTATCATGAATATGAAGTTCTTGAAACTAAAACAGATGGATTTCCGACTATTGATTACAAGGTTCCACTTACTCCTGCAAATAAGAAGAATCTTGGGAATGATGGAAGAGATAAAAACTCATTAATATCATCTCTTTTTGAGGGTGAATTTTTAAGAGTGATAGGTGTCACTATAGCCAAAGGACTCTGGGAAAAAACTAAAAAACATTTATAAAGGAAATAAAAAATTGAAAAAGAAAAAATGTCAAATATGGAGGCTAAAGTTTGAAGACTTAAAGATGGGTGAGCATGAATCTTTTGGGTAATTCTTTACCATGATTAATGAAAATTTCAGTATAATCATATGTATTGGTGAAAAGGTAGAGGATTATAGATTTTTTTAAAAGATCTTGAGAATTTTGTATGACAAATTTAATGCTAAAGTTTCATAACTGGAAGATAGAGACCCTAAAACATTATCTCTGGATGATTTTCAAAGAACTCTCATAACTTATGAAATGATAAGGGAGAAAACTATGAAGAGAAAAGAAAAGGTTGATAGAGAAATGCATTTCAAGGATGAAATAAAAGATAAGTTGAAGAAAATTATTATTGAAGATGAAGCTGGTGAATCCAACCTTGAAGATGAGGTATGTTAAAAATATGATGAAATTTTATCCTTGTTTTATAAAAATTTTAAAATAGGCACATATAAATACAAAAGGAAACTCTCTTTGAAATGTTTTAAATGTGGAGATGTTGGCCACTTTGCAGGTAATTGCCCATAAAAAGGGAAAGATAAATATAGTGATGAAGAAGATAGAAGACAAGGAAGGTTATAGAAGAAATAGGGTAACATAGATAAATATTCTAGAAGAGGTAAAAAAAATTTCAAAAAAAAAAGAATGTTTTTGTCAAAAAATGAAGAAGATAATGATAGCGAGACTGAATCTGAAAAACATGTTACTGATAAATCTAGATATAGTACCTTTTTTTCACCAATGAATAATTAATAATATAAGAGTAGTAGTTTTGGAGAATAAGAAACACAAATTTAACAGTATTTGAAAGAAGAGCCGAAGGAATGTTTGAGAAATATCAATAGTATAGAGAAGGAAAAGATGAAATTGACAAATTAAAGCCCTTCATTAAAAGACCAAGAAGGTTTTACTGATGAGAAATAAAAATTAGAAAATAATATTGATTATCTGAAGAATTCTCTTGAGAGTAAAAATAATCATAATGATCGTCTGGAAGTAAAGATGAAGGCAAAAGAATATGAGTTGGAACTTTTCTAACATAAACTTTCTAAATATAAGGAAAGGAACACAAGATTCAAAAACTCTTTTATAAAAGTTGGTGAATGTTATGCTAAGAATGAACCTATTAAGGATCAATAAAATTTACTTTCAAAGCTTGAAAAGAAATACTGAAACAGTTCTAATAAGAGAAATGATAGAAAGGATATGTATGTGGTCAAAGTTAGAAATATTGAAAAACCAGAAGCATCTAAAAATCCTGAGTCAAGAAATATTTCTACGAATTCGGGTTCTGGTATGTTTGAACAGAAATTAGAGATGAAGAAGAAATATACAAATGAAAATATGAAGGTATATGATCAGTGTAATCCTGGTAAGAATATTTTTGAGAAGCATGTTCACAACTCCGGTCAGTATGGAAGTTTCAAAGGGATATATTCATTCTACGGATACTGTTGGTATTGTGGTGGATTCAGACACATGGAAAATTTGTGTTGGTTCAACCAACAACATCACTATTATTCCACAAGATTTTAAAGACAAGGATTGAGGGGGATTCAATCTTATCAAAAGAAAAAAAAATCTAAAAATAAAGTCCAAAATATATCTGAGAAGGTTGGTGTGAAATTTTAGAATAGGTTCCAACCACTAGAAACTATCTGTGAAAGATGTGATCAACCTGGACATCTTGATAAGAGTTGTTTGATTGTATTACCAAAACATGAAAAGTTTTTTAAAAAATCTTAGAAGACAAATATTTTAAAGTCTAAGAATGGAAGATCTTCTTGTTCTGAAAAGAAAGAGTGGTTGGTTGTCTAGCCAGAACACATTGATATGGCTAGGATATTGGAGGAAGAATAACTGAAAGTGGAAGAAAAGGATGAACATAAAGCTCTTATTATTGAAACCACTTTGAAATATATGAAAGGAGAATGGAACTAGATCTTTGATAGTGGTTTTTCTTATCATATGACTAGAGAATTAATGTTGTTAAATAATGTGAAATATTTCAATGAAGGAAAAATTACATTTGGAAATGATGAATCTCTAAGGATCAAAGGTGTTGGATCATCCATCATTGGAAAAGAAAAAATGAAATCTAGGAAAAAACTATATGTTGATGGGATAAAACACAACATAATAAGTGTGTCACAACTTTTTGATGATTTCAACAAAGAAATCTTTAGAAAAATGGACTTTTTATAAAAAATGAAGATGATGGAAAGTTAGTTACAAGAGGTCAACGTACCAATGGTAACTTGTTCCAAGTTGGGGAAGTTCAAAACTCTTTTTACATGGGTTCAGGGGATGAAAATCAGTTGTGGCATAAAAGGTTGAGACACATTTGTAAAATAAAAATAAGAAGATTATCAACATGAGATAGTGTTCGATACATTCATGATTTATCAATATGAAGAGATTGGGGTTTCACTATTTGTCAAAAAGGGAAGATCATGAATACGGTGCACAATAAAGTTGACATTTGTTCAAAACAACCTCTAAAACTCATCCACTCTGATATCTGTGGTCCAATGAGAAAAAAATAAAGAAATGGAGACAAGTACTTAAGAACTTTCATTGATGATTTTAATCTCATTACATGTGTTATTTATATGAGGCATAAGTTAGATGCTCTAAAAACGTTTAGAAGTTTCAAAAGGAAAAATGAGAAGGAATGTGAGTATTTAGTAAATAAGTTGAGAACTAACAATAGTGGTGAATGAAAGAATTAATATTTTGAAAATTATCTTTAGAATCATGGAATTAGATATAAGTTCAGTTCATTATACACACCTCAACATAATGGGGTTGCTGAAAGAAAAAATAGGAGTTTGGTGGACATGAGGTGAACTATGTTACTTGAACATGGTCTCTCTCATTACTATTGAAGGAAATGCATGAGTAATACATTGTATATATAGAATCGATGTTTCTACATGAAAAATTCAGATATGATTCAATATGAATTTTTCTATGGAAAAACTCCATGTCTAAAACACTTATGAGGTTTTGGGAGTCCGTGGATTATAAAGAAGAAAGGTGGAAACCTTGGAAAGTCTGAGAAAAGAGGTGATGATGGAATTTTTGGTGGGTATTCTATAGAAGTAAGAGGATATAGATGAATCAAAAAAGAAACAGTAAGAATTATTGATTCTACAGATGTTAAAGTTGTTGAAAATTTTGAGAAAGAAAAGCATTAATATGTTAATGTGGAAGTTGAGGATATTAGAGAATAATTTTTTTAATAATACTGATAATGCTACATATTGTGTTAATCTTAAACCTGAAGAGGAATCAAACTCCGCAATCTCAAGCGATGAGGGTGAAATTCAAACAGCTCATCCTAGGATTTGAAAACAAGTAGAGGCTCAAAAATTATTGGAGACCAACATCAGAGGGTTCAAGTAAGAATAAAAATGAATACTATTATACATAGTTCTCTCTATTCGAAAGTTGAACTGAATGATGTGAATGAATAATTTGAGAATCTAGAATGGGTTCAGGATATGAATGAAGATCTTGATTAGATAGAGAAGAATGATACTTTGGAGCTTGTACCCAAGATGGACAATAAGAACATTATTGGCATAAAGTGGGTTTCCAAAACTAGCCGAATGAAGATGTTGAAGTGATAAGAAACAAAGAAATATTGGTTTAAAAAGGGAATTCAAAAATTTAAGGCATTGATTTTGATGAAATCATTTCTTATATGAAAAGGTTAGAAACAATCAGAGTTTTTATTTCTATTTTGACCAAACGAGGCTAAAAAATCTTTAAAATGGATTTAAAATATGAATTATTGAATGGAGATCTTGATGAGGAAGTTGACATTGATAAACCTTGTGGATTTATTATTGGAAAATATGAAACTTATGTGTGCAAGTTGATAAAGTATTTGTAAGGTATAAAAAAAGCACCAAGGGAATGGTATTCAAAACTGAATTCTTTATTGAGGAAAATGAATTTCATGAAAGGAAGAGTTGACAAAAATATTTACAAAAAGGAATTTCAAGAGTTTTATCTAATCATAATTGTTTATATCGATGATAATATATTTATTGGGAATGATGAATGATCTTGTACAAGATTTTCTGAGAATATGAAGAAGTTGTTTAATATGTCCATGCTTGGAGAAGTGAAATACTTTCTTGGACTGCAAATTTCACAGAAGAAGAATCACAGTTTTCTATCTCAAGAAAAGTATACTAAAGAACTACTGAATAAGTTTGGAATGGAAAATTGAAAACCAGTTTCCACACCAATTGAAGTGGGAACCATGTTGTCTAAAGATAGATAAGGTAAGGAAGTAGACCCGAAAGAGCTTCAAAAGCTGAATGGAAGTCTGTTATATTTGACTTCCTCAAAAAGAGTCTCTTATATTTTATTAGAAGTCTTTTATATTAGAAGACCTGACATATTCTATGTTGTTACCATATGTGCAATATTTCAAAGTGATCCTAAAGAATCACATTTGATTTCTGGAAAAATTATTCTCAGATATATCAAAGGTACAAATTTTTTTTGGAATCAGGTATTATGGATTAAAGAATATTGAACTGTTTGGGTATTCAGATGTTGATTGGGTAGGAAACCTTGATGATAGAAGATCTACATCAGGTGGAGATTTATTTGTTGGAAAAATTTGTGTTAGTTTACATAAAAAGAAATAGAATTTATTAACTCTTAGCACAACTAAATCTGAGTATGTTGCTACTACTCAAGATGTTACCCAACTAATGTTGATTAAGACTCAGTTGGAATATCAACTTGTTGAAGTAAAGTTACCTTGTCTCTTGGGTTATGACAGCCGAAGTGAAATAAATATTACATGGAATCTGGTACAATATTCCTTTTCAAAACATATTGACATAAAGTACCACTTCATCAAAGAGCATGTGTATAAGAATGAGTTAAACCTAGATTACGTTCCTATATCAGAAAAAGATGATGATATATTCACAAAACCTTTACTGAAGGAACCATTTGTAAAATTGAGGTTGAACATGGGTTTCCCACCCCCTTCTCATCAAGGTTGAGGTACATGTTTATGTCCCCTCTCTCATATTAACTTTGGATAGTTTTTTCTAGGGGGAGAATTGTTATAAATCTATCCTTATCACAACATGAATAAATGTGGAGTTGTGGGTAAACTATGAATTCAGAAAGTATGTCTGTGAAATATTCTAATTGTTTGTTGAAATGGTTGTAGAATGTTTATTGATTGGTTTTAGAAAAAAAAAATTTATTCCAGGAATGTTGATGAAGTGAAGAAGGATAATGATGAAAGATTATGTGATGTGGTCTCATAGTGACTAATTTTGGATAACATGGTCTTGATGACAATAATTCTTGTTTCCTAAAACGTGTTATCTCATGCAGGCTTAGAATTTTTGATAAGTTACCCACTTATTTTGGTTTCAATGTTCAGTGGTTTATGAATCTTGGTTGGAAATAAAATCCAGAGGAGGAGATTTTTGGGACCAAGTTGGCTGATGAATTTTTTGGATGAAAAAAGTATTTTTTTTTCAAGGAAGTCTAAGAAGAAATGAAATCACTTAAATTTTTATAAGTGGGAGAGGAAAGGTAGAAAAGTTACAATAATTTACATGGTAAATCTGATGATGATTTTCTATTATGTATTTCACAAATATCATAAATTTATTGGAGAACTTGTGATGCAGGCATTATGAAGGAAAGAGGGAGAAAAGATGTAGTCAATCATCATGGTTGGTATTGTAGAAGCAGGTGTCTATGATGGTGTAGTTTTCTAGTGTTTTCCAAATTTTGGGGTCCAAAATTTGGATTTGTCTAGAATTGTGATTTTTGGATATCCTTGGAGATCTCATCAAAATATGTAAAATTCATGAATTTTGTAGAGAGAGGATTTTCACAAGGGAAAAAAGAATTCTGATGGTGATCTATGAGATTACGACAAGCATTTCAAATGGAAAATAGAAGAAGAATTGAAGAGATATTTGTAGCATGAAAGGATATTTTTGGGGAAAAAAGAGCATTGGAGTGAGAATTGAGGCATAAAGGAAGAGAATGATCATTTTAGCATAGAGGAAGAAGGATCATTTTGGTGATGCTTTGTGAATCTAGGAAATAAACACGATGCTTCGTGAAGAAGCATGATTTTTGGCTGAAATTTTAGAGCTCCACTAATTGGAATGATGTGGAACTAACTTTACACCAAAGGTTCATGGATTGGTGGAATCTCTAATAAATAGACCTAGAACCCCTTGAGAAGAGTAATGAGACTTAATGAGAATTTTAGATCTCTCAAATTTCAAAGAAGGTCCATGGAGAAAGCAAGCTCTACTAAGGCAGTAATCTCTACGAAGGAAAGGAACTTTATAGAGAGCCATTGAGCTTTGTGAAAAATGTAAACTTCACGAAGAACATTGCGTGCTCAGGGAAATAGTGAGCTCTGCAATCTAGTGATCTCTATAAACTATTGATCCTTGCAAACTAGAGTGCTCTGCGAAGTTGGGAGATTTTTAAAGGTTCTCTGTGAAGGATCTGTACAAACTAAATATTTGAGTTCCCAAATTAAGTGAGAAGTGCTTTCAAGTGGATCAAGATATGACTAGGGTATATGACTGAGTATTATTACTAAGTCTAGGTAGTTCTCATAAGTTTCTGGAAAGGAAAGTGAAGAGTTGTCTTCAAAGATCAGATTTGTGAAATTTTTTCAAGAAGCACAAAGATATTTCATTACCCTATTTGTGTTAAGAGGGTGGACACACACTTGAGGATTATATACCAAGTACTACCAGAGTGAAAGGGAATATCCTAATCATTGTATTCCACATTAAAGTATTATCTATTTACTGGATTGTGTGGTACACTATTATCTTCGTACCATATCTAGGACAAGCTACCCTCATTGAGTAGTGAACCTTGTAAATTCTTGTCTTCCTATGGATGTGTGTTTGGATTGTGTTTAGTTGGGAAGGAGATCCTTAACAAGAGATGAAGGTTGTTTCATTTGTAAGTAAACATAAAAAGAAAAGATATCACTTATTCACCCCTCCTCCTCTTAGTGATACTTGGATCCTGACTTGGTAACTTCAATTGGTATCAGAGAGAGGTTCCCTTTATTTATTATTTTCTGAAGTTTTAAAGAGAAATTGTGATGAAGAATATAATGTGTGTGAATAGTAAGGGGATTATGATATTTTATGGGATGAATCATCATATCTAGAAAGATAGAATGATTCCTCATCTTATGTCTCTTGGATATGAAGTTCTTGATACTACAACAGATGGATTTACTGCTATTGAGGACAATGTTCCTCTTACTCCTGCTGATAAAAAGAATCTAGAGGATGATTGAAGAGATAAAAATGAAATAATCTCATCTTTTTCTGAGAGTTAATTTTTAAGAGTGAAAGGTGTCACTACAGCCAAAGTAATCTGCAACAAACTGAAAAACATCTATGAAGGAAGTACAAAAGTGAATAAGGAAGAACTTCAAATATGGAGGCTGGAGTATGAAGACATAAAGATGGGTGAGAATGAATCTGTTGGGGAATTATTTTCTGGGATAAATTACACTATCAG
The DNA here is from genome assembly GCA_963277665.1 of Viscum album. Lineage (NCBI taxonomy): Eukaryota > Viridiplantae > Streptophyta > Magnoliopsida > Santalales > Viscaceae > Viscum > Viscum album. The sequence goes on from OY728122.1 coordinate 1,790,359,519, forward strand.
TACAATCAGATGCTTTTGTGAAAATTTATAGGATTCTATAGTTGTTGAAGAGACCTTGAGAATTATGCCCAAAAATTTTGATTCTAAAGTTTAATCACTGGAAGACAGATACACCGAAACATTATCTCTGAATTATTTTCATAGCACTCTCATCACTTATTAAATGAGAATGGAGAAGACTATAAATAGAAAAGAAAAAGATGAAAGAGAAATATCTTTAAAGGCTTCAAATAAAGGGAAGATAAAGAATATTATTATTAAATATGTTGCTGGTGAATCCAACTTTGAAGATGAGTTATGTCAAAATTTTGATGAAATTTTATCATTGTTTTCTAAAAATGTTAAAAGAGGCATAGGGAAATACAAAGGATAACTACCTTTTAATTTTTTTAATATGGAGTTGTTAGCCACTTTACAGCTAATTTCCTTCAAAAAGGGAATGTTGAAGACAATGATGAAGAAGACAAAAGAAAAATAACTTCATCGACGAAATAAGGTGACAAAGATAAATATTCTTGCAGTGGAAAAGATAAAAAGTTCTTCAAGTAAAAAAGAATAATCCTGTTTTCAAAAAATGAAGAAGATAATGATAGTGATATTGAATCTGAAAAATATGTTTCTAAGAAAGCTAGAGAGAGTAAATTTTTTGCAATAGAGAATAATAAAGAATATGAGGGTACTAGTTTTGAAGAATAAGAAACTCAACTTGAACAGTATCTGAAAGAAGAGCTAAAGGAATGATTGAGAAAGATCATAAGGCTAGAGAAGGAAAATAGGAAATTGAAAAATGAAATCCCTTCATTAAATGAGAAATAAGGTTTTCCGAATAGGAAAATAAAGTTTGAAAAGAAGATTGATGATTTGAGTAATTCTCTTAAGAGTGAAAAGAATCATAATGATCATCTAGATGTAAAGATGAAGTCAAATGAAGATGAGTTGGAACTTATCCAACATAAACTTTATAAAGCTGTGGAAAAGAACACAGGGTTCAAAAAATCTGCTATAGAATATGGAGAAAGTTATGCTAAGAATGAACCTAATAAGGATAAATAAAAGTTACCTTTAAAGGTATATAATAAATATAGAACTGGTTTTGATAAGAACAATGCTGGAAAGGCTATGCATGTGGTCAAAGTTAGCAATACTAAAAAATCAAAAACATATAAAATTAGATAGTCTAGAAATAATAATACTACTTATTGTTCTGGTATGTCTGAATTGAAATCTAAGCTGAAGAAGAAAGTTACAATTGAAAATATGATGGTCAATGGTCAGCAGAATTCTGGTAAGATGGTTTTTGAGAAGCATGCTCACAACTCCAGTCAGTATGGAAGTTTCAGAGGGAAATATTCATTCTATGTCTACTGATGGTATTGTGGTGGATTCATACCCAAGGAAAATATGTGTTGATTCAATCAACCACATTACTACTATTCCATAATCTTTAAAAGACAAGGATTTATGTGAATTAAATCTTTTAAAAATAAAAAATCTCAAAAGAAAGTCCATAAGATATCTGAGAAGGTTGGGGTGAAAGTTGAGAATAAATTACAATGACTAGAAACTATCTATGAAAGATGTGATCGACCTATAAATCATTCTAAGGGTTGTATTATTGTGTTATCAGAATAAGAATTTTTTTAAAAAAATTATCAAAATATATAGATTTTAAAGGCCAAGAAAGATAGATCTACTTTGTCCTAAAAGAAATAGTGATTGGTTGTCTAGCTAGAACACATTGACTTGGCTATGAAATTGGAGGAAGCACAATAAAAAGTGTAAGAAAAGGATGAACCAAAAGTTGTTGTTGCTGAAACCAATTTGAAAGATATGGAAGGAGAATGAAACTATATCCTTAATAGTGGTTGTTATTCTCATATGATATGAGACATAAATTTGTTAAAGAATGTGAAAGATTTCAAATAAATAATAGTGAAATTTGGAAATGATGAATCTTTAATGAGTAAAGGCGTTGGATCATCCAACATTGGAAAAGAAAAGATGAAATATTGGAAAACATTATATGTTGATGGGATGAAACAAAACCTGCTAATTGTTTCAAAACTATGTGATGAGGTAAAAAATTCATCTTAGAAAAGATTGATTTTTTTGTGAAAAATGAAGATAATGGAAAGGTAGTCACAAGAGACCAATGTACAAAAGGAAACTTGTTTCAAGTTGATGAAGTTCAGAACACTTGTTATATGGGTTTGGGGGATGATAATTAGTTGTGACATAAAAGGATGAGACACATGTGTCAAATAAACATGAGAATATTATCAACATGAGATAGTGTTTCATACATTCTTGATTTATTAACATGAATAGATTGGTGTTGTAATATTTTTCAAAAAGGGAAGATCACAAATACAATGCACAAGAATGTTGACATTTGTTTAAAACAACCTCTGGAATGTATCTACTCTGATATATGTGGGCCAGTGAGAAAACAAAAAAAATTACAAAAGTAATTCATCACTTTCTTTGATGATTTTACTCACATTACATGTGTTATGTATATAAGGAATAATTCAGATGCTCTGAAAATGTTTAAAATATACAAAAGGAAAGCTGAGAAAGAATGTGAGTATTCAATAAAGAAGTTCAGAACTGACAATGGTGGTGAATAGAAGAATGAATAATTTAAAAATTATCTTGAGAATCATGGAATTTGACATGAGTTCATTTCACCACACACACCTCAAAACAATGTGGTTACTGAAAGAAATAATAGGATTTTGGTGGACATGGGGTGAACTATGTCACTTGAACATGGTCTCTATCATTACTATTGGAGGCAAGCCATGATTACTGATATGTATATACAGAACTGATATTTCTATAGGCCAAATTTAGATATGACTCCATACAAAATTTTCTATAGAAAAACTCCAAGTGTGAAACACTTAAGAGTTTTGGGAGTCCATGCAATATAAATAAGAAAGGTGGAAACCATGGAAAGTTTGAGAAAAGAGGAGATGATGAAGTTTTTGTTGGCTATGATCTATAAAGAATATGACATAGATCTATCAACAAAGAAATAGTAATAATTATTGATTCTTTAGATGTGAAAGTTGTTGAAAATGTTGAGAAAGAAGAGCAGTCATATGCTTATGTGGAAGTTGAGAAGGATAGAGAAGATTTTGTTAATAATCCTAATAATGCTGCAGATTATTTTAATCCTACTCAAGAAGAGGAATCAAACTCATCAATCTCAAGTGATGAGGATGAAATTCAAATAGCTCACTCTAGGATGAGGAAACAAGTGGAGGCTCAGAAAATTATTGGAGTTCAACATTAGAGGGTTCTAATAAGAAGAACAACGAATTATATGACACGAAATTCTCTCTATTTGAAAATTGAACCGAATTATGTGAATAAAGAATTTGAGCATCCAAGATGGGTTTAGGATATGATTGAAGAGATTGATTAGATATATAAGAATGATACTTAGGATCTTGTACCCAAGCCGAACAAAAAGAAAATTATTGGTACAAAGTGGGTTTTCTGAAAAATTATGAATGAAGATGGTGAAGGTGATAACAAACAAAGAAAGATTGGTTTGAAAAGGTTATTCAAAAATTGAAGGCATTGATTTTGATAAAACCTTTTCTCCAGTGGCAAGGATAGAAACAATAAGAGTCTTTCTTGCTATTGTTGTACAATGAGGATATAACATCTTTCAATTGGATGTCAAAATCACATTCTTGAATGGTGACCTTGATGAAGAAGTTTACATTGATCAACCTTGTGGATTTGTTATTGGAAAAGATGAAACTTATGTGTATAGGTTGAAGAAGGATTTGTATAGGATAAAACAATAACCTAGGGAATGGTATTCAAAACTGGATACTTGGTTTAGGAAAATGAATTTCATGTAAGGAAGAGTTTACAAAAATCTTTACGTAAAGGAATGTCAGGAGTTGTCTATGATCATAATTGTTTATGTCGATGAAATTTTCATTGATAGGAATGATGAATGATGTTTTGAAATATTCTCTGAGAAGATGAAGTAGTTTTTAGAGATTTCCATACTGGGAGAAATGAAATAATTTCTTGGGATGCAAATTTCACAGAAGTAGAATCACATTTTTTTTCTCACGAAAATTATGCTAAAGAACTTCTGAAGAAGTTTGGAATAGAAAATTTGAATCTAGTTTCCACACCAATTTCAATGGGATCCAAGTTGTTTAAAGATGAAAATGGTAAGGAAGTTTACAAAAAATTATTTTTAATGCTAATTAGAAGTATGTTATATTTGATTGCCTCAAGATCTAACGTAGTCTATGTTTTTACCTTATGTGAAATATTTCAGAGTTCTCCTAAAGAAAAACATTTTATTGTAGGAAAAAGAATTCTCAAATATATTCAAGTCACAAAAACATTGGAATTATGTATTATGGATCAAATAATATTGACTTTTTTGGGTATTCATATGTTGATTGGGCAGAAAATGTTGATGATAGAAGATATATATCTGGAAAAGTTTTCTTTATAGGGAAAAGTTATGTTAGTTGGCATATAAAGAAAAATAATTCTGTAACTCTTAGAACAGATGAATCTGAGTATGTTGCTACTACTCAAGCTGCTACCCAACTAATGTATATGAAGACTCTGTTGGAATAGCTACTTGTTGAAGTAATGTTACCTTTTCTCTTGGGTTTCGATAATCAAATTGAAATCAATCTTACACGGAATACGATACAATATCCTCATTCAAAAAAATATTGACATATAGTACCACTTCATCAAAGATAATATGGAGAAGAATGTGTTAAAGTTATAGTATGTCCCTACATCATATCAAGTTGCTAATATAGTCACAAAACCTTTACCAAAGGAACAATTTTCAAAATTGAGGTTGAACATGGGTATCCAACCCCCTTCTCATCAAGGTTGAGGTAGATGTTTCTATCCCCTATATCATCTTACTTTTGGATAGTGTTTTCAAGGGGGAGAATTGTTATAAATCTATCCTTATGGAGGAATGAATAAATAGGGAGTTGTGGGTAATCTATGAATTCATCATGTAAGTGTGTGAACTATTCTAACTATTTGTTGAAATGGTTGTAGAATTGTTATAGAGTGTTTGTAGGAAACATTTTTTTATTCTAGGAATGGTCATGAAGTGAATAAAGATAAGGAGGAATGATGATGTAATTTGGTTTCACAGTCACTAATTTTGGATAACATGGTCTTGCTGTCAATAATTATTGTTTCATACAATGATTAAGATCACGTAGGCTTAGAAATTTTGATAAGTGACTCATTTCTTGAGGTTTTAGAGTTCGGGGATTTATGAATCTTGGTTGGAAACACAATCCAAAGCAAGAGATTGTTGGGACGAAGTTGGATGATTAATTTTTTGGATGGATGAAGTATTGTCTTTTTTTTCAAGGAATATAGAGAAGAAAGGAAGTCACTTCACTTTGTATAATTGTGTGAGGAAAGATAGGAAAGTTAAAAGACTTTCCATGGTAAATATGACCATGATTTTCTGGTCTATATTTCACAAAGATCATAATTTGGTTGGATAAATTATGATGCACGATTTATGAAGGAAAGGGGGAGAAAATATTCTTTTAATTAGCATGGTTGGTCTTTCAAAATTAGGTGTCTAAAATGGTACAGTTTTCCAGTGTCTGCCAAATTTTGGGGTCCAAAATTTGGAGTTGGTTAGAATTGAAATTTTTGGATATCCTTGAAGATATCATAATAATATGGAAAAGGAATTAATTTTACATATATAGGATTATTGAATAATAAATCGCAATGACAAAAATAATTCTGATGGTGAGCTCTATGGTTATGAAAAGCTTCGTGAATTTTGAAGAGAAGAAGCACTATTGGGAGATTTATAGCATGAAAAGAGATTTGTGGGGAGAAAGGAGAATTGAAAGTGAGCATTTTGGTGAAATGAAAGAGAAGGATAATTTCAATGTAGGGGAAGAAGGAGAATTGTAGTGATGCTTTGAGAATCTATAAAATAGCCATGGTGCTTTGCAAAGTAGCGTGATTTTTGGCTAAAATTTCAGAGCTCCACAGTTTGGACTAACGTAGAATTGACTTTGCACTGAAGGTTTGAGTATTTGTGGAATCACCTATAAATAGTCCTTGGACACCTCAAGAATAGTAGAGAAACATAATGATAATTTTAGAGCTCTCGAATTGCGTAGAAGGTTCGTGGAGAAAGCGAGCTCTACGAAGGCAGTAAGCTCCGCAAAGGAAAGGAGCTTTGCGGGGATCCATTGAGCTTTGCAAAAGAAGTGAACATTGTAAAGACCAATTTGTTCTTATAAAAATAGTGATCTTCATGATCTATTGATCACTAAAAACTAGAGAACCTTGTGAACTAGGGTGCTCTGTGAAGATGGGAGCTTTCTGAAGGAGATCTGCAAAGTATCTCTACGAGCTGAAGATTTGAGTACCCAAATTAAGTGAGAAGTTCTTTCAATTGGATCAAGATATGGATGGGGTATAGGAATAAGTATTATTACGAAGTCCAGTTAGTTCCTATAAGCTTCTGGATAGGGAAGTGAAGAGTTGTTTTCAAGGATAATTTGTTTAAAGTTTTTAAGAAGCACAAAGATATTGCATTACCCTATTTGTGCTAAGAGGGTGCACACACACACTTGAGGATTGTATCCAAAGAAATATATGAGTGAAAGGGAATATCCTACTCATTTTATTCCATATTAAAGGATTTTACCTTTAGTGGATTCTGTGGTACATTATTATCTTCATACCATACCAAGGACTAGCTAATCTCATTGAGCATTGAACCTCATAAATTCTTGTGTTCCTGTGGCTGTGTGTTTGGATTGTGTTTAGCAGGGAAATAGATCCTTAAAAATAGATACAGGTTGTTTCATTTGAAAGGAAACATAAAAATAAAATATATAACTAATTAACACCCTCCCCCTCTCAGTGATACTTGGATCTTGACTGGGTAACATTAATAAATACACCTAAAAGAAGAATTAATGTATGGTATCCCTTTTCCATTTTTATTCTAGATCCCCCTCACTAGGGAATTGTGCACCCTAGTCATATTAGGGATTATATAATAACTAAACCCTTAATCGAGTCATCCTTATAGAATCCTTCCTGAGTGTGAATCCACCCATGTCTCTTATATAACACCCTCAAATTTCAAGGTAAATTGTTAGTACGTTTTTTAATATCTTCGTTAGATTGTTTTTCATCTTTTGAGATGTGTTAGAGGTGTTCAGATGTTTGGAGTTTATATTTTGTATTAATTATGTATATAGAGTTTCTTTTTCCATTTTTAGGGTCACTTCATCATGGTGTTAGGAATGGTGCTGTTTATGTTGAAGTTTCTTGGAGTATTGAACGTGGATGATTTTTTTTGGATTTGGGTGTTTTCAGAAACATTGTAGTGTTGGATGTTTGATCATAGAGTGCACTATAGAATGTGACACACCATGCTTATCCATGTTAAAATAATTTTTCCATGGTGTTACACCCTTTCTACATGGGGATGGTGGCATTGATTAATAATCTATTTTGAGTAAAGCAGGATTGACGTGGTTCTCAGAAATTCCTATTGTCATAAATAGGAAACATGGAGCTCTCCATTCCATGGTCCTATGTTTAGAAAGGATAAAACAGATTTAGTTTTGGTGTTTCACCATAGTGGAAGACATAATGGAATTTCAATGAGGGTAATTATGGAACAAGGTCTCTAAATTTAAATGAATTGAAACTGGCCATTCATTGACCATAGACACTATAAAATATTTATATTTTACCAATTTATAGTGAAGGATATCAAAATTCCTCCATTTAAAGAAATCCCAAGCTCCATTAGATCTATTTTTTGGATCTTCCTCTTGAACTTATCCAACCATTATCACACATTTCACTATATATCCATGATTTGACTATTATAGACCACTTGGATCAAGGATTGGGGACTAGATCTATTGAGGATCACTTTCTTTATCTTTATTGGATCTAGAATCGTTGGTGTTAGTGGTTCTCATTGGGTAAGAATAATTGAATTATATCTCATATGATATCCTTATCTTAAATATTGTTTATAGAATCTTTTTGAAATTATTTAAGGATGGTTCTAGGTATTTTTGATGTACATGCTTGGTATGAGTGGTAATTCTTAGATTTGGGAATCAATAATCTTTAGGTTGGAATTCCTTACCATTTTGGGACTTTGTATGAAATTTTATGTTATGATTCACATGCAAGTGCATTTGTAGACCATGAGTCCCTTTATTCATATGGAATTATTGTGCCTTGTAACACTTTTCCTTGAATAAGTATGCATTCATTTATTTTGGAAACTATGATTCTCCTATCTGGTAACAAGTAACAAGTGTAACATTCATGGCTCAGTTAATCCCTTAGTGGGGAAGAATGTGCGACATGGTGTGTAATGACTATGGTGGTGTCTTGAATAATATATTCCATGGTATGATGAACATGGCTCTTGTCCTAAGATAGGGAAGCTAGGCATGATGGACTTGTGTCTCGACCTGAGATTTTTTTTGCAGGGAATTGTGACCTTGTGGCCTAATATGAAGCTTGATGTAATTATTACTTATTTAGGTACTTTTATTGTCCTTATGGATTATTCTATGATTAATGAAATCATATGTAACTTATTTTATAGTGTGGATCCAAAGCAGGAAGATCTAGGGTTTATGGTATTTTTGTTAGCACATGATGACTCAACACTTAATTTTTTATTTATGAATTTACATATTTTCATGGAATAAAATTTTATATATTTTTAATTTTTTTTAAGAATTCATTGGTGGTTTCCTATTGGGGTTATACTCACACCATATGTGGGAACCTTGGTGTGCATGAAAAATTTATAGTGAGAGATCTAGGGAAGGGAACAAACACTATGTTAGGTAGAAGAGTAGGAAGATCTTGGAAGATAAGGGAGAAAACAGGATATAATATCAACTATTTATAAATTATATTAATTTTATTTTATTATATTTTCATAAATTGGTTGACCAATCATTTTGGGGGTCATTTGGTTTTCCTCATATGACTCGTATGACATTTCTTACTATATTACATTACTACTTTAATTTTCACTATGTTTATCCATGATTATTTATTTTTTTAGTATTTTTATAATGTATGGATATTATTACCAAGGGAATAGTCTCCCCATAATACTATTTAGACACTCATTTCTTGTTGTATGAGGTTATGTGACACTATGTCCTAGACCCAGTGATTCAGGCTGAGGCATTAAAAAGTTGTATAATAGTATTTTTACTTCTTTTTTACTCTCATTATGCGGATTATATTTTAGTCAATGTATAAAGGAGATAGGTTGTGTAAAAATAGAGTAGAGGAGTCACTTTTGTGCCTATATTTTCCATGTTTAATGGAGCTTTGAGTTACTGGGGTATATGATTTCTATTATTAGTTTTTCTTTTACAATTTCATACTAATTCATCGTATCATTGTTCTATTATAGATTATGGGATTTGGGTGAAATAATACATCATGACTTGGAACATTGGTTCACATATCATATGCCTATTTTTTTGTCATACATAGTAGTTCAATAAAGTAAGTGTCATTAGTAATTTGTATTTTTTTCTTTTTGTGATATTACTATGCTAACATTTAAATTATTCAAACCAAATAATTCTATTTCTTATCATATGTATATGACTAAGAAAAATGTGCTAGTGTAGAAGAATTATCTTAGTTCATGGGTAGTGATAATGGGGTTATTTCTTATAGATGTCAGTAACGTCTTAGGATGCGTCTTTCCATTGCGATATTTGGTGTGTGCCAATATATTTCATGAATCTTATTAGAAATTATAGGATTTTATAAGTGTCTTTTGTGGAAGTTAATATAATTACACCTGGATGAAATCTTGTAGGACCACCTAGGGAAGTAGGTTGAAATACCTCTATAAAGCAATATTTTTCTATTGTACTAATGAAAAGCAAGGAAGATAGAGATGAGGATGCTTCCACAGCCGGTCCATTGGTTCAGGAAATAGTGTTGCTCTATCCAAGAGTCCTTTGGCTGGTACCTATTCAGGGAATAGGACCTTACAAGGTTGGACTGAAAATGGTTATTTATTCATTGGATTTCCAGATCAAGCATCCCTATGTCTTCCAGGGCACTAGAACCCCCCATGATAATGGGGATTGAATTGAAACCATCAAGGGAATATTTGGTCTGGTAAATACTCTAGATGAATAATGTGTAAAATTGGCTATGTATATGATCCAGGGATTGGATATAAGATGGTGAAGCATCATGTACTCAGATGGAATGCCTAAGGATCTGACTTGGAAGACCTTCAATGTCCTCTTCTTTTAGGATATTCTCCTAGACACACTAAAGACAGAGCATTCTTAGGAGTTTATGGAGCTTCAGTATGGCATGATCACAATGGATACTTTTTTCTCATTTTATGTAGTTGCTTAATTTTCTCCTCTATTGGAGATGAATGATGAATAGAGGGGTTAAAATTCCAATATTTACCTTTGAATAGAGCCGAGTCACCATGATATAAATTTCAATATGAAGACATACTATAACGTGTTTCAAAAGGCTCTCATGACTGAGAAGGGATTTAAGGGGGGTAGAGAAACATGTATTCTTCTAGATCTTAGTGGATTGGTGAGTGGTGTCACTAGTGTTGTTAATGGTTCCTTTTCCAACAATAGGAAGAGGTAGTTATAGTACATTCTCCAAGGCGGTGATAGACAACTATAACAAATAAAGGTTTATTTATCTCCCTCTATGGTAGAAGGAACTTCCTAGTGTTTTAACTATGGATAGTGAACATACTAATATAGATATTTTTTATCATTGAGAGGTGGATAGGGTGAATCAAGGATCTTCTCAGTTTTTTCATTTTCTTATTTATGAAATAATATTCACTTATTTTTAGTGAGATATGACTCTTATAGAAGATAAGAAAACAAGAACAACCATAAGAAGACAAGAATTAACATGGTTCGCTCCTTAATAATATTATCCAGTCCTTGATATGGATTTAAGTAATCCAATACCAATCAAACCACTAGAAAATAATCTTTTTTGTGGTTACAATAAGAAGAAAATATAATTTCACTTGAATTGCACTATAGTTAATCAATTGTGAATGTGATCTTTACATAGATAAAATATATATAAAAAGTTTTTAAACAAATGTAAAAACCTTCACTAACATGATTTAGTATGTTGTCACTATGCTACTGGAAATTTTCACACACTTGACCTTCATTGAAATACTTTTTTCACATCTTGACATTCTTGCACAGTAGTAAGAAAAAACCTCCTTTCGTCCAATAATAATTCATCTTAAAACCTCATTCAATATAATGCATATGGCGTGTCTATCCAGTGTACTCGATATGATGTAATTTTTATATAGTGATACCATTACACCTTGATAATTTTATAAAATACTTCTCTTTAAATAATTTTATTTCTTTGATATAGTGTGTTACAAATAACAGTGAGTTTAGAAAAATCATGTAACATTATGTGTCCATTATAGCCTAGCCATTAGATTAGTAGGTATGAATATGAAAATCTAAATTATAAAAAATTTATGGTTATATATATATATATAATATTAATTCATTGGTTACCAAAGGATTATAAAATAAAATAAAAATCAATTGAATGAAAAATAAATATTTTTATGAAAAAAGGTTTTATACATGCCATGTATTTTTATCTTAATAAATTAAGTTAATCCCTATTAGTGAATGAATTTAATGAAAATAATATATTAGTTGATAAAATATTTCAAATAATCAAAATATATTTTTCAAATCATATGATAATATTAAATAAATTTTTATGGTTAAAAATTCATTTTGTTTCTAAAAAACAGTTCTATCTCATTTTTAGAACATCATTTAAAATTAATTACTACCATTTATAGTTATTGAATTACATAAAATAAATTAAATATTTAGAATTTCATGGTTCAAATTTAGTAAGTAGGCCTATAACGACCCAAACATTTATAAATAAAATTCCCTCTTATGTTTTAATTAAATGTCTTATTATGTATTATGGTTATAGAAAACACATACACTTCATTGGTTTTATAATATCCTATAATTTTTTAAAGACCCATAATCATCATATCTATTATTAATAAAACCATTTAATGGTGATCATATGATTATTATAAATATATAGTTTTGATAAATCCAATTAACACATACAAAGGAAGTGATGAACTCAACCTGTAGGATCATACCCTATGAATCCCATTTATCAGAGCTTCAAAGGGAGATAGCATCACTAGGATTTTTACTTGACCAAGACCAAGTTAAGATCCATTAACTTAAGTTTGAGTGAAACCGTTTATGGGAGAAGTTCAAGATCATCGAGATCACGACCCAAACCATGTATGCTGAACCACTCCCTGAATGTATCATCATCGCACACCTTACCCATAGGGATTTTTCTAGTGTCTTAAAGGGAAATATATCAAGACCCTAAAAATATGAACATGTATATTGTATTTTCATTAGAATAATTGTTATACTTAATTTTATGTATTGTTACTTTATAAATTATTTTGATTTAGATATGGTTAATTTTTTTTATTTTTTTATAATATGCAATTTCAATTAAGACTTTACTTTTTATGAATAAAATGAATTTATAATAAAATAATATTATTAAATAATATTTATTAATTATATTTTATAATATAATTTTATGAAGTCAATTTTTTAAGGGTTCAAAAATTGTTATTGTTAAAAAACCCATCATTTGTTAATAAATGTCGATGATATTTTAAAAGTGAAAATTCAGATATTTAGAAAATTATTTGGATAAACTAAATTTTTTTTGGAATAATAATTCAAAATTATTTAATGGACAATTTTTCATTATTTGTTGAGATAGTAAAATTTTGAAGTAATAGTTAAATATGATAAAAATATACTATGTGTATTAGGATTTCATAATGACCAAAAAGTGAGGTAATAAATGATATATTGGGTATCTAAGACCAAATATTTGTTTCCCATTTAAAATAATTATATTTTAACATTATTTTAAATATTTTATAAAGTCTTTATGAATCCTAAAAAACCAATAATATATTATATGGTTCTAAAATCATTTTTTAAGGACATGACTCACTTCTACATCATAAAGTGTAATAGTTTAATAAGATAATACCTTAGACTTATAAAATAATGAAAACCAATCCCATTTGGATGAAACCATGGGAAAAAACCATTGGATTTTTTGGGTTTTTATTACTTTATTATATATATTTTAAAACCTATGTTTGATAAATAATAAATAACTCCCATCTCTTTTCTTATATAAACCCACCCAATAACCCCATTATCTTCCCAAAAAAACCTTAAATAATGTCCCTACATGGATCTAATATCTCTTGATTCATCCCATGGTTCCGCCAAGCTATCAATAATCTCCGCCAAATCCTTTGGAACAACTCTCTCAAGGTAATAGATATTAAACTCTCCTTATTTATTTAAGAACCTATTTTCTGTCATTGCCATTAACTTTCATTTGTTCATGTTTGGGTATGTTTTTATACATCCATATTACTAATTTTTTTATTTCTATGTGATTAGATAAACCTTACACTCTTATTAATTGTTCCCGTGAACCTTCATGTACACTCGTTACCATGCCAAAATTTAGTAAGGGATATCACTCTCTTCTTTTTATTAAAGAACCTATTTTATGTTATGTCTTTCAAATTCTATTTTATAATGTTTTAATAGGGTTTTACATATCCCCATTAATTTTAATTTTATTTATAAATGATGATATACACATTTAACTCTCGTTAATCCCTCCCATGAATTTTTATATACACATGTTACTAGGCCAAAATTTAGTAAGAGATCCTCTCATTCTCTTCCTTATTCAAGAATCTTCATTATATTATTTCTTTTATCTCCATTTCATAATGTTGGGATATGTTATCCCATATCCACTTTAATTCACCCACAATTTATAAATTATGAGATACCCCTTTCACTCTTATTAATTCCTCCCATGGACATTTATATTACCCTGTTATACTGCTAGAATTTCACTGTGATTTCCCATGCCAAAAAAAGTATAGTGAATACACATACCTAATCACTATAAAGGTTGATAAACTTTATGAACATATAATTATTTTATTTTTAACTTAAATGTATATATTTGAAACTCCTTAATCTTTTAATAAAATGTGATAATAAATGATTCCAAGTTATATGATCTATGTGGCACACTTATTCATGTGAATGAAATGAAAGTGAAGGGTAAACCCAGAATTATATAGTGATCTAATTAATTAGGTAATGTTTTAGTCTCATGAGACATCATTAAAGGGATTAGGGAGTGAAACTATTCCATCATGGGTCTTTTTAGACCATTATGTCTTTGAGGTTATCCTTGACCTATGTTTATAATGGAATGTTTAAATTTGTTTCTATATTTCCATGTTTCCTTCATGTTATCATGCTATATCATGCCTCATTTTTCTTGTTTATGATTCTCACCCTCTTTATGTCTCATAGATATTCATATTTTCTAACATGTAATAATTTCTTAAAGATATACCATATTTATTCACTTATTGGGATTTATATCTCACCCCTTTATCATATATATACCTAGGTTATCCAATGCTGTTTTAAGTACGATAGAATAATATGAACTTGTTAAGTAAGTTTTCAATAATCACAATGAATTTTCTATTTTAATTTTTTAAGTAATGAACCTAATTCCCATAGTCACTATAATTATTGATCATTCAGGTTGTATTATGTGTAATATTATGTAATAAATCATGAATTAATGTGTAATAAAGAGTAGGGTTGTCATAGTCGGTATCAAAGTAAAGTTTAGTTACTTTTGGGATTAGGATTAGAAAAATCTCAAAAAAGCCTTAGGGATAAAACCTAGTAACAGAAAAAATCCCTAAATTTTGTTAAAGTATATATTAATTAGTTTCCACAAAAAAAACATGCCTCTCATAATACTACAAGTCGATGTAGCTATGGAATAGGTGTATCTAGGGGTAAAACCCAAAAACTCCACATTGAGGTAGACTCGACTAGGGACTGGTGCATGACAACAGGCCTTACTACACACCTCGTTTGATGTTACCCAGGGATATGATTTGGTAAATTCATAAGCTCATTACAGACCATTATTAAGGGAACAAAAATGTGCATAAGTGTCTATGTTAGAAAATAGATAATGGATAACATCAATTGAAACCTAAAAATTCACAAGTTAAGGAAATAAATTTCATTTTTAAATTATATATTTAATGTTAATGGATTCATGTTTATGTGTTTAATAGTTTAAAAAATATATATCCCCTAAGTATATTTTGGATTACTTAAATTATTAGAACAGGAAAAAAATATTTAAAGGTAGGTTTATTGTTCATAGTTCTACACATTCATTCATATCACATAAGTTTAGTAGAACTATTCAAACACTACCAAAAATCATGGAAGTAGAGTTATCAGTGAAAATGGAAAATGGGGAAATTATTGTTCATATTTCTACGCATTCATTCATATCACATAATTTGATGCAATTCTAGGTATGGGTTAGATTTCCCTATATAGATCCAACATAAATTCCCACGAGACAAAAATCACTCTCCGTATCATGAATCAGGATGTGGTTCTATAAAAATGAAAGGATATGGGTTAATTTTCTTTAGAACCAATATCTCAGTCATGGATATTATTTCCTAATGAGTAAAAATATCTTGCTCAAATGATTTAGTCTATGGAAAATATTGTCCTTGATGATATTCTCACTATGAGGGAATACAATAAAGTGTTTCCTGAATAATTTATTTGTCTTCCACCTAGATTATAGGTTGAATTTTCAATCTATATTATACATGGGGTGTTTCCATTATCCAATACTCCATATAGAATGATAGTTGTGAAACTTGAGGAGAAAAAGAAACAACTACAAGAGAATATGGATAAAGGGTTTATATGCCCAAGTTCTTCAGCATGGGGTGCACCCATCCTCTTAATCATAAATAAGGATGGTTAAATGCACCTTTTCATTGATTATAATTTGATAAATAATATCATGATAAAGAAAAAGTATCCTCTTCCACAGATTGATGACTTGTTCGATCAGCTACATGGAGCAAAATAATTTTCCAAGGTGGATCTTCAGTTGGGATATTATCAAGTAAGGGTGAAGAAAGTGGATATCCCCAAGACTACTTTCTTAACATGGTATGAGCACTCTGAGTTCATAGGAATTCCATTCATACTCATTAATTCTCTAAAAATCATCAAGTTCATAATGAATAGTGTCTTTATAGATTACCTCAAAAAAATTGTAGTATTTATAGAAGATATTCTAATATACTCCAAATTCAAGGAGGTGTAGGAATAGCATATGAGAACTATCATCAAGACCATACAAAAGGAGAATATTTATAAAAATTACATCAAATGTGAGTTATAGTTGAAGAAAGTATCATTATTGGGGAATATTATTACAATCAATGGGATATCTATGGACTTTTCAAGGACTTAAGAAATTGAAGGATGAATGAGGCCAACATCTATGATAGATATCCATAGTTTCATTGGATTATCTGGGTAAAATCATCGATTTTTGAGAAAATTATCATGATTTTGAGACCCTTTAATAAAGCTAACTCGGAAGGAGTGATGTTATTTATGGAATAATGAATGTGAAGAGAGATTCAAGGATTTGAAAAATAGTATTATCACTACACCAATACTTAAACTACCCACTAGTAGAGATATTTTGGTGGTACATAGTGATGCTTCAATGAATATATTGAGATGTGTGTTAATGAATAATGAAAACGTGATAGCCTATGCTTCAAGGAAATTGAAAGTTCATGAACAGAACTACCCAATTCATAATCTATAGTTGTCTATAATGATCTTCACATTGAAAATCCTATGACATTATCTATTTTGAGAGAAGTGTGAAATATATACAGATCATAAGAGCCTCAAGTATATATTCACACATAAAAATATGAATATGCATCAACAATTATGGTTAGAGTTGATTAAGGACTATGACTTCTCAATCCACTACCATCCCAAAAAGGAGAATAAAGTACCATATACTCTAAGTATAAAGGATCGATAAATTCTATTATTTATGAGAATTGAGAAGGATATGATCTACCTAAACTTTAAAAGGATAGACATGAGAATCATAAAGGAAGTAACATCATAACTACTTTCAAAAATGATTTCTCAACTATCCCTTATGGAGTGGGTAAAGGATTATCAAAGAGATGATGTGGGAATTAATAATAAAGTGGAAGCTATATGAAAAGTTTAATCCTCAAAGTTAAACATAAATGAAGAATGAATCGTAAGATTTGAGTTAAGACTATGTGTACCATAATATCCTGAATTAAATAAGGAGTTGTTGGATGATGCACATAGATCAACCTTCTCCATCCATACAGGGAGCCCAAAAATGTATCAAGATATCTAAGGGAACTATTATTTGGACAATATGAAGAAGGATATCATATAATATACCTCAATATTCATTGTACGTTAGCAAGTGATGGCGAAAAGGAAAAAATACAAGGGGATGATGAAACCATTTCCCATAACTACATGGAAATGGGAAACTATCACCATGCAATTTATAACTGGTATTCTGAAGACATCGAGAGGAAATAATTATATATGGGTTGTGGTGGATATTCTTACAAATACTTCTCACTTCATTAAAATTCTAGAGTACCTCTCACTCGATCAATTTGAAAGGATATACATTATAGAAGTGGTGAGGCTACATGGAACACTGCTATCGATTGTATTTGATCAAGTCCCAAGATTTACCTCAATGTTCTAGAAGAGTATAAAATATTATCTAAAAACTAAGTTAAACATTAGTATGAATTATCACCATCAAACTGATGTCCAATCTAAGATGACCATCCAGAAAATTGAGGACATGTTGGGAGCATGCTTAATTGACTTCAAAGGAGGATGAGATCAATATATTTCTATGATCTGGTTCCCATACAATAATAGTTTCCAATCAAGCAAGAAAATGGAACCTATTAATACCTTTATGGGAAGAGGTGAAGAACACCCGCATGGTGGGATGAATTTTGGGAATGTAAATTTCTAGGTCCTATAATGGTCGAGGAGATGGTGGAAAAGTTAAAGACCATTAAACAAAAAAAATCAAGGATTCTCATAGTTTGAAAAAGATCTATGGTAAAAATAATTGATGATAACTATAGTTTCGGGTTGCAAATAAGGTATTACTCAACATATATCCATGGAAGAAAATCATGTGATTTGTGAATAATGGAAATCTTAGTCCAAGATACATTGGTCCCTTTGAAATCCTTGATCACATTGGAGAGACGAAATATCGAATAAAACTCTCACCTAAACTATCTCAAATACATGATGTGTTCCATGTATAACTCTTGAGTAAGTACATACTAGACCCCTCACATGTGATGAATCTAGAGGTGGTACCATCAGATAATGATCTTTAGTATGTGGAGCATCTGATGAATATCATAGATCATAGAGACAAAGTTATATAAAAATAAGACAATGAACCTTGTCAAAGTGATATGGAAAAAAACATAAATTTGAAGAAGAAATAAGGGAACTAGAGGAGTTTATGAAATATAATTACCCTTATCTATTTTAGTGTGAAATAAAGATTTGAAGGGAAAATTTATGAAGGGGGGAAGTTTGTAACGACCTGAAATTTTATAAATAAAACCCCCCTTGTGTTTTAATTAAATGTATTATTATTTAATATGGTTATATAAAAAACATTAACTTTATTTTTTTATCTTATCCTGTCATATTTAAAACATCGTTAAGCATCATAACCATTGTTAATATAGTCATTTAATAGTGATCATATAATTAGTATAAATATAGGGGTTTGATAAATCCAGTTGACATAGACAAAGGAATTGATGGACTCAAATAGTAGGATAATACCCTATGAATCCCATTTATTAGAGATTTAAAGGGATATAAAATCACTGGGATTTTACCTTAACCAATCCCAATCTAAGATCCAATAACCTAATCTTGTGTAAAACCATTTATGGAAGAAGTTTAAGCTCATTGAGATCATGACCCAAACCATATACATAAAACCACCCCATGAAAGTATCACCATTGCAAACCTTACCCTTTGGGAGTTTTCTAGTGTATTAAAGGGATATGTATCAATACCCTAACAATATTAATATGTACATTTCATTTTCAATAGAAAAATGGTTATATTTACTTCTTATAATTTTTACATTATAAATGATTTTGATTTCGACATGGTTAAACACAAATTGTATTTTTTGATAATATTCAATTTTAATTAAGACTTTTCTTTTCATAAAAAATTATTTGTAATAAAATATTATTATTATATAATATTTATTAAGTATTATTTATAATATAATTTTATGAATTCAAGAATATTTTTTATACGGGTTCAAAAACTGTTATTGTCAAAAAACCCAACATTTACAAATAAATATATATTATATTCTAAAAGTGAAAACTAATATATCTAGAAAATTATTTGGATAAAATAAATATTATTTTTAGAATATTTTTATTGATTTTATCCAATGGTATATTTTTTATAATTTCTAAGAAAAGCAAGTTTTCAAGTAATATATAAAAACTGTATAAATATACAGTGTGTATTATGACATCATAATGACCCAAAAGTTATGAAATGAATGTTATAATGGGTATCCATGACCAAATATAAGTTTTCCCTTTAAAATAATGTTATTTTATGGTTATTTTATTAATTTTATAAAGCCTTTATGAATCCTCAAACACCTATAATATATTTTAGGTTTTTAAAATCATTTCTTTAAAGACATGACTCACTTCCACATCAGCATGTGTAATATTTTAATAAGTTCAGACCTTGCCCTTATAAAATAATGAGAACCACTAACCTTTGAAAAAATACATTATAAATAACAATGGAAAGGTATTTGGTTTTGATTACTTTATTCTATAGAGTCCAAAACCTGTGATTGAGAAATCATAAATAACTCCCCTCTCTTTTCCTATATATACACAACCAAGCTCTGAATTATCTTCACTAAATAACATTAGAGCACATCCTTACTATGAAATTAACTCTCTATATTCCTCCCAAGGTACCCCCAATATCTCAAGAAGATTCTCCAAAGACTTTTGAATCACTCTCTCAAGGTAAGGGATCTTACACTCTCCTTTTTATTCAAGAACCTCTTTTAGGTTATGCCTCTTAATTTCCATTTTTTTATGTTTGGGTATGATTTTATAAATCCATATTACTGAAATATTTTTTTCCATGTAATCATATAACATTTACACTCTCATTAATCCTTCACATGAACCTTTAGTTACACCCATTACCATGATGAAACTTAGTATGGGATCTCCCTATCTTCTTTTTCTTCAAGCACCTTTTTTACATTATGCCTCTTAAATTCCATTTTTTCATATTGGGATATGTTATTACATTTATGCTAACTATATATTTGATTTATAAATGATGATATACCCCTTTTACTCTCATTAATCTCTCCCATGAACCTTTATGTACACCTGTTACCATGTCGAAATTTAGTAAGATATCCCCTCTTTCTCCTCTTTATTCATGAATCTTCATTATCTTATGAATTTTATATCCATTTCATAATGTTGGGCTATATTATCCCAAATATTCATCACTTACTCCATGAATTATAAATGATTATATACCTATTTAATTATCATAAATCCCTCTGATGAACATTTATACACGCCCTTCATGCTGTGGAAATTTCATCGTGATTTCCTATTCCAAAAAAATGTGTAGTGAATACCCATACCCATTTCCTATCAATGGTGTTAACTTATATGCACTTAAAATTATTTTATTTTGGAAATACATTTATGTATTCAAAAATAATTAATCATGGAATAAAATTTTATAATAAATGATCCCATGTTGTATGATCTATGTGTCACACTTATGTATGTGAATGAAATGAAAGTGATGGGTATGTTCAGAATTATATAACGCTCCAATGCATTGGGTAATGTTTCTATCTAAAGATAATTCATGAAATGGATTAGGTAGTGAACCTAATCCATCAAAATAATTTGTACATCATTATATATTGGTGGTTATCCTTGACCTATGTTTATGATTCCATGTTTAAAGTTATCTCCACATTTCAATATTTCCTTTATGTAATAATTCTATATCACATCTAATTGTTCATGTTTAAGATTCTCACCCATTTTATGTCTCATTGATATGTATATTTCCTAACATGTACTATTATATGAATGTCATTCTATGTTTACTCCATTATTAGGAATTATAGATCACCCCTTTATTATGTACGTCCCTAGGTGATACCATGTAGTTTAAGTAGAGTGGAATAATATGAACATGTTAAGGATGTTTTCAATAATGGTGATGTATTTCTTGTTTAAAGTTGTCATGTAAGGTACCTAATTACCAAACACACTATATTTATCGATCTTTAGAGTTGTATTATGTGTAATCATATGTAATAAATCATTAATTAATGTGTAGTAAAGATAATGGTTTTCTTAATGTCTCTTTTTATTTTTGGCCTATATAAATAGTAAATGTGGTAAAATTTATCACCTAAATAAAGGGTAAATTGGGAAAAAAATAAGTGATTAGGCCATAATATTTCATTATAATTATTATTGGATTATGTTAATTAGAAAATTAACAATATATATTTGAAATTGAGTTATTTAATGTTCACTTGTCCATGAAAATGATTATATATTATTTAAATCAAAGAATGTTACAAAATATCACTCTCCTTGTTTTTTAATATGCTTTATGTTTCCAAATAGGGAAAAGGAAAGTTATGAATGAATATAAGTATTATTTTTGAGATTAATGAAATTATATTCATGATATAAATTTATTATTATTTTTTAGTAATTATACAATCACCTTAATTTCCTATGTAACATAGATGCAATATGTCCCCTTTTAATAAAAATATATAATAAATGATATTAAAAATATTAAAAGTGATATAATTTAGTGGGTAAATGTGAACCATGAATTTTATATATCAATAGGAAATATTAAAGAGTTTTTATATAATTATATTATAAATAACTTTTTATTTATTTATTTAAAATTAAATTAAATAAATTTTGTCAAAATTGACTATAATAATATTTTATCAAAATAATATTTTAATAAAAATATTTAAAAGTCATAAAAAGACTAATATAATAAAATTTGGTTACTATATGGTCTAAAATTTCAAAAAATTTCCATTTATGGTCCAATTTTCACCTCATAATTAAAAACCACAACGTTTATTATTAAAAAATTTGTTAGCATAGTTAAAATAAAAATAGGTTAACTAAGGGTTAATGAAAATGATATGGTTTAAAATTAGAAAAAATATTTTCTAAATTTTATTTTTTGACTGTATTATATCTATATAATACCTTATATTCCTATTAATGGACATTTTTTCACATTTTTCTTAAGAATGAATTTTTTATAATTTAATATTTTGTGAAATTTAAAAAGTGCCCCTCACCTCAATTATAAAAAAGAACCTCCTACAACACTTATTTACACAAAATTGGGACTTCTAGATCAACGTAAATATACAAAGTTATCATATAAACTTCCCTGGACACATATTAGTGGTTTTTATTCTGCCAAAAATACCAACTCAAGAGCCCTTTAGAGGAGATCTAAATGAATATTTCCAAATAAGAGTTAGTCGCACTTACCTATCACTTTCTTTTACAATCTTCTTAACCTCCACTGAATCCAAGGTATTTATCATAAAATAATAAATTTACTATAATAAATATTATTAAGTGCTATGATGATTATGAAAAATCATTATACACCCTATTTACCATCAAATGAGAAGTAAAAGTGTCACTCATGCATACGTAAGACTTATCATCTCCACATCGCAATAAAATTAACTTTTCATTATCATATTTTAAGGATGGGAATTATAATGGGTTTAATGTGTATATATGATATTAATTAAACAATTGTAATTCTCAAATAATAATATCTTGTTTACCTTCTTACCATCCAATCCTTGGAGAAATGATAACGTTGCTCGTGCATACGTGTGGACTATCACCTCCACGAAGTGATGTGATTAGTTTTTCATTTATATTTTACATGGATGGTAATGAGGTTTAATTTGATAAATATATATGATATAATAATGATATTTTAAAGTTTAATTAATATTTACATTTATTTTGTTCCATATGTTGAAAAATGAAAGTAATGTTTATGCGTATGTATGACCTACTATCTCCATGAATGGTGTAATTCATTTTTCTATATAAAAATTTCCTGGATGACTATAAATAGATATATAATGAATATATAGGATATTTATATCATTGTTTATATTATATAGGTGATGTAACCAAGGTAAATGTGCAAGTATATGAACTAACAAACTACAAAACTCATGATAAATGAAACAGTTGACACCTGAAAATAGAAATTTTTATAAGGAATTATCGAAGGGGTTGTTTAAATGTTATAAAAGGATCATATATGATATTATAAGTATGAAAATTAATTGGGTATAAAATTATAAAAAATCTAAATTTAATATACAGGATATTAGAGTGCATTGAAAGAAAGGAAAACTCAAGGTAAGGGTTTATTTCACAATCTCATCAATATTGGGGTTTTTTATGTTTAAGTCTCCACTATATATTATTTCCCTTACATGTCCATGTTGTGAAAAAATGATTTCAAAAATCATTTTACCATTATCTTATTATTTTTAAAGTCATTTTCACCCATGTTTGACTTTTTACTAAATAGTTTCAAAGATATATATTTTTTGTTTTCCAAATTATGTACTTTGTTAATTTTACAACAAAAATATGGAAGGAATGTTTTTTAAATTATACAACAAGAATGAATTTTTCAATTTACATGAATAAATTTTTATTTTAATCTTCCTTTACAAGCTCAAAAGGATCTTTTCAAGTTAAATATTTTCCTTCATAATTACGCAACATAAAAAAATAAATGATTTCAAAATATAAAGGTAATTTTCCTAAATAATTATTCTTAGTGATATTTCAAAATCATTTTCCATCTAAGATATAGTGACTTGTATTTTCTATATATTATTTTTGAAAATTATATAAAATGTTTTAGAGACAAAGAGCTGAGATGGAATGAGATTCCAAGGCTCAGTATGCCCGGAATAAATGTTTGAAATATATTAAATATATTTAAAATCACTCATGTGAGTTTTTCCTGAAAATGTGGAATAAATATTAAATGTTAGACAGAATTCAAAATACGAGGGAATCATTGAGTTCAGAATGAAGGTTTAATCCTAGGCACAACATAACCTTTGTCGGCATGGGGTGTTTGTGGAAAAGTCCTTGAGGGAATAAATTGAATAAAATAATTAAATAAATTATTTTATTTGATCATTTAATCAATGAAATAATTTCCTTATTTAAATATTTTCTTATGGAAAATATATAGGTTTATCCACATAACCTTAAAAATTAAAAAGATCTATTGGATCCGTTAGAGGATATTCTATTGGAGGATGATGACCAGATAAAATATCAATGAACGATGCAATATGGAATTAGAAGCTCTCACCCACAATAATAGCACAACTCCATTATTCATCATAGTTCGATCTGAATTAAGGTAAGACAATTTTTCACTGGATTTTCCCCATTTTCTATTTCTATGATGACAAAGATCAATCAACCAACATATTGATCTATGGATTTTTCATATTTCTAGATGATATTATTTAGGGAATTTATTAGGAGATTTTACTTGTGGTTTTTTATCTCTTCATTTTCCATTTTAACATAAATGAATTGAGATTTATATAAACATTGACTGAGATTTGTTCCTCATGAATTTTACTTGTTCTTTTCTCCCCAAAATTTCTTTGTTCATTATGAGCATTCTTTATTGGCCCATATTTCTACATCCACTAAGAAATTGATTGTTGCATAACCATTTGTTGGTGAAAAAATTCTATATTTTAGATCTGGGATTGACACAACATGAGAGATGTGTGATGATGGAAGCAGTAGTGAATCAAAGGTATTTGTATAGGGTTTTCTTCAGTGCATGTCCATGAATGAGGAGTATGGGTGTTTTCTAGGAAAATAAAATGGCCAAAATCTGGTTATTGATGGAATAAGGGTTTGGATGGGGTATATCCAAGATTCTTGGAGAGTTGGAGGCTAGATTATGAGGTGAAAGCAGCATATGCATTTGAGGGGGGGGGGAAGGGTTTCTAGGAAAACCCAATCAACACAGCGTTTAATGTAGATCTACATGCCATGTGGGACCCCCTTAGTGGAATCCAGGGTTTTGGGAGGATGTTTAGGATCACATGGTGTATAAACCTATCACAGGATGTGTGGCCCCTCCCCGATGACTTGATATGTACCTTGGAGGGTACACAAACACGACGTGAGGTTCATAGCCATGGGGAAACTATGTACTTCTACATAGACACAATCATCCGGAATGTACACATGAAAAGTTGTGTACTGGTACATAAGAATAAGTATATGGGTAGTGAAACAACATATACTTATAAATGGACATAAAACATTTCATTTTACATGTACAGGAACCAATGTCAAAGGGACATGGCATGTGCCCCTACTACACGCCAAGTACTCCCTTGATGTTGTCTTGGAGCCGTTGTCCTTTGTATCCTGGACATGTTTTTAGGGTATGTTCCTCACATCCTTTCCTATAGTTTTAGTACTAATTATCCTCCTAAACATAGGAAAATGAGCCCTTTAGCAGGACTTCATGGATAGGGTTCTTGTAATTCTTCTATGAGGCCTGAAGTGGGGTCCTCTTTTATCTCCTTTCGCTAGGTGGAGTTCTTGGTATCATCCTGAAAAACACCACAGAGGTGTCGATATGATACTTATTAGGTTATTCTAGATTTATTTGTTGGTATACCCCATGACCTTGGTTGTGATCTTCATCTGTATATCGCATCTCTTCAAACTTTCAGAATATACTTCTAATGGAAAAACTTGATGATAACTACCTCTTGTAAAAAATATATCATTTCTATTAGAATAATAAAGTGTGTTCTACCAAATTATTTCTATGGGAAACGTTTTATATGGGATCCTAGGATAACATTACAGTAGTGAATTTACCTTTAGAATGGGTTTCTTTGTTGATTATATCAGAATATTATTATTATATGTGATGTAGATATATACCTTTATAGAGTTTATTGTTATTATTTTGTAATATGATTTCTTGTTTCATGGTTTTCTACTTGGTATTGTTATACTCAACCCTTAAAATTCTCTCCTGTACATGTCGTGTCCTATACAGATGATTGAGATTTCGATAGAGTCCCTGAGGGACCAAGACTAGACAATGATTAGTGAGACCCGACAAACCAAGGTTTGTTCCTGTGGTATCTTGACCACAATAACTCTCTTTGATTTCAGGTTGGAACTGTTTTCAGACTATTTGTGGTGAGAATGTATTTGGACCTGGTTACTTCCATTACTTCTATCCTACTCTGGTTATGGGATTTAGATGTATTCATGCATGGTTATTTAGTTGTTTTACATTTCAGTGTTTTATGGGCTTGGAGGTGTGTGCATGTGTACATGTACTTAGGTTAAGGCCTACCATGTTAGTGATATACCTACTCAGTGCTAGTCTCCAGAACCTATCATATTGGAGGAGGTCTTGGGGAGTCACAAAATATCCCCCATTGGGATGGGTCATGACAGAGTGGTATCAGAGTTCTTGGTTCTACATTATTACTGGGATTCTATGAGATTGGTTTGGGGAGAAAGTGTTAAGTGTTTTGAGTTCAGATTTCAGGTTAGGGACTCCAGTGTTGGTGTGGTAGCCAATGTATCCATACAACTGGAATTTGATCACCTAGTTTTCAACTTAGTACATGAGGACACTAGTTGCAAGGAAAAAACGGTACATGTGTTATATAGGAATGGGTTGTGGTTTCCATGTCCTTCTTAGTCCAATTCTATAGATATTCTCACTGAACATGGTACATCTTTTTTATTTCAAGATTCTTCCACAATGTATTCCAGCTAGGATTTAGCTTCAGGATATTGAGGATGATCTCCTGAGTGATGAGACATAGATATAGGGACTAACTTTTGAGATGTTACCTCCATGTGATGTACCAACTATACCACCACATACAGAGTAGTATATGGTACCCATAGTACTAGAAGACAACGTACATTGGATAATCACACTTCATGAGTTTCAGTAATATATACCCCTTAGGTTCTATGGAGAGCCTAAACTACAAGAGGTTGAGGACTAGTTTTAGGTGGTGACTTGAGTTTTTCTCCAGTCAGGACATGAGAAGATCAGATGGTGGTTATGGTGGTGAGACTTTTATATGTCTTAGTAGGATGGTGGTGATGGTTGGTTACCCAATTTTATGATGATGTGAATCTAGAATGGTTAGAGTTTGAGTTTCCTTTTATAGAGGAGTTGTATCTAGATTCACTAAGGAATGTATGTATCCAGAAGCTTCTGTAGATTTAGTAGGGTCAGACGATAGTAGCTGAGTATTCATTGAGTTTTACCAACCTCTCTAGGTTCTCAGTGGATATGGTTTAGGATCAGTTCTTTTGGGCTTATAATTTTGATAGAGGGTTTTATAGAGATATCCATGAATGTTTTATACTTCTATTAGTTCATACTTATGCTGGGTTTCTATAGCACACTTTGGTGGTTGAGAGTTTCTTAGCAGAGTAGTCATAGCTAGTGGTTGTCAGTAGTGGGAATGTAGGAGAAAAGACCTTTGTAGTAGGGAGCCAACATCAGACTCAGGGACCTGGACTTCTAATTCATTTTAGGAGGACTTCCCATGATAGAGGATCTATGGTTTATGGCTCATAAGATGGGTCCAATTATTCTAGAGAGATAATTTTATACTATTGTGATGTAAGGGGAAATCTTTCATGAGATTGTACAACCCACCATACAACTAAGAAAGAGACCATAGATGGACCACTAAGTAAGAGATAATGGTAGGAGAAGTAAGGTCCATAGGGTGGAAGATGCGGAAGAGGATCTGGGAGGGAAGCTAGAAGTAGTAGATGCTTTGACTTATTACTACCGCCACCCCCAGGTGGTCTGCACCAGGCTCAGGGAGCTGGATGATAGGGGCAGGTACAACTACAATTAGTTAAGGCTTAGAACCCATAGGTTCCTGAATGATACATTGTATGATATATGTATTTTCTAACTTATATTTAGTAATGATATACATAGGTTCTATTCATTCATTTATTTACACATATATGGTTCAGGACATGGAGATTCCAGTTGAGCCCTTAGCTTGACAATTACACTTAGAGACTCATAATATAAATGACTCAACAATCAAACACTTGTGTTGATATGTGACCTAAATCTTTGAGGAAATAGTTTTTGTTTGGATCTCTTTGTATAAGTGATGAGGTCTTAGTAAATCATCTTAGGTATGGAATGTTTATCTGATGTTCATGTCAGGGCTGACTGTTTTAGGTGGAGGATGTGGTGTGTCTATAGTGATGGAACTGGGTTTTCCTTTGTTGGTGAAAAGGAAACTCAGGTAGAGTAGGATGAAATCATGCATAGAAGGGTGTAGATGATTAATAATTTGTTGGACAACATAAACCTTGGTGTAACAAATGTTATGAGTTTCTAGTTTCCTATAGTGGTGGTGGAGTTTGAGGATGTATTTCTTGAGGATTTCCAAGATTATGTCCCTATTTAGTGATAGAAGTTTCCATTGATCTACACCCCAGGAAGATACTGATATCTATGCCAGCATATCGGATGGATCTTATAGAGCTTCAAGATATGAGGGTGCAGTTGGAGGAATTGTAGAAGAAGGGTTTTGTTAGACCTAGTGTTTCACCCTCGACAGCCCCGATTTTATTTGAAAAGAATGCAGATGAGATATTGAGGTTGTGTGTTGACTACCAATTCCTAAATTAGGTGACCATGAAGAACAAGTATCCACTAATGAGAGTTGATAACCTCTTTGATCAGTTGAGAGATCATCATGGTTCTCGAAGTTTGACCTCAGATTAGGCTCTCACCAGTTGGGAGTACGAGATGAGGATATGCCGAAGATTCCATTCAGATGTTGTTATGGTCACTATGAGTACTTGGTGATTCCATTTGGCATGAAGAATGCCCCAGTAGTGTTCATGGGGCTCATGAAATGGATCATTCATAATTTTTTAGATAGGTTTTGGTAGTATTAATTGGTGATATCCTAGTGTACTTAGAATTCGAGGAGGAGCACATGAGACACTTGAGAATGGTTCTGGACATACTTTGAGAGAACTAGATTTACGTGAGGCTCTTGAAGTTTCAATTATGGATACATGATCTCCACTTTCTATGACATGTTATCTCAAAATATGGGGTGGTAGTGAAACCGACCAAGGCCGAGGAAGTGTTAGCTTGGGATCTACCCAAGTGCGTGATGGAGGTTTTGAGCTTCCATGGGTTGGCGGGATATTACCAGATATTCATGCATGATTTCTCTGAGATATTATGACACAAGGAAGCTTTGACTTGAAAGGGGGAATACTTTCATGTGGATAGGGAGGTTCTAGAAGGCCCTTCAAGAGTTGAGGTAGATATTTTTGAGTTCTCCCATTTTGATATTTTTAAAGGAGGGTAGCAAGTACATAGTGTTTTGGGATGCATAAGAAAGTAGTATTGGTTTTGTTTTGATGTAGAGGAAGGTAGTGATTTCTTATGGTTCATGTTAGTTAAGACAACATGATAATAACTATGCAACCTATGATCTTGAGTTAGTTATTGTCATCTTAGCATAAAAGATGTTGCGAAACTACTTGATGGATGAGAAATTTATCATCTATTCAAATAACAAGAGTCTCAAGTATATCTTATCACATAAGGATCTTAACATGAGATAGTGGAGATGACTAGTGTTCCTACAAGATTATGACTATGATATTATCAATACTCATGGGAAGGGGAATGTAGTAGAATACTACCTTAGTATAAGATCTTGTTTTCAGTCTTTTAATGAGGCATTAAAGAAGTTGTACTCATTGTAGTCATCTTTTGTGAATGGAGATGGAGAAGCTTACCTCTAGTTGATGGTTGTTACCCTTCCTATCTTGTAGTGAGTTAGGGAGGAACAATCCAGGGATGCTGATTGTAAGAAGCTCTATACTCAGATATCCCCTAGACATGCTCTTGAAGGATTTTATGATGGGGGGAGCATGTTGTTATTTTCAGATGATGCATGATGGTACTAGTGATGTTGCGAGAGGCAACCCTTATATTTTTTCAAACATATCCTTTAGTGGTAAATTCAGGTGTGGAAAATATGTAACAGGACCTCTGATGTCAGTTTTGGTGGCCATGGATGAAGAATGAAGTTGTATAATTTGTATCTCGATGCCTTTCTTTTCAGCAATTCAAGTCTGGCCACCAAGTTCTAGTAGGTTTAGCTGCACCCCTAGAAGTGCTAGAGTGGAAGTGGGAAGGGATATCCTTGGAATTTATGATGGGTTTACCATTTAAACCCATGGCACATGTTTTCATATGGGCGATCATAGACTGAATCACCAGTATAGGCCACTTATTTGTTATATGATAGTAGAGTTCAGTGGAGATCTTGGGACGCCCTTACGTGCAAGAGATACTATAACTAAATGGAAAACCCTCAATGATAGTTTCAGACCACTATGTTCGCTTCAAATCTTGGTTATTGAATAAATTACTGGAGATGTTTGGGACTCATTTATGGTTGATCATGGTGTTCCTCCTTGAGACTAATGGCTAGACAGAGTAGAACATTCAGGTTCTAGAGGACATGCTGCGAGTGTGCATGTTAGACTTTGGATGTAGCTAGGAGGATCATCTACCCTAGTGGAGTTTTTTTACAACAAAAACTACCATTCCACCATTGGTATAACACCATTCAAGGCCATATAGAGGTGACCCTGCAGGTCACCATTTTTCTGGAGTGACCCATAAGGGTAAACACTTATAGAAGTAGAGTTGGTGAGAGAAACTATAGAGAAGGTTAAGATCATCTATGAGTGGATGAGGACTACATAAAGCTATTATAATTATTATGATGACAGATGATGGATGACTTTGGAGTTTTAATAGGGAGACCATGTGCTCTTATGGGTTTCATATCGATGTGGATTATAGAGGTTTGGCTGGGGTGACAAACTTTCTATGAGATTTATTAGCCCTTTCCAGATGTCGGGAAAAAATACCTCAAGGTGTCCTATCAGTATATTTTGTGTGTGATTGTGTTTTTTGACAAATCCAGATGACCGCATATGAGTATGGTTGGTGTTTTTTGAAGATATGTTTTTAAGGTGGTGCAGTTTCCCAGTGTTTGCCAAAATTCTGGGCCTCAAAATCGGGTATTTGTGTTTGGAAATGTAAGGTTTTATAATAGGATTGAACGCTGTACATAGCAGAGAATGAAATCAAAAAAGGAAAAGAAATGTGGAGTCTAGGACATGGACCATGTACCTAGTCCAAGAAGGGTTTGTAACTGTGTACCAGGAAGCAAGAACAGTACGAGGGATAGGTTCGCGAAACCAAAAATGGTTTGTGGTAGAAGGAATTGGGGTACACGAATGGATTTCCATTGGTTGAGAATATTGACCATGTACAAGTAAAGGAATTACACAAACCACCAAGGAAAAATTGTTCATGGTATGGGTGCAGTTCTTAATAGGAGGATTGGTATACAGTATAGGCTTTACCAAATTGAAGATTTGGAAAATCTTGGAATGGAGGATTTTGAGGATATATTTTTCCTATATAAGGAGAGATAATACCATTGATTAAATGAGGACTGAATATCATTATAGGAAAACTCTTTTCTCCAGTAATTCAGAAATTATGAAGGATGTTCTCAAGGGAGAATTTCGTGAAGGATGAAGTGGTTCGCACAGAAGAAATTCCACCAAAGGTGTTTGCGGGAAATTATATCCCGCAAAGGGCATGATAAGTGGAGGAAGAAATTTCAATAAATAGGTGGTTTACAAAAGTAGTCCATGAATATAGAACAATTCACGAACAAAGGGTGATTTTCATAGGAGGTTCGTCAAGTCGATACGCGGAGGTGGTATGTGATAACGAAGGTAGAAGCAGTCCGTGGATGGAGGGAGGTTCACGAAAGTGGAAGTTGTACGTGTAGGAGGTGTTCCGCTTACCATACCTGGTACATAGTACGTGGTAGAATGAGGTGGTTTGTGATTTTCACAAGGAAGATCTCA
This sequence comes from Viscum album, assembly GCA_963277665.1. Taxonomy (NCBI): domain Eukaryota; kingdom Viridiplantae; phylum Streptophyta; class Magnoliopsida; order Santalales; family Viscaceae; genus Viscum; species Viscum album. Next base: position 1,790,391,888 of record OY728122.1, read on the forward strand.
AAAGCATCAAATCCGTTTGCAAAAATATTTTTTGGCATCTAACAGTACATAGAAAGGTGGATTTCATCTGCAGGTGAAAAAGGAACTTCAACAGACCATCTACGTAAAGTTGAGGATGTAAGAATTCATGAAAATAAAGGGACCTACATGTCCATAAACTGACTTTGACCTAATATCTATAAACTGTGAGTGGATTCCTTTCCAAGAGAAATGAGCAAAGGAAGAGGAAGACAGTGACCCTTTCCACCGATAGTGATCCAGAGAGAGAGGCATAGGGAGTGACCCTTGGGAATGAAGTGAGAAGACCCTTAAAATTTTAAAGGCAGGGATCCTTAGAAGAGAATATCTATCCCAAACATTATACTCATTATTGGTAGTGAGCCTTAGTGAATTTGGTACAGCAGAACACAACTGTTGTATTCTCCTTGGACGTATCCCAGTGTGGGTGAACCAAGTAAAATTTGTTGTGTCATGTGCATGATTCCATATTTGTTCATATATTTCTATGGGGGGAAGATAGAATTGATTTTTTTATAACAGTGAAAAATGATCCAAAATGGAAAAATTTTTAATCTCTCATACACTGATTCACCCCCCTCTCAGGGTATTCGACCTAGTGGACCTAACACCAGATACTATGTAGAGTTGGCGAGGTAGCGAACCACGTATCTCTACGTCTACAATTAGACTAGGCACATGATGTATTCCATATGTCATAGCTGAGGAGGTATGTGCATGACCCATATAATGTTAATGACCGGGGAGAGTTAAACATTGAGGATGGATCTACCTTTGCTGAGTACCCAGTAGAGATCAAGGATCGATAGAAGAAGATCGTTTTTGGGAGATCTATTCATTTAGTGCATGTATGGTGGTAGCTCAAGAATCTTTCAAAGATAACTTGATAGTAGGAGGGTTAAATTTGTGCTCCGTACCCACATATATTTATATAGCCACTTGTTTTGGATTTTTAGTACATAAATCCCCATGGTAGGGATAATGTAGTGACTCATATTTTCCATGTATTATTTTTGGATATTGTATAGATTATTTTTGAGAAAAGATAATGAGACATTGTGTGATTATGAGGCCCGGTGTTCTTAGAATAAATGATTTAAATATATTAAATATATTTAACAGCACACACATATCGTTTACCTAAAAAATTAGAATGATTTCTAAATAGGGTGCCATATAAAAAATTTGAGTGCATCATTGAGTTCAAAATGCGGATTTTACATTAGGGATGACATAACATTTTTCAACATGGGGAATTTGTGGAAAAGTCATCACATGCATCAAATGAATAAAATAATTAAATGAATTAGATTATTTGTTCACTGAAACATCTACCTAATTTTATTCTTTAAATACACCCTTATGAAAAATTTGCAGGCTTAGCCACATAACCCTACAAATTGAAGAGATCCATTGGATTAATTAGAGAAGATTCCATTGGAAGATGATGATTAGAATGAAGATCAATGTCCAGTGTGAGACAAAATCAGAGGATCTCACCAAAAATCATGGTACAACTCCCTTCTTCATCAACAATCGATCTAAATCAATGTAGGGCATTGTTTTTATTGGATTCTTTCCCTATTTTCTATTTCTACGATGAACATGGATCAATCAACAAATTTAATGATCCATGAATCATGGATATTACAAGATGATATTATTGTGGGGATTTTTTGGGAGAATTTACTTGTGATTATTTTTTATCTCTTCGTTTGACATTCTAACAAAAATTAATCAAAGTTGAAAAAAACATCAATCGAGGTCTGTTCCTTATGATTCTTCCTTGTGATTTTCTCTCCAAAATTTCTTCATTCATTGTAGGCGTTCTTTGTTGTCCTTGTTCTTTTACATCCACCAAGAAATCAATCACTATATAACCATTTCTTGGCATAATAATTTGATATTTATATCTGGTCTTGTCATGAAATAGCGGAGGTGAGATGATAAAAGCGGTAAAAATTTAGAAGGATTTGGATACCCAATTCAGGTGTTCTCTAGTGAATGACCACAGATATAGAATGTGGGTGTTTTTTTGGAAATTTGAATGGCTGAAATCTATTTATTGATAGTGTCAAGGTTTGGATGAGGTAGATCCACGATTCCTAGAGAGTTTGGGGATAGAATCTGAGGCAACGATGGTGCAATAATTCATGGTAGGAAGATCCTAGGTTTGTGAGAAATCTCAATCAACATGACATGTATTGTGGAGATACACATAGTGTGATACACCCTTATCAGTGGCAAGGGTTTCAAAAATAAAGGATCACATGGTGTGTGACCCTATCACAGGGCGTGTGTCCCCTCCCCGATGACATGGAATGTAACTCGAAGGGTACATGGACATTGATTGAGGTACAAAGCCACAAGCATTTCATGTGCCCGTATAAGGACATGGAAAACTAGAATGTACATGGGTTAACCTATCTACTAGTGCACGAGAAAAATTACATGGGCTGTGGTACACCGTGTAGTTATACAAAGGCATGAACACAATTTGTTTTACATAGGCATGACCTAGTGTCAATGGGACATGGCTTGTAGCCCTACTACACAATTTGTACTCCCTTGATGTTATATTGGAGCCCTTGTACCCTGTATCTTGGAAAAGTTTCATTGGGGGTATATTCCCCTTATCCTTTCCTCAAGGCTTAGTATGGAATCTCCTCCTATACATAGGAAAATGATCTCTACAGTGGGACCTCTTGGATAGAGTTGTTGGAATCCTTCCATGAGGTCGAGAGTGAGTTCTTCTATCATCTTCTTTCCCTAAGTTGAGTTCTTGGTATCATTATGACCAACACAATGTGTGTGAGGATTCTCTACTTAGCAGGTTATTCTAGATTGAGTTTTTGGTATTCCCTATCAACTTGGTTGTGATCCTCATAGGTGTATCGTATCTATTCAGAATTCTAGTGTATACTTTTAATGGATAGACCCAATGATAAGTACATCTTGGATGGATTTCAGTGGTGTTAGCATACTCATGGAGTGTGTTCTATCGGATGAGTGTTATGGGAACCTTAGAGTTGGGATCGTAGGATTCCATTACAGTTACGGATTTACATTTAGATTCCATGTCTTTGTTGATTATATCTAGATACTCAAGTTATATGTTTTATAGTCATATAACAATTTATAGTTGAATTTTATTATTATTTTTATTTACTTTCTAGTTTTAGGGTGTCCTACTAGGTATTGTTATACACACCCCTACACGGGCTTTGTCCGCACGTGTCTTGTCTTCTATAGATGATTGAACTTTTGACAGAGGCACCAAGGGGACATGAACAGATAGTGATAGTGAGACTAGAAAGACAAATGTTTGTTTCTATGGTGTCCTAACAGAAATCACTATCATTAATTTTAAGTTATACTTGTTTTCAGGCCCTTTGTGGTGGGATTGTATATGGATCGGTTTACTCCATTTACTTTTATCATACTCTGGTTGGGGGATTTATTTGTATGTATGCATGGTTGTTATGTTGTTTTTACATTTCTACATTTTATGGGCTTGGAGGTGTGTGTGTGTATGGGTACTTAGGATAAGGCCTCTCATGTTAGAAATATAACCACTCAATGCTACTTTCCATCCCACTGGCCTATTGGAGGCAGGCTTGGGGAGTTGTGAAACGGGCCCCACTGGTAGGGTTCATGACATAATATGAAATCATTTGATGTTACTTAAGCTTTATTGGTCATATAAACCAAGGATACCATCTCTATTCTTTCTCTAGATAGTTTATGTTTATAATAACAATATTTTTATGAAATCTGTTTCTTTTCCACAGGTTATGCTATGATAGAATATTTATGAAACCCATTTATTTTCATGGGTTATTCTATGATGAAATGTTTATGAATTAAATTTATTGGCATAGGTTCTGATATGATATATTATTTATGATATTTTGGCACACATAACTATAATTTTAATTTTGTGAGGGGTGGGACCTATATCTCCCTCCAATGCATTGGAAAAAGATTGATATCTCAAGAGATTAATAGGATTGGAATAGGGGTGTATTCAGTTCAGTAATGGACTATATCGACTATGATAGTCATTATATTGAACCTTGAATACTATGATGGTTTTTGGAGTGAACCCATTACACTATTATTTAATTGGTAATAAACCTTGATTACTAAGGTAATGATTTTGCATGCTTACGTGTATACCATATTTTCATGTCTTATAAAAATGTTATGCTCTCATGGCTTGTGTTCTTTGATTAATTTTTGATTCATGTCTTATGAACTGAAAAAATTTATACAATGACTCAATATTATGATCTAATATATAAAGAGTATGATCGGTAAATATTAAGATCATGTTCTCTCCCCTTTTCCACAAGTTATGCTTATAAGATCACTAATATCTCCTTTATTTACCCTTACTGAGTATCTAAGCTCACCCATTACTTATGTTTACTTTCACTAGGTTATAAAGTAAGGTATTATATATGATATGTCTAATAAGGGTGCTAGTTATGAAGAAATAAGTCAGAGATTATGTAGATATTTTATGAATCAGTTGTTTATGTTTCTATGTTTCCAATCATACTAGACCTAAACGATTTAGGAATGGAGATAAATTTTATGTGATAAATATTCATCTATCAATATATAATATATATGTATAAAAATTATGGGTCACTATAGTTATTATTAGATCATGGTTTAGTTAACCATTGGAAACTAGAATAAGAAAAATTGTGTAAGAACCACATGGATAAGTTTAAGTGTTGGATAAAATCCTAAGGTTTTGTAAATGATCATGAATGAGCTAGGTTAAACCAAATGTGTCATGAAATAGACATCATATAAATTATTTTTCATGACTATATCATTTCTCAACATTATTATTGTTTCTCACACCATTATTTTTTGTTTTAGTAAATGGATAAAACCAGAAGTAATCATGTTAATGCTAAATGTGATGGTTAATTAAATGATTTTTATACCAAGATACCAAATGTTATGGGATTAGAATGAAAAATATTGTTTTTATGCTCACACATATTTCTCAGGCTATGAATCACACAAATTTTACAAAGGAGAAAAGGAGGAAAAAACATTCTATTGAGTCATTCATGGGGAAATAACCACATTTTATGTTGGTCTACTGATCAACAAGCTATTGAAGAGTGGATAAATACCACTAAAAATATATTTTATGTTATCTGGTGTTTGAATTATGAAAAATTTAATTTAAATGTACGTCATTTGGAAGGAGAAACAAATCATTTTTGGACTCTTATCAAGAACAGGAGAGAACAAGAAGAAGTTAAATCTATAGAATGGGATGGATTTTAGATATTATTTTTCAATAAATACATTCCATATATTCTGCATAAAAAATTAATAAATAATTACTTGAGTTAAATAATATGGATGATGAATATATTGGTACTTATGTGGAAGATTTTACAAGGCTTTTTAGGTACCCTTATGGTATTATCATAAAACCTGAAAGTAAGGTTAATCGATTATTAATTGCATTAAAAAAATTACCTGATGGGTGTTATCCATAAGGAACATAAATAGATATGAAGAAGTAATTTAATGTGATATTAAGGTGGATATAGGGATTAGATTTACCCATCAATCTTTTGGTTTTGACAAGAAAACAAAAATGGAATTCAAAGAAAATTATAAAAACCATAGAGAGTAGAAGATGATATTTCCTTTATGCTCAAAATGTGTAAGGAAACATTAGGGAAATTATCTTAAGGTAATTTGTAAATGTTTTAAGTATGGAAAATAATTCCATCAAACAATAAAATTTAAAAGTGATGGAAAGAAGTTAGTTAATGCTATGAATAAATAGAATGCTCCATAGAATGTGTAACGACCCAATGTTTATAAATGGAAATTCCCTTCGTATAAATGTAATGACCTGAATCTGGAGCCCCTCCACTGGTGCCCCGCACCCAGTTCGCCACATGACCTCAAGAGTGTTTCCCTAAATTCCATAGGCTTCCGACTAGTTGTGAGGGCCTTAGTAAGTCGGTGGGGGAAAATATGCCCTCATTCGGTAAGTATACAGTTGAAAAACAACCAGACACAATAACAGAAACAATCAATAGCAGACAACAATTTAACTGAACAACGGAAGCAATAGATAAAATAATAATGATGGAACATGGTACATATTTCTATGTAAAGCAGAAAACAACCAACGTGCTGAAGTACAACTGAAAAACAAAGTTCAAAGGAAAACAAAATTAAGTCTTCAGCATTGCGAGCCACAACTCGGTCCCATGCTCTCCAACTCCAGTGCAATCAAGAACCTAAAGTAGAAGGGCGCTTGCCCTTATCTATACCAGCAGCAAAAAAGTCTGCTTGGGCCCAAATGAATGGCCCAAATAGTGTGTGATATACAATCCCAGTAGGAAATCACCCAAATATTTTTGCGTAACAGTCAATGAATACATGGCAGTAATAAAACAAGAAGCAGTAAACAGGAAAGCACAGGTAGCTACAACCCACAGTTCTAACAAACAAGGTACACAAGTAAAAAGCCAGCAACAAGAAGGAACAGGTAACCCTCTGGGTATCTCTCATAGCCTAACCCATATGGTTCAACCTATAAGTACTATAGGATCTAAATAATGATGTAGATGCTCAATATACAAGAGGGGGTGAATTGTATACTTTAAAAAATTCCTTTGGAACCTTTAAAGTTGGTTACAAATAACTAAGTTTTCCTTAGATAAGGTAACATCTATGTTTAACAAAGTTAAACTAAGCAAATTTAAAACACCTCTAACACTAATTGAAAACATGGAATAAGGAATGAAGTTATAAACTTCAAGTTCTAAGTACTCGCTTAAAACTGGAAAGAGATTCCGAAAGTAGGTTCCGGAAATATGGATCCAGAAATTGAAACTTAACTAATGATTACAATATGAGATTATACCTTAAAGCGTATAGAATCTAAATGAAACAGAGTACAAGTAAGGAAGTATAAGAAAGTTATACTTTCCTTACAATAAAATATGCAGCAGAAAAAAACAAGTAGTAAAACTACAAGTAACAAGATATAAGTCTTTTAACCCAAAGAGAAGGGTATCCAACAACCTTGGATAAAGGTCCCTTGATTTATACTTTAAAGAAAGTATGTATTACCCACACCAGGGTAAGACCTCGATACGAAGATCGGAATCTCTGTCTTGCTATCCCTGCAAGCCCTCAACTTCAAGGTAGTTGGAACCTCTGTCTTCCTCAGCAAGGAAGCCCTCAAACTTCAAGGTAGTCGGCACCTCTGTCTTCCTATCCCCAGAAGTTCTCGAATTTAATCACCAACATTCGGAGTTGCATGAAGCTTTGAGAGTTAATAAGAGCCTCTCTCTCTAGAAATCACTTCAACAGCATGTGTGAACAATGTCGAAGAAGTAGTTTTGAGCTCTTTCAAATGAGATCCTATTTATAGGCAAGGTCGGCTCCCTCCTCCAACGGTCATATCTTCCTTAAATTCAGAGGGACCTGTACACGTGTCACTTAGCCAACGGTTAGTTTATAACGGAATAGATGACATCGTTTTATAACAAAACAAGTGTAACAGAATGTATGACATCGTTTTAAGTCTAACTAAAAAGTTCGGAGTGAATGTTCGGAGTGTAGGTTTAGAGTGTAAGAAAAATGTCAAAGAGTAGACAAATTATAAAAGTGTAAGAAAAATGAAAGTTCAAAGTCTAACCAAAAATAATATTCGGAGTCTAAATAAATTCGGAGTGTATAAAGAAAATATGATCAGATTCTATTTAATAGGTGAATTAGGAATGAGAATTCAGAATGGGAATTCATCATCAGAATTCATAATGAGAATTCGTAATCAGGATTCATCATTAGATTTTGATGTCGAAATTCATGAGAGTTCATAACCAGAATTCGGAGTAGAACTTTATTAGAGTTCGTATCCTAAGTTCGGAGTAGAACTTTATTTGAGTTCGTATCCAGAATTCGGATCCTAAAACAGAATGCTTCATATCAAAGTTTTAAATGATTATGAGAATATAGAAATGAATCTGATTCCTATACTTAAGAAAAATATGGATATAGATAATGAAAATATGATAAGGATAATTTTCCTTATAAAAGATACTTTCCTTATAAGAGAGACTTTCCTTATAAAAGCAATTTTCCTTATAAAAGCAATTTTCCTTATAAAAGAAATTTTCCTTATAAAAACAATTTTTTTTATAGAAGCAATTTTCCTTATAGATAAGGTGTTTGATATTTTCAAAACAAGAAGGAATGGAAAATTCATAAGGAAAACCTTATTGACTCAATAATCTCCCCCTTTTTGGAAATCACAATCATCCTTACGAAAAATAAAGACTAAAGAGAAAGATAAAAAAACATTAAGGCTTATCTCCCTTTTCTTATGGATGTTGATGAATAAGAATGACTCCCCTTAGGCTTTGAAACTCCAAGGATCGTATTCTAGATTTCCGGAATGGAATTTCATTAAGAATATGAATGTATTCTTTAATAAAAAACTCCCCCATAGATAAACTCTATTAGAGTTCTTTTTCTTTCTCACCCTTTGTTAAGATTATTTTTCCTTCTTTATTTGGATTCTTTTTCCTTCTCCCCCTTTTTGATTTTGAAAAAGAATTTTAGGGAATGAAAAATATAACAAAGTACCTGAAAAATTAGTAACAACAACAAAAGAGACAATCAATCAAGATTTTCATTAAGTTTGAAAGATCAAAAACAAAGAAGCTAAGATACAATAAAAGATCAGATTTGTCTATTTGGGATCTTTTTCCTTCGACATGAGACCCTTGAGAATAGTCTTTATCTTCTTCAAGTCTATATGGTCTTCTTCGGCTTGCTTCTCTAACACAACTATTCTTGCACTTTGAGCTTCAATATTTTCTTCTTGGGCTTGAAGCTTTTCTTCCTGAGCTTTTAAAACTTGTTCTTGTTTTAACAACTTCTCTTCAATCTCAATCCGACAATCCCTTTCATTCCTTCGGTTTTAAGAAACAGAATTCAGCTTCCCATACATATCTCTATCTTCTTGAATCCAAGAATTCTTCTCAACTGTCAACTTTTCTTCAAAGGAAGAAGTAAGTTCATTTATCTTCCTGTATTCTTTCTCAAAAGCATCCTTAATATTATCTTGGAATTCTTCAAAGATTCTCATCTCTTCTACAGTTTTCCTCGACCAACTAGTCATTCTCTTTCAAGACCTTTTGTGGGCTTCATAGCCGACAAAAAAATTTTTAAACTGAGCCTCTATCTCAAAAAATATATCCATAACCATGGATATAGAGTCTGTTTTCTGATTCAAAGTATGTTGGAGCATCTAGAATCTTGAATCAATACTCGAGAAAGTCGGAATTGAACCCACCAACTTCTTTAAAGACTGAACAACAAAGTCATGCCCCAACGAAGAGGACTTCGAATCTGAGACTTTTCTTGGAGAATTTTATTCTTCAAATTTCTCATCCTTCTTCTTAGAAGAATCACCAACTTCCCTTCTCTTTATAGCCACTGAGCTCGGGGTATCGACAACAAGTTTCTTTCCATTGTCCTTTTTCGGAATGGATTCCTATTTCGGGGTTTTTTGTTCACTATCAGACACTTAAACAAAATTTTCTTCATCATCAAATACTTTTTGAGCACCATCATATACATTCTCCATTTGAGAAATATCATGTAGAAGTTGTTCTTCCTCTGCATGATAAGCTACTTCTTGTTCTCCTTTCTCCTCATCCTTTCCTGGAGTGACTAACTTAGAGGACTCAACTTCTGAAGTTCAGAGTGAAAAATGTTCTGAAGGTGTCCCCTTATAATCGTCTACTTTCTTCAATAGATTTTTGGTCTCACCACTACCTTCAGAAACTGCTTCTTCCTCTTTCACTTCCTCAAACTGCTCAAGTTTCTCAACTGCCTCTTCCAAATTGACATAGTTTCTTCCTGGAGTCTCAGGTAGAGATTCCAAAGAAAAAGATCTTGAAACTGGAATGTTTGCGGAAACCATCTCATTAAACTTCAACAAAGTCTGAGCTACATCAGCTTCAGACATCTTCTTCTTAAGCTTCTTTTCTTTCACTTGTTTTCATAGCTCATACACTGTTTTTTCCTTCAAGGACTTAGCCTCTGCAGGATCCAAGCCAAACTGAGGCTCCCCTTGCACTCTTTTCTCTTTGATTTCCCTCCACTTAGAAACTACCTCATCAGGGTAAGATTTCTTCTTCTTCAGTTTTGGAGGTGCGGAATGAACTTCCTTAGATTTGGGATTCCATTCTTCAACTTCAACTTCTTTCAACTCTCTCTTCTTCACTGGCTTAGGAGATTCAGGTTCAGCAAATTTCGGAGCCGCTTCTTCTTGAGCTGGTAAATCAAAGAACTCACCAGTCTTTTTGTCAAAGGAAACATCCATCATTTTGAGGGTACCATCACTCACCAACATAAATTTGCAAACTCTTGGCTTAGACTTGCAAGCCTACTTGAAAGACTCAAGGCACCGAACTATTAACTTCGAGATTATTGCTGGATACATTACGATCTGAGATCTCAGATTCCCTTTCTTAACATTCTCAATGATAATAAGAATGTGTCTCATCAGATTAAACTTCCTTAGATTAATCAAAAAATCTAAGATAAAGATCTCGCCCTTCTTCAAAATGTCTTTGTCACCTTTTCTCGGTACGATAAAGCCTTGTACCCATAATTCTAGAACCCTAAAAATTCGTAGACAGACTAGCAATCTTCGTAGCCTTGTCATCTAATAGTCCGAGAGTCTCAAAAGATTTTTCCTTGTTGAAACTTCCTTCTTAATCCGGAAAAACATGAGTGATGAACGTGGCTTATCCTTCATTGTTCAGCCCTACCAAGCTGGCTGCATTGGCATAAGAAAGCTTATAAGTCTTTCCATAAGACTTAAACGACAATTTTTCCCTACCATCTTCCTTAAAGAAGGAAACTGTCTCATAAAACTCTATAAGCAACTCTGAATATAATTCATCTTGATTTCCAGGATTAGACACAACAACATCTTCCCATCTGTTAATCTTTGTGTTCTTGGATATAAGAGAATCATACTTGTTGAAGAAATCAGGATGAACCATCCTTTCTCTATATACTAACCACTTGGAAATCGGCTTAGAGGTTGACATGTCTTGAGAAGCTGCTTCCACAAACATTCGGATCTGAAGACTTCTGAGAAGTTCGGAATGGAGATTACTGAAGATCAGAATGGCCTTAAAACAGAGAGTCAGAGCTTCGGGACGTTGGAGCATGAAAAACCGATGTGGGACAACTATTTGGGGTCCCCTTTAAATAGGCAAAGAATTTGACCGTTGGTCTTCAAAATCCATCTAATGGTTGAAAAAACTTTGATCTGATCTGACGGTTGAAAACCAATTTTCATGAAAACATGAATCCGATCTTTTGAGGGTTTTATTAAAATAAGGATTTAAGGAAACTAGAACTCTAAAACAAAATATAAGAAAATACCAGTTAGTAAAGTATTATTATGAAAACATGAGTAAGGAAGTCATACCTTTCGGATTGGCTTAGGAGGATTATTCGTAATGGGTAACAACCTTCTTCACTACGAAAAAAACATAGATCGCAAAACACACTACGAAAAACTCAGGGTGAAAAACCTGGTACGAAAAGAATAATAAAAAACCATTATAAGAATTTCAGTATGAGAATGTCATTACGAATGTCTCAATACAGAAGTCTTACTACAAAAGTCTCAGTACGAAAGTCTTAGTACGAAAGTCTCAGTACGAAAGTCTCAGTACGAAAATCTCAGTACGAAAGTTTTATTATGAACATTTTAGTACGAAGAAAAAAAAATTGTAAAAACCACAAAAAAATATGTACTCCCACTATGAAGAGGAGTTTATTACAGCAAGGAAACTCTTTCAACAGAAAGTTAATTAAGAAGGATTACCTTACAGTTATCATTCCTAACTTCTGCTTAATGTATTAAAATCTATCAGAAGGAAAAGATTTTGTGAAAATATCAGCAAGTTGATATTGCATTCCGATAAACTGAAGAATAATATCTCCTTTTAGTGTGTGATCCCTAAGAAAGTGATGCCTAATATCTATGTGTTTTGAACGAGAGTGATGTGCAGGGTTCTTACTTAGGGAAATGTCACTTGTGTTATCACACAAAATTTGAGTCTTTGTAAAACTCAAGTCATAGTCTGTGAGTGTGTGTTGCATCCACAACACTTGAGCACAACAACTTCCAGCTGCTACATATTCAGCTTCAGCAGTGGAAAGTGCTACAGAATGTTGCTTTTTGCAATACCAAGAAACTAGTGAATCTCCTAAGAAATGAAAAGTTCTGGATCTACTTTTTCTATCCATTCTACATCCACCAAAGTCAGCATCAGAAAATATTTTTAGAACAAAATCATTTCCAGAAGTATAAAATAATCCTAGATCCATGGTTCCCTTAAGGTAGTGAAAATTTATTTTTACTGCCTTTAAGTTAGATTCCTTATGATCGGATTGATATCTTGAACATAAGAATACTGGAAACATTAAGGCTGGTCAACTAGCTGTTAAATAAAGTAAACTTCCTATCATACCTCTAAAAGATATTTGATCTACTGGTTTCCCAGCTTCATCAAGATCTAAAGAGTTTGAGATACCAATGGGAGTACTTATACTCTTAGTGTTGTCATAACCATACTTCTTGAAAAGATCTTTAATATATTGATGTTGAGATATGTTGGTTCCTTCTGGTTTTTGAGAAACCTGAAAACAAAGGAAAAAATTTAACTCACCCATCATACTCATTTCAAACTCATATTTCATTAGACTTGCAAAATAGTCGGTTAAAGATTTCTAAGTTGAACCAAATATAATGTCATCAACATAAATTTGAACAATCAAAACATTTTTCTTATCTTTCTTTATAAAAAGGGTTGGATCTGCATTTCCCTTAACATAGTTATTTGGAAGCAAAAATCCAGTGATTTTATCATACCATGCTCGTGGGGCTTGATTAAGACCATACAGAGCTTTGGTAAGTCTAAAAATATGATCAGGATGTTTTTTATCTTCAAAACCAGAAAGTTGTTCAAAAAAAACTTCCTCTTGGACATAACTGTTAAGAAAAGCACATTTCACATCCATTTGAAAATGTTTGAAATTAAATAATGCTTTAAAGGCAAGTAGAATACGGATAGATTTAAGTCTAGCTACTGGAGTATAGGTTTCTTCATAGTCTATTCCCTCTTGCTGATTATAGCCTTTAGAAACAAGTCTAGCTTTATTTCATACTATGACTCCATTTTCATCACATTTGTTCCTAGAGACCCACTTTACTCCAATAACAGAAGTTTCCTTAGGTCTTTCAACCAATATCCAAACTTTGTTCCTTTCAAATTCATTTAGTTCATCTTGCATATCTTTGATCCAATTATCATCACCTAAAGCTTCATTAGTGCTTTTTGGTTTTAATTGGGAAAGAAATGCTAGATGTTCTATTTCATTTCTGAAGGAACTTCTAGTTCATATAGGTTGATTTACATCACCAATGATACTATCACTAGGATGATTCTTAAGAAACACCTGATTTGGGTTTTGAAAAGCCTGTTCATCAACATAGGGTAGAAATTATTCTAGGGTAAATGTTTCAGAAGTATCTTCTTGAACATTTTCCTTATCAGAATGTTCTTCTATCAAAGGTTGAAAATCAGTTTTTGAAAACACATCCAAGGATGTAGGTTGGGATAGTTTAAAAACAAAAGGATCAGACTCATCAAATTTTATATGAACTGCTTCTTCAATAGTACAAGTATTTTTATTGAAAACTCTATAAGCCTTAGAAGTTGTGGAATAACCTAAGAAAATTCCTTCATCGGATTTTGGTGCGAATTTATGTAAGTTATCTTTAGTATTCAAAATGAATACTTTGCAACCAAAAACTTTGAAGTAGGATAGTCTTGGTTTTCTACCATTCCATAACTCAAAAGGAGTTTTATTAAGAAAAAGGTCTAATCAAAACTCGATTTATAGTATAGCAAGCAGTACTTATAGCTTCAGCCTAGAAAAGTCTAGCTATAGAATATTCCCTCAACATGGTTCTAGTTATCTCTTGAAGAATTATATTTCTTCTCTCAACTACACCATTCTGCTGAGGAGTTCTAGGTGCTGAAAAATTGTGAGTAATACCTTTTCTACTACAAAAAGTTTCAAAATCAGAATTTTGAAATTCTCCTCCATGATCACTGTCAATAGTTTTCAATGGAAGGTTTTTCTCATTTTTAACTTGAGATATAAAACTTTTGAAATAAGAAAAAGCATCAGACTTCCTTACTAGAAAATAAACCCAAGTAAATCTAGTGTAATCATCAACTAGAACAAACACATAGTATTTGCCTCAAATACTTCCAGTTTGTGTTGGACCAAAAAGATCCATGTGCACTAACTCTAATGCATTAGTTGTTGACACTTCACCGATTGATTTAAAACTAGATTAGTGTTGCTTTCCATATTGGAAAGGATCACAAACTTTAGAAGAATCAAATCTATGATCCGGTAGATCCTTAACTAGTTTCTTCTTAGAGAGTTTGCATAAGTTCCTAAGGTTATAGTGTCCTAGTCTTCTATGCCAAAGACAAGAATGATCATCCATTGCACTTAGGAAAGGTAAATCTTGGCTCCTAAGGTCTTCTAAATTTAAGGTGTAAACATTATCTTGCATATTGCCTAATAGAATAAATTCTTCCTTGGAATTGTGTACTAAGCATTTATCATTCCTAAAATTCACAAGGTACCCTTCATCACGTAATTGACTTATGCTAATGAGGTTGTGCTTAAGACCCTTAACAAAAAGAACATTAGAAATCAAAGTTTTACCTAGAAGAACAATATTACCAATACCAACAATTTCTCCCTTAGCATTATCTCTGAAAGTTACCTTTCCTCATTTCGTTTTGATAATCTTTTCAAAATAGCTTTTGTTACCAGTCATGTGACGGTAACATCCACTATCCATGTACCATGTGTTGCTGCTGGCACTCTCTTTATTTTCCGGAAATCAAGAAAAGAATTAGACTTTCGGAATCCAAACTTGTTTGGATATGAGATTTCTAGACAACAAAATTTTAGGTACCCACATCTTCTTAGAGAAATAAGCTTTGTGAAATCCTAGAGATTGGGTTTTGTTTAAGGAACAATTATTTGCCCAGTGACCACCACATTGACGCTTGGTAGAAAATGGGGCACTTTGAGGAACAAAATAATTATTACTAAAAATTGGTTTTTCTTGGGTATAACCAAATCCAGATTTATTTCTTAAAGGTCATATTTGGGAATACATTTTATCAAAATTTTCCTTACCAGGGGTAAAGTTTGATAAACACTTCTTTAAGGGAAAAATTTCGGACTTCAGTTTTATGACCAAGTTTTTATCCTCAAAATCATTAGTTTTAGAACTAGAGCTAGGCTCAAAAATACTTTTCTTAGAAATTACTTTTTCTAACTCTTTAGAAAGTTTGTTCTTCTTATAACATACTTCCTCAAGAATTTTTGAAATACTTTCAAAATCAGAATTTTTTCTATCAAGATATTTAGAATGATCTGATATTTCTTTCGTAAGAATATTATTCCTAGAGTTTTCCTTATCAAGCTTTTTATTGAGTTTAGAGTTCTCAATCTCAAGAAGTTCATCAAACCTAGAAACTTCTTCATAGGTAGGTAAAGTATTTTCTTCATCAGAAGAGGATTCTTCATCTGAGGAATTATAATACTTACTATCATTATAATTTAAAGATACATTGGTCAATGATTCAACATTTCATACCTTATCCATAAAGCAATGATTGTCAATAGGTAATCTGGCTATAAGACCAAGATTCTTCTGTCCTGAAGATTCATAATCAGAAGATTCATCTGAAGAGTCACCACCACTGGCACTCTAGGTGTCACTAGCTTTCAGAACTTTCTTAGCTTTGGCTTTATAATAATTATTTCTATTCCTGTATGAATGCATTTCTTTCCTTTCTTTCTTTTAGAGTAAAGGAAAATCTGGTCTAATATGTCCAGCTCTCTTGCATTCATAACACGTGACTTCTCCAACTTTCCTTTCCTTTTTCTTATACTTGGATTGGAAACTTCTGTGGCCGGATATCTTGTTCATCCTTCGAGCAAGATTTTGTAACTCATTTTCAGAAATTTCACTTTCCCTAGAATCTGATTGAATAACTACCTTCTTAGACTTGGATCTGGTTACTCTCTCAGGAGTCTTAGCTTTCATCTAATTTGATGTTGTTGTAAAAGCAACAGTGCCATTTCCATTTTTCTTCTTGATGTTGTTAGCATCTCTCTTCATTCTTGTTTCATGTTGGAGAAGAGTTCTGAATATCTCATCAAGAGAAATTTGAGTGACCTTCCTATTCTCAACTATAGCAGTTCTTTTGGATTCCCACTCATTGGGCATAATATCAATTATCTTATCCACAAGTGCTTCATCATCTAAAACTTTTTCTCCCATAGACTGTAAACTGTTGACAATAGTCATAAATATCTGTTGAACTTTACAGATTGGTTCACCATAAAGAAAATTGAATCCATGGTATTCAGCTCTAAGCATAGATCTCCTTGTTTCAATTACTATAGAAGTTCCAAAGTGTGTAACCTCTAACTTCTTCCAGATACAATTAGCTGCTTTACAAGAATAAATTTGGCCATATATATTTCTAGTCATTTAACAAAGTAAAGTATTGCGTACCTTATAATTGAGTTGATACTCTTGCTTTTCCTGGTTAGTGAAAGTTCTAACTTCCTTATCATGAATTTTATAATCACCAGTAAGAATAACAAAGTTGTCCACTCCAGTATTGATAACAAATGTCCTCATTCGATCTCTCCAGTACTCATAGTCATTACCATCAAAGATTGGTGGTCTAGTAGGATTTATATTATCAATGGAACCAACATTGACTCCTTCCATACTTAAAATAACATTTGATACACAAACTTGTTAGTAGAGAAAGTTCGTAATCACAAAGTTCGGAATGACAAAGTTCGAAATGACAAAGTCTGGAATGAGAATGTTCGGAATGATAATGTGAGCAATAAAAACTTATACGTGAGTACAAGTATTTCAGAGACCTCCTCTGATACCAATTGTAGGATCGAAATAATGATGTAGATGCTCAATATACAAGAGGGGGGGGGGGGGGGGTGAATTGTATACTTTAAAAAATTCCTTTGGAACCTTTAAAGTTGGTTACGGATAAATAAGTTTTCCTTAGATAAGGTAAGAGATACGTTTAACAAAGTTAAAATAAGAAAATTCACAACACCTCTAACACTAATTGAAAACTTGGAATAAGTAATGAAGTTATAAACTTCAAGTTCTATGTACTCGCTTAAAACTGGAATGAGATTCCGAAAGTAGGTTCCGGAAATATGGATCCAGAAATTGAAACATAACTAAAGATTAAAATATGAGATTCTACCTTAAAGCGTATAGAATATAAATGAAACAGAGTACAAGTTTGGAAGTATATGAAAGTTATAATTTCCTTACAATACAATATGCAGCAGAAATAAACAAGGAGTAAAACTACAAGTAACAAGATATAAGTCTTTTAACCCAAAGAGAAGGGTATCCAAAAACCTTGGATAAAGGTCCCTTGATTTATACTTTAAAGAAAGTCTGTCTTACCCACACCAGGGTAATCCCTCGATACGAAGATCGGAATCTCTGTCTTGCTATCCCTGTAAGCCCTCAACTTCAAGGTAGTTGAAACCTCTATCTTCCTCAGCAAGGAAGACCTCGAACTTCAAGGAAGTCAGTACCTCTATCTTCCTATCCCCAGAAGTCCTCGAATGTAATCACCAACATTCAGAGTCACACGAAGATTTCAGAGTTAATAAGAGCCTCTCTCTCTAGAAATCACTTCAACAGCATGTGTGAACAATGTCGAAGAAGTAGTTTTGAGCTCTTTCAAATGAGATCCTATTTATAGGCAAGGTCGGATCCCTCCTCCAACGATCATATATTCCTTAAAATTCGGAGGGACCTGTACATGTGTCACTTAGCGAACGGTTAGTTTATAACGGAATAGACGACATCGTTTTATAACAAAACAAGTGTAACAGAATGTATGACATCGTTTTAAGTCTAACTAAAAAGTTCGGAGTGAAGGTTCAGAGTGTAAGAAAAATGTCAAACAGTAGACAAATTATAAAAGTGTAAGCAAAATTAAAGTTCAGAGTCTAACCAAAAATAATATTCGAAGTCTAAATAAATTCGGAGTGTATAAAGCAAAGATGATCACATTCTGTTTAATAAGTGAATTCGGAATGAGAATTCAGAATGAGAATTCGTCATCAGAATTCGTAATGAGAATTCATAATCAGGATTCGTCATTAGATTTCAATGTTGAACTTCATGAGAGTTTGTATCCATAATTCAGAGTAGAACTTTATTAGAGTTTGTATCCAGAATTCGGAGCCTAAAACAGAATGCTTCATATCAAAGTTTTAAACGATTCTGAGAGTATAGAAATGAATTTGATTCCTATACTGAACAAAAATATGGATATAGATAATGAAAATATGATAAGGATAATTTTCCTTATAAAAGAGACTTTCCTTATCAAAGTGACTATCCTTATAAAAGCAATTTTCCTTATAAAATAAATTTTTCTTATAAAATCAATTTTCCTTATAAAAGCAATTTTCCTTATAGAAGCAATTTTCCTTATAGATAAAGTGTTTGTGATTTTCAAAACAAGAAGGAATGGAAAAGTCATAAGGAAAACCTTATTGACTCAACAAGTACTAGAAACCCTATAGGAGGTACACATAGTCTCACCCCTCTGGTTCATCTATGAAATTAATAGACTCTTTGAGGAAGCACTCACCATCAATTCCCCCTATAGTCTCGTATCATACTAAAGGCTCTTTGGGGAAGCAGTCAACATCTCATTCCCCCTGTGGCCCACGTTGAGGAACTAAAGACTCTCTAGGGAATCACTCATCGTCAATTCCCCCTGTGGTCTCACATCATATTAAAAGACACTCTGGAGAAGCCCTTACATCAATTCTCCCTATGGTCTGTTACACTAGGTACTCATAGTCCTGTGTGAAAATAAACATGCTCAGCGTGCGTACATCATCGAAATAAACCTCAAGAACTACTTGGCTATCATTCTAAGGCTCAACATCAATACAAATCAACAGTTCCACTATCCTATAACTAGGCATGGCAATTGGAAAAATGCCAAACAGGCAAAACAAGTATAGAAAACATCCAGAGTACAGTAAAAACTACCCTGTACACAGGAAAATACGTCTACTTAAGAAATCAAGAAAAGAAGGAAATACAACAAGGGAAAATCAAGAAAATGCACAATTCCCGTTCAAGGGAGTTGATGCAATTTCACAAAATACTCATTGACCTTCTACAGAAAGGCACAAACCACCTACCTCGATCCTAGGAGATCGATATACTTGAACCACGATGATTGATTCCACTTAGAATGTTGTAGATCTAAGAAAACTCAAAAAACTCTCAACCCAAGATAACTCAAAAATGAGGAGGAATCATATAACAAGACTAAAGAAGAAGAGATAGCTCACCACTGCACTTCCAACGCAATCGACCATGCTCGAATCGGAGAACGGATGGAGAGGCGGGAGCTCCGGGAAGATTCGGCCGTACAGGTCTCTCTCAGACGAACCAGACCTAGTAGAAGATGAATATCGTGATGAGGCGCGACTCTGGTCTATTTAGTGAAAAAAAGAAAAGTACACGATGTGTATTTTTAATGTACATGGCATATAGTGGGTTTTTCCATACTCCACTAAAAATTACCTCCACGTCACCCCTACACACCATGTGTGTGGCCCGGGCACTGACAACACATGGTTTCGAGTCAGAGAAGAGTACACGACAAGTACTCAGAAAGTACACGGTGTGTACTTCGAAAATTTCCCGAAAGTTCATTTTTCTTAAAAACTCCAGAAAAAGGAAAGCATACCTGAAATGAAGATCCGGGTTCATACAAACTTTCCCCCTTAAATAAATTCATCCCCGAATTTCCCTAACGTGGAGTAGAAGAAGAATCCCCGAACAGCTCTAGCCACTGTGATCGTACATCAGTCTCCCTTTCCCAAGTCTCATCCTACACTCACCAATGCATCTATAGCACCCATACCAGAGGAACAGACCACCCACGGAGAACCTTTGTACTGCAATCGACAATCCGGATAGGATGCTCCTCAAATGACGCGTCCTCTTCAAGCTCAACCTCCTTAGGTTGAAGGACATGAGACGAGTCTGAAAAGTAGCGTCGTAGCTGAGAGACGTGGAAGACGTCGTGCATGGCTCAGTACCTCTTTGGTAGCTATAACCAATAGGCGACCGGACCCACTCTCTCCAAGACCTCAAACGGACTGACGTACCGTAGTGAAAGCTTACCTTGTCTCCGAATCCTCTTGTGTCCCAACCTTAGTGAGACATGCAGGAAAACCTGATCCCTGGCCTTGAACTCCATAGGTCATCTCCGCTGATCAGCATAAGACTTCTGTCGAGACTGTGTTGTATCCATTCTCTTCCGAATCAGCTCTATCTGCTCTAAAGTCTCCTAAACAAGATGAGGTCCCAACAAAGCTGCCTCTCCTGCCTCTAGCTAGCATAAGGGTGATCGGAATGGCCTACCGTAAAAGGCCTAGTATGGTTCCACCTGAATGGTCACCTGGAAACCGTTGTTGTAGGAGAACTCCACCAGTGGAATATGCTTCTCCCACGAACCGCCAAAGTATAGGATGCCAGCTCAGAGCATATCCTCAAGCACCTGGATCGTGCACTCGGATTGGCCATCCGTCTGGGGGTGGTATGTTGTACTCAAAATTACCTGTGTACCCAAAGCCTTCTGAAGTCCCTGATAGAACCGAGAGGTAAAGCACGCATCCCTGTCTGAAACAATGGAGCGTGGAACTCCTTGCAGACGAATGATCTCCCTGATGTACAGTCATCCCAGATCATCGACACTAATGGTCTCCTTGATTGGCAATAAGTGAGAAACCTTCATGAGCCTGTCAACGAAAACCCAAACAACATCGTTCCCTCGAGGCGATCTCGGAAACCCAATCACGAAGTCTATCGCAACATCATTCCACTTCCACTTCGGAATGGGTAATTTCATTAAAAGGCCTGCTGGTCGCTGGTGCTTTGCCTTCACCTACTGACAAGTAGAACACCGCAAGACGAAACCAGCAACATCTTTCTTCATACCTGGACACCAGTACTGGTGATGAAGATCCCGATATATCTTGGTGATGCCAGGATGAACTTCCCAAACAGAGGAATGAAAAACCCGCATCATCTCTTCGTGTATGTATGATGGAACCCATATGCATCCCTAGAAATGCAAGATCTCGTCCGCGCCCACTGTCCATCCAGGAAGAGGGTCCTCTTATGACACACCCTCCCACAGGACTAAGCCTTCTGAGTTTGATAGCTGCCTCATCCATACCCGATCAAAATGTGAAGAGGTAACAACTACAGAAGAAAGGATAGTTTGTCCTTGTCTGTCGTGCACCTCTAGATGCATCTCAGAGAACAGATCCATCAGCTTCCACTCACTTCTGGCCTCCTGAAACGCTTGAACCTGAGTTCTCCTGCTCAATGAATCTGCCACTATATTGCCCTTTCCTGGCGTATAGGCAAGCTCAAAGTCAAAATACTGAAGATACTCGACCCACCTGCACTGTCTTAGATTTAGATCACGCTGAGTGAAGATATACTTGATACTCTTATGGTCGGTGAAGACCACAAAGTGCTCTCCCAACAGATATTGTCTCTAACAGCGTAAGGAATGAACAACAGCTGCCAACTCCAGATCATGCGTAGGGTAGTTCCTCTCATGTGGTCTCAAATCCCGAGACCCATACACAATGACTCCATCTCCTTGCATAAGCACAACTCCTTTCCCGATACATGAAGCATCATAGTAAACAGTGTAGCTCTTTCCTGGCTCTAGAAAGACTAGTATCAGTGCTAATGCCAACCTCCCTTTCAGCTCCTCAAAGGCTGACTCACAAGAATCTGACCATAAGAACTTCGAACCCTTCTTGGTCAGACCTGTCAAAGGTGCTTCTAGACGAGAAAAGTCCTGAATGAAGTGTTTGTAGTATCCAACCAGCCCTAGGAAGATCCGTACTTCAAAGACGTTCTGCGGCTGCTCCCAGGAAACTACAGATCTCACTTTCTCTGGGTCCACTGATACTCCTGACTCTAAGAAGACGTGACCCAAGAAGTGAATCTGATCAATCCAGAAGTGGCACTTCGAGAGTTTAGCATAAAGTCGATGCTCTATCGGTGTACTCAGAATGATCCCAAGATGTGTGGTATGGTCGTGTCGAGTGTGAGAGTACACCAAGATATCGTCCACGAAGACCACGATGAAAGAGTCCAAGTAAGGATGGAACACCCAGTTCATCAGTGCCATGAAAACTGCTGGCGCGTTCATGAGACCGAACGACCTGACTGTATACTCGTATAGACCATACCTGCTCCTAAAGGCTGTCAGACGTACATCTGATGGTATAACACACAAATGATGATAACCAGACCTCAAGTAAATCTTTGAGAACACCAGGGCTCCTCGAAGCTAATCAAATAGGTCATCAATCCTCAACAAGGGATATCGGTTCTTGACCGTCAATTGGTTCAGCTTCCGATAATTCACACAAAGACGAAGGGTACCGTCTGTCTTCTTTGCAAAAAGGACAGGCGAACCCCAAGGAGAAGTACTGGGTCAGATGAAACCATTTTCCTACAACTCCTCCAACTACTTCTTGAGCTCATTCAACTCAGGTGTAGCCATCCTATAAGGAGGAATGGACACCGATGCTGCTCCTAGAATGAGCTCAATAGAAAAGTCTACCTCACGATTTGGGGGAAAACATGAAAAGTCCTCTGGAAGGACATCCCAGAATTGATCCACCACTGAAGGAAAGTCCAACTATGGAGTCCCCTGATCATCTAGATAAAGACTAGAAATCTGGGCTGTCACCTTTCCTAGCCCAGGATGCTCGAGTCCTGCTCAACTCGCCCGAACGTCCCATTCGCCTCTATGAAGAAAAGACTCACCCTCTGGTGAAATGAAATTAACTCTGCGGCGATAACAGTCGATGAAGGCCTGGAAGGGAACCAACCAGTCTATCCGGAGGATGACATCATATCCCGTCATTCATAGGACATAGATATTCCATAATAAATGATACCCTGCAACCATGAGAGGGCACTCTATACACTGGCGTACATTAGATGTCTTCATCCCCAAAGGTGTTTCTAGTGTCAACAAGTCGGTAGAAGAGAAGTCAGAGAGCCCAACGCTCTCCACAGTAGCAACAGAGATAAAACTATGTGTATCACCAGTATCGAAAAGAGCTGAAGAAAAAACTGAGGCTACTAAAATCATACCTCGAACTGTAGAAGGGTTGGGTTACTGCTCCTCATAAATCTGCTCCACGGTGAAAGATTGGCCTGCACCGCGGCCCTGCGCCCCTGGCTGACCACTCTGAGCTAAACCTCCCTTCTAGTGCTGAGGGACTGGTGGATGACCGCCATGACCTCGACCTCCACCTCATCCCGAGCATCTGGAAGAAATCCAGTTCCCCAACTGGTGAGAAACCGGTGGTGCTTCTCTTGAACGAGGAGTCATGGAAGAACCCTGGTCACCAGCTGCTGGTGAGAAAACCTGGCAGAAACGCTAAAGGTGACCCATCTTGCCGCAAGATCGGCACTCCACGGGGTCTCTATGGCACTGCAGCCTCGTGTGCCCTGACCGACCACACTGGTAGCATATCACCTGGCTTCCGGGCGATGCATCTCGCTTCCTCGGATCACCATGCATAGACTCCCTATGATGCTTCTTGCTATCATCTGGAGGAAGGATAGCTCTAGAAGCAGAACCGCCCTGGCTCGCAGCTCTAGAGTCTCTCAGATTATGCTCCACAATTAGTGCCCGATTGACAGTGGAAGTGATAGAAGTCATCTGGAAGATGTTCACCTGCGAGCAGATCTCCCACATGAGACCATCCTCGAACTTCCTTGCCAAGAACACCCCACTCTCATCCCATAGGGGAGTGAAATGCTACAGCTCGGTGAAACGAGAGGAATACTCCATGACATAAAGAGTACCCTGCTCTAAGCTCATGAACTCCCGGGCTCGGTCGACCCTCAGGGTCTCAAGGTAGAAGTAGTCGTAGAACACACACTGGAACTCCTCCCAAGCCATAACCTGTTGATGACCCGCCTGTGAGATCACGTCTCACCACCTCTTGGAGGAGTCTTGGAGCATGTAGGTGGTGAGATTAACCCGCCTCTTTGGAGGCATCTCCAGATGCTCGAAGATAGTCAGCATGGCTTCCCGCCATGGCTCTGCTGCCTGTGGTCCTCTTTCCCCCAAAAAGTACGAGGATGCTGCTGCTGGAAAACTTGCGTCAAGTCTGCCATAGTCATGGCAGGAGGTAGTACTCCCTGGAAGGCCTGCATCAAACTCATGAAACCTTCTCTGAACTATGCATCAGTGCCTGCAACTGGTATAACAGCCGGTGCCAAGGCTGGCCCGACTGGAGGATCAAGAGGAAGTCCCTGATCATCCCTATCTGGCATCTGATCACTGCCTGACGACAGATGTACAACCAGAGGACATCTTGGAGGCATAGCTTTGAAAGATCAAAAGCACGCCTTAGATCAGGAAAACAAGGATAGAGAACACAAGAGTACAAAACAAAAATAGGGGAAGGAAAACACACAAGTTTACAAAACATGACTACAGGGCATGTATAAAAACTACACGGCGTGTCTTCTTAAGCCACTGACATGGGTGTGTGCTCCTGCCCTACAAGTCATGTAACACCTCAAGTACACAGCATGTTGACCCCAACACTTGGCATGTACCTGAAAACTATTCCCCTGCCAAAGTCTCTTACATGGCCGACCCACACGGTTTTCTTAAACAGAGACTACACAATGTGTTTCTTGCGGACACGGCGTGTAGTGGACAATGATTCGGCGGCCCGTGTTGTTAAACACATGGCCGCCTACACGGATGAACCTTACACGGTGTGCTCTGAACAAACACGACATGTATAGGTGAAGGCGACACTGCCCCGTGTTGTTCGTGACATGGCCGAGTCCCTGAACAAGACTACACGGCGTGTTCCGAACAAACACGTCATGTGTAAAAGAAGGTAACGCTGACCCGTGTTGTTCATGACACACCCGTGTACCTGGACAGGACCACACGACATGTTCCCTATGGACGTGGCGTGTTCTACCCGAGTTTCCCCGACCCGTGTTGTTAGTGACATGGCTAGGTACACAACTCATTACTACACGGCGTGTACCTACCATACATAGAGTGTTCCTAAAGTTACTTTCACGACACCATGTTCTGCTCACACGGTCAGTGACATGACCTGAAAACTACACGACATGTATCCAAAAAGTACACGTCGTGTATTCTGGGTTTTTCTGGGCAGTATCTCAGAAACTTCACAGAACCCCAGAAATAGTAAAAACAAGGCAAAGAGGTGCCAAATTCTGATTCGTGAGGGCACATACTCCCCGCGAATCAAAGCCTGGAATCTCCTACAGTCACATACAAGGGAAAAACAGCTCTCTAACATAACATCAGGGATTCTATCAAGAATCTATCACAACATCATGCATAATATACACGAAGTTTATCACAACTGCATGCAATCGCTAAGGCACCCTAGATGGCATGGAAAGAAATCTTGGCATGTGATTTCTACGAGTGCCTATATGATGCATGAGATGTAATACCCTCATCTTATCGGGTTGTGATAGAAATAGAACTGAAATCTCAAAACAATAATAGCACAAGTCATGTGAATCACTCTTGGTGAAATTAGATCAACCATAAAATCTCAAAACCAGAACTGCAATGAACGAGGTAATATAGCTTTTCCCTATACACGGGTTAGCTACTCCCAAGCATAGCTTAATTCCAAGTACCAAGTCCATCCTATCCTTGTCTAAAGTCTCCAAACAGTAAAGCAAGAGAAAATAACTCCTCTGATACCACTTTCTAACGACCTGAATCTGGAGCCCCTCCACTGGTGCCCCCCACCCGGTTCACCACATGACCTCAAGCGCATTTCCCGAAATGCCAGAGGCTGCTGACTAGCAGCGAGGGACTTGGTAAGTCTGCGGGGAAACTATTCCCTCATTTGGTAAGTATACAACAGAAAAACAACCAGACACAATTGCAGAAACAATCAATAGCATACAACAATTGAACTGAACAATGGAAGCAATATATAAAATAATAATGATGCAACATGGTACATATGTCTATGGAAAGCATAAAACAACCAACGTGCTGAAGTATAACTGAAAAAAAAAGTTCAAAGGAAAACAAAATAAACTCCTCACCATTGTGAGCCACGGTTCGGTCCCATGCTCTCCAGCTCTAGTGCAATCAAGAACCTGAAGTAGAAGGGCGCTTGCCCTTATCTATACCTACAACAACAAAGTCTTCTTGGGCCAAAAAGCATGGACCAAACAGGGTGTGAGATACAATCCCAATAGGAAATCACCCAAAGATCTGTGCCTAACAGTCAATGAATACATGGTAGTAATAAAAAAAGAAGCAGTAAACAAGAATGCACAAGCAGCTACAATCCACAGTTCTAACAAACAAGGTACATAAGTAAACAGCCAGCAACAAGAAGGAACAGGTAACCCTCTGGGTAGCTCTCACAGCCTAACCCGTATGGTTTAACCTATAAGTACTAGTAACCCTCTAGGAGGCACACATAGTCTCACCCCTCTGGTTCACCTATGAAATTAATAGAATCTCTAAGGAATCACTCACCGTCAATTCCCCCTATAGTATTGTATCGTACAAAAGGCTCTCTAGGGAAGCACTCAACGTCTCATTGGCCCACGTCGAGGAACTACAGACTCTCGGGGGAAGCACTCATCGTCAATTCCCCCTATGGTCTCGCATCGTTTTAAAAGACACTCTGGAGAAGCCCTTACGTCAATTCTCCCTATGGTCTGCTACACTAGGTAATCACAATCCTGTGTGAAAATAAACATGTTCAGCGTGCGTACATCGTCCAAATAAACCTCAAGAACTACTTGGCTATCAGTCTAAGGCTGAACATCAATACAATGAAACAGTTCCACTATCCTATAACTAGGCATGGAAACTAGAAAAATGTCAAACAGGAAAAACAAGCATGGAAAACATCCATAGTACAGTAAAACCTACCATATACACAGGAAAATACGTCTACTCAATCAATAAATCAAAGCATGCAATACAACAAGGGAAAAACAGGAAAACACACAATTCCCGTTCAAGGGAGTTGGCGTAATTGCACAAAAATAATCATCGAATTTCTACAGAAAGGCACAAACCACCTACCTTGATCCTAGGAGATCGATATACTTGAAAAATGATGGTTGATTCCCCTTAGAACGTTGTAGATCTGAGAAAACACACAAAATGATCAACCCACAATAACTTGAAAATGAGGAGGAATCATGGAACAAGACTAAAGCAGAAGAGAGAGCTCACCGCTGCGCTTCCAATGTAATCGACCATGCTCAAATCTGAGAACAGACGGACAGGCAGGAGCTTGGGGAAGATTCGGCCGTACAGGTCACTCTCGGACGAGCCAGACCTAGAAGAAGATGAATATCGCGATGAGGCGTGACCCCGGTCCGTTTAGTTAAAGAAAAGAAAAGTACACGACATGTATTTTTAAAGTACACGGCGTGTAGTGGGTTTTTCCGTACTCCTCTAAAAATGAACTCCATGTCACCCCTACACACCATGTGTGTGGCCCTGGCACGACCAGTACATGGCTTCGAGCTGGAGAAGAGTACACAGCGTATACTTAGAAAGTACATGACGTGTACTTCGAAAATTTCCAGAAAGTTTATTTTTTTTAAAACTCCTAAAAAAGGAAAACATTCCTGAAACGATGATCCGGGTTCTTACAATAAATATGTCATAAAATCGCATGAAAACACAACATAATGAACTACTAAGTGCTAAGTGACCTTTAAACATATGTTTTTCACTTCTGTATTTGGAATTTTGAAAATCCAACATACATAGTTTCAATCATTAATTTATTTGGAGTCTGATATGAAAAAATTAATTTTTTTTGGTGAATAGTAACCTAACCTTATGAATAGTAACATACCCTTATGAATAGTGATATACCCTAATGAATAGTAACCTTACCTATGATATTATATAAATAATATTCATGATGAAAGTATGATATACCTATATTTTAGAATAAGTAAATGAATGTTTTAAAACTGGTTTTTGATAATAAATTATGATTTTAATTAAATATAAAAATATTCATATTTAGAAAATTATTTTTTAAAAATGGATTTCATTTTTGGATTCTACATGTCGATAAATGGTTAGGGTGAATTTTTAATATTTTTCTGAAATACATGAATTTTTTATGAATAGTAAAATATGTTAATTTACGATAAATGCTAAATAGTGGATTTATTGAGTCATTCATGATGATATGATGAAGTAATCCCAATTGGTTCAAAGAGAAATGAATTTATTACTATTTTTTGTCATGGAATAATCACTATTTCTGGTCTAAGGGAAAATAATAAACTAATGAATATAATATTATGAAAACTCTCCTCTCCTCCACTATAACCCCCCTCACTTCCTCTTTTCTTCAGTACTCTCAAGCCTTGTGCCTTGCCAATATTCTACCCAAAACTCTCCCCAAACTCCTCCCCTGTGTCCAAAATCCCCTTGCCTCTTCAAAATACCAAAACCTCTCTCCTTAAGAGGTTATCAAAGGAGGAAGTCTCAAGAGGTAAATTCCTCTTTCCAATTCCTTTTTTTCTTTTAAGTTCATTTCATTTTTGTTTCTTTCCTCACCTAACTACAACCAAATAGTATGATAAATTCAGTAACATAAATGTTCTAGAATTTTTTATGCTAATGGGATATTTCATTATCTTCTCTCACTCCCACACCTTTTATTTGAAAGAAATGAAATCACCGTTTGAGATGCGCTAATTTAGCACATTCAAGGACAATAGTTAATCAATTTCTATTATCATCTTTAATTATAGTCATGAAACCATTTGTGTTATGGTTGACCCAGCTTATTATATATGTAATAAATCCTATTTTTTTTTCTTTAATCCTTTTGTAAAAATGGTATTATGTTATAAAACAAAACATGTTCTTGGTAATCAAACCCATCGATTAACAAAAACAGTTGTCACTATGGTTTTATATAATAATTTGACAACACACTAAGTAACCAAATTAAATTTAAAACCATTTAATCTCCTGTATATTCACTAATATCATATAAATTTAATTTTGGACAACCACTTTCATCTTACATGTTTATCGAAACATGAATATAAGCAAACCAGTCATTAAAACCAAGTAAACAAAACGAGACCGAACAATGAAATTGAACCTCATAACCAATCAAAACAGTTATAAATGAACTTAAATTGATTATAGTAAAATAGTTAAATATAGGATAGTTTATTTAATTATTAATTAATAAACCTAATTTGTTTATTCACGTATTTAATAACTAGTGGAGAACCCCAATGGATTTAAGGTAAGGGATCCTCTCCATTTCTCTCTTAATCAAGATTGTCCTCTATGCTATGCCTTTTTATGTGTAATAAAAAATGATGAGGAATGTTTTCCCACCTCCCTCATATTTTCCTCATGATTTATAAGTGATGGGAAACCCATTTTCTCTCTCATCAAGTCCTCTTAGGTACACCTGACACCATGCTGATAAACTGTAATGAATTCTACCCGAACATTTTTTTGTTCTTTCGGGTAGACATATCTTTCTTTATATAAAAAAAGTTATAGTATATAATTATGTAAATCTTCTAAATCCTGTTTAATTTTAAAAAATTCATTTATGATGACCCTTTCATCACTTTATTTTGGGGATATACATGTTTTTAAATGATTCCCTTCTTAGAAGTTTTCGATAAGCAAACCTATTTTAAGAGAACATCCTAAATTTTTACGCAATTTCAAATGCACTCTATCCTCTATTTTAATCCAATGTTGTCTTTATAAAACCATTCTTTTTATTATTAAAATCATTTTGGTTCAATTCTGGTTTTATATAAAATGTTTCCCTCTTTTCTATTTTAAAGTCTATATAGTATTTTCCTTAAAACCGCACAAAAATGTTTTAATGCTAATGTTTCTAAAATACATTTCATATATGTTGTCACTTATGTTTGACATTTCTCACACAATATGTAATAATTTTACCTTATTAACTTCCATTTATGTTCTAATCCTTTTCTTTTATGGACACTTTCATTATACAACCATTGGTTATGATTTATGTAATGATTGGGGTACCCAATTCTTTCCATGGGTACCCTTATGTTTATGTACAGTTGATTCTGTATGATTATTTTTGTGGGAATAATATTCATGAATATATTGATATGGGTGAACCTAGATAGTGCTCCAATTCACTAGGTAAAGTTATGTCACAAGAGATGCGATCAAAAATGGGATTGGCGGTTAGCCTTGACCCGTACTAAAATGGAAAATGGGATTGGCTGTTAGCCTTGACCTGTACTAAAATGGGAAATGGGATTGGTGGTTATCCTTGACCCATACTAAGGAAATGTTTTATGATACTTCTGCATTTATATGATTCCATGTTTATATGGTTTCATGCTTATATGATACGATTTTATATGTTCCATGCTTTGGATATCATTATGTCATGCCTTCTAACTCATGTTCTTAAGACGTATCCTTATGTTCAATCCCTTACTGGGATTTTCAGCTCACCCCTTTGTTCATGTGTTCCCCATGGTACCCTATGCAGATGTAAGGGGTTAAAGGAAGTTAGTATATAATTATGTAGATTAAATAAAGAAATTTTTTTAGCCCCATGTTTTATGTTTTAATTACCTAGTCTTCCAAGACACTAGAATTAATGATCCTTGGCTTGTACTCTGATGTATATTTATTCTTAAAATCATTTATTTTTATATTTAAAAGTATTGGGTCACTATAGTTGGTATCATAGTATGTTCTAGTTATTTTTGGAGATTAGGAATAGAGCACCTTAGTGAGAACCTTAAAGATGAGACTTTGTATAAGAAAACATTCCTAAATTTTGGTGAGTATTGAGTGAGTGGTTAATCAAGAAAATACATCCCTGTCTGGATACAAGAAGGTAGAGGCCGATCTGGCACAAATGTATCTAGGGGTAAAACCCAAAAACACCACTTTGAGCTAGACTTTAACGGGAACTAGTGCACAAAAAACGGGCCTTTCTGTACTCATGGTTACGACACTCCTGGGGGATATGATTTGGTAGATTCACGAGCTTAGTAAAAACCATTGTTAAAGGAAAAAATCCTATAAGAATATATGTTCATAAATAGATTGAGAATAACCTAGATATATACCTAAGGAATAACAAGTTAGGATATACTTCTTCTTTATAAGTTTATCCTTCTATGTTCAAAGTTTCCTTTTTATGGTCAATAGCTAAGTATTCAAGACCTCTAATTATACATTCTTTTTCTTAGTTAATGGAGGGAAATATAAGAACACGTTCCAACAACCAATGTGATAGTAAATGTGAAGATTTCTCTAATGATATGCCTGATATGATGGGAGCGAGTGCTCAAAACTTCATGACAGTACTTGATCGGTTGGCTCAAGTTATGAATAACAACTTGAATCATGCGGAATTCCCTACTCCTCTAAGGAAAAAGAATGTTTATTTATAATCCTTCATATGGTAAATGACTCCCATGTTTAGTGGATCTTATGATATCCTCCTCATGGAATAATGGATTAAATCCATTGAAATGATATTCTTTGTCCTCCAGTGCTTGGAAGAAGAGAAGGTTGTACTGGCGGTCTATCGTTTTGATGGGGAAGATGATCAGTAGTGGAAACTGATCAAGAATACAAAGTCCCAAGAGGAAATTGATTCCATGGATTGGGAGGAATTCAAGAGGATGTTTTCAACAAATATTTTCCTCGAACCCTCCATCTGAAGATGGAAAGATATTTCCTTGAACTCAAGAAGAAGGAATATGAGCCCATCGGGGCGTATAAAGAAAAATTTACAAGGCATTCAAGGTAAACCTATGGATTTTTCATGAATGCTCAAAGAAAGGTGTATCACTTCTTTAGTGGACTAAAGCTGAGACTATGAAAAGAGTTGGTGATTCGAGACTTTGATAGTTATGAGGATATTTTCCATTGTTCCCTCAAGGTTGAAATAGAGATTGGAGACTCTCAGTGGTCTCGTGGGCCTAATGAAAAGAAGAAAAAAATAAATAACAACATGGTTGGTTCATCAAAAAAATCCTATGATGGAAATAAGCCCGACTTTTCCCCTTGTAAAAGTTGTGGTAAGAAGCATCCTAGTAACTATCTCAAAAGAAACCAAGAATTTCTGGAAATGTAGAAATTTTGGTCATCTAGACAAGAACTGCCGAGGGGATATGAAAAATCCCACTAATGTTGAAGAATAAAGGAAGGTTCAAAGAAACAACCAGCCTATAGTGAAGTGTTACAACTGTAAGGAGCATGAGAATTATTGAATAAATTTACCTCAGTCGAGGGTTGTCAGAGGCAATCAAAAACAACTTCCAAGGAAACAAGGAAGGGCTTATGATATCACTACTTCTGAGGTGGATCCAGACAACGATGTGGTGAAAGGTACACTGGTTATTAATTTAAGAATAGAAAATGTACTATTTGATTCTGGTTCTATGCATTCTTTCATATCTTGCATGTTTAGTAGAACTATTCAAACACCACCTCAAAATTTGGAGGAAATGTTATCTATGAGAACAAAAAATGGGGCAATTATTGGGTCCATGGTTTATAAATCATCCTTGGTTAATGTTTGTGGAATGAACCTCCCATAAAATATTTTCATACATCCTTTAGCGGAGTTTGATGCTATATTGGTCATGAATTTTCTATCTTTATACAAATCCAATATAAACTGTCAGGAAAGGGAGATCACTCTTCACATTCCAAAGCATCTTTAGATTCTCTAAAAGTGTAAGGAGGAAGTCAAGTCTCCTTTATAATTTTCATATCAAGTATGGATATTTCTTCCCTGTGAGCAGGCATATCTTGCTCAAATGATTGAGACAAAGTATAGAATCATGCTTAAAGACATGACCATCATGAGGTATTACACTGATTTATTCCCTAAAGAGTTTCTTAGTCTTCCACCTGATTGAAAGGTTGAGTTATCAATTGAACTTATCCCTGGATCTCTTCCTATCTCAAAGAAACCTTGCAGAATGGCCACTGTAGAGCTGGAAGAGCTGAAGAAGTAGTCACAGGAGAATATGGAGAAGGGTTTTATAAACCCGAGTGCTTCTTCATGGGGTGATCCCATCCTCTCTTTAAGAAGAATGATAGATCAATGTGCCTCTACATTGATTATCGTGAGATCAATAGAATCACGATAAAGAACAAGTATCCCCTACCATAGATAGATGACATGTTCGATCAGATTTGTGGGGACAATTGTTTCTCTAAGGCATGCTTTTGGTTAGGATATCACTAATTAAAGGTGGGGAAGGAAGATATTCCCAAGACTTCCTTTTGAACGAGGTATGGACTCTGTGAGTTCATAGTGATTCCCTTCAGACTCACTAATTCTCAATAAATTTTCATGGATTTAATGAATAAAGTCGTTAGAGATTACATAGACAAATTTTTGGTAGTTTTTATTGATGATATTCTAATATACTCCAAGAGAAAGGAGGAATGTGAGGAGCATTTGAATACTGTGTTAAAGACTTGGTGAAGGGAGAGGTTGTATGCAAAGTACAGTAAATGTGAGTTTTGGATGGAGGAAATATCATTATTGTGGCATGTTATCACCGGAAAAGGGATATATTTGGACCCTTCCAAGATGAAGGGAATTGAAGAGTAGCCCAGACCAACTTCTGTAACATAGATCCATAGCTTTTTGGGTCTAGATGGGTATTATCGATGATTTTTGAAGTACTTTTCACGATTTCCAAACCCAATTCCCAAGTTGACACAGAATGGATTGATGTTTTTCTGGACACAAGAATGTGAAGACTATTTCAAGGAGTTGAAAAGAGGCTTAACATTGTGCCAGTACTCACACTCCCTAAAAGTGGAGAACTATTTATCATTTATAGTGATGATTCTAAGAAGGGCTTAGGATATGTGATAATGAAAAATGATAAAGTGATAGCCTATGTCTCAAGGAAGTTAAAAATCCATGAGAAAAACTACTCTACTCATGATTTGGAGTTGGCAGAGGTGATCTTTGTGTTGAAAATCTAGCGACATTATCTCTATGGGGAGAAGTGTGAGATATATACTGACCAAAAGAGTCTCAAATATATATTCATATAGAAAGATCTTAATATGCACTAGAGAAGATGGATATATCTCATCAAGGATTATGACTACTCAATCCACTACAATCCTAGTAAGGCAAGCAAGGTGGAATATGCTCTAGGTAGAAAGGATCCTGCATCTTTATCAATGACGAGAATTGAAAAGGATCAGATCTTCTTATATTTGAAAAGGATGGACACGAGAATCATTAAGGGAGGAACACCATCAACCCTTTCTCAAATGATTTCTCAACGATCCCTCTTGGAGAAAATAAATAATTCTCAAAGAAAAGATGTGGAAGTTCAGAAAAGGGTGGAAGCTATCAGAACTGGGAAATCCTTCGATTTCAAAATTAATGAGGAAGGAGTTGTAAGATTTGGGACATGATTATGTGTACCATCCAATACAGAGATAAAGAAGGAGATTTTTAATGATGAACATAACCCAACCTTCTCTATTCACCCATGGAGCACAAATATGTATCGAGATCTTCATGAAAACTTTTGGTGGGAAAATATGAAAAGGGAGATTACTGAATATACATCAAAGTGCCCGGTATGTCAGCAAGTGAAGGTTGAGAGCCAAAAGTATAAGGGGATGATGCAACCACTACCCATACCATTATGGAAGTGGGAGAACATTACCATGGACTTTGTCACTAGACTTCCAAGGACATCCAAAGAAAACAATGCTATATGGGTCGTTGTGGATCATCTTACAAAGACAGATCACTTTATCGCGATTCTAGAGGACTTCTAATTGGACCTACTTGCATGTATTTACATCAAATAAGTGGTAAGGATGCATGGAGTACCACTATCTATTGTATCCGATTGTGATCCGAGATTCACCTCGAAGTTCTGGAAAAGTCTCCAACATGCTCTAAGCACTAAAATGAACTTCAGTACAGCCTATCATCCTCAAAAAGATGGCTAATCTGAGCAAATTATTTATACACTAGAAGAAATGTTGAGAGCATGTTCTATGAAATTCAAAGGAGGATGGAACCAACATCTTCCACTGGTTGAATTATCCTACAACAATAGTTTCCACTCGAGCATCCGAATGGCACCATATGAATCCCTTTATAGGAAATGGTGCAGAACACTGGAATGTAGGGATGATGTCAGTGAGCGTAAGCTACTTGGACCTGAAATGGTTGAAGAAATGGTGGAGAAGGTGAAAACCATTCTGAAACATATCAAGGTAGCCCAAAGTCAATAGAAAGGTTATGCATACAATTGTCGATGAGAACTTGAGTTTAAAGTCGGAGACATAGTATTTTTATGCATATCTCCATGGAAGAAGGTCATGATGTTTGGAAAGAAAGGGATGATAAGTCTCAGGTACGTCGTCCCCTTCGAGATCCTTGATCAAGTTGGAGTTGTGACCTATCAACTGGCACTTCCACCGACATGTTGAAAGTACATGATGTCTTTCATGTATCCCTCTTAAGGATGTACATACCAGACCCTTCACATGTACTCTTTTCAAAGCTGGTACAGTTTGAGGATGATCTTTCTTATATGGAACAACCAATGAGGATCTTGGA
The DNA here is from genome assembly GCA_963277665.1 of Viscum album. Taxonomy (NCBI): domain Eukaryota; kingdom Viridiplantae; phylum Streptophyta; class Magnoliopsida; order Santalales; family Viscaceae; genus Viscum; species Viscum album. The sequence goes on from OY728122.1 coordinate 1,790,427,888, forward strand.
TCATAGAGAGAAAGTTCTACTCAATAAGACTACTCATCTGGCCAAGGTACTATGGAGAAACTATAAGTACAACATGGTAACATGGAAACTGGAGGAAGCAATGAAGGAAAAATACCCACACCTATTTTTTGCCTAGAATGTAAAATGAAATTTCAAGGGTGAAATTTCGTAAGGGTGAAGAATGTAGGGACCCAATGTTTTTCAATGGAAATTACCTTCTTATAAATATGTTATAAAATCACATGAAAACACAAAATAATGAACTACTAAGTTCTAAGTTACCATTAAACATAAGTTTGTCACTTCTGCATTTGGAATTTCGAAACTTTGACTTACATGGTGGCAATCAGTATGTTATTTGGAGTCCGATAAGAAAATCATAATTTTTTTATGAATAGTAACCTATCCTTATGAATAGTAACATACCCATATGAATAGTGATATAACCTAATGAATAGTAACCTTACCTATGATAATATATAAATAATATTCAATTTAAAAGTACGATATACCTATATTTTAGAATAAGTAATTGAATGTTTTACAACTGGTTCTTGATAATAAATTATGATTTTAATTAAATATTAAAATAGTCATATTTAGAAAATTATTTTTGAAAAATGCATTTCATTTTTGGATTCTACATGTCAAGAAATGTTTAGTGTCAATTTTTGAGATTTTTTTTTCTGAAATACATGAATTTTTTATTAATAGTAAAGTACGATAATTTACAATAAATGCTAAATAATGGATTTATTGAGTCATCGATGATGATATGATGATGTAAGACCAATTGGTTCTAAGTCACATGAATTTATTACTGTTTTTGGTCATGGAATAATCACTATTGCAGGTCTTGAAAGAAAATAATAAACTAATGATTATAATATTATGAAAACCCTCCTCTCCTCCACTATAAACCCCCCCCCCCCTCACTCCCTCTTCTCTTCAATACTCTCAAGCCTTGTGCCTTGATAATATTCTACCCAAATATCTCTCCCAAGCACCTCCCCCATGTAAAAAAACCCTTATTCTCTTCAAAATACCAAAACCTCTCCCCTAAAGAGGTTCTCAAAGGAGGAAGTCTCAAGAGGTAAATTCCTCTTTCCAATTCCTTCATTTATTTTAAGTTATTTTCTTTTTGTTTCTTTCATCACCTCCCTTCATCAAAATAGTATGATAAATCCAGTGAAATACATGTACTGGAATGTTTTTATTCTATTGGGATATTTCATTTTCTTCTCTCATTTCATTACCTTTTATTTGAATGAAATGAAAGCACCATTTGAGATGTGCTAATTTAGCACATTCAAGGATAACAATTTATCAATTTCTATTATCATCATTAATTATGGTCATGAAACTATTTGTGTTATTGTTGAACCAGATTATTATATATGTAATATATCATATTTTTGGTTCTATAATCCTTTTGTACAAATGATATTATGTTATAACGAAAAACATATTCTTGGTAATCAAACTCACCGATTAACAAAAATGGTTATCACTATGGTTTTATATAATAATTTGACTTCAGTATAAGTAACCAAATTAAATTTAAAACCATCTAATCTCCTGTATGTTCACTAATAAAATATAACTTCAATTCTGGAAAACCACTTTCGTCTTACATGTTTATCCAAACATGAATATAAGCAAACCAGTCATTAATACCAAGTAAACAAACGAGCGCAAACAATGAAATTGAACCTCATAACCAATAAAAATGGTTATAAATGAACTTAAAAGGATTATAATAAACAAATTATATATAGAAGAGGTTTTGTAATTATTAATTAGTAAACCCAATTTTTTTCAGTTCTTTAATAACAATTGGAGAACACCAATAGATTTAAGGTAAGGGGTTCTCTCTATTTCTCCCTTAATCAAGATTTTCCTCTATGCTATGCCTTTTTATGAGTAATACAAAATATTGAGGTATGTTTTTTCACCTCACCCATACTTCCATCATGATTTATAAGTGATGGGAAATCCATTTTCTCTCTCATCAAGTCATCTTAGGAACACCCAACACCATTCCGATAAATCGTAACGAATTCTACCTGAACCTTCTTTGTTCTTTTATGTAGCCTTATCTTAATTTATATAAAAATGATTTATCTTATATGTTTATGTACATATTATAAATGCTGTTTAGTTTTAAAAAATTCATTTATGAATAACCTTTCATCACTATCTTTTGGGGATATACATGTTTTTAAAAGATTCCCTTCTTAGAAATTTTCGATAAGCAAACCTGTTTTAGGGGAACTTCCCAAATTTTTACCCAATTTAAAATGCAATCTATCCTCTATTTTAATCCAAAATTGTCTTTATAAAACTAGTTTTCTTATTATGAAAACCTTCTTGGTTAAATTTTGGTTTTATATAAAATATTGTCCTCTTTTCTATTTTAAAGTCTCTATAGTATTTTCCTTAAAACAACACAAAAATGTTTTAATGATAATGTTTATCAAATACATTTCTTATAAGTTGTCACTTTTTTTACATCACTTACCATGTTGTATTCCTATTTTACTTTATTAACATCCATTTTTGTTCTAATCCCTTTGTTTAATGGACACTTTCACGATATATCCCTTGGTTATGATTTATGTCATGATTGTGGTACCCAATTCATTCTATGGGTACCATTATGTTTATGTATATTTGATTATGTATGATTATTTATGTGGTAAGAATATTCATGAAAATGTTGATATGGGTTTACACAGATAGTACTCCAATTCATTGGGTAATGTTAAGTCTCATGAGATGCGATGGGAAATGGGATTGGCGGTTAGCCTTGACCCATATTAAGGAAATGTTTTAGGATCCTACCACAATTATTTGATTCCATGTTTATATTATTACATGCTAATATTGTACAATTTTATATCTTCCATGATTTGGATATCATTATGTCATGCATCTTAACTCATGTGCTTAAGACATATCCTTATGTTCATTCCCTTACTAGGATTTTCAGCTCATCACTTTGTTCATGTGTTCCCCAGTGTACCCTATGCAGATGTAAGGGATCAAAGGAAGTTAGGATCTCTTTATGGAGATTAAATACTGATTTTTTTAAACCCCATGTTTTATGTTTTATGTACCCAGTCTTCCAAGACGCTAGACTTAACGATCCTTGGCTTGTACTCTGATGTATAATTATGCTTAAAATCATTTAATGTTATATGTAAAAGGCTTGGGTCTCTATAGAATGTTCCACCCACACTCCAGTGTTTTTAATGTACGGATTATGGGATTTATTATAACTAGTTCCCAAATCCAAAGGTTAGTGATGATGATCGATGAAAAAAACCCCATGATCCTATATACAAAGGGAAATCTCATGTGATCACTATTTTTGATGAGGGCGTATGATAAGGACATGGTGAAAGGTATACATACCCTCTAATATATAACTATTAATTTCTTATTTGATTCTAGATCTATGAAATCTTTTATATCTAATGAATTTTCAATAGATATCACAATACCAACTAAAAAATTAGATTTTTTACTTAGTAGTAAAACCCTTAATATATGGCATGTTGATCGCTTCCACATTCTCTGATTCTTATCTAGTTGAAGTTTATGGGAATACATTTCTAGAAAATCTTATCCTTATTCATCTAGTTGAACTCAATGTAATTTTTGGCATGGATTTGATATCTTTACATAAATCCCACATTAATTTTTGAGGAAGGGTGTAACATCCCGGATCCGGGTGCCACTCAACGGGTGCCCCGAACCCGGTTCGCCACATGAACTCAAGCGCATTTCCCCAAATGTCAGAGGCTTCTGACTAGCAGCGAGGGCCCAGGTCTGATAGTGGGGAAACTATGCCCTCGTTTGTCAAAGTGTAGTGCAGCGGAATATAGTATAAACATACAACAACAACGTAAGAAGAAACTATATATATAACTGAAATGCATAACTGATTAGAAAAAGAGAAACCAACAGTCATATATATATGAAGATGCAGCATGTCACTATTCTATAAAATAGCCAGAATATGTTACACTACAATAATATACAATACAACTGAAGTACAAGTACACAAAATAAAAATAGAACAGCCAGCGGCATCATGAGCCAGTGCTCAGTCCCATGCTCTCCTATACCCCATCAGCAATCAAGTACCTGTATAGGGACTCTTTCCCTTATCTACACCTGTAGAAACATAATCTGTTTGGACCGAAAAGCATGACCCAAACAGGTTGTGAGAAATATATCTCAGTAGGCACCCACCAAAGGCCTGTGCCCAACTGGGAGTAAAAATGAAACAATAGTGTGCAGTAGTGAATGCAATAAACTAAGCAGTACTCAAAAGTGACTAACTAAATAGTTATGTTTCCATTTAATTATTCATTTAATCCATTTAATATAATAAAACACCATGGTGAATTTTTATGTAAACAGTCATCGTCCTCAGACAAAAAAAATCTCACCCTCAGGTAATCAGAATCCAACCCACAGGTGTTGCCCTCAGTCTTAATAGAAATTTCCCTCAGGCGTACGAAGTGTCTCCCTCAGGCACAGAGTCTATTGCCCATATGCACAGAATAAGTTTCCCTCAGGCTAAGATAACAGTTTCCCTCGGGCTAAGTAAAACAACGCCCTCAGGATAAAGTAATCAGGCCATTATCAACATATCACAAGCAATTCAAATACAATTCCTCTCATGGAAAAAGTAATGAATAATATTAACAAGGAATACCCTCGGGTATCCTGGCCAAACGGCTAAATAGAGGAACACACCCCCAAGGTGGTCCTGGATCCAAGTACCGATCCCAAAAAACAGTTCTACAACATTATTTAAATCACCTATACAATTATAGGTATCAAAAATATCCACAACCTCAGCCACAAGACACCCCAAAAATGGATTCTTATCTCAAAAACACACAAAACACACGATAATTGGAATATAAACACCAAGCCACCTACCTTTAACACCCACGAATGATATACGCGAACGATGCCTTTTGAAATTTCAAAGAACACCGTAGATCTGAGGTAAAAGAAACTCCGTTTAAACTTAAATAACTCCCGTTAGGGGAAGAATTGGCAAGAACTGCTTAAGGAGAAGGGAGGGCTTACCCGCATGGTTCCAACGAGATTGTCCGAAGCAGAAACGGATTCCAGACATGCGCTCGGTGGATCTTCAAAGCTTCAGCCTCCTTTCCAGTGCTCCCTCTTCCTGTTCTAAGCCTCCATGTGAACAGGGGAGGATAATTACCATTTTAAGAAAAAAAACAATGTACACGACGTGTACTTCCGAGTACACGGCGTGTACTTCACATTTTTAAACTATTCATCTGGCAGCTTCCCGCCATCGCGACACTGATCACCTGCTGACATGCCTACATGGCGTGTCTTCACGAGCACACGGCATGTGCTGTCGCATAGCTGGCCACTGCCTTACTATTTTCCCGCTGACTGACTACACGACATCTAAGGGACCACTACAAGGCGTGTAGTCAGTTCCTACACCCTTCATTACCGACATGGACACACGCCCCGTGTACTCATCCCACATGGCCAATAGTACACGATGTGTGGAAAAGTAAACGGTGTGTACTTCCAAATGTTGGGAATTTTCCCTATTTTCCATATTTTTTCAAAAACACTTAAGGAAAAGAGAAAAGAAGAAACTCGTACCTCAAAAGCAAGAACTGGGTTCTTACTAACTTCCCCTTAAAGAAATTCGTCCCTGAATTGCCCTTCCAAGGGTAGTGAAGATAAAGATGTGAACAAATCCAGCCACTGAGCACGTACATCGGTATCTCGCTCCCATGTTTTTTCTTGTACTCGACCATGCTTCCATAGAACTCGTACGAGAGGAACTGACCGGCCTCAGAGAACCTTCATGCTCATGTCTACGATATGAATCAGATGTTCCTCAAAGGACGAATCTACCTGAAGCTCAACCTCCTCAGGCTGAAAGATGTGAGATGGGTCTGAATGATAGCGGCGCAACTGAGATACATGGAAGATGTCGTGCATGGCCCGGTACCTTTGAGGCAACTACAACCGATAGGAAACCGGCCTGACTCTCTCCAGAATCTCAAATGGCCCCACATACCTTGGTGAATGTTTACCCTGTCTCCTGATCCTCTTGTGTCCCAGCCTCGGCGAAACACACAAAAAAACCTGATCCCCGACCACAAAATCCAAAGGTCGTCTGCGACGATCATAATAAGACTTATGACGAGACTGCGTAGTAGCCATCCACTTATGAATCAACTAGACCTGCTCAAAAGTTTCCTGCCCAAGACGTGGTCCTAGTAAAGCTACCTCACCTGCCTCTAACCAGCACAAAGGTGATCAGCATGACCTATCATATAAAGCCTCGTATGGTGTCATCTCAATAGTTGCCTGAAAACTATTGTTATAGGAAAAATCAACTAGGGGTATATGCTTCTCCCATGAGCCCCCAAAGTCTAGGATGCATGCACGCAACATGTCCTCAAACACCTGTATCGTACGCTCTGACTGACCATTGGTCTGAGGGTGGTATGCTGTGCTCAGAAGCACCTGTGTACCCTGTGCCCTCTGAAAACTCTGCCAAAATTGAGAAGTAAAACAGGCGTCCCTATTTGAAATGATAGAACGAGGGACCCCATGAAGACGTACGATCTCTCGGATATCCAACCTTACGAGATATTCAACACCGAAGGTCTCCTTGATCGGCAAAAAGTGAGATACCTTCGTGAGTTTGTCCACACCAACCCACATGGCATCATTTCCTCGAGGTGACCTTGGAAAAACAGTCACGAAGTCCATCGAGACGTCATCCCATTTCCACTCTGGGATGGGTAACTACTGTAACAGTCCGGCTGACCTCTAATGCTCTGCCTTCACCTGTTGACAGATGGAACACCTCGTAACAAAACCAGCTACATATCTTTTCATACCTGGCCACCAGTACTGACGTCTCATGTCACGGTACATCTTGGTAACCCCAGGATGAACTGTCCATGGTGAATCATGAAACTCTCATATCATCTCCCCACGTATATCCCCTAGAACCCAAACTCGTCCATGGAAACGCAAAACCTCATCATTGTATATCGTCCAACTAGGAGGAGGGTCCTCACTTTCCACCGACTCCCGTAGAACTAGGCCTTCCGAATCAGATAGTTGTCTCATTCTCACTCTATCCAGGAGGGTATAGGGCACAACTAAAGATGAAAGATAGGTCTGCCCCTCACTTTCGTGCACCTCTAAATGCATCTCAGAGAACAAAGCCATAAGCTTCCATTCACCACTGGCCTCCTACACTACCTGTATCTGAGTCTTCCTGCTCAGTGCATCAGCTACTGCATTACCGTTACTAGGTGTATAAGCAAGCTCAAAATCAAAGGACTGAAGGTATTCGACCCACCTTCGCTGCCTCAGATTCAAGTCACACTGAGTAAAGATATACTTGAGACTTTTGTGGTCGGTGAAAACCACAAAACGTTCTCCCAACATATAATGTCGCCATCACAATGCATGGACAACTACAGCCAACTCGAGATCATGCGTCGGGTAATTCCTCTCATGTGGCCTCAAATATCAAGACCCATACACAACAACTTGATCGCCCTATATCAACACTGCTCCCAGCCCAATACATGATGTGCCACAGTAAAATGTATAGCTCTTACCTTGCTCTAGAAGTATCTGGATCGGTGCGGATGTCAACCTTCCCTTCAGATTCAGAAAGGCTGTCTCGCAAGCTTTCGACCATGCGAACATCACACCCTTCTTAGTCAAACCTATCAACGGTGCTGCTAAGCGGGATAAGTCTTGGATGAAATGTCTGTAGTAACCATCCAGACCTAAGAAACTCTGCATCTCAAACATGTTCTTAGGCTGCTCCCAGGAAACTACTGCTCTCACCTTCTCTGTGTCCATAGAAACTCCTACCTTTGAGATGATATGACCCAAGAAGTGAATCTGGTCCATCCAAAAGTGGATCTTTGAGAGCTTAGCATATAGCCGATGCTCTCTCAATGTACTCAATACGATCTCAAGATCGGTGGCATGGTTGTGTCGAGTGTGAGAGTACACCAAGATATCATCCATGAATACTACCACAAAAGACTCCAAATAAGGATGGAAAACACAATTCCTCAGAGCCATGAAAACTGCTGGTGCATTTGTGAGTCCGAACGGCATAACCGTATACTCGTATAGACCATACCTGCTCCTGAAAGCTGTGAGAGGTATATCAGATGGTCTAATGCGCAGCTGATGATATCCTGATCTAAAGTCAATCTTCGAGAACACTCGTGCTCCATGAAGTTGATCAAAAATATCATCAATCCTTGGAAAAAGATATCGGTTCTAAACCTTCAACTGGTTCAGCTTCTGATAATCCACACAGAGTTTGACGGTATCATCTGCCTTTTTCACAAAGAGAACCGGAGAACCCCAAGGAGAAGTAATGGGTTAGATAAAACCCTTTGCCTATAATTCCTCTAACTGCCTCTTGTGCTCCTGCAACTCAGGCGTAGCTATCCTATAAGGAGGAATGGACACTGGTGCTGCCCCTGGCACAAGCTCAATAGAGAAATCCACCTCATGCTCCGGAGGAAGACTTGAAAAGTCATCCGGGAAGACATCCCTGAAATGATCAACAACTGTAGGGGAATCTATCTGACAATTCCCCCGATCATCCATATATAAACTCACAATCTGGGTTGTGACTCCACCACACCCATGATGCTCAGGCCCATCTCGACTTGCCTGAACATCCCATTCTCCCTTGTATAGAAACTCTCCACCCTCTGGTGACGTGAAACTCACCCTGCGATGATAGAAATCTAAAAAGGCTTGAAAGGGAACCAACCAGTCCATCCCGAGAATGATGTCATAAGCTTTCATCTCTAAGACATAGAGGTCCCAGAGGAAGTGACACCCACCAACCTCAAGGGGGCACTCCTTGCACTAATCCACACTGGCCGTTCTAGTCCCCAATAGAGTTTCTAGTGTCATAACAGTAGAAGAAGTAGAAACACAGATCCCAAGGCTCTCCACAACGGGCACTGATATAAAAATATATGTAGCACCCGTATCGAAAAGTACTGAAGATAAAACAGAAGCTACTAGAATAATACCACTGACTGTAGAAGGTCCGAGATCCTGCTCCTGCTGGGTCTGTTGCACTGCATATGTCTGCCTAGTGTTGTGGCCCTGCGACACAGCCTGACTACCCCGAGTTTTCCCAGCCTACTACCTCTGAGATCCTGGTGTCTGGCTACCATGACCACGACCACCATCTCTGCCTGCACGCCCTAACGTATTCCAGTTCTCTGACTGGTAAGAAGCCACTGGTCCTGCTCTCGCACGCGGAGTCTGCATAGAACCCCTCTCACTAGACATTAGTGGAAACGTCCTACAAAATCCCTGCAGATGACCCATCTTGCCGCAAGCTCGACACTCCACTAGATCATGTGGAAATTGCTGTCTCTTGTGCCCCTCTTTACCACACTGGTAGCACCTGACCGACCCACCTGAAGAAACTGCCTGGCTGGTACTGCCACCCTGAGAGAAGTCCATCTATCTCTTCCTCTTACTAGTATAAATAGTACCAGAAACTAGGGATGAACCACCCTGGCCCACTCCACTAGCTTCCCGTAGGTTCCTCTCTGAAATCAGCTCCTGATTCACAATAGCATGTACTGAATGCAACATGAAAACATTCACTAGCGCTCGGATGTCATAATCAAGACCATCCTCAAAACATCTGGCTCTCAACGTCTCATCACCTACCAGAATGGGTGCAAAATGCTGAAGCTCGGTAAAGCGAGCATAATAATCCACCACTGACATAGCGCCTTGCTGCAGATTCATGAACTCTCGAGATCGATCTGCCCTCAGCATATCGGGAACGAATAAGTCATAGAAGACTACCTGAAAATATTCCCACTCCATGTCTCTGTGATGCTCTGACTGGGTGGTAACATCACACCACCTCTTGGCAGAATCACGTAGCATGTATGTCGCGAGCTTGACCCTCCTCCCTGGAGGCGTCTCAAAATGCTTGAAAATAGTCTGCATCGACCCCATCCAAGACTCTTTAGCTTGTGGTCCTCCATATCCTGAAAACATAGGCAGATGCTGCTGCTGAATGATATGAGTAAGCTCAGCCATAGATGTTGTAGCCGGAGGTGCTCCCTGAAAGGTCTGCATGAACTGCATAAAGCCTTCACGGAACTGCGCCTCCGCCCCTGTGTCTAGTATAACAGCTGGCGCCAAATCTAGCTCCATTGGAGGATCCATTGGTAGCCCATGGCCCACCATCTATGGAGGATACTCATTGCCGCTCTCTTGGTGAACAACGCGCAGTCATCTAGTCGGCATGACCCTATAAGGTCAAAAACACACCTTAGATTCAAAATTAACAAGACTGAAAATGAAGAAACCAAAAAGGGAACAAGAGGAAGAAGGTATTTCAAGATTTTCAAAACAAGACTACATGACGTGTATAATGACTACACGGCGTGTACTTGACTTCCCTTCCCCTGCCCGGTTCCTTTGACATGGCTAAGCCACACGGACCCCGATTGAGTAAAACTACACAGCGTGTATATCATCTACCCGGCGTGTAAGGTGTTATTTTCCAACTTCCCATGTCATCTGTGACACGGCTGACTACTCGGCTTGACACTACATGACATGTTACACCCACACACGGCGGGTTAACAACCCTATTTCCCAGTCACACGGCTATTTCCACACAGTCTGTCCTCAGACAAGACTACACGACATGTCCCACATGTAGACAACTTGTAATAGACGAGCTCCGCCGACCCGTGTTATTAGTTACATGGCCGGATACACGGCTCAACTTACACGATGTGTTATATTTACACACGGCGTGTACACGATGGGATTTCCCCGGCCCTTGTTGTTAGTTACACAACCGGGTCCCCAAGTCACACTACACGGCGTGTTCTTCATTGACACGATGTGTATGTCTTAAGTTCTCCTCCGTCTATGTTGTTAGTTACACGGGCGGACTCCGGGTCAACACTACACGGCATGTACATCTAGTACACGGCGTGTTCACCCCATGATCTTCCCTTCCCCATGTCGCCACCCAAATGGTTTGTGACATGGTAAGAGACTACATGACGTGTACTCAGGGTACACGACGTGTACTCAAAAAGTTTATTTTTCTTACCAAACAGAAGAACATACACAACGTGTCTAAAGTACTACACAATGTGTATACTGGGTTTCCAGATATTATGCCTTAGAAATGTCTTCAGAACCCAGAAAATACTGCAAAACAACACCTAAGTGTCAAATTTCGATTCGTGAGGGTCCATACTCCCCAAGAATCAATGTTTGACATCTTATCTGTGTTATAACATAATAAACAGCTAATAATCCACCAAATTCTGGTCAATGGGGGCCCATACTCTCCAAAAACCAAAGTTTGGAGTCCATTATTTACACATATTTATACAGAAATACCCTATCACATAGCAGGTATTTATCAAGCAGATTTCACAACAGCATGATTTTATAGCACAAAAATTATCACAACAACATGAAATTTCTAATGCACCTACATGGCATGGAACTATGCATGGAATACGATTTCTAACATGTGCCTAAATGATGCATGAGATGGTATACCCTCATCTAATCGGGTTGCAACTAAATAGAACCCATAGATAAAATATCAACATCAAAATCACAAGTGCATCACCCTTCGATGAAAATCAATTCAACTATAAAATTACAAAATCAAAAAATTGCAACATGAGGTAAATTGGATTTTCCCTGTACACAGGTTAGCTAGTCCCGGGCACAACTTATTACCAACTACCGGTTCGTCCTATCCCTGACTAAGGCTCCAAATAGTAAGTCAAAGAAAAAAAACATGCTCTGATACCACTTTGTAACGTCCCGGATCCGGGTGCTACTCAACGGGTGCCCCGAACCCGATTCACCACATGACCACAAGCACATTTCCCCAAATGCCAGAGGCTACCGACTAGTAGTGAGGGACGAGGTCTGATAGTGAGGAAACTATTCCCTCATTTTTCAAAGTGTAGCACAGTGGAATATATTATAAACATACAACAACAGTGGAATTAGAAACAATATATATAACTGAAATTGATAACTGATTACAAAAAGAGAATCCAGCATTCATATATATATGAAGATGTAGCATGTCACTATTCTATAAAATAGCCAGAACATGTTACCCTGTAATACAATACAATACAATAGAAGTTAATGTACAAAAAAGCAAAACAGAACAACCAGTGGCATCGCAAGACAGTGCTTGGTCCCATGCTCTCCTACACCCCAGCAGCAATCAAGTACCTGTATAGGGACCCTTTCCATTATCAACACCTTTAGAAACATAATCTGTTTGGGCCGAAAAGCATGACCCAAATAGGGTGTGAGAAATATATATCAGTAGGCACCCACCAAAGGCCCATGCCCAGCTGGGTGTAAAAATGCAACAACAGTGTGCAGTAGTGATTGAAATAAACTAAGAAGTACTCTAAAGTAACTAACTTAATAGTTATATTGCCACTTAATTATTCATTTAATCCATTTAATATATCAAAACAAAATAGTGAATTTCTAAGCAAACAGACAGCATCCTCAAACAAACAAAATCTCACCCTCAGGTAATCAGAATCCAACCCACAGTTTTTTCGCTTAGGTGTAACAGAAATTTCCCTCAGGCGTACAAAGTTTCTCCCTTAGGCACAGAGTCTATTCCCCACAGGCACAGAAGAAGTTGCCCTCAGGCTAAGATAACAGCTGCCCTCGGGCAAATTAAAACAACGCCCTCGAGATAAATTAACCGGGACATGCCCAACATATCATAAGCAATTCAAATACAATTCCTCTCAAGGAAAAATTAATGCAGAATATTAACAAGGCATACCCTCGGGTATCCTGGCCAAACGGCTAAATAGAGGAAAGCACCCCCGGGGTGGTCCTGGATCCAAGAACTGATACCAAAAAATAGTTCTACAACTTTATTTAAATCACCTATACAATTCTAGGTATCAAAAATAGCCATGGCCTTAGCCACAGGACACCCCAAAAATGGGTTTGTAGCTAAAAAACACACAAAATACACGACTGTTGGAATATAAACACTTATCCACCTACCTTTAACACCCACGAACGATATACACGAATGACGCCTTCTGAAACGTCTAGGATCTCCATATATATGACTTAAAAGAAACTCCGTTTAAACTTAAATAACTCCTGTTAGGGGAAGAATTGGCTAGAACTGCTTAAGGAGAAGGGAGGGCCTACCTGCGTGGTTCCAACGAGATCGTCCGAAGCAGAAATAGATTTTAGACCTGTGCTCGGCAGATTGTCAAAGCTTCGGCCTCCTCTCCCGAGCTCCCTCTTCCCTTTCTGAGCCTTCCCTATGAATAGGGGAGGCTACTTCCCATTTTAAGAAAAAAACAAAGTACACGGTGTGTACTTCCGAGTACACGGCGTGTACTTCCCATTTTTAAACTCTTCCTCTAGCGGCTTCCCACCAGCGCAGCACTGTTCACATATCGACATGCCTACATGGTGTGTCTTCAAGAGTACATGGCATGTGCTGTCGCATATCTGGCCACCGCCTTACTATTCACCTACCGATTAACTACATGACGTGCAAGGGACCACTACACGATGTGTAGTCAGTTCCTATACCCTTCATTGCCGACATGGCCACACGCCCCGTGTACTCATCCCACACTACCAAAAGTACAAGGCGTGTTGAAAAGTACATGGCGTGTACTTCCAAATTTTGGGATTTTTCCCAATTTTCCATATTTTCTCAAAAACACTTAAGGAAAAGAGAAAAGAAGCAACTCATACCTCAAAAGCAAGAACCGGGTTCTTACAAAGGGAAGTTATGTTTGATATTCCAAACCATACATTGATCTTCTATAAGTCTAATGAAAAAAATAAACATCCGATGGATGTTACATCCACCAAATAGGTCATGATTCTTATTCAAATGGTGAGTTTATATCAGATGGTTTGGGGGGAAATAAACATCGATGATGTGCCTATTATGTGGTAGTTTATTGATGTCTTTCTAGAAGTGTTTCATGATATTAATCCAAATCTTGAAGTTGAGTTTTCAATATAACTCATACCTAGTGCTAGAAATATTTCCAAGACTCAATATAAAATGACCTTTATTGAGTTGAATGAATTGAAGAAGAATCACCAATAGAATCATGATAAGGGATTCATTCAGAATTGTGTGTCACCATGGGATGCACTTTATTTTGTTTTTTAAGAAGAAATATGGATCAATTGGACTCTAAACTAATTATCAAGAACTTAACATGATCACTATCAAGAACAGGTATACTATACCATGTATTGATGACTTGTTTGATCAATTGTGACAAGATAAATACTATTAAAAGATTGATATTCATTCAAGATATCAGCAATTGAGAGTTAATAAGGAGGATATACATAAGATATAATTATGTACAAAGTATCGACACTATTAATTTATAGTGACGCCACTTGGTATTACTAATTCCTATTCTATCTTCATGGAATTAATGAATAAATCTTTAGAGATTATCTTGATCATTTTTTGGTAGTCTTTATATAAGATATTATAATTTATTAAAATAGAAATTAAGGGCATTAAGATCATTTTAGAATTGTACCTAACACCCTAAAGAAGGATAAGATTTATTAAAATTTTACCAAGTGTGAATTTTGGGTTCATAAATTTTAATTCTTGGTTCATCTAATCTCAAATAAGGGTATATTAATAGTCCCTTTAAAGATGAATGTTATTAAAAATTGGCCCAGACCAACCACTCAGACTAAATTCCATAGTTTTCTTGGTTTTATTGGATATTATCATCAGTTTGTGGAGAATTTTTCATGGATATAGAATCCAATCACCATGATAGATTAGAAGGGAGCCATGTTCATTTGTATGGATGAATGTGATGAATGTTTTAAAGAAAATAGATAAAGGCTAGTCAGTGAACTTGTTCTAACAGGAACCTATAGTGGAGAAGGGTTTGTAATCAATTGTGATACATCAATTAATGTGTTTAGATGTTTCCTCATATTGAATGATATGGTTATAGGTTGTTCATCATGGTAATTGAAGGTTCATGAAGAAAATTACCCAAATCATGATTTAGAGTTTGCTTCAGTTGCATTGAATAAATAGAGGTATTATAAATATGGATAAAACTATGAAATATACACCAATAATAAAAGATTAAAGTATATTTTAACTCAAAAATAGATGAACATGTGCTAGAGAATATGGTCTAAAATGATTAAATATTATAGCTGCTCAATACAAAACCACTTTGGGAAAGCGAACATAGTGGAGGATACTCTGAGTCAAAAGGATTATGGTAGTTTGTCTTTAATGAGGATAAAAATGATCAAATATTTATATATTTGAAAAGTATGTATCTTAAAATCTTGAATTAAGGGGATAATGTTATCTATCCCATATGAGTGGTTAACCATCTATATACATGAAGATTAAAAAGGCATGTAAAGAAGATGTAGAGATACAAAAGAATGTGCGAAATGTTCCCAAGTTCAACCCTGATTGTGATAGAATAATAAGGTTCCAGAATAATATATGTGTCTCTTAGGTACTATATTTAAAGGATACAATAGATTTACCTAATTGTTCTTTATTATTTATTCATCCCGGAAGTACAAAGATGTATAGAGATTTTAAAGATTATTTTTGGTGGGATGGAATAAAGAGAGATATTGTAGAGTATGTTTCCCGGTACTCAGTATATCAAAAAGTTAAGTATGATAGAAATAAGTCTAAGGGGATGTTACAACCAATCTCCATACCAAAATGGAAATGGGAAAACACCACCATGTATTTTTTTAGTCAAACTTCCCAAAAAATCTAGAGGGAATAAGGATAAATGGGTTGTAGTTTATCACCTTATGAATTCAACACACTTCATTTAAAGTAGATAAGATTATTATTTTTTTCAAGATACTCGGTTATACATTAAATATGTTGAAACATTTCATGGTGTACCACTATCAATTAAATCTGATCAGGATTTGAGGTTTACCTCAATGTTTCAGAGAAGTATTCAGTAGGATGTAAATATAGAGTTATTTATATGAACTACTTATCATAAATAGATAGATTTATAGTATAAGAGGCTATTTCAAACTCTAGAATATGTGTTAAAGATTTATATATGGATTTCAAAGGTGGTTGGGATCTACACCTTCCTTTGGTGGAATTTTCTTACAATAACATATTTAACTCTAGTATTCATATGGATCCTTATGAATCTCTCTATTGCAAGAAGTGAATAACTAAAAAATAATATAATGAAGTGGAAGAAGGAATGATATTCGGAACTGACCAATATAAGTAAATATAGGATAAGGCTAGAGCCATTCAACAATGCATAAAAGTTGCTCGTAGTCAATAAAAAAGGTATACCGACAATCATTAGAATGATATGGAATTAGAAGTTTGTGGAAAGGTATTCCTACAAATATCTAACTAGAGGAGGGTGAAGATATTTTTAAATAAGGGAGAGCTATTCCCTAGGTATACCAGTCCTTTTGAAATTATTGATTATATCAGTATAGTATCTCATAGATTGGTTCTTCCACTAAATTTCTCTGAAGTTCATGATGTGATCCATGCATCTCTCTCGAGGAAGTATATACCTGATCCTTCACAAGTAATTAAATCATAGTTTATAACTCTATAGAAATATATTTATTATGAATAACAACTAGCAGTGATTATATATCATATAGAGAAAGTTCCATGAAACAAGACCACTCACTTAGTTAAAGTTTTTTCACAAAAACTACCAATTTTAGGAATCTAGTTGGGAACATGAGGATGTAATGAGGGAAAATTATTCTCACATGTTTGTATCAGAGTGGTAAATTTAGAGGGTTAAATTCATTTTATGTGGGGTAGAATGTAACACCCTGATATGTTTATAAAATATTTCTCTTTAAATAAAATGGTTTCTTTGATAGATTGTGTTACAAGCAACATCGACTTTAGACAACTCAAGTAACATTATGTGTCTACTATCACCTAGCCATTTGATTGGTGGGTGTGAATAGGAATAACTATATTATAAAAAATTTGTGGTTATATATGTATGAAATTAATTCATTGTTTATCAATCTATTGTAAATGAAAATAAAAATCATTTGAAAGAAAAATAATTATAAAAACATTTTTTATGTGTGTAATGTATTTTTATCTAAATAAATTAAATAAATTCATATTGGTAAATGGTTTTAATAAAAAATATATTATTTACTTGATCAAATTTTTTAAATAATAAAAATATGTTTTTATTGGTATAGGATAAGAGTAAATCTAGTTTTATACTTAAAAATGTATTGTTTTTCTAAAAAGGTGTTAGGACCAATAGGGGACTATATACCTTGAGAGAGGGGGTGAATCAGGGTATAGATATTATTTTTAGTAAATTATTCTTACCCCACTGGAACTTGACCTCTTTGTTACAAGGGTCACTTTTTTTTCACTTGTGTGTTAATTATGATCACTTATTTTCTTCTTTATCTGATGATAATGCTTTGAATGCAATGTAGAGAAGCAAGAAGGCAGACACAAATATTTTTACTTGGTTCACCCTCACTGGGATACGTCCAAGGAGCATACAATGGAGATTTTTTGCTTTACCAAATCTACTAAGGCTCACTGCCAATTTACAATGTTTGGGCTAGATCACTTCTATGCCTACGCTCACTGCCTTTACAATGTTTAGGGTTAGCTCACTGCTTTCCCAAGGGTCACTCCTTGTTTCTCTCTCTCTGGATCACTGTCGGTGGAGAGGATCACCTTCTTCCTCTTCCTTTGCTCACTAATCTTGAAAGGATCCACTCACAGTTTATAGACTTGTAGGTCTCTTCATTATCACTAATGAATGCATCATCAGTTGTATGTAGATGCTCTGTTGAAGTCCAACTTTCACCTGTAGATGAATCTCACTTTGCACTGAAGATATCAGGCAATATTCCAGCTTCCACGTAGCCCTAAATCACTTTCGGAAATCAAACATACTTGGATCCCTTATCTATGTTGGCGCGCAGGTCTCGGCACACAAAGCAAAACTGGCGTGCAAGTCCACCTCAACCACTTGCGCGACACAAGATTCTGCAACTCCAAACTCGCACGACGCACACCCTTTTACACCCAATCTAATTTTGGCGTGCAACCAACTACTTTAGAGCTTATTCAAAACTTGGAATGAATGTCTCACCAAACCGCTTGCGTGACACTTCCTTCTTCAACTCAGAACCTGCGCGACTCTCTTCCTTCATCACCCAGACCACCTTGGGCGTGCAACTATCACCTGGCGCGCAACCTCTACTTGCGCGACCACACAACACTTGCCCGACCACCACACCTGCGTGATAGGAGCTCTGATTTTATCCATGTTTTGAGATCATCACCGAATGAGGAGGGGTCGACCTATATTTATAGGCATTTAGACACCCTACACGACAGAGCGCAAGTATCCCCTCGGTGCGCAAGTTTCGGTGTGCAAGTCTTCTTCCGCGCAAATCACTTGCTCGACCAACCCTAAAACTTTAGCGCCCCTTAACCCTTTTCCATATTTTGATGCTCTGATCTTGAAAAACATAGGGCGTACAATTCTCCTCTCATTAAAATACACGGCATGAAAGTCCCTTTTCCAAAAATCACTTTTCTTCATTTGTTGATTTTCAGGCCCAAAAATTTGGCAAACACTGGAAAACGACATCACTTTGTATCTTCTCTTTTTGAACCGCCTCCAGATCATCCATTCCTTTGTCGAAGTTCTTGAATCAAAAATTTATTGTTAACCACAGCTCTCGAACATGACATTACACCATGAAATCCCCTTTGTCAACAAATTTGTATGTCATGGTTTGCTTTTTCAACAATCACAACACAGATGTCCACTTTGTCAATAAAAAAAATCACCTCAAAAATGGTTCAATGATACCTAGAGGGATTTTTTCCCAACAAAATATGTTTTGTCGTAGTTTAGACACATAATTTAAAATAAACCTTTTATTATTATCGGTATTTAAATAGATAAAATTAATTAAAAATTTAGTATCAGGAGGTTCAAATTTGGTAATTATGCCACTTTATTTTTGGTTTATTTGAATAGTAATCATTAAAGAATTTATCACCTCACTAAAGAAAAAATTGGGTTAAAAATATATGATAAGGCCATACCATTTCATAATAATAATTATTTAATGATTATAATTCTATAATTAACACCTTATGCTCAAAAATGAGTTGTTTAATGGAATCTTTTCCTTGAAAATTACTTATATTATATTTAGAACAAAGAAAGTTACAAAATGTCACTCTCCTTGTTTTTAATATCCCTTATGTGTCCACATAGGGAAAAGTGTATTTTATTAATGAATATAAATATTTATTTTCATATGAATAAAATTATGTTCATGATATATTTTTTTCAATTTTTATTAATCATATAATGACCATAATTTCTTATGAAACACTGATGCAATATGTATACATTTAATAAAAAAATATAATAAATTATTTTAAATTTTTTAAAAGTGATATAATTTGAATGATTTAATTTGAACATTGAATTTTATAGATCTATAGGATATATTATGGTGGTATTAAATAATTATATTATAATTTCCCATTTTTTGATGTATTTAAAATTAAATTAAATGAACAATGTCAAAACTGACAATAATGAAATTTTATCAAAATAATATTTTATTAAATTATTTAAAAATAATAATAAATGTTGGAATAATAAAAGGTATTTATGATCTATTTTAAAATTTTATAAAATTTCCATTTATGGTCCATTTTTAACATTATAAGTAAAAATTACAACCTTTATTTTTGAAAAATTTGGTTTCGTAGTTAAAATTAAAATTGGTTTACTAAGGGTTAAAAAAAGACAAAGTTTCATATTACACAAAAACCTGTATAAATTATAATTATTTATAGGATTAAAATCATATACTACCTTATATTTTTCAACATGGTAATTTGGAGTCATTTTTCTTGATAATGAATTTTTAATAATTTAATTTTCTTAGAAATTTCAAAAGTCTCCCTCACCTCTATTATAAAAGGGTACCTCATCCCTCACTTATTTACACCACTTTGAGCCTTATAAATTGACATAAATCTACCAATATACATTTTAAAAATACCTATAAATATAATATTGGTATTTTAGTCCCAAAATACCAACCCTAGATCTCATTATAGGAGATCCAAAGGAGTCATTCCAAAGAAGATTTAACCACCCTTACCAACCACCTTCAATTCTACTCTTCTTTACCTCCTCTAAATCAATGGTATTTATAATAAAATAATAAATTTAGTATCATATATATTATTAAATATTATTATGATTATTAAAACACCATTATAAACCCTATTTCTTATCAAATGAGAAGTGAAAGTATCGCTCATGCATATATATGACTTACTGTCTCTATGTAGCGATACAATTCATTTTTTCATAAATATCTTATAAGGGTGGGTATTATAATGGTTTTAATATTTATTTAATATATTAATGACATAGTTATACTTTTAGAGTAATAATATCATTTCTACCTTCTTAAAATCCAATCATTTGAGAAATGACAACATCGCTCGTGCGTAAGTGTGGACTACCAGCTCCACGAAGTGATATGATTCATTTTTTATTTATATATTACTCAGATTGTAATGAGGATGAATTTGATGAATATATATTATTTAAATAATATAATAATTATTTTATGAAGGTTAAATAATATTTACTTTTATTTCATTTCATCTTTTGAAAAATGAAAACATCGTTTATACGTACATACGACCTATCTTCTCCATAAATGGTGCCATTTCTCAAAGAACCCACCACTAACCTGGTGATCCAGGAATCGGCTCGCTGGAGTGGTCCCTCCTCATTGATTACCTGATTTTCTATCCACTAGGTTCAATAAATAAATGCATCACCAGGAACATGATCCATGTAGGATATGGGTAAAATCCTTTAATCCCCCATATTCAATCAAAGGAGTAGCAAGAAAAACCACTAAAAACCATTCCTTCATCTCCCTCGGTGAACAGAGAGGCGAACTAGGGAACCCAAATTGAAAACCCTCACTATGAAAACCCACCACCTGGACAGCCCCCACCCCCAGACCTGGGAAATCCCCCCCCATCACCCCAACCTCCACCACCCAACCCCTGGACTGCCCCTAGATAGTTCCCACCCCATCCCCTCCCCCCACCCCAGTCCTTGGATAGCCCCCCCCCCCACCCCCCCACCACCTGGATAGCCCCCACACCCCCAAACCAGAATACCCCCACTCCCAACCCCTTGTACAACCTCCCTCTCAGACAACCCACCGCCAAAACTCCCCCGAGATATCCCCCACTTGCACAAATCCTCCCCCTCCACCTAGACAGCCCCCCACCCCCAGCCCCAGACAACCCCCACACCCAACCCCCCTTGGACAACCCACCACATTTAGCCCCCCCCCCCCAAAAAAAATACCATGGATAGAACCCTATAAATAAAATCCTTTGTGGTACACAATTTTATTTTTTTTTTGTTATGTTTCTGATTTTTAAAATCCATTTACAACTAATTATTCTTTTCCATTATGTTTTATTAACAACTATACTAGTTTTAATTTTTTTTAAAAAATCCAATTTATATTTTTGACACTTGGGATGGTCCCCTTACTATTGTTTTCTACGACTGCAGGCATGTCAGGGGAACAAGCAGCAGGTCCACATCATCCTTCTCAGCCATCTACGTCTCAGGGTCAAGGTATATTAGAATGTAACTGTGTTTATTTTTTATTTAATTTCTATATATATATATATATATGAAAATCTGTCAAATTATGTATAAAATTGTTTTCAACAGGATCAGACTTGACCGCTTCTTCTGCGCTCAAGAGAGGCCCTAGTCATGGAATTCTGACACAGCCTTTTATGTTTCATTTAATGAGAGATTTCATCCTAGGTCACTAACTGCCCCTACATTAATTTGTCAGCTGGGTCTTATCATACACGACCCACATTGATTTCCATTGAAAACATTTTAATTGTCTTATATCCCTCAGGATACATTAGATCGACTTTGGAGGGAAGTTTATGTAAGAAGAAAAATTTTAATTTCTTCCCTATGTCTAAAAAATAATAACATGTGTGATCGTTTTCTTAAATAGAATAACCTGAAAATGTGTCCTGATGAGTTTTGGCTGGTGTGTATGGGAAAATTTTTTAATATGTGGAAATATTATAAAGGCAAAGTCAAGAGGGAGCACTGGATACCAAATGTGGGTGCCCCATACAATCTGGATAAAGTTCCAAGAGATGTTCTCCCGCCTTAGGGGAATGAATTAGTTGCATATTGGTCAACTAAGGCCATTTAGGTTATTATATTTATTTTGGTATATATATTTTCAAGAATGTGTGACATTATATTTGTTTGAAATTTGAATTAATTGAATGTAGGAGGTGTCAGCACGCCATTCTGAGAATCGAGCATTGTAGGGATCACCACATAGGCTCAGGACTCATCACGTGTCTCAGATATGTCATGATGTATTTATTATTCATTTTTTAATTTCTTATTTAATATGATTTTGTGTTATATTTTTATATTTTATTGGTATACAGTTACGGGAGCAAGGTGCACCGACTGATAAAATGTAGGTGTGGATGAGAACTCGTGATCGAAATGATCCAGAGGCTGTAGCTCATATAGTATGTTCTTGTAATCATTACCAATACTTACATACACATAATTATATTAACATATATATGTATATATATTTAAATATTGTTCATGATCAATTTGAAGCTAAGTAAGAACAGCTGCCAGAGGACCAACAACAACTTTCCATGTGAAGGGATGAGATATTTTGTCGCATTATTGGTTGTGACGGGTATGGATATAGTCTGACCTATGGAATAAGGATTTCTTATTTTATAGTATCATGCACTGAGGTTAGTGGTCCTACTATTTATCGGATGACACAACAGCTGTCAAATTTAGAGGCATGGTTGCACACTTTTGAGGAGGTAAATGCACAATTGTTCAATGAGGTTAGAACACTGCTGGAATATGAGCATCTAGGTGATGGTGTAGGGGATCATATGACGTAGGTTTATACTATTTTTATTTATTTTCTTTTTATTAATTTTATTTTTAAAATCTTTATAATTTTTATTTTTCATAGGCCCTTGGCACACCGGATGGAGGTAGTATCCATGACCACGCATGACACATCATATTCACGAGGTTTGCTTCTTTTATATTTATTATTGAATTAATTATATATTTTTATTTAGACTATAAATATAGAATTTTTTGAGATTAGAACAATTTATGTTTTAAAAAACTACAATGTTTTTTAATTTTAAAAGTATGATCAGTAATTGGATACCTAACTATGATAGATAATTTCTTAGAATCCCCATTGGAGGATAGGAATTAGGATAGGGGCCCAATGGCCTAATGACCTAATGGCCTTATGTCCTAATGGACTAATGGCCTATTGGACTAAGGTCTGAATGGCCTACTGGTCTATGGTCCGAATGTACTACTGGCCTATTGGCCTAACAACCGAATGTCTAAACTGAACAACGACCAAAATGGTCAAATGCCCCTAATGGCCTAAATGGCCTAACACCACAATGGCCTAATGCCCCAATGACTTAAAGCCCCAACGTCCTAACACCCAAATGACCTTATGACCCAATGGACTAATGGACCAATGGCCCAATGGCCCAATGGCTGAACGACCCAATGGAACAATTGGCCAAATGGAATAATGTCTTAATTATCTAATGTCCTATTGGCCTAATGAACAAATGGCCTAAAGTCCTTTTCCCAAATTAAAAAATGGCATAATCACCTAATATAAAATATTGTTACATTATACCATGACAACGATCTTCCTACTATGTTTCCAGATAGTGTACTATATATACTATTCTTGTTAGTATGTTTTGTTATACAGTGGATTAACATGTTGTTCTTGACAGAAATTGGTAAAGAATGAAAATCCTAAATTGATTGATGATTAATTGGATTGAAAATTATGAGTCATGTTTACTTAATTTGGTGTTGGTTATAATTTGATAATAATCAAATAGACACATAGAACATGTGTAATTGAAAATGAATATGATGTTGGGGGCTGCAAGATGGATGGGAAGGGGCCGTGTAGGGAGGGGGGGGGGGCTGTCCAGGGGGGTTGGGAGTGGGGGTGTCTAGGGTGGGGGGGTTGTTCGGTGTGAGTGGGGAGGGGGGGGGGGTGGGAGTGGGGGATGATTTGTGTGAGTGGGGGGGGGGGTGTCCAGGGGGAGTTTGGGGGGGGGGTCCAGGGATGGGGGCTATCCAAGGGGGGTTGTTAAAGGGGGGGCTATCCGAGGGGGGGAGTGGGGGCTGTCTAGGGGTGGGGGGAGGGTGTATGGGGTGAGTTTGTGTGTGTGTGTGGGGGGGGGGGGTGTCCGGGGGGGGGGGGGGGGGGTGCACTGTTTGGGGGTTGGGGGCGTCCAAAGGGGGGGGGTGTCCAAGGGTGGGGGGTGGGTGGGTTGAGAGTGGGGGATGTGTTGAGGTGGGGGTGGGGGAGCTTTCCATGTGGGAAGTGGGGGCTGTCTAGGGGTGGGGGGATGTCTGGGGTGAGAGTGTGTGTGTGTGTGGGGGGGGGGATGTTTGGGGGCGTGTTGGGGGGGGGTGCACTGTTTGGGGGTTGGGGGAATCCAAATGGGGGGGGGGGCGTCCAGGGGGGTGGGTTGAGAGTGGGGTATGTCCCGAGGTGGGGGCGGGGGAGCTGTCCATAGGGGAAGTGGGGGCTGTCTGAGGGTGGGGGGATGTATGGGGTGAGAGTGTGTGTGTGTGGGGGGGGGGTGTCTGGGGTTGTGGGTTGTCCAATGGGGGTATTTCTAGTGGTGGGGGGGGGGGGGGGTTGGGGTATGTCCGGGGCAGGGTGGGGGGGGGGGTGTCCAAGGGGGTGGGTGGGTTGGGAGTGGGGCTGTTCGGGGGGGAGTTTTTTTGGGGGGGTTGTTGGGGGCCGTAGGGGCAGTCCAAGGGGGATATCTGGGGGGATGTGGGGGATGTCCAAAGGGGGAGTGTGTGTGTGTGGGGGGGGGGGATATTCGAGGTGCGTGTGTGTGTGTGTGGGGGGGGGGGGCTGTACGGGGGGAGTGAGGGATAGGGGGTGCTCTCTAGTGGGGGGGGGGGCTGTTCAGGGTGGGGGCTGTCCAGGGGGGTTGGGAGTGGGGCTATCAATGGGGGGAGGGGGAGTGTGGGGGTGCATAGGGTTCATAGGGGGGCTCTCTAAGGGGGAGGGGTGGGGGGCTATTCAGTACTAAACTTTACTCTATATATTTCAATGTCGAGTGAACGCAGTCGAATGGTTGTCCAAACCTCCTCATCACGTACGAGTAGCAAAACAGGTCACTACTAGAGTAGAGTAGTGAGCCTAATGGCCTAATGGACTGATTTCCTATTGGAAAAATTGGCATAATGGACAATTGGATAAATGGAGACTTGTCCAAATTCCCAAATTCCCAAATGGCCAGATGCCCTAATGGTCTAATGCCCTAACACCCTAACGGCCTAACGGCCTAATGACCTAACAACCTTACGATGGAAGGTACACTTGGCCAAATGGACTACTGTCATAACTACCTAATGCCCAAATTAACTAATTTCATATTGGAATAATGTCATATTAGCTTATTGGTTTAATAAAAAAAATGGCCTAATGACATATTAGACTACTGGCCTAATTGCCAATTGTCTAAATGGAGACTTTGCCAATTGGCCAAATTCACAAATGCCCAAATGGACAAACACCCTAACACACTAACGTAGCAACACCCTAATGGCCTAACACCCAAATGGCCTAATTCCCTAACGCCCTAATTCCCTAACATCCAAACACGCTAACAGCCAAACACCCTAATAGTCAAATGCCGTAATGGCCTAATGGCCCAACGACCTAATGGCCTAACGACCCAATAACCTAATGACACAATGCCCTAATGGAAGATTGGCGAAATGGACTACTGTTCTAATTACCTAATGTCTTATTGGATTAATGGAATATTATCTTATTGTCCTAATGGCCAATTGGCTAAATCGAGACTTGGACAATTAGAGAAATTCCCAAATTCCCAAATGAAAAAACGCCATAACGACTTAATGGCCCAATTGGATTATATATATAAATATAACAACTGAATAAATATGTCCAATTTCAAGTAGCACCACTTTGTTATTGGTAAGTTTCTTAGATTACATGTTGTATGAAAGGGTTATGCTAGATCCCACTCTATAATGAGAACCTAGAGATACTATGACAGTAATCTTAAAGTAATGTCCTAGGGTATAGTTACATCATTATGATTGGACACAGATGATGTGAGACTATCATGTGCTCGGGGCTCATAAGAATTGAGAATTATTCTCATAAAGTTCTCACTTGGTGATCTATAGTAGTTGAAATCATGAGAACATACCCACTAATAGGAATGTCACATGTTTTAGGTGTCATTGGTTATTCCTATCTACAGACATGTGTAATGGTCTCCTGACATGAGGTTATTATCAATGTATTTCATTTGATTTCATACTTTTATGCAAGGAAAAGACCATGAAAATGAAGTTTAGCGAGGTAGTTTGTGTTGGGTACGTCATTGGTGATATGACACTGAGTGAATGATCAAGATATGATTTTTCTCTTCTGAGTTGAGGAATATATATCTTGGGCTTGATTGATTAGGATAGTAGCACCTTCATTAAATCCATGTCCATAGTAGTCGAAGGTAAGACCATCCATAAATATCAACAAATAATAAAGCTAGATAAAGGATGATAACACTAATGTGCATTCTACTTTAATGAGATATTGATGATAAATAGATTATATTACAAAGAGTGTGTTTGTAGGAAGGTAGTCATTTATTTGACATTTAATTATCTCTATAGGGGCTTTGATGGGTTGATAGACCCCACTCTTGGTCTGTGAATATTATTCACTACTATTGAGATAAAGGCCTAGAGGGTCACACACTATCATGCTTTGAGGATCTTCCCAATTCTGTTGAATAGGAAAATATAACTTGGTGGGGCCCACCATGGGGGTTTGGGTATTATCCACTTTCAATGGATCACCAAGGAATAAATGAATTATTTAATTATTCATGTTTGGAATAATTCGTTGAATTTATTTATGACGTGTAATTACAAGTGATTAAGTAAATACAAGGATAAATATTATTCGAATGAATATTAACTAAATATAATGGGTTCATTTAATATTATCAGGATATGTGAGTTGAATAAATGGATTATTATTATCACATAATATATTAATATATATTAAATTTTAGTGATAAATTATAAATATTATTTATGGAATAATTTTATTTGCCATAATTAATTATTTATAATATTTAAATATTGGATGTTTATTACACAGGGGCCAAGAACCCTAATCAGGTATTGTAGATATTCAATATATAAGTGGAGATAGGCCCATCCCATGCAGACTATTAATCCGTTGAAATTGAGAGCCTATCTCTCCTACATATTCCTAGAGAGAGAGTATCTCAAACAAGCATGTTCTTTAAGTTATTTCTTCTCAGATCGAAGATGTTGGATTGTGGTTGTCATCACTGTGTCGAAGTGATTGTTGGAGTACTGCACTAGCACCCGAATTCTAATGAACAATGCATGAGAAAATTAAAGAAGTGTGTGTGTATGATATAGAGGGATTCAAAATCAGAGTCTTCGAACTACGGTCATTAGCACCTTGCGACAAGATTTCACACATTAGATTCGAAAAAGGTAAACATTCATTAATATTTTTTGCTCTGTTTAAACCACACGTGATCCTAGGATCCTACCGGGATAAGTTCACTGGAGTTTATGTTGTCACATCTCTCTGATGATGCAAAAAATTTTAAATTCCTCACCTATCAGATTTTTTACATATCTCAGTTCATAAAAAAATACAATTGTATATATTAATAATGTGTATCAAAATTTGTAAATATTCCCCTTTTATTTTTGTTTAATATGAATAGTTACCTTTGGAAAATTTATCAACTCCATAAAGGTAAATTGGGTTAATCTAGATTGAAGATAAATGAAAAGGAAATAATTATTCATCCAAGTTATTATTGGATTAAATTAATTCAAACATTAACACCTTATTATCAAAATTAGGTTGTTTAATGTACACTTCTTCATGAAATATACTTATATTTTTTAAATCAAATAATGTTACAAAATTTCTATCTTTTTTTTCAATATAAATTTTGTGTGAACATAGAGAAAAAAGTAAGTTATGAATGAATATAAGTGTTTATTTAAATATTAATGAAATTATTTTCATGATAGAAATTTATTTTTAATTTTTATTAGTTATATAATTACCTTAATTGATTATGAAACACTGATGTAGTATTTATTCATTTAATAAAAATATAATAAATGATTTTAAAAATAATAAAAGTGATATAATTTTAATGATTTAGTGTTAAAAAATAATTTTATATATCTATACGAAATATTAGGAAAGATTTAAAGTGTTATATTCTAAATCCACATTTTTCATGATGTGTTTAATGTTAAATTAAACGAATAGTGTAAAAATTATAAATAATTATATTTTATCAAAATAATATTTTTTTTAAAATGTTTAAAAATATAAAAAAAGTTAAATAAGATAATGTTCATATTATTTGGTCAAAAATCTCAAAAACGCTCCATTTATGGGACATTTTTTACCTTACAGATAAAAGTTATACCCATTTAATATTGAAAAAGGTGTTACCACAGTTAAAATTAAAATTAGTTAATTAAGGGTTAATAAAAATGACAATGTTTTAAATGAAACCCTAATTTATCTAAATTATATTGGTTTATTGGATTAAAACCCTATAATATCTTATATTTCAATCCATTTCCATTTGGAGGAATTTTGATTTAGAATGAATTTATTAAAATTTTATTTTTTAGAAATTCCAAAAGTTCTCGTCACCACAATTATAAAAGGTCTCCTACCACCTCACTTCCTTACACCAATTTTATCCTTATAGTAATAAAAAAATCTACCAATTTCCCTTATCGAAATTTTGTTACACATTATAGATTTTTTTTCTTACCAAAAGACCAACCTGAGATCTCTTTACAGGAGATCTAAAGGAGTCATTTCAAAGAAGTGGTATTCACCTTAACTGATCACTTTATTTTATAATATTATTTAAATCCTATAAATATATGTGATGTATCATAAAATAATTTATTTAGTATCCTCAATATTATTAAATGTTATTATGATAATGTAAAAACCATTATTCAACCTCTTTACCATAAAAAATAAGTGAAAGTATCACTTGTGTGTAAATACGGCTTACCATCTCCACATAGCAGTACAAGTCAATTTTAATCACCATATTTTTTGGATGGATATAATGGTGGGTTTAATACTTTTATATTATATTAATTAAACAACTATAATTTTGTAACAATAATATAATGTGTACCTTCTTTCCATCTAATCCTTTGAGCAACGATAACATCGCTCGTGCACACGTGTGGACTACAACTTCCATGAAGTGATGTGACTTATTTTTAATTTATTTATTACATGGATGGTAATTGGGTTTAATTATATGAATATTTATGAAACATTAATTATCTTTTAAAAGTGAATTTATATTTACATATATTTCATTCTATCCATTGATAAATGAAAACAACGTTCAGGCATACTTGCGACCTACCGTCTCCATGAAAGATGAAATTTATTATTCTATCTATAAATTTTATGGATTAATATAAATATGTATATAATGAATATATATAATATTTATATAACTATTTATATTATATATGATATCTTACCAAGATAAATGTACAAGTACCAGAACTAATGAACTGAAATACTCATGATAAACAAAATAATTAATAAATAAAAATGGCTATTTTAATAAAGAATTATTGATGGGGGGGTTAAATGTTATAAATGAATAATATAAAATATTATATGTATGAAAGTTACTGTATTATTAAATTATAATAATTCTAAATTTATTATATAGTAGGTTAGAGTTCTTTTGAAGGAAGGCGAACTCGAGGTAAGAGTTTATTCCACAATGTCATTAAAATTAGGGATTTTTTATATTTAATTCACCACTATGGAATATTTATCTTCAATTTCAAAGTTTTCAAAAAATGTTCTCAAAAATGTATCTAAAATTCTCCTATTATATTTAAATTAATTTTCATTTATTATTTAATTTTTATAAAAATGGTTTCAAAGGAATATTTCTTTCATTTTCCAGATGAGGTACTTTGTTACTTTTTTGACAAAAAAATTCAAAGGAAAGTTTTTTATCTTATATGACAAGAAAGAATTTTCCCACCACCATGAATAGGATTTTAATTGAAGATTCATTTAAAATTTTGGATTTTTATTTTCAAATAAAATTTATTCCTTTAAACTTATGAAACATTTTAAAAAGAAATGATTTCGAATTGGACAGAATATTTTCCTCAAGAATTCTTCCAAGTGATCTATAAAAACATTTTCCATATATGATGAGATTATTTGATATTAATTATGATTTACTTGGGATATTATATAATTATACCATCTTTATTATTTCTCTAGATGGTTTATGTTTATGATGAAAATATGAAATATTTATGAAACCCATTTATTTTCCATGGGTTATGTTATAATGAAATGCTTATGAAACCCATTTTTTCTATGGGTTATATTATGGTAAAATGTTTATGAATCCCATTTAATTTCATGGGTTTTGATATTATGAATTATTTATAATCTTTTGGTTCACATATTTATTATTTTCATTATGTGATTGGTGGGATCTATATGTACCTCCAATGCATTTGGTAAATATTGATATCTCATGAGATAAACATGATTGGAATTAGAAGTAAACCAAGTTTAGTAAGGGACTATATCCACTAGATAGTTTTGGGAGTGACTCTCGACTAATATGATAGTTTATGGAGTGAATCCATTCCACTATTATAGCCTTGGAAATGATCCTTGAATACAAAGGAAATGATCTTCTATGCTTTTGTACATTCCAAAATTCCATGTCATAGACGAATATTATGAACTAATGGTTCATGTTGTTTGATTTTTTTGACTCATGTCTTATAAAATAACAATATTTATGCCATGATTTAATGTCATGATATTTTATATACATGGAATTGTTTTAAAATACTTAGATAATGTTGTTATACCCTTCTGAACTTGTTATACTTATGTTATCATTAATAACTCCATTATTTAACCTTACTGAACACCATAGACGACCATTTTATTATATTTACATTCCATATGGTATTAAAAAGGTATTAATTATGATATGTATAAGAAAGGTTCTAGTTATTAATAAATAATTTGGAGATGATGTAGATATTTTTCTGAACTACTTTCTTATGTTCCCAAGTTATGAAAAATACTAGACCAAAATGATTATGTTATGGATCAAAATGATATGTAAATAATACTCATCTATTAAGATATAATATCTATGGATGAAAATTATGAGTCTCTATAGTTGGTATCATAGAAATATATAGTTAACCTTTGGAAACTAGGATGAGAAAACATTAGTAATAACCCTAAGGATAAGTCTAATTATAAGAAAAAATCCAAACATTTTGTTAGTTATCATGAATGAACTTGGTTAAACCTAAGGTGTCATAGAAGAATGTGTCACAATTTATAAATCCTATAATTTTTTTTCATAATTATATGGTTCATCACCATGAATATTATTTCTTATAATATGATTTTTGATAACCTAAAGTAATCATGTTAATGATAAATGTGATGGAAAATATAATGATTTTTCTCTTGAGAAACTAAATGTTATAGGAGACGGAATGATAAATATTATTTCTATGATCATAAAACTTTCTCAATATATGAATCATGATGAGATTATAAATGATAAAAGGAGGGGATAAAATTCTATTGAGACCTTCATGGGGGAATAAACACCTTCTTTTAGTGGTTCTACAGATCTTCTAGTTGTTATGAAATGGATTAGTATCACTGAAAAAATAATTTATATTTTCTAGTTTTTTGAACATGAAAAAGTGATTTTGTATGTTTATAATTTAGAAGGAGAATCATATCAATTGTGTAATATTATAAAAAACACAAGGGAACATGACGAAATTGACTCCACAAAGTGGGATGAATTTAAAATCATATTTTTTAGTAATTACTTTTCTCATATTCTTTGTATGAGATTGCGGAAATAATTCCTTGAGTTAAATAATAAGGATGAACAATATTTTTTTACCAATGGGAAAACTTTTATATGATATGTTAGGTACAGTTCTGGTATTATCATTCAGCTTGAAAGTAAGGTTGATCTATTCTTGAATAGCTTAAAACCAAGTCTCTAAAGGGTGTTCACTATAAGGGACTTCAGTAGCTATGAATAAATCATTTGGTGTGCTATCAAGGTGGATATGTAGACTGAAGTCACCCATAAATATCATGGTTTTGATAAGAAAGGAAAAATGGATTTCAAATGAAATTATAAAAACCATGGTGAGAAGAAGATGTTACCAGGAAAGCTTAGTCCAAGGAAAAGCCTCAGACCATTTATTAAGAAAGAAAAGTCTAGTGAACAAGAAAACAGACAGGGTAAACCAATTACATGTCATAAAAGTCATACCCGTCTCCACACCCATGGAGATCCTCTGTAATGACTAATTCCCATTCCGATCTCTCATAGTGCTTAAGGGTCTTCGTGTAGTTCCTTCTGAGGTTCAGTTTCTCTAGAGATATCAATTACTTAGAGGACTGATTGATAGAGGACCTTGTCGCCACCGGCTTTCGCAAAGTAGAGCAATCCTTCCTCAGACTTCTCTTAATTGGAGGAGGTTTCTCCACTCCAGAATTCTTCTTTTCATCCTTGACAGCATCACAATAAGAGGACCTCACTGAGCCATTCAGATTTTCTATGTCACTCTCTGACACATCCCCCCATTTTCCAGTGACAGGATCAATTGGGCAACTAGCTTGCCCCTGCTCATATCGTCCATTACAGTCAGTCAATGCCACACATTGTGGATGATCCACAGATTCATACCCAACATCGACCTCCTTCTCTAAGCCACCCTCCAAGGTAAACTGCATACATTTATTCCTCATTGAAGAGCTCCCCTCCTCTTCAACATGAGACAACTCCTGGAATTGATTGAAAATGTCAACTGAGACCTGCAACACACCATCAGATATCGGCTGCACTTCCTCCTGAATAGCCAGACAGAGGTTTCTTTCTTCTTGATCTGGCCCACACATACTGGACCCATCTGCAACTCTCCCTCCTTCTGCTGATCATTTCCAGGACCAACAGGCCCACTGCCCTCGCCAGCAGCATCCTGACCCGACCAATGCACGCATTGCAGATCCTTCCCAGCGGAGTCAAGAACTCCCGAGTTTCCTCCAGCACCAATACCAGGACCATTCACACCATTTTCCAGTTGAAGATCTTGCTTCAATCTATCAAAAACCGCAGCTACATATGGATTAAAGCATGACCCCACTTGATTTCCCAACTCTGATCCACCCAGGTCAGCCGCACTACCAAACTTGCCAGCATTTGTACCTCTCATCCCCTGACCAGGAAACCTACCAGGTCTCTTCAACATAGCAACCGACCTTCGGCTCCTAGCTCCACCCACACAATGACTCGCTGAGTGACCCAGGTGGCTACAACTCGAGCAGAAATCAACCCAATCCTCAAAGACAACAGCCTTCCTCCAACGGAACTCCTCCCCTACAGTAATCCATACCCAATCAACCGGTGGCCCCGATGCATCCACTTCAACACAAATGCGTGGATTTACCGGGTGGCTCACAGAGGATGTGCGGGATTCAGAGCATAAAAAACGGCCAACTAAGTTTCCTATCATACGAATTATAGAGGGATTTTGAAAGGGAAAAGGGAGATTCAGAAAACTTACCCATGTTTCTACCGCCGGGGGGTCTCAGTTCATGAAAAGGTCGAAAGACCATTGAAGAAGTAAGAAATTGCATCCTCTGCATCTGCGAGGAGCACTGGACCAAGCATGGATTAAATCTTCCTCTGAAGAAAATCGTATCATCATGTGACGATTATCAATTAACCCTATTATTGCGCGATCCTGTACATCCCAATCGTTGAAAACAAAACGGTCGAAATCATCAACCGAAGGCCGTCGATGCAAGAACCGAGAAACCAGGATCAGATCCAACAAGCTCAAAGCCGCAGAGAATTCTGATAAAGTGATTGAGAGTTGCGGTTCACCAAGGTGAAGATCTGGGACTTTCGGGCTTATGGAAATCGACGGGAAATCAGGGAGGAAATTAGGGATAAGAAATGGTATAAAGGGCCTTTGTGCCCCCAGATGCGGTGAAGCCAACCCATCCCCCCCCTCCCACCGCCAGGGAGGGGGGGGGAGTCCATTATCAGTCATCGTCTAGGGCATCTCCATCGCCTCGCCATTATTAAATCAAATTATAAATTAATGGGAAGAATTTAACAAATGATGAGAATAGGGATAAATCTCCATATAATGAACCACCCACACTTCTATGTTTTAAATACAAGGAGTATGGGAATTATTCTATCCGGTGCCCAAGTAAGAAGGTTAATGAACATTATCATCATTAACAACCTCTTAATCCTTGAGACAAAGGGGAATCTCATGCGATCACTATTTATGATGAGGGGTATGATAATTTTGTGGTGAAACTTAGACTTATCATCCACTCTAGAACTTCTCATTTATTCATTGATTCAAGATTTCCCACTCTTTTATATCTAAATACTTTTCCAAAGGAATCAGAGTATGACCTCAAAAATTAGATGTTGAGTTATAAGTAAACATCCCCTAATAGTATGATGATTTAATCCTAAGTGTTTTATTATTCTCTCATTGATGTTTGTGGGAATTAGTCTCCTACGAATCTTTTCATTACTCCTCCTATTGAATTCGATATAACTTTAGGCATGGAATGACTTTTTTTGAATAAATCACACTTTAATTTATGAGTAAGGGAAGATTTTTTTGATATTCTAAACCAAAATTTCTTCACCTATCTATGTGATGAAAATATGAACTTACAATAGAAATTTAATCTATTTTATAGGTCATTTTTTTATAAAAAGGGGAGTTTATCTCATATGGTTTGAGAGAAACTCAAAATCAATGATATAAATATTATGCAGGATTTTATTGATATCATTAATTAAGATTTTCTTAGTATTCCACCAAATCAAAAATTTATTTTTTCAGTAGTATTGATATTGGGTGCTGCATTTATTTCTAGGAGTCCATATTGAATGGACCTGATTGAGCAGTAATAATTGAAGAAGCAACTTAAGTTGAATCTTGATAAGGGATTCATTCATTCAAGTGCATCAACATGGGGTGAGCCTATTCTATTTTTTAATAATAAATATAGATCAATGAGAATCTACATTTATTATCAAGAACTTAACAAGATCACTATCAAGAAAAAGTATCATCTAGCCTGAATTGATGACTTGTTTGATCAAATATGGAGAGATTAATAATTTTATAATAATGATATTCATTTTAGACATCATCAATGGAGGTTTAAGGAGTATATTCCCAAGATTTAATTCTATACAGGGTATGAACACTATGAATTTATAGTGACATAGTTTAGTTTTACTAATGTCTCTCCTATATTAATAGATTTAATGAATACAGTCTTTAGAGACTACATTGATTAGTTTGTGGTATTCTTTAGATATGATATTATTATTAACTCAAATTTCAAGGAAGTGTATGGAGATCGTTTGATAATTTTGATGAAGACCTTAAGAAAAGAGAAGATATATAAAAAATTTACCTAGTGTAAATTTTGGCTTCTGAAAGTTTCATTATTAGGTCATATAATCTCAAGTGTGGGTATAACAAATGTATAACATACCTAGTCTTTTTCACATATTTTTACTTGATTTTAAGTATAATTATCCATCAAATACATCCAAGGATCATAAATTCTAGTGTCTTTGTAAGATTCAGCACACAATTGGAAATATAAAATAAAAATAAAAACATATTTAATTTAATTTAAATAATGATATCCTAACATTAATTGACCTCTTACATCTTCATAGGATAACTTATGGAGTAAATGAACAAAGGGATGAGAAAAAAATCCTAGTAAGTGTATAAACATAGATATAAAGCATAGAAAAAGGGTGATAAAACATAACATGATGACATAAAAAGGCATGGAACATGAATAAATATAAGTAATCATGTTATTTATAACATGGGATCATATAATCATGGTGTCATAGGAATGTGAAAAAATATACAACATTAAGTAAGCATGATTCAAGGCTAACTTCCAAGCTCATTGCACATGGGAGACAAAGTCCTGTAAAGGATCCTGGTTCACTCCTTATTCCAACATGATGTCTCATGAGGATAAAAATTACCCAATACATTGGATAACTATATAGGAACACCCATAATAAGATTTTAATGAATATGTGTGCCACATGAAGAATCATATATAAGGAATAAACATAAGGGTTACCCATATCAGAGATGTGTTTTGTAAACATGTCATAAAGCCTAAAAAAGGACGTATCATAATGGTTTCCATGAAAGAATGGATTAAGATAATACATGTAAATAAATTAGTGAAAATATGAATAAAACATTATAGTTGATATCAAAATGAAGTGAAAACCTGTAAAAATAGTGTTTAAGAAACTTTAGAAATGAGACACATTACTGTGGTTTAAGGGAAACTTTCAATGTTTCTTTAAAATGGAAAAGGAAAAATTGTTTGTATAAAGCTAGAAATGAAACAGATATTTTTTCATGATAAAATTATTAAATTTATAAAAATAATTGTTGCTTAGAAAAAATTATGGGGAGCCCCTAAAAATGGGTTAGAAATCAGGAAGTTCCCTTTAATCGGGCTTGCTTATCGTGATGAATTAAAAAGAGAATCATTTTAAAAAATGTATTTCCCCAGCAATAAAATGATGAATAGAATTGGATAAATGATTTTAAAGAATTTAAACATAATTTAGAATAATATTATAAAAATAAATAATTATTACATTGGGGTAAATAGAGAAAAAATGTAACTCGAAAGAAAAATGGAGGTTTGAAAGGAATCCCTTACCTTATGTCTGAAACTGTTTTTCACTAGAACTTAATGTCCTAGATAATCAAATTAAATGAATTAATTTATTAATTATTTTTTTATACAATTATATGATTTATTATACTTTTATTAAGTTCATTTATAGCAATTTTGATGAGTTATAAGATACAATTTAATCATTCAATAGTGTTTGTTTCCTTGTTTTTCAGGATCAGTTTACTTGTATACGTGTGTGAAAGATATTGTAAAATGATAATTTTTTCTAGAATTGAAATTATATGTTATTAATGAAATTAAATAATATTAAATTGTATTATATATATATTTTTCTATATGTTAGTATGAAGCATTAGGTAAAACATTATCGATAACCATTTCGATTATTTTGGTGTTTTTACGATCATCACAAACTAGTTTTGTTTTATTAATTAAAGTTATATATATATACTAGTTATATAACATTAAAAAATATATAATAGATATATTATTATCTATTTTTATGATAATAATGGTTTTATTACTATCCTTGAAGTTGTTAATGGAAATTGAAAACTTGGCATCCTTGAATATGATAAATCAACACATCACATATGATATTTTGATTTTTAGAAAAAAAAGTGGAAGGGAATAGAAATGTTGATGGGTTGTTACATTAACATAATAAAATTCCATTATATAAAAGATACATGATTTATCACATCACTTAGATAAGGGGAGGTGAGTAGAGAAAAAAGAAATAAAATAAATTGAAAAGAAATTAAAAGGAAAAGAAATAGGTTTTTAACTCTTTAATTCTTCTCATTGAGAACCTCCTTAAGAAAATCGAGTTTGGTATTTTATTGAGACCAATGGCTCATGGAAATGGTATAGAGAATTTGGAAAAATATTTGGTATAATTTGGACAATCTTCAAGGATTTTGAGGTGTGATGAGAAGAGGTGGTATTTATAGTAGAGGAGAGGGGTGTTTTTTGATTATTTTATTCATTTTTTTATTATTATGTCTCAAGAATATCAATAGTGAGGATTATTGTGGCTAAATATAGTAAATATTTCATTTTAGTTCTACATAATGGCCACTTACATCATCTATGACTCAACCATAACTCAAGAATTTATATATTTTCTTATATTGTTAAATACCGTAAATTATCGTATTTCACTATTCACAAAAATTAAACCATTTTTGGAAAAATACCAAAAATTCACCCTACCCATTTTTAAAAATGTAGTTTAAAAAATGGGATCCATTTTATGAAAATAATTTCTTAAATATGAGAAATTTATTTTTCATAGAAAATCATCATTTACTTAAAAAATTCCAATTTTAAAATGATAACTAATTTTATAACACTTTGAAAAATTAACTAATGTCTTATAAAATTATATTATAATATTAATAAGACATAAAATTAATTAATGAATTTTTTATTGAAAATAAATTTTCTTTTAAATCATTCTATTAATTGTAAAATTGTAAACAAACATTACTGTTTAACAAAAATAAAAATACTTAATTTATTGTTTTAAAAAAACATATTTACCTATTCCATGATATAAATATATCATATTTTAATTTATAATATGCTTAAATTTTTCTATACTTTAATAGGTGAGGTTACTGTTCTATTTGATGAGTTACTATTCTTAATGGTCACATTACTGTTCTAAAAGGCATGTTACTATTCCATTGGTTTAGGTTCCTTAATTTCTATAAATAGATATTATTTCATTAATTATTCATTTATAATATTTTATTTATGTTATATAAGTGATTTTATGTGATTTATACTATATGAAGTAATTATAGGATGATAAATTTCATTTATATAATTCTGGGTCATCACATTCTTCCCACCTTATGAAATTTCGACCTCAAAAATTTATTTTACAAACTATAGGGAAAATAGGTGAGGGTACTTCTCCTTTATTGCTTCCTCCAGTTCCCATGATTCCTCTTTATACATATGGTGTAACTCCATAAACAAAGTTACCCAAAGTCGGTGCACTATTACATAACATTTTCATGATCACAAGAGATCAAATCCCAAAAGACCGATCAGTTTAGTAGCCTTGGAAACAAGATACATACATAAGTTTGACATTACAACTTGAAAATAAATACAGTACTCATTTATTCCATTAGAAACATCCTAGCCTCTTATATTATGCCTATAAGTCACTCAAAACTAACTTCTTCATATCCTGGTAAAATAAAACATATGAAAGGGGTGAGCTCAAATGCTCAGTAAGAGTAAGAAATATTGCGGAAGATAACATAAACATTAGGCATAGTAAATAACTGAAAACAAATACCTTTAAAAATAATAAACATGAACACTTTATGAAAATAATATGAGATGGGTAAATAATTCCATAATAAAACAGAGTCATGGGTATTCTACTAGTCAAATAACCACATGGACCATCAATATTAGTTTCATAATGAGGGAATATATAATGCAATACATTCTGAAACATTTTGTCAAGGCCTCAGACAAGACGTATAAAAATGATCAAAGCCTTGGTCAAAACCATATATCAAATTAGGGAAGACCTTGGCCAATTCCATGTCTAATTTCTTCATGAGGCCTACCGATGCATTGAGGATCTATAGCGGGCTCCACCCGTCACTTACTAAGTCCAATACATTCCTCATATGAAAGGTTTGAAACATAACATAAACATTCATATTAAAACTATCATATGAAATGTCAATACTTTATCCATAAACCATGAATGGTATAAAAATAACACATCCAAAGTAAATCATATCCCAAAACCTTAAATACAATAAGGAATATTTGAATCATAATTAATCATCTTCAAACAAGTGTAAAATTAATCAAAGGATGTTGACATAGATGAAATCAAAACTATTTGAGAGAAATATCTCTTTCTATTTTGAAATAATTTAAGAGTCACATAATTATAAAAGAAAAAATTTATTTTGAAAATATTATTATAATCTTGTAAGGTAAGCTTCGATGATGTTATAATGGTGGAAAATAACTGCACCCACTGTATAAGTTAAAATATACATTCTTATCTTAATTTTATCAAAAAGGCCATAAAGTACCTTTTTTGGAAAACGATTGAAAGATTCCTTTAAAAACATATAAGGTAAAATAAGGGTATAAATTACTTTAACCCATTGTCTAGTTAATAGTAAAAATGTTTTGAAATACATTTTTAAGAAAACACGGATGTGAATGACAAAGAGGTCCCATTATATACTTACATAAAAACAACCTTAGATAATAAAGAGATTGTGAAATTAACCCTTACCTTGTACTTTTCCTTGGTTGTGGGTACATTAAACTCCTTTATAATAGTTAAATATTTTTTATTAAATTATACAAGGACTATATATATAAATATTATATCATATATGATCTTCTAATATTGTTGTGTTAATAATATTTCAGTAGTATCATTGTTTCGGGCGTTAATTGATTCATTTTCCTTTATATATTTTGTTACATAAGTCATGTTTGTTATGGATAATATGTATTTTATTCATATACATAAAGATATTATGTTATTAAATATTATTTTTAATCATAAAATGATAATTATTCTTGAATTATTATGATGGGGAATGGATCTCATCGCGTTTGTGGAGATGGTAATCCGTACGTACGCACGAGCGACAATATCATTATACTAATGGTGAAATCATATATAATTGGATGTTATATCATATATAATGAATCATTAACATGTTATATTTATTATTTACATTAGTTATGCACATTATTATACCCATACAAATAATGAAGTGTTTGAATAAAAAACTACACCATGACATGGAGACGGTAAGCCGTACGTACACACGTATGGTGACTCTGTCATTTATAGGATGGATAAAATAAATAATATGGTTGTACCATATTTATAATAACATAAAATTATTTAGAAGTTACTCGATTTATTATTTTGTTCTGGAAACAACAAATAAAGAGGAAGTGGAAGAAGAAAAGAACTTGAAAGAGGGTGGTGAAATTATTACCTCTTCTTCTGGCGTTTCGTTTTGAGTTGATCAAAAGGGATCCTTAGGACGAAATTATTATCAAAGTAAGACCTCTAGGTTGAATTGAGGGAATGTGGAAAGATATTTGGGAAGGGTTTGGCCGAGAAAAATGGATTTGGATGTGTGAAATTAAGAGAAGGGGAAGTACCCTTTTATAAGAGGGGTGAGGGTCACTTTAGGAAATGCTTGAAATATTATTTTATAATAAAATAATTTTTGGTTTCTAATGGATCCAAAATGATTTATTTCTAGTATAAGGTGAATATGGGTTGGAAAATTCTCAACTAATAGGTTTTAGATAGGATTAGGTCACCATATTAACCTTATCTTTTAGAATTAACTCTTAGTTAAATAGTTTGACATTTACTATGTCTTCTTGTATTCTTACACTATATGGTTAATAAACATACACTAAACTTCCAATATAACCTCAAGTTGTTCATTAATGGAATATATAATATTATTTAAGCCCTTTGGATGAACCTTAGATTTTTAGGAATATTATATAATTTAATAATATAATATTTGTTTTAAAAATCCATTTATGTCAATTTTGACACAATTTAGTATTTGGTTTTTGTGAAAGTCGTCAAAACATGATTACTTATAAAAATTTACATTTAATAAACCCTAACATGCAATATGAACATATAAAATTCGTGTATGTCATAAAAACTTGGAAATTATATTTATTTAAATATTTATAATACCATTTATTTGATTCTTTGATTAATAAGGTAATTACTACATCATCATTGTGTCTTAAATAAATTCAATTATTTAATTTCTAAAAAGTATAAATAAAATAACATGATGTAGGAAATAATGTTATCTTTCTAATTAATATTTATAGTCGAATTTATCTTAAGTATAACACTATATTAAAAATGATTTAGTTATTAAACTTTGAATTTAACACTTTTAACTCTTCTTTAAATAAAATAATAATCAATGACATAATCTAATAAAATTAGACCTAAATGATCATATTTTATTCCTATGGTATTTTTTTGTAGAAAGAAACTTATCCAATAGAATTAGGACATCTGTTAGGGTAATTATAATATCATTTTTACCTTTAATTACCCTATTTACATTTAACTGTGGAAAATAAAAGTCAAAATCTACTATTCACCAAAAATTATTTTCATCTTATTGAACCACAATTTACTTACTTATTTCAATCTTTTCTCTTGAAATTTTGAAATTCCACTCATAGAAGCGGTAAAATTATGTTTTATGTAAATTTGCAAATGCTCTTAGAAGGTGGGTAAAAGGCGGTAAAAAGTTCAAAAAAAATTATCCATCTAATATTATTATAAAATTACTCTAATGAATTACATTGAAATTATATAGGTATTATATATATATTTTGACTTAAAATAAATTTAAATAAAATAAATAATTATTTAAATAAAAAGTTGGTTTTAAACAATAACGCATTATTTTTCACTATTCATGAAAAATAGAATGTTTTTTGAAAAATACAAAAAATTAACCCTATGATAATTTTGATATTAAGTATTCAAAAATGAATTCTATTTTACAAAATTAAAAACATATATGTTTCATTAATTAATTTAAAATTAATTCCCGTTGTCAAAACCAAAAAGCTGTTTTTTAAAAACTAAAATTTTTAAAAAAATTAACATGTGTTTATGTAAAATTTAAATGTGCAATTACTTATAATGACCTAAATTATATTAAATGATAAAAATATAATCTAATTATACTTCAAAACCATTCAAATGCACAATTTAACACTATAAATTATTTCAATTAAAAAAGTTGTTTTCAATTAAAACATAGTATTTTCACTATTTATTAAAATATGAAAGTTATCAGAAAAGTACAAAAAATTTATCGAGACTAAATTTTTATATCCAAATTCTAAAAAAGAATTTAATTTCATTAAATTGAATTTTTAAAAGTGTCAAATATTGTTTTTAAAAAGGGTTTTCCATTAAAAGGCGGTAAAATTGCATTTTCTAAAAAATACTTCCTTTATCCGAAAAATAGAATTTGTTCTTATATTATTTATAAGAAACACATAATATGGATGTTAAAATTATATGTAGTATATAAAATTCAAACTACAGTTAATATTATTCATAACCGCTTTTTTGAATGGCTAGTTTGGTAAGTTGTGGTGCGCTCAAACTCATTGTTGTGTGTTGTGCAAGTTATTGAATTATTTTTAAGAGGTAACATACTATGAAATATTGGGGTATTATATATGGTTCCACTATAGTACATTGACTAGGTGATTTTTCTTGTTGCGTAGAACTTTATCTCTATGGTCCAAGATCTTCACTAGCTCTTCCTCCTAAGAGAGATCGTTTTCTAACTATACCACCTATGAATTCAGTACATTTTAGGGATCTGGTTTATAACTACTCAAGACTGATATGTGGAATATATTTTTTACATAAGACATGGTTGGTGGAAGTTCTAGTCGATATGCCACAACTCCGACATAATCAAGAATCTCGAAGGGGCTGATGTACCTAGGACCTAACTTTCCTTTCTTCCCAAATATCATGATCCTATTATATAAAGAAATAAATAGGAATACCATGTCTCCAACATTAAACTATAGGTCTTGTCAATGATTATTTAAATATATCTTTTGTTGAATTGGGAATTCCTTGAGATGTTTCTGAATGGTTTTCACTTTTTCCACCATTTCTTTGACCATTTCAAGTCCTAGATTCTTACATTAACCGACTTCATCCTAGTATGTCAGTTTTCTACATATTTTCCCATAAAGGGATTCATATGAAGCTATTTGGATTCTCGAGTGTAAATTGTTTTTGTAGGAGAACTTGACAAGAGGTAGATGTTGGTCCTATCCTCATTTTAAGTCCATAGAATAGGCTCTCAACATGTCTTCCTATATGTGAATAGTCTGATAAAACTGGACATCAATTTGAGGATGATATGCCATATTGATATTCTAACCAGTGTTTAGAGTATGATGGATACTTTTCTAGAACTTGGAAGCAATTCTTGGATCTCAACCAGATACAATTGAGATTGGTACTCCATTCAACCTTATCACTTCTTGGATGTATATCCCTGCAAGTTGATCCAGTAATAATTCCTCTCTAATTGAGATAATGTTATATGTATTTATAATATGATCAACAATAACCCATATAGAATTTTTTCCTATAGATGTCTTTGTAATTTTTGTGAAAATTTCCATGGTTAAGTTTTCCCATTTCAGTTTTAGTGTGGATAATGTTTGAATCATCCCCTTAAACCTTTTTCCTTTAAAAATTCACTTTCTAACATACCTGGCACTTTGATGTGCATTCAGTGATATCCTTCTTCTGATTTTCCAACCAATAGAGCTATTAGAGATCTTTTTTCTCCCCAGGTGAATATATAAGGTTGAGTTATGTTCATAATTTATAATAACTTTCTTTATCTCTAGATTTTATGGTACAAAAATTC
Source organism: Viscum album (assembly GCA_963277665.1). Taxonomy (NCBI): domain Eukaryota; kingdom Viridiplantae; phylum Streptophyta; class Magnoliopsida; order Santalales; family Viscaceae; genus Viscum; species Viscum album. Next base: position 1,790,472,647 of record OY728122.1, read on the forward strand.
ATGACCTAAATATAACGACTCATTCTGGATGCATTTTTGATTAAGTGGATTTCCCATTTACGATAGCTTCCACCATTTTTTTAATTTCTCCATTTTTTCTTTGATCATACTTTATTTTCTCCATAAGGTATTGCTAAGAAATCATTTGAGAAAGTATTGATGATTTTCATTCCTTAAATATTCCCATGTCCATCCTTTACAGGTCTAATAAGATTGTATCCATCTTAATTATCATTATTGATAAAGATGTAGAATCGTTTATACATATAACATCTGCCACATTATTTTCATTACTAGAATGGTAGTGGATTGAGAAGTCGTAATACTTGATGAGATATAACCATCTTCATTGGAAAATATTTAGCTCATTCTGTGTGAATATATATTTAAGGCTCTTATGATCAGTATATATCTCACACTTCTCCCCATAGAGATAGTGCTTCCATATTTTCAATGAAAATATCATAGATTCCAACACCAGATCATGCATGGGATAGTTTTTCTCAGGAATTTCAAACTTCCTTGAGGTTTAGGCTATTAATTTATCATTTTCACCAGTAAATAGTCAGATTCCTTCTTTGAAGCATTATTTAACACCATAAATATTTCCCCACATATTAGTATTACGAGCAATGGTGTAGTGATAAACCTCTTTTTCAACACTTTGAATTAGTCTTTACATTCACTAGTCTAGAAAAACTTCACTCCCTTCTAAGTAATCTTGGTTATTGGGTTTGAAAATTGTGATAATTTCTTAACAAATCGCCAGTAATACCTATCTAGACAGAGGAAACTATGGATATCTCTTACAATTTTTATCCTATACCATCAATTGACATTGTATTTGAAGGCCCCATATATAATCCTTTTCTAGTGATAACATTCCCCAACAATGACACTTCCTCAACCCAACACTCACATTTACTCTACATTGTATATACTTTTTCACTTTTCATGGTCTTTAGAATAGTGTTCAAATGCTCCCCATATTCCTCCTTTCTCTTTGAGTTAATCAGAATATCATCAATAAAGACTAACACTAATTTATTAGGGAAATCTCAAAAGACTAATGATTATTTCAATGAAATTGAGGGAGAATTGGTGGGTCTTAAGGGCATCATTTTGAACTCCTATTGTCTATACATCATTCGAAAGGTATTATTGGGAATATCTTACTTCCTCACCTTTAATTGGTGATATCCAGATCAAAGGTCCATCTTAGAAAAATAATTATCCCCATTTATTTGATTGAACACGTCACATATATATGGAAGGGTATAATTTTTCATTATCACGATTTAATTGATCTCATGATAATAAATGCAGAGGTTCATTGATCTATCCATATTCTTGATAAAAAGGACTAGTGAACCCCATAGTGAAACACTCAAGCATTTAATACCCTTGTCTAGATTCTCATGTAACAGCTTCATCAGTTATTCCAACTCAATGGTGGCCATTATATAAGGTTTATTTAATTATGACATAGATCCAAGAATAAGTTCAATTGAGAACTAAACATCTTGACAAAGAGGAAGACCAGATAACTCTTCAGGGAATACATTAGTGTAGCCCCTCAAAATGGGAATGTCTTCGAGCATGATTATCCCATTTGTGTCAATCATTTGAGCTAAATATGGTTTCTCATAAGTTAGTAATATCAACACTTGAGACAATGATTCTGATTGAGATTCATCCTCCTCCTTACACTTATACAAAATTGGATGATACTTTGAGATGTGAAGAGTGATCACCCTTTACCAAAAATTGATATTGAATTTATATAAATATATCCAATCCATGGATAATGTAACATTAAACTCTACCAAAATAAGTATGATAAGATTTATTTAGAGGTTCAATCCAAAAAAATTAACTAGGGAGGAGTTGTATAATTTGGATGAAATAATTTCTCCATTATCTGTTCTCACAGATAACTCAACCTCAATATATTGAGGTGATGTTGAATTGTTTTTCTAAAATTGAAAGATATGAAAGAATTCATAGAACTAAAATAAAATAGTATGTACAATATTATTGAATTAATAACCATAATACCTATCACCACATCATTACTGAGATCTACCTTAACATTATCGATAGAATATTCCCTTCCTTACTGCCTTTGAGGTTGATGTCGTTGATTACCTCCAAAAAACCTTTTCTTAGGGAAATGGATCACATAATTACCATGTTAATTTCATTTGAAACACTTCACTTTTGGCGGAGTTTTGATCTAAATCTTCCTTTATTCTTACACATTAGTGTAATTCTTCATATCCCTTTTGTAGTTATTATCCAAATTCCATATTCTTCCACATTTAAAGCATCTTATGGTTCTCCTTAGACAGTTTGTAGGATACTTCTTCCACAATTTTGACACATGGGATATTGGATTATTATTCCATCATAGGATTTATCTATTGATACACCCATATTAAACAATATTTTTATTTGATTTTTATGTCTAGCCACATGAGACCACTAAGAGTATTTGATATCCATTTCAACCTAAAGGACACAACTAAAAATCTCTTAATAGCTATCAATGTCTCGAATCACTAGTACTTTTCTTAGACTCGACTTTATTCAATTAAAGAAGAAATCCCCCTTTCTTTTAGTGTTCATGACAAAGATATAGGTGTATTATTAAAGCCTTGTAAATGTTTCCAAGTACACACTGATAGACTCATATTCCATTTTCTTCAATTTGAACAACTCCCTTTCCATCTTATGAGGATGGGTTCAGGGAAAATATTTAATGGAAAATATTTTCCTAAAATATTTCCATTCCATGGAATCAATTTCATCCCTAAACGTAATGTTATTTATTAGTGTCCACCACTAATCAACTCCCCGTCAAAACGATAGTCCTCTAGTAAAAATTACTATTCTTCTAAGAACTAGATTATTGGGAATATCTTATCAATTAAGTCAATCCATTTTTAAATGAGGAGGATATTAGAAGATCCACTAAACATATGAGGTATTTGTTGCATAAATGATTCAACCAAAATTTTCTATTTATTAGGAGAGGGAGGGTGTCACACATGATTCAAGTTATTATTTATAACTAGATCTAGTTGATCAATTACTTTCATAATTTTTTGACCACCCATTACCATTAGATTTTTCATTTCATCCGGGAATTTTTCACATTTCTTATCAAATCAATTGTTGTAACATGTTTTCATATTTCCAAACATTAAAAAGAAAAAAAATTAAAATTTGGGGAGATTTAATACTTATCTAATAATAATATAAAAAATAAAACTTTTAAAATATAAAGATAAAATTTTAAATTAAAAGTATATCCTAACTTGTAATTCCTTACGTTTTAGTCTAGGTTATCTGAGGTGAGAGAATTATCCTTAGGGTTGTTACTAAAGTGCTCTAGTCCCAATATAAAAAAATAACTATACCAATCTACGATACTAAATATAACTTCCTTATCATTTTACACATATTTTTACATGATTTTTAGGATAAGTAATCATCAAATACAACCGTTGATTGAAAGGTCTAGTGTCTCTAGAAGATTGGCTACATAATTGGAAAAAATAAAACCAAAACCAAAACATATTTTATTTATTATCGATAATGATATGATAAATTACATTGAGCTCTTACATATTTATAGGATAACTTGTGGAATACATGAACAAAGGAATGAGGTAAATATCATAGTAAGGGTATTAACATAGGAATAAAGCGTTGCACAAGGGTTAGAAGGCATAACATGATGACATAAAAAGGAATGGAACATGAATAAACATAAGGAATAACATCATGTATAACATGGGTTAGGTAATCATGGTATCATAGGAATGTGACAACAACATAAAACATGAATAATCATGATTCACGATTAACTTCGAAGCTCCTTGCACATGGTGGACAAAGTCCCAAAAAGGATTTAGGCTCACTCTCTGTTCTAACATGTCATCTCACAAGACGAAACATTACCCAATTAATTGGAGATATATCTGGGTGCATGAATAATAACAATTTCATGAATATGTGTACCATGTTATGAATCATAAATAAGTAATAAACATAAGGGTAACCCCGAGAAAGGGATGGGTATCATAGACATGTCATAAGGAATAGAAAATAGGCATATCATAAAAGTTTCCATGAAAGAATGAATTAAAATAATACATAGACATTAATAAGGGAAATTAGGCATAAAACATGATATGTGATTTCAAAATGAAGTTAAAACAAGTAAAAATAGTGTTTAATAATCTTTATAAATGAGCCTCTTCACTGCGATTTAAGGGAATATTTTTTATGATTCTTTAAAAACCAAAATTCACAATAATTTATATTAAACCATAAATGAACTATGATATTTTTTCATGATAAAATAAGTGATTTTAGAAAAATAATGGCATCTTAAAATATATTATATAGAGTATTTTAAAATGGGTATGAAATTGGGAAGTTCCCTTTAATCGGGCTTGCTTATGAGGAATAATTGAGAACAAAACCTTTTTAAAAAATATATTTCCCCATCAAAGAAGGATGAAATGATATATATAAATTATTTTGGAGCATATTAACATAATTTATAATAATTATATAAAAATAAATAAGTATTACATTGCAGTAAATAGATATAAATAGTAACTTGAAGGAAAAAATGGAGGTTCGGAAAGAATCCCTTACCTTATGTCTAAAATTGTTCTGCACTTGAACATAATGTCATGGATAATCAAATTAAATCATTAATTAATAAATTAAAAACATTTCATACATTTATTTTATTTATTATAATTTTATTAGGTTCATTCGTGGCCTTTTTTATGAGTTATAAGACACAATTTCATCGTTTGGGAGTGTTTGTTTCCTTGGTTTTCATTATAAGTTCACTTGTATACTTGTATGAATGATCATGTAAAATAAGAATAGTCGTCCAAAATTGATGTTATATGTTATTAAAAAACATATATAATATTAAATGGTATTATATATTATTTTTTACTATATTTAAAGATGATTCATTAGATAAAACAATTTTGATAACTGTTTAGATTATTTTGGAATTTTTTCAATCATCAAGAACTAGGTTTGTTTTATAAATTAATATTATGTATATATATTGGTTAAAAAACATTAAATAATATATAATAAATATATAATAATATGTTTTTACCATAAAATAGGTTTATTATAAGTCTTTAAGGTGGTAATGGAAATTGAAAACTAATCGTCCTTGAATACGATAAATCAACACATCACAAATGATGTATTCATTTTTAGAACAAAAGGGGAGGGGAAAAGAAATGATGATAGTTTGTTTGATTAAAAAACAAAAATAAACTATATAAATGATACTTGAGTTATTATGTCACTTTGATAAGGGGAGGTGAGGATATGAAAAGAATTTTTTTTGAAAAGAAACTAAAAGAAAAAGAAAGAGGATTTTACCTCTTGAATTCCTCTCCTCGACAACCTTCTTAAGGCCCTTGAGTTTGGTATTTTATTGAGACAAAATTATCTTGGTTATGGGAGAGAGACTTGGGAATATTTTTTCTTAGAATATGGATAATTTTCAATTCTATTTACGTTTGAGGATAAGAGGTGGAGAGGGGTGGTATTTATAGTGGGGGAGAAGGGTGGTTTTTTGATTATTTTGTTCATTTGTTTATTATTTTGGCTCACAACTATAAATAGTGATAATTATTGTGACTAAATATTGTAAATAGAGAATTTTATTTCTATATAATGTCCACTTACATCATCCATGACTCAACCATGAATGAAAAATTCAATTATTTACTTATAATGTTAAATACAGTACATTACCATATTTCACTATTCACCAAAATTCTATTATTTTAGAAAAATTACAAAAATTCACCCTAGAACTTTTTCAATGTGTATAGATAAAAAATGGACTCAATTTTATGATTTTTTTTCTATCTTTGAGAAATTTTATTTTTAAATAAAACCATCATTTACCCAAATAATACCTATTTTAAAATTATAGTTGATATTATAACATGTTGAAAACTTAATTAAGGTCTGATAAAATTATATTATAATAATAAGACAATAAAAAATTAATTTATAAATCTATTTATGAAAAAAAATATTTCTTTTAAATAATTGTATTCATTATTTAAGTATAAATAAACATTTATGTTTCATAAAAAAACAAATAATTAATTTATCATTTCTAAAAAATTTATTTACTTATTTCATGATATAAATACACCATATTTTCATTTATAAGATGCCTAAATATTATCTATAATTTCAAATGTGAGATCACTATTATATTGGCTAGGCTACTATTATTAATGGCCACATTACTATTAAAAAGGTCATGTTACTATTCCATTAGTTTAGGTTCTTTAATTTCTATAAATAGTTCTTATTTCATTCATTCTTCATTTATATCGTTTTTGTTATGTTATCTTAGTGATTTTATGTGACTTATATTTTATTAAATAATTATAATAAGGTATGTTTCATTTATAGAATTCTATTTCATTATAAGTAGATCCTTCAAAGACAAAAGTCATTGAACATTGGCCCAAACCAACAACTATGAATGAGATCCATAGTTTTCTTGGTTTGGATGGATATTATCGATGGGTTTTGTTTATTTTTTCATGAATATTCAATCCAATCACCATGTTAACTCCGATAGGAGAAAAGTTACTTAGGATGTAAGAATGCGATAAATATTTTATAGATGTAAAATAAGGCTAGAAAACACACCTATATCTACACTACCCTATATTAGAGAAGGATTTTTAATATATAGTGAAGTATTAAATAAGTGGATTGGATGTGTCCTCATACAGAATGACATGGATAAAGCTTTTTGCTCATAAACATTTAAGGTCCATGAAGAAAATTAACTAACTCATGTTTTGGAGTTAGTCATTGTATTTTTTATTTTATAGATATGGTGGAATTATATCTTGGAGAAAGTGTGAAAAATATATTGATCACAAAAGTTTAAAGTATATTTTCACTCAAAAATAGCTAAACATGAACCAAATAATATGGTTAGAGTTGATTAATGATCATGAGTGCACAATATATTTCTACCATGGTAAAGTGAATAAGGTGGATGATGCTCTAGTTCTAAATAATCATGTTAACTTATCTTTGATGAGGATAAAAAAAGATCGAATATTTTTGGACTTGCAAAGGACAAGTCTTGAAATCTTGAAGTAATGAGAGAAAATTTATCTTTCTCAAATGAGTGTTCAACCATCTCTCCAAGTAAAAATTAAAGACTCACCTAAGGAATATATAGAGCTAAAAAATAAGGTGATACATGTTCTTGTGTTCAAACTTGATTGTGATGAAATAATAAGGTCATGGGACCATTTATATGTACCTTTACTATTAATTTGAAGGAGTTGATGGATTAATATTATAGTTATTCGTACTCTATTCATCCTAGAAGTAAAAATATGTATAGAAATTTGAATGTTCATTTCTAGTGTGATATTATGAAGTGAGATATTATAGAGTATGTTTCTCAATGCATGGTATGTTAATAAGTTAAGGTTGAGAGAGAAGTCTAATATGATGTTACAACCATTTCCCATAGTATAATGGAAATGAGAAAATAGTACCATGGTTTTTGTCATTAGAATTCCCAACACATATAAAGGGAATAATTATATATTGGATGTATTTGAACATCTTACGAATTCATCACACTTTATCAATATCAAATAATATTTCCCTCTTGATCAACTTACTCAAATATACATTAAGTAAGTGGTAAGATTTCATGGTGTACCACTATCAATTCTATTTGATTGGGATCGAAGGTTTACCTTGATATTTCGGAGAAGTATTTAATATGATATGGATACAGAGTTATGTTTCAGTAATACTTATTATCTTTAGATAAATGGTCAGTCTGATAGGACCATTCAAACTATAGAATAAATGTTGAGAGATTTATCTATGAATTTAAATGGTTGCTGGGATAAACACCTTCCTTCAGTAGATGTTTTTTAAAATAGTATATTTCACTCCATTCAGATGGATCATTATAATGCCTTATATGGTAGGAAGTGTATAAATCCAATGTTCTAGAATGAAGTTGTAGAAATAAAGATATTGGGACATGATCCAATTGAGTAAATTCCAGATATGGTTAGATCCATTCAACACCACATAAGAGCATATCATAGTCGATAAAAATGTTATACTAATGACCATAGGAAAGATCTGTAGTTTGAAGGTAGTGAAATGGTATTTCTACAAATATATTCCTGAAAGTGGGTTATGAGATTTGGAAAGATAGTAAAGCCAATACCTAGGTATATAAGTCCTTTTGAAATTATTGATCATTTCAGGATGGTAGTTTATCGATTGGTGCTTCCATAAAATCTATCTCATGTTCAGGACGTGTTCTATGAATCTCACATGAGGAAGTACATACCTAATCATTTACACGTATTGAACTTAGAGGTTTTACCGTTGGAGAAAGACCTTTTTTATGAAGATAAACTGGTAGAGATTCTAGAATATAGAGTGGTAGTGTTATGAAAAAGTCTACTCACATGGTCAATGTTTTGTAGCGAAACCACCAATTAGATGAGGCTATATGGGAACTTGAAGATGTGATGTGGTTGAGGTATCCCCATATATTTGTATCATAATGTTTAATTTTGAGGTAAAAATTAAATTTAAGGGGGGTAGAATGTAACACCTTGATTTTTTATGAAATATTTATCATTAAATAATTTAATTTTTTTGATAGCTTGTGTTATACGCAACATTAAGTTTAGATGATCAACATAACACTATAAAATTATTATGTTTACATTATCGCACAACCATTGTATTAGAGGGTATGAATAATAACAACTAAATTATGAAAATTATATGATCTATATATTTAAAAAACGAATTCATTAGTTATAAGATGGTAGTAATTAAAAATAAAAATTACTTTGAAATAAAAGTGAGGTTTTCTATGAAAAAAATATTTTAATGATTGAAATATATTTCTATAAAAAATTAATCACAATTGGTGAATGGTTCTAATTAAATTTATGTATTATTTACGTGATTACATGTTTTAATCAATCAAAAAATATTTTTCTCAATGTAGGATAAGAATTAATCTAGTTTTATGAATTAAAATGAACTTTTTCTAAAAAAATGGTTTTTAACATTTTTCATACTTATATTAAAATTAATTTCTAATATTTTAGGTATTTAATTAGATAAAGTTAATTACATATTTTAAATCAGGAGTTCTAAAACTTGTAAAGAGACCCCTTTTATTGTTGGTCAATATGATTAGTAAATTTGGTATAATGTATCACATTGGTAAAGGGTATATTGGGTTAATTTAGATTAAAAATAAGTGATAAGACTACAATTAATTATATAAATTCTTATTGGATGAAAATAATTATACCCTTAACACATAATTCATGAAATTAAGTTGTTTATTGGGCACTTTTCCATGAAAAAGAATTATTTATTATTTAAATCACAGAATGTTACAAAATGTTACCCCCTTTGTTTTTCATATGTTTTATGTGTCCACTTAGGGATAAGAGTAAGTTTTTAATGAATCTAAGTGTTTATTTTTAGAATAATATTTTTTTTCATGATATAAAATTATTTTTAAAATTTACTAATTATATAATGACCTTAATTTCTTATGCAACACCGATGTAGAATGTCTCTATTTAATAAAAAATATAATAAATGAATTTTAATTTTTTAAAAGTGATATAATAATAATTAATTAATATAACTAATGAATTTTTTAGATCTATATGATATATTATGGATGTGTGAAAGTATTATATTCGAATTCCCCTATTTGATTTCTTTGTTTAAAGTTCAATTAAATGAATAACATAAATATTAACTATAATGATATTTTAATAGAATAAAATTATATTAAATTATTGAAAAATATTAAAAAACTTCCAATAAGACAAGGTGAATATTATATGGTTTAAAATTTCATGAATTTATAAATCAGACCCTCAAATTTTTTGTTAATATGCAAAATATCCTTGGTAAAATTTATCACCACAATAAAGGGTAACTTAGGTTAATATAGATCAAAAATAAGAGGCAAGTCCATTATTATTCATCCAAATTATTTTTGGATGATAGAAATTTGGACCTTAACACATTAAACACAATATTATGTTCTTAATAGACACTTGTCCATGAAAATTACTTTTATATTATTTAAATCAAAGAATGTTACAAAATGTCACTCTATTTTTAATATTACTTATGTGTCCGCATAGATACTAAAATAAATTTTTAATGATTATAAGTGTTTTTTTTGCGATTAATAAAATAATTTTTATGATATAAAGTTATTTATAATTTTTATTAATTATATAACAACCTTAATATCTTATGCATCCCCGATGCAATATTTATTCATTTTATAAAACAAATATAATAATGAAATTAAAAATATTACAATTGATATAATTTGAACTAGATATTGCGAAAAAATAATTTTATGGTTATATAGGACATATTATGAAGGTGTGAAATAATTATATTTTAATTAAAACATTTTCTTGAAGTATTTAAGTTAAATTAAATGAATAGGATCAAAATTGACTATAATAATATTTTATCAAAAAAATATTTTATTAAATTATTTTAATAGCCTAAAAATATTTAAACAATACAAATAGGTTATTATATGAACTAAAATTTCATAAATGGACCATTTATTGTCCAATTATCACATTATATTAATAATTACAACCATTTAATACTGAAAAAGTTGTTACCATATTTAAAATTAAAATTGGTTAACAAAGGAATAATCAAAATGATAAGGTTAAAAATAATAAAAAACTTGTTTAAATTACATTATTTATTATTATTAAAAACCTATCATATAATAAATTCAAATAAATTTCTATTTGGAGGATTTTCTGTAGAGAATTAATTTATTATAATTTAATCTTTTGAGAAATTCCAAAAGTGTCCGTCACCTGAATTATAAAAGGGAACCTCCTCAATCACTTCATTAGAAAACATTTAACTTAATAAATTGAAAAAAATCTACAAATTTATTTTATCAACTTCTATATCCACATAATTGAGGTTTTTTTCTTCCCAAAAGACAAACCCTAGAACCCTTTAGAGGAGATCTAAAGGAGTCATTCCTACAAAGAGGTAATAATCTTTATAGATCACCTTCTTTTATACCCATATTTACCTCCTCCAAATCTATGATATTTATCATAAAATATAAATTTATGTATAATAAATTTTATTAAGTGTTATTCTGATTATGAAAATATCATTATAAACCCTCTTCCCAATCAAAAGAGAAGTGAAATTATCGTTCGTGTGTACATACGACTTACCGTATCCACGTAGCGATACAATTCATTTTAAATCACTATATTTTTAGGATGGGTATTATACTAGTTTTAATGTTTATAAATTATATTTATGGCACTATGATACATATTTAATTATAATATCACATCAACCTACATACCATCCAATCATTGGGGAATCGATGACATTGCCCTTGCATACATGTAGACTACCACCTCCACAAAGTGATGTGATTCGTTTTTATTTTATATTTTGATTGGATGGAAATGAGAATTAATCTGATAAATATATATGATATAGTAATTACATTATAAAAGTAAATTAATATTACCTTTTTTCATTTCTATCCATTTGAAAATGAAAACAATGTTCATGCGTACGTACAGCTTACCATTTCCTGGAACAATTCAATTAATTATTCTATCTATAACTTCTATATACGACTATAAATATTTTTATAATGAATATATATGATATTTATATATTTATTTTTTTTGGATGTGGTGGATGAAAGATAAATTTACAAGTATCGGAACAACATAACTGAAATACTCATGATAACAAAAATAGTTGACACCAAGAAATGACAATTTTAATAAGGAATTATTAGAAAAATGGGGTATTGAAATATAATAAAGGGATAATATATAATATTATAAGTATAAAACTGAAACTATTATAGAATTAAAATAAATTTAACTTTATTATATAGTTGTTTTGAGTTTTTTCGAAGAAGGAAGAACTCAAGGTAAGAGTTTTATTTCACAATCTCATCAATATTTGGGATTGTTTACATTTAAGTCTCTATTGAGGAATATTTTTCTTCCATATATATGTTTTCTAAAAATTTAATCAAAATTGTTTTTAAAATTCTCCTATTATTATTTAAATTTATTTTTTCCAATGTTTTACTTATTATGAAATAGTTTTAAAGGATTCTTCTTGTCATATTCCAAACAAGGTAGTTTGTGACTTTTCCAAAAAAATACAGAAGGAATGTTTTTTAACTTATAAAACACATAAATATTTTCCATCAATAATGTATAATATTTCCTTGAAATAATCGACTAAAATTTTAATAGGTTATTTTCAAATAAAATGTTTTCCCTTATAACATCACATGTTTTTGAAAAATCTAATGATTTTAAAATTGAATGTTTATTTTCCTCAAAAACTATTCCAAGTGATCTTTAAAAATCATTTTCCAGCTAAGATGACATGCATTGATGTTACAGAATATTTACTAATTATATGATCCAAGGATACCATTATTATTATATTTTATGTGTATGGTTTATGTTTACGATAAAAAGATAATTTTGGAAACCAATTTCTTTTCCATGGGTTATACTATGATGAGATGTTTATGTAACCCATTTATTTTCAAGGGTATTGATATGATGGATAATTTATGATCATGTGGAACAAAATTGTATTTTTTTTATTATGTTATGGGTGGGACATATATCTTCTTCCAATGCATTGGGTAGTGATTTATATCTCATGAGATAAAGAGGACTGTAATCAGGAATCAACCTAGTTCAGTAAGGGAATGTGTCCATAATGATAGTCTTGGGAGTGAACCTTGACTACTACAATAATTTGAGGAGTGAAAAAAATTCAACTATGATATCCTTGATAATTATAATTAAATACTAATTGAATTATTTTCTATGATTATGTGTATGTCACAATTCCATGTCTAATTCCTATATTATGATCTCATGGTTTTTTCTCTTTGAATCCATTATAATTCTTATTTTATGAACTTCCAAGATTTATTCTATGACATAATATTATGATCCTTGATATATAGGGAATGGTTTTAAAATTTTAGGATCATGTTATTATACCCTTATTAACATGTTATTTTTATTTAATCATTGATATCACCATTGTTTACCCTTATGGAACATCTGAGTTCACCCTTTTTTATGTTTCCTCTCCCCATGTCATGAACAAGGGTATTAAGTATGACATGTATGATAAGGGTTCTAGTTTTGAAGAAACAAATGACATATTATGTAGATATTTTATGAAACATTTTTTTATGTTTCAAATATTTCAAATAAAATAAACCTAGATGATTCTAGCTTGGATTGAAATGTTATGTAATGAATATTCATCTATTAAGATGTCATATCTATGTATAAAAAGTATGATTCTCTATAGTTGGTATCAAATAAAGGTTTAGTTAAAATTTGGAAACTAAGATAATAAATCTTTAGGAATAACACTAGGGATAATTCTTAGTATAGGATAAAATCCTAATGTTTTGGTAATTATTAGGAATGACCCAGGTTAAACATAAGGTGTCATAGAAGAATGTGTAATGATTTAGATATCCTATAAATGATTTTTCATGATTATGCGGTTTTACCCTAGGATTATTATCACTCACTCAATTTATTTTTGGTTTTTTCAATGGTTTTCAACTAAAGGAATCATGTTAATAATAAATAAAATGGAAAATGAAATGATTTTAATCATAGGAAACCAAATGTTATGGGATATAGAATGAAAAATCACGTTTCTATGCTAATCCAACTCTCTTGAGTTATGAGTCATGCTGATCTTCCAAATGAGAAAAGAATAGAACAACCTTATCTTGAGTTTTTCATGTGGAAACATATAATTTATTTAAGTGGGAATAATGATACACTAGTTTATGAGAAACAGATCAGTACCAATAGAAATATATTTTCTTTTCTCTAATTTTAAAAACATGAAAAATTTATTTGAGCTATTTATATTTCGAAGGTAAAGAATATCAATGGTGGAATATTATCATGAACATGAGAGATAAAAAATAAATTTAATATATGATATGGGATGAATTTAAAGTCATTTTTTAAATAAGTACTTTCCCCATATTCTTTGTATGAGAATAGGGAAGAATTTCCAAGATTAAAATCAGAAGGATGATGAACCCATTGGTACCTATGAGGATAATTTTATAATACTTTCGATGTAGGATTCTAGTATTATCATCACACCTACAATTAAGGTTGAATTATTCTATAGTGAATTAAAACCAAGTCTCTAAAGGGTGTTATCCATAAAGTACTTCAGTAGTTATAGTGAATTCATTAAATGTTCTATCAAGGTGGATATAAAGATTAAAGTTACCCACTAATCTCATGGTTTTGATAATTAATGAAAAATAGAATTCCAAGTAAATTTTGAAAAACATGGAGAGAAGAAGATGAACATTACTTTATGATTTAATTGTGGAAGTAAACATGGGAGAAATTATCTTAAGGGAAGTAGTAAATGTTTCAAGTATGGCATATAAGTTTATTTGGAAGTTAAATGATGAGGTGATGAGAATAAGTTATCTAATGATAAAAATAGAGAGAAATATTAAAATAATACAACACCCACGCTCGAGTGTTTTAAATTCACAGAGTATATAAATTATGACAACTAGTTCCCAAATCCAAATATTAATTATGCTTATCAACATCAACAAAATCTTAATCTAATAGAAAAAAGGAAATCTCATTTGATCACTATTTCTGATGAGGTGTACGATTATGACGTGGTGAAAGGTACACTTACCGTCCAATCTAGAACTACTAATGTCATATTTTATTTTGGATCTACCCACCCTTTTATATCTTATTATTTTTTAAGGGTATCATAGTACCACCTACAAAACTAGATATTGAGTTAGTATTAAAACCCCTAATAGTACGATGATCAAATCCCAAGTCTTTGATTCTTCTGTTCTTGACCCTCCACATTCCATTTTATTTTATTTTATTTAGTAGAACTTTATGGGTAAGTGGAAACCTACAAAACCATTCCTCTAGGATCGAGACACATCCTCACAAAACACCCATTAAATAGTACAAATTTCAAAAAAAACAAAGCCATTCACCAAACCTGGACCATCAGATGCAACCTGTTTCAAAATTCAAAAGAGACCAACATGAAAAACCTACATAGACACTAAAATTCATCCACCAGAAGAACCATTTCAGAATTTGAAAATAAAAAAGCAGTAAACCATCATCATGTTGCTATCATGTAAGAACCCAGAGCTTTAGTTTCAGGTACAGATCTCTTTTATAGGCTTTTTAAGGAAAAATGGAGAATCTGTAAATTTTCAGAGTACACGCCGTGTAATTTATGAGTACACGTCGTGTACTCCTCGGCCACTCGAAGTCGTGTGTTGGCCGAGACCGGGCCACACACACGATGTGTAGGGGTGATGTGGAGGCCTATTTTGGCTGAGTACGGAAAAACCCACTACACGTTGTGTACTTTAAGAGTACACGTCGTGTACGTTTTTTATTTCATTAATCGACCCGGGGTCGCGCCTAATGACCGTAAAAGTATTCTTCTCTACCTAATCCTATCCAGAACGTCTAAGAAGGCTGATACTTCTCTGAGACACCGATCTTTCACCAGTTGTCCGAATCAAACTCCGTCGGTTGAAGAAGAATCACAGCGGTGAGTTCTTGGTTCTTCTTTAGCCTCGTTTCCGGATTCTTCCTCTCATGTAAGTTATCTGAGGTTGAACATATTATATGATTTTGTAGATCTAATCCGTTCTAGGACAATTCACAGGACGAGGTTCAAGTATATCGATCTCCGAGGATCGAGGTAGGTGGTTTGTTGCCCTATGTTGAAGTTCTTTGAGTTTTGGTTGCAAAAGTGATGGATACAAATGTGTCGGGTATCCCGGGTTTAGGATTTTGATCCTTTGTTCATCTACCCTAGATTTCTTGTTAGCTTATGATGAATTGATTCTAATTTATGCTTGGTTTCATGTTTGAGGATCACCCCATGGGTGTTTATCTCTCCTATTCGGTTGTTTATCACCGTTTGGAACCATTGTCGTGAGGCAACTCTATTGCAATTGTTAGTTGCTTGTTATCCCTGATTGCATGTGTTGACTTCTGTTTGAATGCTTTTGAAGTATGGTAGCTATTATCCAAGTAGTTGTTTAATGTACTTAGGGCTGCTAACAGTCGATTACGCATGACTGGACTGCTCAGGGATGTAAGAACCAGGTGCGAGAGATCAAAGAGGGAATAGACGATTAAGAGATTCCCTAGAGGGTCCATTGGTTTTAGTTTCATACGTAGGACCTATAGGAATATGACTTTGTGCTTCCCAAGAGTGTTCTTAGTTATCCACGCATCGATACCACAAGAGGAATTAGATGTAAGTGCTTCCCCATAGAGTCTGTAGCTATCGTTGCAAGACCATAGGGGAATTTACATGAGAGCTTCCTAGAGTGTCTGTGCCTTGTTTGATTATTGGACTATAGGGGTCTTCTAGTTTAAGCCACCCAGAGAGTCAGTGTGATTTTGGATGGTTTGTTGTGACGAGTCCGCCAAGCCAAAGAACAAGCTTGGGTTTTATAATGCTTGTGTTTAGGTAGTCTTTTTAGATACCTGCTGTGTTAATTGCTTATCATGTAATAGAAAACTTTGCTGGTTTTCCCTAGTTATGTAATTAAATTAATGTGAATGGTAATTGGTAGAATTTTTTGCTGCATTTATTTACCATTACTTTTTCTATATCACTCACTGACAGTAGGGCACAAATATTGTGGTGGTTCCCTACTGGGATTAGTCTCACACCCTATTTGGGTCCTGCTTTCGGCCCAAATAGATTATATGGTTTCAGGTATAGGTAGGGATTGTGGCCCTTCTACCTCAGGTACTTGATTGCTGGTCGGAGCTGGAGAGCATGGGGCCGGGCCTTGGCCGGTGATGCTACTAGAGCTGCTGTTTACATTTAGTACTTTGGTTTCAGTTGTATTGCAGCACGTTGTTTTGCTTACTAATTTCCATAGATACATGTACCATTCTGCATCATTATTATATCAGACATTGCTTTTACTTTCAGTTCAATTGTTGAATTCTATTTACTGCTTCTGCTATTGTTTATGCTTATTCTTCCACTGCATACTTTACCAAATGAGGGCATAGTTTCCCCACTGACTCACCAAGGCCCTCACTACTAGTCGGTAGCCTCTGACATTTGGGGAAACGCTCTTGAGGTAACGTGGCGAATCGGGTATGGGGAACCAGTTATGTGGCTCCGGACTTGGGTCGTTACAAATTGGTATCAGATGAGTTTTCTTTCTTTACTATTGCTTACTGTTTTGTGACAATAGCTATGGATAGGAAGAAATGGGTAGTTAGTACTTAACTGTGACCGGGAGTAATTAACTCGTGTACAGGGAAAGCTATATTACCTTGTAATTGCAATTTTCAGTTTTGGCAAGTGTTACAGTTTATTATATTTTCATTGTTTGGTGATGCACATGTTTTGTGTTGTTATAGTTTATATGATTATGGTCCTATTTGGTTGCAACCCGATGAGATGAGGGTGTGCCATCTCATGCATCATATAGGCACTGGGTAGGAAATCACGTGTCATGCATTTTACCATGCCATATAGGGTGCATTAGAATTGCATGCTGTTGTGATAGATGCTGTGATTGATTATGCATGTCGTTGTGGTAGTTGCTATGATAGAAATACTTGTTGCGCTGATAGAGTATTACTTCTTTTACAGCCTATTTAGCATGGGCGCCAAGCTCCGGTCTTGGAGGTGTTATGGGCCCTCGAGGATCAGAAATTGGCGTATCATTGTTTGTTATGCTGTTTACTTGTTGTATACATTTTTATGAGGCCAAGCTCGGATTCGCGGGGATTATGGCCCCCCATGGATAGGAATTTGGCACATAAATGGTTGTTTTTTAGTGTTTCTGGCGTTCAGAGCAGTTTCAGAGCTACTACCCGGAAAAACTCAGAATACACGGTGTGTACTTTATTCATACATGCAGTATAGTTTTTAAACCGTGTAGTTTTCTATGTGAAATAAAAACACGGGGTGGTGTAAAATCTTGGGGGACACGCCGTGTACCATATGTACATATCGTGTAGTATTCAACCGTGTACCCGGCTATGTCACTAACAATACTGGTCGGGGAAACTCGTGTAGTACACGCCGTGTGTTATAATAACACGCCATGTAGTTTTTTCTAGGTACCCGGCCGTGTCACGAACAACACTGGTTGGTGGTATCATCTCCGATACACGCCGTGTTTGTTCAGAACATGCCGTTTAAGGGGTTAGCCGTGTGGCTGGCCGTGTAACCTGCTACACGGGCCGCCGAATCCTGGCTTGTACACGCCGTGTCCTTAGTGCACATGCCGTGTAGTTTAGAATTAGGAGGACCATGTAGGTTAGCAGTGCAAAGAGACTCGGACAGGGGAGTGGAGTTCAAGTACGCGCCGTGTTTTGGGACAACATGCCCTGTAGTCTGGAACGTTACACGACTAGGGGTGGCAGAATTACATGCCCATGTAAATGGCTTTAACAAACATGCCGTGTAGTTTAAATACACACCGTGTAGTTCATTTTTTCATGTTTAAGTGTTCCTCTATCCTGTTCCCATTTTGTACTCTTGTGTTTTCTGTCCTTTTTGATCCTAAATCGGAGGTGTGCTTTTGATATTTCAGGGCTATGGCACCAAGACGTCCTCCCGTTTCACATTAGGAACCAGGTAGTGACCGTACGCCTGATACGACAGACCGGGGACTACCAGTAGTTCCACCGATTGTTCCGGATATGGCACCTGCAGTGATACCGGACACTGGTGCGAATGATCAGTTCAGAGAGGGTTTCATGAGGTTTATGCATACCTTCCAAGGAGCTCAGCATCCTACCCCGTCTATGGAAGAGTTGACGCGGGTCTTCCAGTAGCAGCATCCTCCCACTTTTATAGGGGATGGAGGTCATCAGGTTGTAGAGTCATGGCTAGAAACCATGATTTAAATCTTCAAGCATTTAGAGACACCCACATACAGAAGGGTGAAGCTCGCGACTTACATGCTGCAAGATTTTTCCAAGAGGTGGTGGGATGTAGTCTCACAGGCAGGGAGCCAGCGGACGATGGCTTGGGACAAATTCAAGCGTACGTTCTACGACTACTCTTATCCAGCGATGCTGAGGGCCGACAGGGCCAGGGTGTTCATGAACCTGCAGTAGGGTACTCTTTTGGTTATGGATTATTCCTCCCACTTCACTGAGTTATAGTGTTTCGCTCCCGTTCTGGGAAATGAAGAGCTGTTTTTGGAAAGGAAGTTGGAGGAAGGTCTCAAACCAGAGATCAGATCGCATGTGAACATTTTACAGGTGAATTATATTACTCTGATAGTCAAATAGGTGCTGATCAAAGAAATAAATCTGAGGGAGACTAGAGCTTTTGACCAGGACGGTTCAACATCAAAGGATGATTCATTTCATACTGATAGCAGGAAGCGCCCCTGAGAGTCTACTCGAGGTGACTCAAGGAAGCGAGGTATATCTTCTGGTAGATGGTATCTTCCTTCTGGAAACCCGGTAGTGTTCTATTAGTGCAGAAAGAGTGGGATTAAGAAGCCTTAGTGCCCGAGAGATTTGGTGGAGTGTCGAACTTTTAGAAATATGGGTCATCAGTAGCGTTTTTGCAGGGTTCTTCTTCCAGCGGCTAGTAAAAGTGGATCTATTTCTACCCCTCATTCAGGAGCAGGATTACCAGTCCCGCAGCAGACTGGGGGCTGGAGTTCTTTGGGTCATGCAGGCCAAGGTATAGGTCATGGATGCGGTAGTCAGGCTCAAGGGGGATCAACTCAGGGATATCAGGCTGCTACACATGGCCGCGATACTGGCCAGACGTTTTCAGTAGAGTAGATCCATCGAAAGCAGGATCCTGGACATTCCACAATTCAAGGTATGATCTTAGTAGCCTCAGTTTTATCTTCAGCCCTTTTCGAAACTGGTTCTTCACATAGATTTATCTCTGTTCCTGTCATGGAAAGTCTTGAGATCTGTGTCTTTTCGTCTGCTGACATGTTGACTCTCGACACGCTCTTGGGAATGGGGACATCTAGCGTACGTTAGTGCAAGGAGTGACCTCTCGAGGTTGCAGGGTATCATTTCCTATGGTACCTTTATGTCCTAGAGATTACGGGCTATGACGTCATTCTCGATATGGACTGGTTGGTTCCCTTCCAGGTAGTCATCGATTTCTATCACCGCAGGGTGAGTTTTGTATCACTAGAGGGAGAATATTTCCTTCATAAGGGCGAGTGGGATGTTCAAGAGAGTCGATCCAGACTCGAGCTTCATGGTCTAGGAGGAGTTATGGCCCATATTTCTAGTCTTTATCTGGATAACCAGGGGACTTCACAATTAGATTTTCCTCCAGTGGTTTATCTCTTTCCAAATGTCTTTCCGAAAGACTTCTTAGGTTTGCCTCTGGAGCGTGAGGTAGACTTCTCGATTGAGCTCATTCCAGGAGTAGTACCAGTGTCCATTCCTCCTTATAGGATGGCTACACCTGAGTTTCAGGAGCTCAGGAAGCAGTTGGAGGAGTTACAGACAAAGGGTTTCATCTGAACCAGTATTTTTCCTTGGGGTTCGCCTGTCCTGTTCGCGAAGAAGGCAGACGGTACCCTTAGGCTTTGTGTGGATTATTGGAAGTTGAACTAGCTGACGGTCAAGAACCGATATCCCTTTCCGAGGATTGATGATCTCTTATATCAGCTTAGAGGATCTCGGGTGTTCTTGAAGATAGATTTGAGGTCCGGTTATCATCAGCTACACGTTAGGCCTTCAGATATACCTCTGACAGCCTTCAAGAGCAGGTATGGCCTCTACGAGTATATGGTTATGTCGTTCGGCCTTACGAACGTGCCAACAATTTTCATGGAACTGATGAATCGAGTGTTCCATCCTTACTTGGATTCCTTCATCGTGGTCTTCGTGGAAAATATCTTGGTGTACTCTCACACTCGAAACGACCATGCAACCCATCTTGAGATTGTGTTGAGTACACTGAGGGAGCATCGGCTTTATGCTAAACTCTCAAAGTTCCACTTTTGGATGGACGAGATTCACTTCCTGGGTCATGTCATCTCAGAGACAAGAGTATCAGTAGACCTAGAGAAGGTGAGAGGAGTAGTTACCTGGGAGCATCCGAAGAATGTTTTTGAGGTACGTAGTTTCTTGGGTCTGGATGGTTACTACATGTGGTTTATACATGACTTCTCACGCCTAGCAGCACCGTTGACAGGCTTGACTAAGAAGGGGGTGAAGTTTGTTTGGTTAGAAGCCTATGACTCAGCCTTCCAGGAGATGAAGGGGAGACTGACTTCAGCACCGATTCTAGTTCTTCCAGAGCTGGGCAAGAGTTATACAGTTTTCTGTGATGCATCTGGCATCAGGCTAGGAAAAGTACCTATGAAGGAAGATTGTGTTGTTGCGTACAAATCTCAGCAGTTGAGGCCACATGAGAAGAATTATCCTATGCACGACCTGGAGTTGGATACTGTTGTTCATGCTTTGCGTTGTTGGAGGCACTATTTCATGGGAGTGCATTTTGTGGTATATACTGACCACAAGAGCCTCAAGTACAACTTCACGTAGTGTGACTTGAATCTGAGACAGTGGAGGTGGGTTGAGTACCTACAGTCTTCCGACTTCGAGATTGCTTATATGCCTGGGAAAGGCAATGCTATGGTAGACGCTCTAAGCAAGAGGACTCAGATTCAGGTAGTTCAGGAGGCTAGTAGTGAGTGGAAGCTCATGGATCTGTTCTCTGAGATGCATCTGGAGGTGCACGACAGACAGGGTCAGACAGTTCTTTCTTCTGTAGCTATTACCTCCACCCTTTTTGATCGAGTTCGAATGAGGGAGCTATTAGACCCTGAAGTCCTAGTCCTATGGGAGGGTGTGTCTGATGGAGACCCTACTCCAGGGTGGACAGTGGGCGATGACAAGGTGCTATGATTTCATGGCCGCGTATAGGTTTCAGCGGACATACGGGAGGAGCTAATGCAGGAGTTCCACGCTTCATCTTGGCCAGTTCATCTGGGTGTCACCAAAATGTACTGAGACTTGCACCATCAGTATTGGTGGCCAGGTATGATGAAGGATGTGGCTGATTTTGTTATGTAGTGTTCCACCTATCAGCAGGTGATGGCAGAGCATCAGCGACCAGCATGGCTTTTGCAGACGTTACCCATTCCTGAGTGGAAATGGAATGATGTCGCGATGGACATCGTGACAGTTTTACCGAAATCGCCTCGAGGAAATGATGCGGTTTGGGTTGTAGTGGATAGGCTCAAGAAGGTTTCACACTTCTTACTGATCAAGGAGACCTTCAGTGTTGATGACCTGGAATAGTTGTACATCCTAGAGATTGTACGTCTGCATTGAGTTCTACACTCCATTGTTTCATACAGGGATGCGCATTTTACTTCGCACTTCTGGCAGGGGCTAAGAGGGCGTTGGGTACATAGGTACTTTTGAGTACAGTATACCATCCTCAGAATGATGGCCAGTCCGAGCGTACAATCCAGGTGCTTGAAGATATGCTCCGAGCTTGCATTCTAGACTTTGGCGGTTCTTGGGAGAAGCATATTCCTCTGGTGGAGTTCACCTACAACAATAGTTTTCAGGAAACTATTCAGATGGAACCTTACAAGGCTTTGTATATTAGGCCATGACGATCACCTTTATGCTGGCTAGATGTAAGAGAGCCAGCTTTGCTGGGACCTTGTCTTGTTTAGGAGACCTTAGAACAGATAGAGTTGATTCGGAATAGGATGGAGATAGCACAGTCTCGGCAGAAGTCTTATGCTGATCAGTGGATACGACCTCTGGAGTTCGAGGTCGGGGATCAGGTTTTCCTGCGTGTCGCACCGAGGTTGGGACACAAGAGGATTCGGAGATAGGGTAAGCTTTCACCGAGATACGTCGGGCCATTTGAGTTTCTCGAGAGAGTCGGGTTGGTTGCTTACAGGTTGCAGTTACCTCAGAGGTACCAGGCTATGCATGACGTCTTTCATATTTCTCAGCTTCGACGGTATTTCTCAGACCCATCTCATGTTTTTCAACCCAAGGAGGTTGAGTTGGAGCAGGATGCATCTTTCAAGGAGCATCCTATCAGGATTGTTGATCGTAGTGCAAAAGTACTTCGTGGTCGGTCTGTTCCTCTAGTACGGGTGCTATGGCAGCACGACCGTATACAGGACGAGACTTGGGAGAGGGAGGATGATATGCGATCACAGTGGCTAGAGTTGTTTGAGTTTTCTTCTTCTACGCCTTGCTAGGGAAATTCGAAGAAAAATTTATTTAAGGGGGGAAGTTTGTAAGAACCCGGAGCTTCGGTCTTAGGTACAGATCTCTTTTACAGGCTTTTTAAGGAAAAATGAAGAATCTGGAAATTTTCAGAGTACATGCCATATACTTTTTGAGTACATGCCGTGTACTCCTCAGCCACTTGAAGTCGTGTATTGGCTGAGACTGAGCCACACACACGGTGTGTAGGGGTGACTTAGAGGCTGATTTTGGTGGAGTATGGGAAAACCCACTACATGCCCTGTACTTTAAGAGTACATGCCATGTACTTTTTTTATTTCATTAATCGACCTGGGGTCGCGCCTAATGACCGTAAACATCTTCTTCTCCACCTACTCCTATCCAGAACATCCAAGAAGGCAGATTCTTCTCCGAGCCACTGATCCGTGACCGGTTGTCCGAATCAAACTCCGTCAGTTGCAGAAGAATTACCGCGGTGAGTTCTTGGTTCTTATTTATCCTCGTTTCCTGATTCTTACTCTCATGTAAGTTATCTATGGTTGAACGTTTTAGACTCTTTTGTAGATATACTCCATTCTTGGCCGATTCAAGGGCCGAGGTTCAAGTATATTGATCTCCAAGGATCGAGGTAGGTGGTTTGTTTCCCTTTTTTGAAGTTCTTTGAGTCTTGGTTGCAAAAGTTCCAGATACCCATGTGTCGGGTATCCCGGGATTAGGATTTTGATCCTATTGTTTATCTGCCCTAGATTTCTTATTAGATTATGATGAATTGCTGCTAATTTATGCTTGGTTTCATGTTTGAGGATCACCCATGGGTGTTTACCTCTCCCGTTCGGCTCTTTATCGCCGTTTGGCACTGTTGCCATGAGGCAACCCTATTGTAATTGTTAGTTGCTTGTTATCACCGATTGCATGTTTTTACTGCTGTTAGAATGCTTTTGAAGTATGGTAGATATTATCCAAGTAGTTTTTTAACATACTTAGGGCTGATAACAGTCGATTATGCACGACCGGACTGCTCAGGGCTGTGAGAACCTGGTGCGGGAGATCAAAGAGGGAATAGACAATTAAGTGCTTCCCTAGAGGGTCTGTTGGTTTTAGTTTCGTATGCAGGACCTATAGGAATAGGACTATGTTCTTCCCACGTGTGTTATTAGTTATCCACGCATCGAGACCATATGATGAATTAGATGTAAGTGCTTCCTCAGAGAGTCTGTAGCTATCGTTGCAGGACCATAAGGGAATGGACGTGAGAGCTTCCCAGAGTGTCTGTGCCTTGTTTGATTACTGGACTATTGGGGTCTGCTAGTTTAAGCCAGCCAGAGAGTCAGTGTGATTTTTGATGGTTGGTTGTGATGAGTCTACCAAGCCAAAGAACAAGCTTGGGTTTTGTACCACTTGTGTTTATGTAGTCTTTTTAGATACCTGTTGTGTTACTTGCTTATCATGGAATAGAAAACATGCTGGTTTTCCCTGGTTGTGTAATTAAATGAATGTGAATGGTAATTGGTGGAATTGTTTACTGCATTTATTTACCATTAATTTTGCTATATCACTCACTAACAGTAGGGCACAAATCTTGTGGTGGTTGCCTACTGGGATTAGTCTCACACCCTATTTGGGTCCTACTTTCGGCCCAAACAGATTATATGGTTGCAGGTATAGGTAGGGATTGTGGCCCTTATACCTCAGGTACTTGATTTCTAGTCAGAGCTGGAGAGCATGGGACCGGGCCTTGGCCCGCGATGCTACTGGAGTTGCTGTTTACATTTAGTGCTTTGGTTTTAGTTGTATTTCAGCATGTTGTTTTGCTTACTTCTTTCTATAGATACATGTACCATTCTGCATCATTATTATATCAGACATTGCTTTTACTTTCAGTTCAGTTGTTGCATGCTATTTACTGCTTCCGCCATTTTTTATGCTTATTCTTCCACTGCATACTTTACCAAATGAGGGCATAATTTCCCCACTGACTCACCAAGGACCTCACTACTAGTCGGCAGCCTTTGGCATTTGGGGAAATGCGCTTGAGGTCACATGGAGAACCGGGTACGGAGCACTAGTTATGCGGCTCTGGACTCGCATCGTTAAATATCAATATCTCCTCGAGATGTACACATTGACACTAAAGCCATCAGATCACTGAACAACTATAGACCCCCATCATCACCAAGAACACTATCATCATCACTATAAAGAACCACAAGAATCGTTATTGAAAGAAACCATCGGAGGCCATCATCACTGAGGAGAATTATCCATCATTTCTACCAAGAAGAAAACCTTCATTAAGGTCATAGTCAATGTCACTGAGACACAGAAGATGACCAAATCATAAGCACAGAGGAGACACCACATGAAGAACACCCTGAAGCACTAGACACCTAAACCCCAAACCAACAATATTCCCTTGACGTCTACCACCAGAACCCACCATCATGGTCATGAACTGACCAAAAACTAGTGATCCTCCCAAGAAACCCATTTGTTCTTACTAACTCCCCTACCATCTTCATGGATTTAATGAATAGAGTCTTTAGAGATTACCTTAATCAAATTGTGGTAGTCTTTATAGAGAATATTATTATTTATTCAAATATAAATGAAGAGAATAATGATCATTTGAAAATTATTTTAAATTATCTAAGGAGAAGATTTATGAAAAATATACCAATTGAAAATTGTGGATTCAGAATGTTTCAGTATCATGGAATAAAATATCATGTGGGGTTATATTATTAGACCCTTCCAAGAAATAATTTCTTGAACATTGGACCAGACCAACCAATATAAATAAGATCCATAATTTTATTAGTTTGGATGGATATTATCATATCTTTATGAAGATTATTTCATAGTTGTCCAGTCCACTCTCCAAGATAACTTTGGAGGGATCAAAGTTCCTTTGGATGGATGAATGTGATGAAAGTTTTACAGAACTTAATGGAAGTATAGTTATTAAAACTATAATTAAACTACCCTACAGAGGATAAGGGTTGGTAATTTATAATGATTCATCAAATAATGAGATGAGATGTGTCCCTATGTAGGACGATATGTTTATAGATTATTCCCCATGATAATTGAAGGTCCATTAAAAAAATTACCCAACTCATGATTTAGAGTTAAATATGGTATTTTTCACATTAAATATATAGAGGAATTATATTTATGGATAATTGTGTGACATATATGCTGATAAAAATGTTTAAATTATATTTTTACTGAAAAAGTGAGGAAAAAGGACTATAAAAGTTGGTTATAGTTGATAAAATATTATGACAGATCAACACATCACCAACCTGGTAAAGTGAACAATGTTGAAGACGTTCTGAGTCAAAATGATCATGATTTCTTATCTATGATGAGTATAAGAAAATATACAATATTTATAGACATACAAATTATGGATCTTAAAATATTTATTGAAGGGGATAAATCTTATATTTCTCAAATGAGTGTTTAACCATCTATCCAAGTGATGATTAAATAGGCACATAAGGAAGATGCAAAGCTACAAAAGAAGGTGAGATTTTTTTTTTGTTTTAAACCATGATTATACTGGAATAATAAGGTTCCCAAACCATATATATGTCCCTTAGATACCTATTTGAAAATGGAGATAATGGATGAAGCTCAAAGTTCTCCATTCTCTTTTCATCCTAGATATATGAAGATGTATATATATTTCAAAGAGTATTTTAGGTGGGATGACATAAAGAGAGATATTGCAGAGTATGTTTCTCGATTCATGGTATGTCAACAAGTTAAGGCTGAGAGACATAAGTAGGAGGGAATTTTGTATACATTAAACATACATGAATTGGAATTGGAAAATATCACCATGGATTTTGTCTTCAAAATCCAAAAAATATATAGAGAATAATTCTGTATGGGTAATAGTTTATCATCCTAAAAAATTAGTACACTTTTTTCACAATCAGAGAATATTTATATCTTGATCATATTACTTGGTTATAAAAAAATAAAGTGGTAAGATTAAATGTTGTACCACTATTAATTATATTTAATCATGATCTGGGGTATACATTGATGTTTTGGAAAAGTCTTCAGTAGGATCTGGATACAGAGTTATGTTTCAGCACTACTTATCATACTTAGATAGATGGTCAGTTTCATAGGACCATTAAAACTCTAGAGGTAATGTCAAGAGATTTATCATTGGATTCCAAATGTGGATGGGATCATCACCTTAAATTATGGTAATTTTCATACAATAATATCTTTTACTCCATCATTCAGATGGCTCCTTATGAAGCCCAATATGGTTGGAAGTGTATAACTTCAACATTCTAGAATGATGTTAGATAAATAAAGATATTGGGAACTAATATAGCCAATGAAATAGTATAGAAGGTTAATTCCATTCAAAAACAAATAAGATCAACTCCAAGTCAACAAAAAAGCTCTGATGATAATCATAAAAAAGATCTAATGTTTGAAGTTGGTAACAATTTATTCCAAAAAATATCTCCCTAGAAGAGGATGATGAAATTTGGAAATTAGGGAACTACAATACCTAGGTATATTAGTCCTTTTTAAATTATAATATTAGGATATTAGATTTTTTATTCGAACTTCCCCAAATCACACTCATGTTCATGATGTGTTCCACGTATCTCCCTTGAGGAAGTACGAACCTGATCTTTCATTATGAAATCAGAGGATATACAATTTGAGTATGATATTTCTTATAAAGATAAAATAGTATATATTCTAGACCATTGAGAGAAATTTCAATAAAAAAGGCCACTTGGTCAAAGTTTTGTGGTGAAGCCACCAGTTTGAGGAAGCTTTGTGGAAACCTAAGGATGTGGTGGGGAAGAGGTTTCCCAATCTCTTTGTTTCATAGTATCATATTTGAAGGTCATAATTAATTTTAATGGGGTTATAATGTTACAAAATAATATTTTTATGAAATATTTCTCATTAATTGTTTTTATTTTTTGATAGTTTCTTTATACGCAACATCAAGTTTACCTGAACAATGATATACTATTAATATATTATTATTTAAAGTTATAGTTATCACCTAGAAATTGGATTTGAGTGTATTAATAATACTAATTAAAATATGAAAAATATATGGTTATATATATAAAATTAATTAACTCGTTATCAATTGATTATAAATTAAAATAAAAATCATTTCAAAGAAAAAGAAATATTTTTATGAAAAATAGTTTTATAAAAATAATGTATTTTTATAAATTAAATTAATCCCTATAAGTGAATGATTTTAATGAAATTTATACATTATTTAATTTATTAAATATTTTTAATAATAAAAAATATTTGTCTATGCATAAGATAAGAATATATCCAAATTTATGCTTAAAATGTATTTTTTTTTTCTAAAAAATATGTTTTTACGAAATTTTAGGGATATAAATTAAAATAAATTTATTCTATTTATATTTATATACTTAGATCAAATGAAGTGTATATTTAGAATTATGAAGTTAATATTTTTTAAATAATCCCCTTTTATTTTTGGTCAATATGAATAGTTTCCGTGATAAACTTTTTCACATCAGTAAAGGGTAAATCATGTTAATATAGATTAAAAATAAGTTATTAGTAAATAATTGTTCATCTAAATTCTTATTGGATGAATTTAATTAGACCCTTAACACCATTGGATAGAAATTTAGTTATTTAATAAAAACTTATCCATGAAAATTACTTATTTATTATTTAAATCAAATAAAGTTACAAAATGTCACTCTCTTTGTTTTTAATATCATTTATGTTACCAAATGGAAACAAGAGTAAGTTATTAACAAATAAAAGTATTTAATTTGATATTGATAAAATTATCTTCTTGAAATAAATTTATTTTCAATTTTTTGTAATTATATAATGACCTTAATTGATTATGCAACACCAATTCATTTTGTCTCCATTTGATAAAAATAAAAATAAATGATTTTAAAAATATTAAAAGTGATATAATTTGGAGTTAGTTTTGGTAATTTTTGAATTTAATATATGGAGGAATTATATCAATGGAGAAAAGCGTTGCATATATACTGATTACAAAATATTAAAGTATATTTTAACTAAAAAATATCTGAACATGTGCCAGAGAATATGGTTGGAGATGATTAATGATTATGACTACTCAATACACCACCACCATGGGAAAGTGAATATGGTGGTAGATGCTATGAGTTGAATGGATCATTCCTACTTATTTATGAAGAGTATTTCATAATATCCAATATTTTTGGAATTTAAATTTATGGATCTTGAAATATTGAAGGAAGGGGAGAAATATTATCTTTCTCAAATGAGTGTTTAACCATCTATCCATTTGATGATTACTGATGCATAGAAGGAAGAGGTAGAGCTTAAAAAGAATGAGAGAAATTTTTCTGAGTTCATCCTCGACTGTAGTATAATAATAAGGTTTAGGAGTAGTGTATGTGTCCCTTTATTACCATAATTTAAGAATGAGGTGATGATTGAAGCTCATAGTTCTTCATTATCTATTGATCTTGTATGTACGAAGATGTATAGAAATTTGAAATAGTATTTCTAGTGGGATAAAATGAAGAGAGATATTATAGAGAATGTTTCTTGGTGTTTGGTATGTAAATAGGTTAAGGCTAAGATCCATAAGTCCAAGGGGATGTTACATTCATCCCTGATACCAGAACTTAAATGGGAAAATGTTTACATGGTTTCGTCATTAGACTCCACAAAACATCGAAAGGGAATAATAATATACAGATTATTTTCAATCACCTTACAAAGTTATCACAATTCTTTTATATTATAGAATATTTATCTGTTTATAAACTTACTCATTTATACTTTATGAAAGTGGTAAAATTTAATGGTGTACCACTATTAATTGTATATGATTCGAATTTGAGGTTTACATAGAAGTTTCAGAGAATTATTTAGTAGGATCTAGATACATAGTTAAGTTTCATTAATTCCTATGATTATAAAATATATGGTGAGTATAAGAGGACCATTCAGACTCGATAAGACATTTTTAAAACTTTCACTTTGGATTTAATAGGTGGTTGTGATCAACATCGCCCCTTGGTGGAATTTTCTTACAATAATAACATTCATTCTAGTATTCAGATGGCTCTATATGAAGCTCTATATGCTAGGAAGAATAGAAATAAAAATTACTAGAATGATGTTAGAGAAAGGGAGATATTGGGACATGATGTTATGGAGGAAATGACCGAGAATGTTAGATACTTTAAAAATCACATAAGAGAATCCCAGAGTCGACAAAAAAGTTATACAGAAAGTAATCAGAATGATATAATGTTTTAAGATTGAGAAAAGGTATTCCTATGAATACCTAATTGGAAGAGGGTGATGATATTTAGAAATAAGGGAAATATAATCCCTAGTTATATACTTTATTTTTAAATTGTTGATCATATAAGTATGATAGCTTATCGATTGAATATTCCAATGAATCTATATCAATATCATGATGTGTTACATGTATATATGTCAAGGAAGTAAATACTCAATCCACATGTACTGAACTCAGTGGTCATAATATAAGAGTTATATATTTATTACGAAGATAAAATAGTAATTATTTTGGATCATAGATAGAAAGTTCTATGAAACAATTCCCCTCACATGGTTAATGTTTTATGGAGGAACCTACATGGGAACCTAAGGATATGATGAGGCAAAGGTATCCTCATATGTTTGTATCATAGTGATGATTATTGGGGGTGAAATTAAATTTAAGTGATGTACAATGTAAAACCATAGATTTTTATGTAATATGTATCTTTAAATAATTTGATTTATTTTATTTCTTGTGTTACATGTAACACAAAGATTAAACCAACCATGATTTATTATTAAAATATTATTATTTTATATGAGAGTTGTCATATAGTCATGGTTTTTGGGGGTATGAATATAAATAAATAAATTATAAAAAATTAAGTATATACATTTTTGAAATTAATTAATTATATATTAGTTAATTATAAATGAATATAAAAATAATTTGAAAGAAAAAGTTATATTTTTCTAAAATACGTTTTTATGCATGTAATTCATTTTTATCATAATAAAATAAATTAAAAAATATTAGTGAATTTTTTTAATTAAAATTTTATATTATTTAATTTATCAATTATTTTAAACAAGGGAAAAAATATTTTTCTAGGATTAGGATAAGAATAGATCCAATTTTACGCTAAAAATTATATTCTTTTAAAAAATAGTTTTCATCGCGTTGCCTGCTTATTTTAAAATTAATTAATAAAGATTTTTGAAATTAAATTTGATAAAATAAATCCATTTTTGGAATCAGGAGCTT
The DNA here is from genome assembly GCA_963277665.1 of Viscum album. Classification (NCBI taxonomy): domain Eukaryota; kingdom Viridiplantae; phylum Streptophyta; class Magnoliopsida; order Santalales; family Viscaceae; genus Viscum; species Viscum album. The sequence continues at coordinate 1,790,504,441 of OY728122.1, forward strand.
CATATTTTGAAAATATTCCCCTTTTATTATTTATATAATAGCTTTGATTTCTTTTCCAACACCAGTGTAGTATGTCTCTATTTGATAAAAAATATAATAAATAATTTTAAAAATATTAAAAGTGGAGTAATTTGAATGAATTAATGTTAAAAATAAATTTTATTGATCTTTAAGACATATTAAGGTGGTTTAAAGTATTATATTCTAATTCCCCTGAGTGTATTGATGTATTTAAATTTAAAATAAATGAATAGTTTCAAAAATAATAGTTATGATATTCTAACAAAATAATATTTTATTAAGTTAATTAAAAATAAAACAAATATTTAAATAAGACAAGGTGGTTAAGATATGGTCTAAAATTTCATAAATTGGAAATTCAAAGTCCAATTTTGACCTTATAATAAAAAATTTCAACACTTTAATATGGAAAATTCAGTTACCGTAGTTAAAATTAAAATTTGAAAACCACGGGTTATTCAAAATATTAAGGTTTAAAATTACACCATTTTTTTAATTAATTTTTTTGATGGTATTAAAACATCATCCTACATTATCTATGAATAAATATACATTTTAGGTGTTTTTCTTGATAATAAATTTATTATTATATAATATTATAATAAATTCCAAAAGCACCCCTCACCTTAATTATAAAAGGGAACCTCCTCCCCCACTTATTTACGCTACTATGAGCCTTCTATCCCAACAAAACTACGAAAAATTACATTTTAAACCTCCCTAGACACATCCTATATGTTTTTTTCTTCCCAGAATAACAATCCTAGAACCCTTTAGGGGAGATCTAAAGGATTAATTGTAAAGAAGAGGAAATCACCCTTAATAAACAATTTCATTTATATTATTCTTTACCTGATATAAATATTTGTTTTCCCATAAAATAATAAATTATGAATCCTCAGTATTTTTAAGTGTGATTATTATTATCAAAACACAATTTTATACCTTTTTTATAATCAAATGATAAGTGAAAGTATCACTTATTAGTACGTATGTCTTGCCATCTACACGTAGCAGTTAAATTAAATTTTAATCACCATATTTTATATGACAACCCTTCTTTTTATTACAACTTAAACATGATTTATTACATAAAAATTCTCTTGATACAACAAAGAAGATCTATAGGTTTAGTGTATTTGGGGATTAGGATCATTACATAAAAACATAAAACATGAAATACCACATCTTTATTGCAAACTTCCTTTACATGACCACTACATTCCCTCGTACTTAGCATTGCATGGGATAAACTGAGGACATGCATAAGAAAAGGGTGAGATATAAATCCCAGTAAGAGAATACACATGGAATAACATGAGGAGTACAATACATGTTAGACATTAGGTATATCAATAGAGTACAAGAGAAACATGAACATAAAGGCATGATAAAGCATGATAATCATAACATGGAAATGTGGCAACAACACTTAACATGGAATTAGCCTGAGCCAAGGCCCATTGCACATGGAGAATGAGTAAATACTCATTGCACATAAGGCAAAAGTAAACCCTCATTGAACTTTAATTAGCATGAGTCAACACTCATTGCACATGACGTATCATGATACTATACTTTACCCAATGCATTGGAGCGCTATAAGGGTGCACCCTTCTTAAACATTTCATTTCATGCATAAGTGTGCCACATGGATCATAAAACATGGATTCATAAAACATAATAATTTATTCCAAGATAAAGGAATGTGGAATTAATACATGAAACTTTACAATCAATAAGTAAATGTGCATAAAGGTGAATACCCTTGATGGAGAAATGAGCATGGTATTCACTACACAATGACATTGGCTTAGAAAATCGGTGCGATTTCGGCAGCGTAACGGCGTGACATAAGAATTCATAAAAATGGTTGATGAGAAAGAAAGGGGTTCCTCATCATATTTACATTTAATGTAAAGTAATTAGGTCATATAGATACACGTACCAACAATTGTAATGGAATTTAGATTCATGATACAAAAGTATTGCTTGAATGTAAAAGAGGATAGAGAAGTTCCTTTCGGAATTTTGGCATAGAAACGGGTGTACATGGAAGGCATTTAATGAGAGAGAAAGGGTATCCCATCATTAAAAAATAAAGAGGGAAGTATGAGGGAGGTGAGAAACCGTACCCCAACATTCATAATTTAAATTAAAAGGGCAAAATAACTTAAAGAAAATTGGACAAAAATGAGAAAGGAAGAAAAAACCCTTACTTGGAAGTGTGCTTCCAAAGGCTAGAGAGAGGCTTGTGAGAGGCTTCTTGGGAGCTTGGAGAAACTTGGGAGGATTCTAGAGAGAGTATAGTAGAGGTTTGACGAACTCCAAAGGCTTTGAGTTAGGAGGAAGTGGGAGTTTGGGTGGGTTTATATAGGAAAGGTGAGGGAATTCTTTATTATTTAGGTTTGGGACCCCTTATAATAAATTAATCCAAAACACAAACCATCCAATGGTTTTTGCCCATGGTTTTTGGAAAAGGGAAGAGGAAAAAAATATTTTATAAGGCCAAAGTTCTAACTTCTTAAAGTAATAGGGTTGCTTATGTGGAGGTGATTTACACTCCCATGGAAATTAATTTAAAATGACAAGGTGTTTAATAAGTCTTGAGGGGTCCATTAATGCTTTGAAAAGTAATCCAAATAATCCCAAAATCACATTATTTTAATGGTAAAACATATATTGTCCGAAAATAAAGATTATAGTATTTTATTACATCACTATTGGGTCATTATGATGTCATAAAACACATTATATATTTAAACTGTATTTATTTTTTACTCAAAAATTTGAGTGTCTTAGAAAATTATGAAAAATTCACCGTTGGATAATTTCGACATCCTGATTCAAAAAATAACATTTATTTTATCTAAATAATTTTCTAAATATGTTAATTTTCACTTTTAAAATAAAAACGGACATTTATCGAAAATTCACGTGTTTTGACAAAAAATGGCTTTCAAACCTTAATAAAAATTATAATTGCATTCATACAATTATATGATCATTTATATATAATAAAATTAATCTAATAATAATAATAATATTTTATTAAAATAATATTTAATTCAAAAATACCTTAATTTAATAAAATAGATTTCTTAATTAAATAATAACTAAAAACACCATTTGTACATTAAAAACTATTTACAATGTATCAATAGTGACAAGAAATTATATTCATTATTATATACAAAAATAATGTACATGAACATAGCACTATCGATTAGTTACATAACCCCTTAAAACAGCCGCATAAGACCTAAGGGTAAGGTGTGCGACGGTGACAGACTCTTGGGGTGGCTCGGATAACATCGCTCGAGTGGTAATTTCTATCAACTTTCACTTCTCTCGTAGACGGTACCGTTAGAGAATGACATGGTGAAGCTCAACTTGGTCTTGGTCAAGAGCGAAGCCCAAGGATGCCACCTCTTTTCCGAGCTCTGCTAAATGGGCTTCGATTGGGGAAATTCTACTGGATGAGGCCATCGCTTCCTTTGTCTAAGTAAAATTGGATGTGTTAATGACATATATTTATACTAATCATGTGATCATTGTTCAACGGCTATAAAAGTAACAGTCACAATTCTTATCATAAAACCAATGAAGTTGACATTTTATAAAAACATTTTATATAAAGAGACATTTAATAAGATCAATAGGGATTTTCCATTAATGAAGCTTTGGGTCATTACATTTTAAGTATAACTATTATGATTCATTTAATATTTCTATATTATATTTATTTCATTATTTTACATATTTTAATTATAATATTACATTACCCAATAACCATTTATTCCTTGGGAAAACAATAACACCATTCGTGCGTGCCTATGGACTACCACCTCCACAAAATGATGTGATTCATTTTTCATTTATATTTTACTTGGATGGTAATTATGTTGAATTTGTGAAATATATATATTTTATATATCATATAATAATGATATTGTAAAAGTAAATTAATATTTACCCTCATTCATTCCCCCCATTGAAAAATGACAACAACGTTCATGCCTATGTACGACCTACCGTCTCCATGAATGATGTAATAAATTTTTATATATATAAATTTTATGGATGGATATAAATATTTATGTAATGAATATATATGATATTTATATAATTATTTATTTTTTTTAATGTGAGGGAACCAATATAACTATTCATAGACCAAAACACTGAAATGAAATACTCACGAAAAAAATTAACACATGAAAATGAGGATTTTAAAAAAGAATTATTGATAAAATGATGTGTTGAAATGTTATAAAGAAATAATATATGATATTATAAGTATTAATATTACTCTGGTAATTAATTATATTATATTTCAATTTATTATAGAGGAGGTTAGAGTGCTTTCTATGCAAGGAAAACTCAAGGTAAGGTTTTATTTTCAAATCTCATATATAGAGAAGATTTTTTTTATGTTTAAGTATCTTTTGGGAAATATTTCTCTTCCATATCGATATTTTCTAAAAATTATTTTAATTTTTTTACTATTCTATTATATTTTGACAAAGTTTTTTTCCCCATTTTTTACTTTTTAAAGAACATTTTAAATGAATATTTTTATAATTTAACAAAAAAGGTACATTGTGATTTTTTTTAAAAAATATGGAAGGAATGCTTCTTTAACTTATACATAATGAATGAGTTTTCCCACAACCATAACAAATTTTCTTATTTGAATATTACTTTACAAGTTTACAAGGTTCTTTCTAAACAAATTATTTTTCTTTATAACTTTTCAATTTTTAAAAGAAATTAATTCAAAATAGAATGGTTATTTTCCTAAAGAATTATTCAAATTTATGTTTCAATATAATTTTCAATATAAGATGACAATAATTGATGTTGCTTATGATTTACTGGGAATATGATCGAAGGATACCATATTTATTATTTCACTGGATAGTTTATGTTTACGGTGAAAAGATAAAATGTTTATGAAACTCATTTCTTTTGCATGGGTTCTGATATCATGAATTATTTATGATCCTATGACACATATATGTATGATATTAATTATGTGATGGGTGGGACCTATATCTCGCTCCAATTCAGTGGTCAATGATTGATATCTCACAAGATAAACATGACTGTAATGGGGAGTGAACCTAGTTCATTAAGGGACTCTGTCCATTATGATAGTATTGGGAGTTAAACATGACTACGACGATGGTTTGGGGAGTGAACCCATTTCACTATGATTGCCTTGGGAATTATCCTTGGCTAATAAAAAATGATATTCTATGCTTATGTGTATGCTAAAATTCAATGTATTATTCCAATGTTATGTTCTCATGAATCATGTTCTTTAATTACACTATGATCCATATCTTATGAACTACCATGATTTATGCCATGAATAAAAATTATGATCTATGGTGTCACATCCTATACCTAGTTCACTCAATAGTAACCCAACTCGGTTGGAAACATGGCCTTAAGGGTGTCTCCATATACACTAGAGGATGTCAACTTGTAGTGAGGGTCCATGGTGGAATAGTGGGGAGACTATACCCTCTTGATCAATGTATAGAAAAATGATACAGTCACACCAATCAATAGCACACGCATATGAAATAAATGAGCAACTAGAGAATACACATCCATCATATAAATAGACAAGTAATCTCATCCAACAGTTTCATATACAAATTATTATCATGACATGCTATAAAAAATATAGTAAATACATGGAAACATGCATCCATTACCATAAATGTATCAAAAGTACAAAAGACCAAAAAGGAGCTATCCCCATATAGCATTATGATCCATATCTTGATCCTGTTCTCCCCAATTCCTATGAAATAATCAATCAAAATTTATAAAGCAGGCTCCTTCCCCTATCCTTACTTGAGTCCATGATGTTTGTCTGGGTACCCAACAATGGACCAAACAAGGTGTGAGATAACACTCACTAGGCCACCACCAACACTATCTATAACAAGTCTAGTATATGCATATTATCTAAATTAGGGTTCATATATAATAGGATTACATATAATGATAATATAATTGATATTTTTCAGTCTATCAAGTCTCACTGTGATAAAAAACAATGTCATAAGGAATATGTTTAAAGCATTTAGAACAATATCAAAGGCCCAAACTCTATAATCATATATTAGGAATACATGGGCCAGGGTTCAAGGAGTATAAATATACAAGGTAGTTAAGTAAATATATTAAATTGGATCCATGGAGTGTAATGTCTAATACATAATAATTAGTCATGTAAACCATCTAAATCAGATCCAAGGAGTAGAAATTTCCAAGGCATCCTAAAATAATTTTTGGATCTAAGGAGTAGAAATATCTATGGAATCCTAATACGGTCATTAGATACAAAGAGTAGAAATTTCCAATACATCCTAGAAATATAATTAAAATGGATCCAATGATTATAATTTTAAAATGCATCCTAATAAGTCAAGTATATGAGATCTAAGGTGTATAAATGTCCAAGGAATCCTGGCAAGCTAAATAAATATGATCTAAGGAGTATAAATTTACAAGGAATACAAATAAGTCAAGTACAAAATATCCAAGGAGTATAAATGTCCAAGGAATCCTAATAAGTAATATACATGGAGTATAAATTTCCATGGCATCAAAGTGGTTCATCAGTGCCATTCCATGAACCCTCCAATATCATCATAACCAATTCAATCATCATTTATTCCACCATCCATTTAATAATTTCACTAATCCCATCATAATAATATACAATCCAAAGGATTAAAAATTTTACACATTTCATTTTATATAAAAACGTTATAAAAGGTTCTTACAACAATTAAAAATTCTTTTAATTATGACATTAAATTCTCAATTATACATGACGAGCTCAACACACCCCAAGGGTGTCATAATCATGATAAAAAGGAAAAAACCACCCCATGGGTGGTTTGGGTTGAGTTCAACTACCTATAACCCTATATAAGGGTGTCAAAAAGTGTATTAAACATTAATTTATCATTTAAATAATGGTTAAATTAATTTATGATGTATATCTTGTAAATTATGGCATGCAATATAATGAAAAGAAGCTATAAAACGACTAGAATTGAGGGTAAAGGTATACAACTCCTAACTTATGACTAAGAAGGAGTAATCATCTAGTATAAACCCTTTATTAAGTATATATTATATAAAAATGAAAAAACCAATGAAATCCCTAAAATAGGGTATATAAAGTCGAAACAAAATAACACCGAAAATAGAGAGATAAAACAAGGAATAAAATAGACAAAAGAACATACTAGTGGCGATAAAACAAGACAGAAATCATTGTAAATGGAGTATGTATGAAGAAGGAATCACAAATCCAAGCTTAGGCTTCTAAGGAGAGCTCCAGTGGTGGACATCCTATGCATGGGAGAAAAAGAGAGAGTTGGGAGTGAGAAAAAGAAGGGGTTTTGATCATAAAACCAACACAATTCATGACATTTACAAGATGTGTAAATGATTTATGTGCCATGTAATCCTAGAGGTCTCTCCCAAGTAAATGTTCATTACACAACATGAATTGGCCAAACCAGGCCATTAAAAATTGTTCATTGAATACACACGATTTTTTATAAATACAAATAGTGTATTTGGACAACATACAACCTTCAAATCCCTTATTACTTATTCCTAAAACATAAAAACCAGCCTAAGAGCTCAACTTCTGAATCTAATCTAAAAGAATGTTTCAACAAGGTTTTAACCAAAATTTAAAAGGATTAACACCTCATAAAAAACATGGGATCTTACAATATTCCCCCTTAAATAAATGTATCCCTGAATTTCCCAGTGGAAAATAATCATCTAAGAACAAATCCAGCCACTGGGAATGTACATTGGCCCCCACTCCCAATTGTTGTCTCGTACACAACCTTGCTTCTATAACACCTGTACTAGATGAACTAACCAGCCTCAGAGAACCTTTGTTCCTCAATCCAACAATACATATAGGATTCTAATCATATGACAAATCTAGATCCCACTAAACCTCACTAGTATTAATAAAATACACTAGATTAGAATGACTTTAGAAAAGCTATGACATATGGAAGACATCATGCATGGATTGGTACCTTTGAGGTAACTACAACTAATAATCTATCAGCTTGACTCTCTCTATAATCCTGAAGGCCCCAATATAAGGAGGTGATTACTTACCTTTCTTCTAAATCTATCTATGCACCAATCTAGGTGAAACTCATAAAAAATACAAACTCCCCACCTAGAACTATTGTTTTTGATAGTAATGCTAGGTTTATGACTTTTATCTACACTGAGATATAGAAATCTTATTTCTAATAACATTAACCTATCATAAAGTCTTCTAAATGAGTATAGTACCTAGCTAGTTGCACTGCCTCTCCTACCTCTAACCAACATAGGGGTTAATGACATGACCTACCATATAAGAACTCATAAGGATCCATCTGTATGATTTCTTGGAAGGTGTTATTATAAGTTAACTTAGTGAGAGGTAAGGGTATCTCCAAAGAACCTCCAAAATCAAGGATGCATGAATAAAGCATGTCTTCCAAAAATTTTATCATATGCTCAGAACAACTATCGGTCTATGGGTGATAGGTTGTACCCAACAGTACCTATGAACTCAGCGCTCTTTGAAACCCCGTCTAGAACCGTGATATGATTCAAGCATCTTGTTCAGATATGATAGATTTTGGAACAACATGGATTTGTATGATATCATTAATATAGAGAGTCCCTAGATCATCTTTATGTAAGTTATCCTAAATAGATATGAAAGGGGTGACTTTTTTCAACCTGTCTATGATCACCCATATGGAGCCACTACCCTAAGGAAATATAGGAAATACTATCAAAAAATCCATGGTGACATTGTCCTATTTCCAATTAAGAATATGAAAAAATGTAAAATCCCCATTGGTCACTGGTTCTCTTCCTTCACCTACTGAAATGTGGAACACCTATTAAGAAATCCAATTATCTCCTTTTTCATCCCTGACCACCAGTATTTATGATGTAAGTCACAATACATCTTTGTAAGACCGGGATGCTCAACCCATATTGAGGCATGAAACTCTTGCATCAAATCCTCTCATATGTCTATAAGAACACATATATGTCTGTGAATACACAACACTCCATCCTCATCAATGACATTACCAGGAAGAATCTCCCATAGGACCAATCCCTAAGAATTTTATATCTTTAATATCTTCACTCTCTCCAAAATTGAATAGGTCATTGACAATCATGTAGTAAAGATAGTCCATGACACTCTTGAAACTCTATATGCATCTCATAAAATAGGGCCTAAGATACCACTTTCTACTAGACTCCTAAACAACCAATTTTTGAGTCCACATACTCAGAACATCGACAAATTCATTTCCCTTTTAGGTGTATAGGTAATCTACAAGTCAAAATACTATAGTTTTTCTACCCACCTAAATTTCCTAAGATTCAATTCATGATTTGTAAATATATACTCGAGTATTTTGGGGTCCGTATACACAAAAAAACTCTCTCCAAGTAAATAATGTCTCAAATATCATAATTCAAGAACAAAAATTAATAACAAGAGATTATTATTATAGTAGTTATTATTATGTGGACACAACTAATAAGATTTGTGTGCTATGAAATGATATTCCTGCATCAGAACTTCTCCCATCCCAATACCCGATGCATAAAAATATTTTGTATATATTTTTCTTGATTTTGGTAGAATCATGATCAGTGTTGAGGTCAGTCTCCCTTCTAAATCCTGAAATGCTGTCTAAAAGGATTATGACTATATAAATTTCACACAATTATTATTAATTCCCGTAAGAGGTGATTCTATGTGTGATAAGTCCTATATAAAGTGCCTGTAATAACCAATTATCCCTAAGAAACTCTATACATCCAAGAAGTTCTTAGGATGATCCCGATAAATTACAGCTAACACCTTCTCAATGTCAACTGATACTCCTTTCTCTATGATAATGTGAAATAGGAAATGAATTTTATCCATCTAGAAGAGATAGTTTTTGAGGTTATCATATAACTGATTCTCACTTAGTGAATTCATTACAATCTCATGATGTTGGGAATGGTCATGATGAGTTTGATAATACACCAATATATCATCCATTAATACCAAAATAAATGAATGTATATAAGGATAGAAAAATTGATTCATTAGTTCCATGAAAACTACTAGCACATTTGTGAGACAGAAAAACATGACCAAATACTCATAAAATCTAAATCTACTATGGAATGTTTTATGTGGTATATATGACGGTTTAAAATATACATGATGATAACCCATCTATAATAAAACTTCAAGAAAAACTTTAATTCTCATAGATGGTTGAATTGATCATCTATAAAAGGTAATGGATTCCTATTCTTAATCATTAGCTGGTTAAATTTCAAGTAATCCACACATAAATGAAGGGTTCCATCTACCTTCTTAGAGAAAAGGACCAATGAAAACCCTGGAGAATTAATGGGTTGTATAAAACCCTTTGATTAAAAGTCCTCTAGATACCTCTTGAGCTTCTGCAAATCAGTAGTATCCATCTTGTATGTAGGAATGGAATCAGATGTATCTCATAGAACTTGATGAATGTAGAAAAATACCTCTCTCTCAGGAGGTATTCCTGGAAAGAATTCTGGGAAAATTTCCTTGAAATGATCAACCACTAGGGAGAAATCCACCTAGAACATTCCCTTATCAAGCATATATAAGCTACCAATATGGGCTATTAACCCAACTATCCCATGATGCTCAGTTTCAGCTCATCTCTTCTAGAAATACCATTCACCGTTGTGAATAAAAATACCATCCTCTTGTGATGTTAAGGTCACTCTTCAGTGATAGAAGTCAATGTAAGCATGATAAGGAAGCAATATTTCCATCTTTAGAGTGATTTCAAACCCTTTAATCTTGAGATAAAAGATGTCTCATATGAAGTGACACCCACCAACCTCAATAGGGATCTCTATTCACCATCATACACACTCTGATCAAAGCCCCAATAGATTATCAAGAGTCATCATGCCATATGAAAAATATATATCAAGCCTAGTGATCTCTATAATAGTCAAAAATATGAATGAATGGTATTCTACTATATCAAAAAGAGAATATTCAAACTAATAGAATACTAGAAAAATAAATCTCAATGTAGAAGGTCTAGCACTCTGGTCCTCAGTTATCAAATATACTACATAGATTTGTCTTGATCTATGACAATGAGATATATCTTGACTACCCTAAAAATCTCCTATTTACTACCACTAAAAATCTAGTTTCTGTATACCCCAACCATGACCACCACCTTAGCCTAATCGGATGGTTACTCTCTAGCTCTCTACATAATGAGAATCTGCTAACCTCGATCTTGAATAAGGAGTCAGTGAAAACCTCTCTCATTGGATGATGCATGAAAAGTCTTAAAAAAATATTGTAGATGGCCCATCCTATCACAATACCATCAATCAACATGGTTTCTATCACACTGGATCGCCATGTGTCCCTATCTTTCATACTTATGATAGAAAATAGAGCTACTATAACTCATACATTGGATATTATTCCCCTCACTCATGGTATCAAAATTCCTTATCCTTCCACCTAAAACTATGACAATAAGTAAAGAAGATGATCTACTGTACTATGCGACCCCATCTTCCATTAGGATACACTTAGTAATATGTGATTGATTTACTATTTTAGATATGGTAGCATGTTGGAAGACATTCACCTATGATTGGATTTCATACCTAAGACTATCCTAAAATATCCAAGATTTTGATAACACATAACCTAATAGAAAATGTGAAAAAAAATTGAGCACCATAAAATGGGAAGAATAGTTGTTGAATGATAATGTTCCATTATACAGAAGCATAAACTGTTGGTATCTATCAACCCACTACATATTTAGATAGAAATAGTTATTTAAGGCCATGTGGTAATCTTTCTAGGCCGTATCCCAATGATGATCCATCTAATTAGTCACATCCAAACATATCTTGGTGTAATCCAATAACACAAACATCATGATCTTTACTCTCCTCTTGAGAGGTGTCTTGAGATGCTCCAAAATTGATATCATGACCTCCAACCATGACTATATAGTCTATGGTATGACACCCTTGAAAATGTGGGTAGATGATACATTTAGAACTCATGTGTAAACTATTCCATAGTTAGGGTAGGTCATAGGACTCCCTGAACAGTCTACATAAAATGTAGGAAACCCTCTCTAAAATGGGAATCAACACCCACATCAGGTATAATAGGAAGTACCATTAGTGGAACTACCAATGGTTTTAGATGTGTCTTAGGGCCCACCACCTATGGAGTATGGTCATCAACACCCTCCTAGAACACAATTAGAGTCCTTGATGGTAGAATATATCTACACATTTTAAGAACATGCAATAAAAAATATTTGGTAATAATAGGATTATAGATATACTATTAGAACATGGAAAATCCTTCCTAAACTCAAGTCATAGCCCTTGACCAGCTCCTAGAGCCAAGTTTGGGTGACATAAGGATCATAAGATAAGAAATATACACTATATATTTCCCACTAATGAGGTTAATTTAGGGTCATGTTCTATTCTATATGTCAACGGTCCCAGTATATAGAGATTCAATTGCAATTTGTAGAGGAAAACACCCTTTAAATTGAAATTGGCATCCCATTTAACAGTGATCATTCATTCAAAAATTCTGTTTCATTTATGTTCATTTTAATTTATAAAATACATCTATTTAAATTGTTAAACTATATGGATCACCATATCCAATTTATAAGGTCCCATACAACTTATAAATTAAAGTGTGTCATCCATTAAATTTTAACCATTTATTTATCAAGTCCCTACATGAAATTTTAGCAAAATTACATAGAAATACCAATAAAGTAACCCAAAAATCCTACAAACAATGTGTGTGGTAATATAAATGTGGCATGAAATAATTCATGACATATAAATCATAATGTTACTATGATGATGCATGATGTAATACTTTCTTTCCATACATAGAAAAGGGTAAAAATATGTAATCATATGGAACAACAAACATAAAGTGCATCACCCAATAATGAAATCAAGGTAACTGTAATAAGAACAATACATAATAGTGTGTCCCATCCAAGGTAATTTGGCCATTCCCTATACGTGGGATAGAAAATTCCAAGAATAACTCATTAAAAAATTACTACCAATTCATAATAACCTATCACATATTCCAAAATGATATGACATTAGAAAAGAAACCTCCTTTAAAACATCTTTGTGATATCTCAAAACCCATTAACTAAATATTAACTGAACCTTGTTGGCCACATGACCTCAAGTGCACCTCCCCATATGCTAAAGGTTGCTAACTAGTAGTGAGGTTCCGTGTTGTAATTGTGGGGAGACTATACATTCATGATAAAGTGTAGCACACTAATATTATCATAACAGTCAATAATGGAATAATATGAAATAACCGATCATATAAAGAACAAACACACATCATATAAATAACAAAATAATCTCATCAAATAGTGTCATGCACAAACAATGATCAAGAAAAACTATATAAATGACAGAAAATGCATGGTAATAAGAATCCAGTACAATAAATGTATCAAAAGTAAAAAATACCAAAAACATTATCCCTAGATAACATAATGAGCCATACCCTATCCCTATGCTCCCATGCTATCATGAAATAATCAATCAAGATTAAACAAGTGAGCACCTACCGCTATCCCTACCTCAATCTATGAAGTCCAAACAGTTACCCAATGATGAACCAAACAAGGTGGGAGATAACACATAGTAGGCCACCACTAATGGTGTCTATGATATGTTTAGTCTATCCATATAAGTTCAAGTAGTGTTCATATATAATAGGAGTACATGTAATAATAATAAAATCAATACTGCATAGTCTATCAAGTATCATTATGATCAAGAAATCTATAAAGCATGTCTCACAACATCCACAACCTATCATGTATCATGACTACATAGGCTAGGGTCCAAGGAGTAGAAATGTCCAATTAAATTGTATAAGCTAATTAAATAATGTAAATGGGATCCATGGAGTGGAAATTTCTAAGGAATTCTAATGTTTCAAGAAAACCTATTAATTAGATCCACAGATTAGAAATTTCCACGACATCCTAATATGATTGTCAGATCCAAAGAGTATACATCTACATGGAAACTGAATATGGTCGTAAGATATTAGGAGTAGAAATGTACAAGGAATCCTAGGAAGATAATTAAACTGGATCTGAGGATTAGAAATGTCCAAGGAAACCAAATAGGTCACGTACATCAGATCCAAGGAGTAGAAATGTTCAAGGAATCCTACCAGGCTAATTAAATTGGATAAAAGGATTATAAATATCAGATGCATACTAAGAATTCATGTACATCAGATCTAAGGAGTTTGAATCTCCGAGGCATCCTAATTAAAAATATCCAAAGAGTAGAAATTTCTACGACATCCAAGTGGGTTATTAGTTCCATAAAATGAAACCTCTAATATAATCATAAAAAATCCAGTCATCATTTCATCAACCATTGATTTTATCATTTCACTAATCCCTTTATAATCATAAAAAATTCAAGATATTAACCATTTTATACCTTCCATTTATAATGAAAAGGTGTTAAAATCTCTTACAAGTAAAAATTATTTTAATTACTATATTCAATTTTCAATTATTCTAGGTGATCTCAACACACCCAGGGATTTCTTAATCATGATAAAAAGTGTTAAATCACCCCATGGGTGATTCAAGTTGAGTTAAACTACCACAAACCCTATATAAGGGCGTCACAACATGTCTAAAACCCGAATTTATCATTTAACTCAAGGTTAAATTAATTTAACAAGTATCACCCATAATGTTTGGAATGTAACACAATGACAATAAGCAATAAGATAACCAAACTTCATGGAAAAGGTATAGATCACCTACCTTATGCCCATAAAAGAGTACTCATCGATTCCCAAAATTTGATTCAATTGAGATCAAAATAAAATGGAAAAAACAGACGAAGACCCTAAAAATAGGGAATATGATTTTACATCAAATAACACCGAAGATGGTGAGATAAACCAAGGAAAGAATAAAGAGGACTAAATAAATTTTCGGTGGCGATCCAATATGATATATAGAGATTCAAATAGATTCTGAATGGGGATGGAATCACAATTACTTGCATAGTCTTCAAGGGAGATCTCCTATGATGGAAATCCTATGCATGGGAGATAAAGCGGGAGGGGAGAGTGAGAAAAAGAATGGGTCATTCTCCTTAAAAAACAATTCAGGGAATTTAAAAAATGTGTAAATGATTTACACACTGTGTAATGCTCAGGGTCCTTCCATGGGAAATCTTCCTTACATGTCATGAATTGTACTACCTAGGCCATTACATGTAGTGTATTGAAATAAATCTACGTATTCAAAATACACCCCCCATATTTATCAAGCATTCATCCTTTATTCCACTCCTCCATTCTTCCTAAAGCATAATAACCAATATAAAGTGTTATATTTCAGATCTAGTAAAAAAATAGCGTTGTAACAAGGTTATAACTGAATGTTAAAAGGATCCTTACCTCATAGAAAACATGGGATCTTACATATGATATACATGGTATGGTTTTCAAATGTTAAGCTCATGTTCTCATACCATTTTTATCATGTTATGATTATATGTTCATTGATATATCCCTTGTTTACCCATACTAAGCATCATATATCACCCTTTTCTTATGTTTCATTTCCCCATGTTATGAAGAGATACATTATGTTTTTTATGTACAAGAAGGGTTACAGTTATGAATAAATAAGTATGATACAATGTAGGTATTTTATGAAATAGTTTTTTGTGCTTCCAAGTTTCTAAAGATACTAGATCTAAATGATTTTTTCATGGATCGAAATGTTATGTAATAAATATTCATCAATTAATGTGTAATATCTATGCATAAAAATTCTAACAACCATACTTATAGATCTAGTATTAAAATATGTTCTATATTTTTTTATAAAAAGTAACTAAAAAATATATAGTCCTTTACACAACCAAGGATAATTTCTATTTTAGGTTTTTTAGGATTAGGAAAATTCTTTACTGTATATTAGATTTTACACAAATAATAAGTATAATAACTATTTTTCTTCACTCTCACTAGAACCTTAAATGGTACCAAAAACCTTTATAACATATAAATAACCTATAAAAAACATTTTAAAAACATAGGAAATTCATAAAATTTATCTATAATGGGTTTTAAAACTAGTTAAAAATCTTTTTCTAAATACAATTAAAAATACCTTTGAAATCCATTCCTATGAAATAATTCCTTGAAAAAGTTTCTCATTATATCAAAACAATTATTATTATAAATAATTTTTTAGAAATTTAAAACTATTTTTTTTGGAAAAATATCCATAATAAATACTGATAAAAACCATTGAAAATAAAAATATTTTTGAAAAAATAATTTTCAAAAATATAAAAAATAATTATCACTTTGAAAACACATTTTATTTCAAAAATAAATTAACCTTGAAAATCCTTGTATTTATCCATGAAAAATTTCAAAATCTATTGAAAATAATAATCTTTATATGGATTATAATGATACCTATAAAATATTAATCAATCCATGAATCCATTAGCATTATCACTTATAGGACAAGAACCCCTTGAGGCCAGGGGATTACCCCATTTCTCATTAAATCATTCGATACCAAATTTATGAATTTTTTTTTAATATTTTTTTATCATGCCTATCTTTATCATTTATAATCAACTAAAAACATTTCAAAACTAAATATATTCAAAATCATAATAATTTTATATTTTATAAACTGGTGAAATGTCATTGAGGAAAAAATATGATAATTAGAAGGAATACATAATTTATAAACAGTAGTTTTCTAAAATTACTATAAAGGAATAATTATACTTATATATATTCCTAATAATAAATGCATGAAATTTCATGAACTAATACAATGTATGGCCATAACTATGATCATCAATGACATGCATAATTTTAAAGAATATTTAATTCATAAATTGAATATTTTAAAACCCTAAAATTTACTTGGAAATTTTTAAGAAAAATTATTAAAATAAAATATTCTTAAAAAGGATTTGAATAAATTTCTCCCAAAATAAGGATTTTCTAGAAAACAGCTTTAAAATATAGTTTCAAAAATTTTAAAGTGGGGTTTTGTTAAAAATAATTTACCTTCAAAATCATAAAATATGAGTTTTAGAAATATATTCTCTTAAATCAAGGGTTTTTAATTAAAATAAAAAATAGATAAGAAAATTTAATTTCCTTTACATGAGAAATGTTTTGAAAACTTATAATTTAAAGGATTAAAATAATTTCCCAAAATAAAAACATTTATACATAAAATAATAGTTAGAAAAGTGGTATTTTTGAAAATAATAATTTTTTATTACAAAAATATAATTTGGAAAATATAATTACCTTATATATCAAGGGTTTTATAAGAATATAGTATTTTATAAAAAATAGAAAATTTCCCTCACATATATTAAGAGCTTTATAAAGTCCTAAAATATTTTTTCTCCAAAAATAATCCCTTACATAGTGATTTTAGAAAGTAATCGAATAAAATTCTTTATTTTTTCAAAAAAAAATTTAGAAAATTATCTTGAAATACATTTAAAAAATAAACCCCCTTACCTCAATTTCAATATAGGAATGAGTGATTCATGTTCCTACCACCTGCTTGAATGCTTAGAATAGGTGAGCAGAGAGAGAGGGAGAGATAACATGAGGGATAACTTGGGTTAGGTTTGTTTTCTTTTTTCCAAAGACTATAGTGGGATTTATATATCCAATATTCAATAATATTTAGTCCGAAATATAAAAATATGTGATGGTTTATCATAAATACCTATTTATTATTATTTGGATGTTTAAAACCACTATAATTGGTTAAAAAAATTGAGGGAGATCTCGACTGTTCAAGCTTGTTATGTAAGCTTTGTAATTTGGATTTTTTATGATTGATGGAGAGAGTTATTTATATATATAAACTAAGTTTTCATTTCTTTTTCAATGAAGAATATAATATATATTTAATTACATATCTATCTTCTTGTTACTACCGACAGAACCCGAAAATCGATAACGCATTTTCATAGTAACTTGGATGAGTCAAGGATTATCCCAATAAGATCATATTATTGTATATATGAGATAAAAATAAATAATAAATAAATATAAATATATATATATTACCTTTATGTACCCATGAATATGAAATATGACATGGGTTTCAGATGAAAAAGAATGATAATATAGATTTATATCAGTTTTGAGTTTGGTTTGTAGGCTAGCAAGGTTCAGAGATAAATTCAGTATTAGAAGAATGGATGAAAAATGGCATCGAGGGTTTTTTGAGTTTGCTTTAGAAAAAAGATAAATAAATTATGGATCAAATGGTAAACATGAATTAAATTAGATGAATCATATTTTCCACAACCCGCCTTCACCAAGATGAGGGAAGGGAGAGAAACTGCCACACTATTCCTTCGTCAAGTTGAAGGAGAGATAATGAACCTCGAGTACCACCTCCAATAGGCCTGATAGTGGTTACTAGCATCAAGGGTATATAATCTCACATAATATGGAAGGAATTACCCTTTTTATATAATAAGATCAGGAAATAAGATGGTAAATCCCAAACAACTCTGAAAATTGAAAGTAATAGTATAGCCAAAAATCCATTCCCACATGCATGTTCAAAATAAAATGATACAAATTATAAGAAAACAATGATTAAAACTTCCAAAAGAAAGAAAAGCAGCAATGAAAACTCTGAAAGCCTGAGCTAGTAAGGTCTTAAATGGATTTCGAAGTCCTCTTGTAAACCTGAAAGAAGTTTTAAATACGTAGGGTGAGTATATATGTATACTCAGCAAGGAAAACCAAAATCTCTCTTGCACAAGTTGGGAGGCATTCTAATTCCTTGTGAGAAATAGAGATAACCAAAACACCAAGCAAGGAAGCTATCCACCCAGCCTCACTAACGCACACTCCCCAAATAATGCAAGTCCGATATAGTAAAAGTAATAGCACATTGATATTTGGGTACCCTGTATTGCTTTCCCACTAGTAATTTAGGACATCCTACATGCCAGACCATCCCTATAGGTTCCACTGTAGTCCCAATGCCACCACAACAACAACCTTATGGGACACCACAACCATGAATCCCCCCCGCATACACCTAGGCCACCACAACCACACATAACCAAGACCATAGAAACATATGCCACAATAACCACCGCCACACCCAAAGACACCTGGGCCAAAATAACCGCTAACATGCCCGAAGAAACTTGGGCCAGAACAACTACTGCCATGCCCGAAGACACCTCAACCTCACCCCGAAGACAATGGGGAAACAAACCTACCTGTACACACCTAAGGGAACCCCCACAACACACCCTTCCCAAATATTCTTGGGCCATAATGAAACTTAGGCCATCAAATCCTACCCAAAGAGTCTTGGGCCACCTGAGAGAGGGAGAAGAAATGAGCTAATAACCATCCACTCTTAGGAATGTTGGAAAAAATACCCTCCCCCATGTAATAGGGGTGTTCAGCATGAAGTTCTCAACATGGGTGGGGGTGAATATAAGAAACACAAGAACCAAATATTATACATATAGGTTATCAAACACTCTTCCCAATATAAGGGTTCTGAAATAGACAACCATCCCATACACAACCACTCTTTCTAGTATCCCTACATTCATAAAAACACATTAGCCACAACCAGAGCATAACCCATTTTTGGAAATCAATTCTCCCATTGTACATGTTCTCATTATCATGTTCAAGCAATTCCATTTAAACATTCCTCTACTATCGGGAAACTAATAGGCAGAACCACAAGACAAAAAAAATAATGAAAAAAATGGAAAAATAGGCTTTTAAGCATTCACACCGAGTTCTCTTGTGATGTAACAACATCAAAAGGGATTTAGGAGATCCATCAAAGTACTATAACCAAACCAAGACCCGACATACTGGCTCCACAAGGCCTCTAATTCACAAACCAACAACCTCATAACCAGAGATTACACCCCCTCTATGTTACCCCACAAACATTAAACACAATAGCTATGCATCTCATAAAAATAGAGAAAAATATATCTCAGATTTAGAAAATATCATTCATTAAGTCCCTTATTTATATCTAGTTAACTAGGGTGATCACACATGGGTTCTTATTTATTAGGCATCCATTTAATCAACCAAGTTTACATGATTAACCCGTTTCCATGTTACAGTCAGTCAGTCAGCAGATTATAAAGAAAAATAGTGCTTCATTAGTGTATAAGAAAAGACCACAAACAACCACGAAATTCAATGGACATAAGACCATACAATTAACATCATAAAAACAATGGTATAATATAGAAACATCATCGACTTTCCCATCCCTTCATTCTTTAAAAGTACATTTATTATCTTTATTAAATTTGGTTTCATCTATGTCTCGAAGGATCATCATCATAACTACCCCACATGATGCACAGTAAAGAGAGATGAAAGAAGAACCCCTACCTGAATGATCAAGGTTCGATGTTTTCTCCTTGCACGAATAACTTGCGATGGAATGACTTGTAGAAAAAGAAAACTCCAAGTTCAAGAAGGAAGGGCTCCAGCATGGACGTATGATTAGTCTTCGGAGGAAGTATCAAGTCGCACTAAGGGAGACAGAATGGATGAAGGAATAGAGGATCTCAGCTTTAGAAGAGGCCAGATCCTAAAATTAGGGAGACAATTTCGAAGTAATTAAAAGTCAGATCATGGTTTGAACTTGTAGCTCGGTGGTTTCACATGTTGTTATTAATTGAGATTTAATCATTCTCCTCAGAGATGGTGGAGACAACAACTGTGCGTTAATATATTTCATTTAAATGGAGAAAAACACAAAACATGTGAAAAACTGGAAAACATGAGAGATTTTTAAAATTTGGAAAAGGGTGCGATAGTGATAAAAATCCCCAAATTTTGGTAAAATAAGGGTCACCCCAATATTAGGGTATTTAAGACACCATTTATTGTCATAAAAATGGCCTTAAACCACATTAAAAAAGGCATTTAAAACACTTTTATACCAAAAGATATGTTACTGGAGCGAAACTGGAATGTCCTGGAGAAACTAGAAATTAATCACTATTGATTGAGTCACCGACTTTCTAATACTGTCTATAGTCAGTTCCACTGATGGTCCAACCTAAGAATTTGGAAAACTCTATAATGAGTCACCAACGATCCCCAGGATGCCCCAAACACCAGAATTTGGAAAAGTAATAGGCCAAGAGGGTCTAGGACATTACATTAGATACCTCTAAAACTATTTTCCCCATCAATAATCCAAGAGTAAACCCGATTAAAAGACAGGGGCCCAAACAACCACCTCATAAGATACCTATCATGGAAAAACCACCATAGAGTTATTAGAAAGCTAGCACAAACCTCGACATATAGGAGCATTTGTCTAATATATATCTTCTAAAAAACTAAATAAACAATACCAATCTTCTCCCCCAAGAACCCACACAAACACATAATGTTACACCATCCAAACTTATGTATTAGGGAGTCCCTTTTTTTACAAGTCAAGATACTATCCACTTTGGGTGGCATTGACTCGCCTGCATAGGTTTAAACGCATCCACAATAATTCTTCTTGATTAGGGATCACATACTCCCCTCCCCACAGTGAGGAATTTTCACACACATTTAGAGTAAAAGGGAAATGACCCATCTTATAGAAAATATGGTCTAGTATTAAATCATAGCAAAGAACAAAAAAACACAAGATCAAAACTCAAAATAGCTATGGGTACTAGGAACACATTTATGCCTCCCATTCCTAGGTACTACCCTCAAGGCCACCAAGCCCCTATATCACACAAACCAAGGGAATGGTCTATCCACGAAGAAACTTCTCCTTATGATCCTAGATTCTCACCGGTAACTCCACAAATGTCGCATCATCCTTTATAACACCCCGAGCTTTCACGATACGCCTCTCTTTCAATAATGTAATAGCTTTCATTTTACGCAAGTTCGAGTTCTAACACATCGCGACTAATCAAAATTGCCATTATGAATAGTAATACCCAATTTTTGAAATTATATATATTTTATATTTCAAAAAGGACATCATTTTTGGATTCAGAATATCAATTATAGCTTAGGGTGAAATTTTGGCATTGTTCTGAAAAACATCAATTTTTGATGAATAGTGAAACCACTAAGTGGTAGTTAAAAAAACTGATTTTTCATTTAAATGAAACATTACCACTTCTGTGATTTGATCTTAAAA
The DNA here is from genome assembly GCA_963277665.1 of Viscum album. Taxonomy (NCBI): domain Eukaryota; kingdom Viridiplantae; phylum Streptophyta; class Magnoliopsida; order Santalales; family Viscaceae; genus Viscum; species Viscum album. The sequence continues at coordinate 1,790,526,892 of OY728122.1, forward strand.
AATCTGACATACATGGTTGTCATTAGGAAGTAAAATGTGGTTCAATGGGATTAGAATAATTTTTTGGTGAATAGTAACTTTTAAGATTAATTAATCGTGATTAAAGGTAATTAGTGAAATTTAAGGTAAAAATGATATTATAAAAATATGAAAATAGCTTTACACTTGTCCTAACCCTATTGGATGTGTCACAGCCAACCAAGAAAATCCATGGGTCAACTTGGGGACCCCATGGAGAAACTTTGGTAGGAAAAAGACATAAATAATTTTTATTTAAAGTTAAAATAAAAATGTCACAAACATAAGTTGTTTTACTAAAACAATTTTTAAATGGGGTTATACAAGTCATATTTTTTACTATAAATATTCATTAGAGAGATAAAAATATTTCCTACATCATGATAGTTGTTTTATATTTTTTAGACATTAAATAAATTAAATTATTTATGACACCATGATGATGCAGTGATTACCTCATTAATTAATGATTTAAATAAAATGAAAAGATAATGTAAAAGCGAAGCATTACACTTGTCCAAAGCCTATTGTATGAGAATCTTTCGAACCCTTATCACCTTAGCCTCGAATTATATAATTGTGGGACCTTTAGAATCCGAAAATCATTGTATAATAAAGTAACATTTTATTACTTTCCAAGAATACCCCTCCTCTCCACTTATAAAAGGCCCCCACCACTACCACCTTACTCACACTTTCAAAGCCTTTTTGTTCATCCAAAATCTGCCCAAATACTCTCCCAAATTACCTACCTTACTCCTAGAAGCCTCACCTTGGGCATAAGTCTTCCCAAGGAAGCCTTTGGTTCAAATCAAAAGAGTTACTCGATTTTAAGGTAATGTCTTCTCTTATGTTGTTTTGTTTTATTTTGCTTCTCCAACCCCTTAAACTATTTTTATTCCTTTATTTTGTAACAAAACCAGTATACTCAATATACTAGGATGTTGTTATAATGAGTATTAGAGCTACACTTACACACACCTACATCTAATGGTTAAAGAACATATGGTTTCCGTGGATGGCGAATTTCTGCCTCACGAAACGATGATTGTTCAACACTCATAAAACACCTTCAAAGGTGGCCATTAAGATGTCACTCTATTTATAAATGATATATAATATGTTTATGTTTTACTTAAGTTTCTGTATTTTTCATTTATGGCATACCTTTACTGTTTCCATTATGGGTAAACGTGATATTTTCATTTTAGGAAGTGCGGACTACCGCCCCCTCTAAGTGATTTGAATCGTTAATACCATATGTGGGATGTATAAAGGATGGATTAAATTAAATTATATATTATATTATACTATAATTATAATATACCTTTATATAATTATTATTTCATTAAATACGAAATAGAAATGAAAGTAGCGTTCATGCGTACGTACGACTTACCGTATCCATTAATAGTGCATTTCATTTTTTACCTCTAAACGTTATGGAATATTATAAATGCATGTATATACTGGATATATATGAGATATATGATATCTATATCATGAAAATAATTCTGGATATAATGGATATATCACCACATGAACAACTTGTAATTATAAGAATTTCATTTTTGACTCAAGTACCTAAGATCGACAAAATGACCGTTATTAACTTAAATAATTTCATAATGTTCATAACATGGTAATAAGTGATATAAAAGGGATAATGAACTTTAAAAATGTTCTTAAGAAATTATAAATTAACTCTAGTTTATTATTCAGGAGGTTAAGGAATGGTCGAGTCAAGACAGGACGCAAGGTAAGGGAACTTCTTAACCCAATTTCCATTCTTTGGGTTAATCTCCTACTTTCAAATTACGTCATGATATTATTATGTCTTATCTTGTATTTTTACTTTCTTTATGTGCAATTATAGTGAATACACATAATAGATCTATTTTATTTAAAAAATGATCTTTGTAATGGACTTCGTCTCAATCACCTTTCATTGAGGCATATTTGGTTTTATACAGAAATTTCTTTTATATGGTGTATAAACCCCTTTGAATTTTATGTTTATTCAAAAGGAATATTTTTATACGAATCATTTAATAAACGACAAACGAGAATGTTTTTGTCGTACGTATACGACGACAACGACTTTTCCACCGCCGTGACCATTATTTGAGTTTCGGCTTCCTCTACAAGCCATACCTTTTTTTTAAAAGAAAAATAAATACCATGTTTTACCTTTCTTTTATTTTGGTATTGAAAATGATTTTGAAAGTGTTTTAATTATATCAATGTGTTTTATTGATATCTTGTGATTGAAATGTGGAAATTTTATGTTTCCTTTATGCATGTTTTAGGTGATACGATTATATTATGGTTTAGGATATGTTTAAACCAATTCATATGAGGAATGAATTGGACTTAATAAGTGAAGGGTGGAGCCCGCTATAGCTCCTCGATGCATCGGTTGGTCTCATTAGACAAACTAGTGTCTTGGCACGAGGCCTTGACAAAATCTTATTTGTGGTCTTGGCACGAGGCCTTGGCGACATGGTTATGATAGTCTGGAATTATGCATTCCATCATTATGAAAGTGGTTATTAATATTGCATGTCATTATTCGACCAGTATAATATCCATGTGAAGAAGTAAATGGCATTATCTCATTTTACTTTTTCCATATTAGGATTAAGTTCAAGTTCAAAAGGCTTTTGTTTTAGTTATACATTGCCTTAAATGTTTATGTTTATTGATGAAAGCTTCCGCTATATTGTTATCCTTACTGAGCATCTAAGCTCACCCCTTTAAATGTTTTAATATTTTCCAGGATGTGAAGAAGTATTTTATGAATGACCTGCAGGGATAGTCAGAAGAGGATATGAGTGTGGACTATGAAGAATTTGTTATTAGTTTTTCACTTTATGATGTAATGTAACATTTATGAATGTATCTAGTGTTTCCAAGTCTACTAAACTAATCGGCCTTTAGAGACATGATCTTTTGTGATCATGCCAATGTTACGAAGTAACACACCAACTCTGGGTAACTGGGGTCGGGGCTTTACAGTTGGTATCAGAGGTAGTTTAGTACTAACCTGGGAAGCTAGACTTAGATAAACTCTGATTAGAGCACATAGTCCAAAGATAGACTTTGAAGATTAGTATAGAAGAACTTCCTATAATTTTGGTATTATAGAGATGTTGTGAGTATTACGAGCAATACATCCCTGTCTGGATACGAGCAGGTAGAGGCGGCTCTGGCACAAATGTACCTAGGGGTAAAACCCGAAAACACCGCTTTGAGCTAGACTCGAACGAGAACTGCTGCACGACAACGGGCCTTGCTGCACTCCTCGTTACGACACTCCCGGGGGATATGCTTGGGATAATTTTCATTTTCTTTACAAACCACTATGAAGGGTTATGAGTATATACTTCCTTAAAGAAAATTTTTTTTATGATTATGGATTATATCCATAAATAGTTCAATTTATGTTAAGTATTTTACATGTATGGAATTGTGTATTTTGATTCGTAAACTAATCTAGTTTATGCCATTGTTTAGAAATGGTGCCTAGTGGATGGAATGGAAACCATATCAATGCACGCACTCCGTTTAGAGATTTTCCTCCTGCCCAAGATAATTATTATGGATCTGGAGATACAACTGGTGCTGATCAACTTATTAACATACTGGGACAACTCACTCAGGTTATTAATAATAACCTTACTCATATGGAGCACCCTAATCCGCAACGTGGAGGATAAATGTTAGACCGCTTCATGTGGCAACAACCGCCAATATTTAATGGGGGTAAAAATCCATTAGTAGCTGAGCAATGGATAAACTCCTTAGAGAAAATATTCCATGCCTTGGGGAGTAGCAAAAGGGAGAAGGTTATCATGGCAGTTTACCGCCTCACTAGAGATGCCGATCAATGGTGGTCATTGATTCAAAACACAAAGGAAGATGAAGAAGTATCAAGTATGGAATGGAGAGAGTTCAAAGATCTTTTCTTAGAAAAATAATTTCCACATGACCATCGAGCAGATATGGAAAGGCAATTTCTGAGTCTGAGACAAAAGGAGGATGAGAATGTCGCAAATTATGAGGCTAACTTTACAAGGTTAGCGAGGCATGCAGCAGATTATATACGTAACCCAAGAAGTAAGATTGATCGTTTCGTTGATGGGTTAAAACCATTTCTTCCTCGAGAATTAGTCTCACAAACCTTCTCATCGTATGAAGATATTGTCTCATGTGCTATCAAGACGGAAAAGGAATTCTCTAAGTCTTATGACAACAATGTAAAGCAAGAGAAGAAGAGAATGGTGGAACAAGAGACAAATAAAGGGAAAAAGGGAAAGAAGGATTTTCCATTATGCGATAATTGTGGGAAGAATCACCCTGGTACTTGCCAAAAAGGAATGAGAGTTTGTTATAAATGTGGAGAAAAAGGTCACCAGGCTCGTGATTGCAAGGGAAAGAAAGTGGCTACCAATTTCAAATGCTAAAATTGTAGGGAAATGGGGCATTATGCAAATTAATGTCCTAAGCGTCAGGGAAACTTACCTCAGAAAAGGCCAAGGGATCAAGGACAATCTTATGCTGTTACTACAGTTGAAGCGGAATAATTAATGTATCGGTGCTTTTGGACACAAGGATTATATACTGGTTATAAGGATAATGTGATATATATAAGGATTGTACTGCAGTACTTGTTGTTTTCAATAAGGTTTTAATATGATGAAGGTAATCATATTTTTAGTATGTGACAATAAGAAAAACTTTACTTTGTTTGGGGAATCTGATGTTACAATTGATTTTGGAATTTAGATACCTTTTAGAAAAAGTCTGGACAGAGGTATTTTGGATATCTATATAGGTTGGAATAGATGAAGTTGAACCTTGTATAGTATTGTTTAAGGTTAAACCATTTATGAAGATAATTTTTGGAATATTATAATACTATAGTTGTAGGAAAAGGACAACCTGCAGGGTGGGGCATAACCCGTCGCGTCGGACAAAGCTGCAGGAATCGAACCCACAACCAAAGTGCGACATGCCTTATTACCTACCACTAGCCTACAGGAAGTCCCTGGTTATTACAAAATAGTTTTACTAATCTAAATGGTATGTTTTAATATTTGGAACCTTATACAATTAGGATAAATAGAATATTTTTGAGTTCTATTACCTTTTAGAGTGAAAGATGGGTTTGTGGTAAAAAAAAAATTTATGAATGAAAGTCTACATGACAAGTATGTATATTCCCTCGCGTTCTTAGTAAATCTCCTAAATAAACTCCTCAACATGATCAATGTTAACATAAAACAAAAACGTTTTCGGTTAACTTTTCCAACTGGGGATTCAATGATTGTTTAACCAATCACAAGTTTGTGATTTTCTTGTGGTTAACTTTCTCCTAATCCAGTTTTCTAAAACTCTCCATCAGACCTTGATGGTTTGTTTTCTTCCATATCCATATTTTCATAGAATCCTAGTATGGGCTATCTCGGTGACCTTTGTACTTATCTTTCTTTCTTTTAAAGTTATATTTTTATTAACCTTGTTTTCGATGTGGGTTTTCCACAAAGGTATTTTCTATTCTCAAACTTTTATTTTCAAAGAAAAATTTCAAATTGCGAGGATGCAATTTATTGAAGGAGGGTAGAATGTAACACCCCGAGCTTTCACAATACGCCTCTCTTTCAATAATGCAATAGCTTGCATTTTACGCAAGTTCGAGTTCTAACACACCGCGACTAATCAAAATAGCCATTATGAATAGTAATACCCACTTTTTGAAATTATATATATTTTATATTTCTAAATGGAAATCATTTTTGGATTCGGAATATCAATTATAGCTTAGGGTGAAATTTTGGCATTGTTCTGAAAAACTTCAATTTTTGATGAATAGTGAAACCACTAAGTGGTAGTTAAAAAAACTGATTTTTCATTTAAATGAAACATTACCACTTCTGTGATTTGATTTTCAAAAATCCGACATACATGGTTGTCTTTAGGATGTAAATTGTGGTTCAATGGGATTATAATAATTTTTTGGTGAATAGTAACTTTTAAGTTTAATTAATCGCGATTAAAGGTAATTAGTGAAATTTAAGGTAAAAATGATATTATAAAAATATGAAAATACCTTTACACTTGTCCTACCCCTATTGGATGTGTCATGGAAGAACAAGAAAATCCATGGGTCAACTTGGGGACCCCATGGAGCCACTTTGGTTGGAAAATGACATAAATAACTTTTATTTAAATTTAAAATAAAAATGTCACAAACATAAGTTTTTTTACTAAAACAATTTTTAAATGGGGTTATACAAGTCATATTTTTGACTATAAATATTAATTATAAATATAAAAAGATTTCCTACATCATGATAGTTTTTTTATAATTTTTTGACATTAAATAAATTAAATTATTAATGACACCATGATGATGCAGCGATTACCTCATTAATTAATGATTTAAATAAAATGAAAAGATAATGTAAAATCCAAGCATTAAACTTGCCCAAAGCCTATTGTATGAGAATATTTCTAACCCTTATCATCTTATCCTCGAATTATATAAGTGTGGGACCTTTAGAATCTGAAAAGCATTGTATAATAAAGTAACATTTTATTACATTCCAAGAATGCCCCTCCTCTCCACTTATAAAAGGCCCCCACCACTACCAACTTACCCACACTTTCAAAGCCTTTTTGTTCGTCCAAACTCTGCCCAAATACTCTCCCAACTTCCCTCCCTTACTCCTAGAAGCCTCACCTTGGGCAGAAGTCTTCTCAAAGAGACCTTGGGTTCAAATCAAAAGAGTTACCCGATTTTTAGGTAATGTCTTCTCTTATGTTGTTTTGTATTATTTTTCTTCTCCAACCCCTTAAAATCTTTTTATTCCTTTCTTTTGTAACAACACCAGTATCCTCAATATACTAGGATGTTTTTATAATGATTATTCGAGCTACACTTACACACACCTACATCTAATGGTTAAAAAACATACGGTTTCTGTGGATGACGAATTTCTGCCTCACGAAACGATGATTGTTCAACACTCATAAAAAACCTTCAAAGGTGGACATTAAGATGTAACTATATTTATAAATGATATATAATATGTTTATGTTTTACTTAAGGTTTTGTATTTTTCATTTATGGCATACCTTTATTGTTTCCATTATGGGTAAACCTGATATTTTCATTTTAGGAAGTGCGGACTACCGCCCCCTCAAAGTGATTTGAATCGTTAATACCATATGTGGGATGTATAAAGGATGGAGTAAATGATATTATATATGATATTATACTGGAATTATAATATAACTTTATATCATTATGATTTCATTAAATACTAAATAGAAATGAAAGTAGCGTTCATGCGTACGTACGGCTTACCGTCTCCATGAACGGTGCATTTCATTTCTTACCTCTAAACGTTATGGAATATTATAAATGCATGTATATACTGGATATATATGAGATATATGATATCTATATCATGAATATAATTCTGGATATAATGGATATATCACCACATGAACAACTTGTAATTATAAGAATTTTATTTTTGACTCAAGTACCTAAGATCGACAAAATGACCGTTATTAGCTTAAATAATTACATAATGTTCATAACATGGTAATAAGTGATATAAAAGGGATAATGAACTTGAAAAATGTTCTTAAAAAATTATAAATTAACTCTAGTTTATTATTCAGGAGGTTAAAGAACGTTCGAGTCAAGACAGGACACAAGGTAAGGGAACTTCTTAACCCAATTTCCATTCTTTGGGTTAATCTCCTACTTTCAAATTACGTCATGATATTATTATGTCCAATCTTGTAGTTGTACTTTCTTTATGTGTAATTATAGTGAATACACATAATAGATCTATTTTATTTAAAAAATTATCTTTGTAAGGGACTTCACCTCAATCTCCTTTCATTGAGGCATATTTGGTTTTATACACAACTTTCTTTTATATGGTGTATAAAACCCTTTGACTTTTAAGTTTATTCAAAAGGAATCTTTTTATACGAAGAATTTACTAAATGAAAAAAGGGATTTTTTTTGTCGTACGTATGCGGCGACAACGACTTCTCCACCGCCGTGACCATTATTTGAGTTTCGGCTTCCTCTACAAGCCATACCTTTTTTTAAAAGAAAAATAAATACCATGTTTTACCTTTCCTTTATTTTGGTATTGAAAATGGTTTTGAAAGTGTTTTAATTATATCAATGTGTTTTATTGATATCTTGTGATTGAAATGTGGAAATGTTATGTTTCCTTTATGCATGTTTTATGTGATATGATTATGTTATGGTTTATGATATGTTTAAACCTATTCATATGAGAAATGCATTGGACTTAATAAGTGACGGGTGGAGCCCGCTATAGCTCCTCGATGCATCGGTAGGTCTCATGAGACAAAATAGTGTCTTGGCACGAGGCCTTGACAAAATCTTATTTGTGGTCTTTGCACGAGGCCTTGGCCACGTGGTTATGTTAGTATGGCATTATACATTCCATCATTATGAAAGTGGTTATTAATATTGCATGTGATTATTCGACCAGTAGAATATCCATGTGAAGAAGTAAATGGAATTATCTCATTTTACTTTTTCCATATTATGTTGAATTTCAAGTTCAAAAGGCTTTTGTTTTAGTTATACATTGCCTTAAATGTTTATGTTTATTGATGAAAGAATCCGCTATATTGTTATCCTTACTGAGCATCTGAGCTCACCCCTTTCAATGTTTTAATATTTTCCAGGATGTGAAGAAGTATTTTATGAATGACCTGCAGGGATAGTCAGAAGAGGATATGAGTGTGGACTATGAAGACTTTGTTATTAGTTTTTCACTTTATTATGTAATGTAACATTTATGAATGTATCTAGTGTTTCCAAGGCTACTAAACTAATCGGTCTTTCGAGACTTGATCTTTTGTGATCATGCCAATGTTACGAAGTAACGCACCGACTCTGGGTAACTGGGGTCGGGGCTTTACATCATTGATATCCAACTCCCCCAAGTTAAGGACGTGTGAGTCAACATGTATATACTAACAAAGATGAGATACATGTAAGATTTTTTGGATCCTCTCCAGTGGTGGAGGTAATTCCAGCTGATATTATACCTTGCCAACTCACCTCAACACCTCGAAGGGTCTGATAAACCTAAGAGAAAGCTTACTCCCCATACCGAACTTCTGTTGTCCACACGAATGGGAGACCTTTAAGAACACATGGTCCCCATCCTAAAACTCCAAAGGTCTCCTCCTATGATCGGAATACGACTTATTCCATTCCTGAGCCACCTTTATCCTCTCATGCACAAGCTAAACCTTATCCGTCATTCTTTGCACCACCTCTGGGCCAAGAACACCTACCTTCACAACCTCTATACAGCACATGGGTGAATGAAATGGTCTTCCATAAAAGGATTAAAATGGTTCCTTGACAATGGTAGAGTGATATCTATTGTTGTAGGAAAACTCATTCAGAGGCAAGTGTCGTTTCCACAATCCACCGAAGTCCAGAACACACGCTCACAACATATCCTCTATAATCTAGATAGTCCTCTCAGTCTGCCCATCCGTCTGAGGGTGGAAAGCAGTTCTCATGCATAGCTGGGTGCCAAAATCATATTGCAATCCTTTCTAGAACCATGATGTAAAGTGTGTATCCCAATCCAAAATGATGGTTCATGGAACTCCGTGCAGCAGCATAACTTCACCCACAAATTTTTGTGCTGAGGAATCCACTGCACTCAACTCTTTAATCGTTAATAAGTGAGCCGATTTCATCAATCGGTCCACCACTACCCAGATTGCATCACAACCTCTTTCATACATTGGTATTCCCATGATGAAATCCATTGAGAAATTATCCCACTTCCACTCGGAATCATCCAAGGGATGAAAAAGACCACTGAGAACACGATGTTCAACATTCACTTGCTGACACATGAGGCACTTTTCCACAAACTCCCCCATTGGCCGTTACACTCTGGGACACCAAAACTAACCTCTCAGGCCCTAATACATCTTGAAGACTTCTGGATGTACTACTAGGGGTGAGTTATGGAACTCACCAATATCTCCCTCATGCATCACCACCAAGAAAAAAAACATCCTGTGGAAAATAATCTGATTTCGACTATCCTCCAACCATCTATCCAGCACATCAACCTGGCTAACGCAATCAGACATCACTTTAGCATCTATGTCTCCCCACTGAGTTTTTTATTCCTACCATACTAAGGATGAATACACTACATCTGAAATAAACAACCTCTTCCATCCTCCATTCTTATGCCCAAATGTAAAGTATCCAACTCCACCGTTACTTCCTAAGTGTCTGCTAACTCCCAAACCACATACCTATATGACTTCCTACTCAAGGAATCGGCCACCACATTCCCCTTTCCCTAGGTTTAAGAGATCTTGAAGTCCTAGTCATAAAGAAACTCCATCCACCTCATCTACCGTAAGTTCAGGTCTCGCTGGGGGAAGACATACCTCAAGCTCTTCTGATTTGTGAAGACCACGAAGCATTCCCTAATGAGGCAATGAAATCAAAACTTCAATGCTAACACCACTTCTACAAGCTACAGGTCATGGGTGGAATAGTTAAGTTAGTGAGGATGTAACTACCTAGAACCATAAGAGATCACTCCCCACTTCTACATCATCCCACACCCCAAACCTGGACTAGAAGAATCACAGAACACATCAAACGTTACCCCTTCCTCTGAAAACCCTAGCACTGGGGCACTGACCTTCTTCCCCTTTAGATAACTGAATGCTTCCTAGCACTTCTCACTCCATATGAAAGCCTAGTATTTCCTGGTCAAGGCCGTTAAAGGGGATGCAACTCGAGAGAATTTGGGTACAAACCTTTAGTACTAAGCTTCTAGTACCATGAAACTATGAACATATACCACGTTCTTGGGTGTTCCCAAAGAAACAACTAGCTTGACCTTCAACAATTCCACTACAATCCCCTACTGGTACACCATGTGTCCAGGTAAGTGCACCTCTTGTGTCTATAACTTTCCCTTAGACAAATTCCCATAGAGCTGGTGGTGTCGGAAGACCTATAAAACTATCCCTGGATACTCCACATGATCCTCCTATGATATTGAAAGAATCAGGATTTTGTCAATGAACTTCACCACAAACCAATCAAGATACTCATAGAAAATAGAGTTCATGAGCCCCATGAACCCAGCTAGTGTGTTTGTAATGCTGAACGACATGACCACGAACTCAAAGTTCCCATACCTGCATCTAAAAGTAGTGTTCGAGATGTCTCCCTCCTTCAACCTCAACTGGTGATAGCTAGACCACATGTTGATATTAGAGAAACAACCTCCTCCCTTCAACTAGTAAAAAAGTCATCGATCCTTGGGAGGGGGTAACTATTCTTAACAGTCACCGGATTTAGTCTTCGGTAGTCTATGCATAACCTAAGACCATCATCTTCTTTCCTAGAGATAAAGATTGTAAAACCCAATGGTGAATGCTTGGTTGGATAAAACCTTTCTTCATTAGATCATCAACCTGAATCCGCAACTCCTACAACTCAGAAGGCACCATCTAATAGGGAACCATCAAAATCAGATGGGCACTAGGTTGTAAGTCTATCCTGAACTCGAAATCTCATCAAGGAGGTAGAGTCATAACATATTCAAGGAATACGTATAGGAAATCACTAAGAATCCAAAAAATATCCACCATCTCTATATCTGCCGATTCCACTGACAACTCAGCTAACAAGGAAGCAAGGGGAACCACACACTGGCTACCCTCCTAGAAACCCCGCTTGCTAATAAAAGCTACATGCTAGCTGACCATACATAAGAACATGATACTTCTATAGAAAAAGTTGATAACAACATTCGTGGAAAATAGTTAGTTGATTCCCAGAATGAAATCATATGGATGCATTTGTAGTAGAAAAAGATCCCTACTAGACTGATGTGACCCTAATATCAGTCTATATCCTCAACAAACATTGAACAAGCTGGTCTGACCTCCAATTTGCGTACTCAACATTAGGGGAATATAGAGTCTCTTTACATCTATCTCCAAGTCATCGGATAGACAGAGTTCAAAAAAGGAGTGTGAAGCTCCTAAATCAAAAAGGCACAAACTAGAGTACTAAACAAGCTGATCATACCTCGAAAGACCTCCAACACTACTAGAACTACAGCCTTTGCGGTGTGAAACTACCCACAACCAACTCCTCTGCCCCTCGGCTATTGAACAACTTTCTGACCATGCCCAGGTTGAGGTCCTTGAGGAGCACCCAAAGGTTGGACTCCTCCAACATCATCTGCCATCGGTGGAGTAGGAGCTCACTACCCATGATGCTGCTGCTGCTGAAAAGGCCTGGCCAGAAATTGGGGCTACGGAGGTGGGCACTGAATCTTCTCACCCCCACTATACTGCACTATTTTGGGAATTGATTCTGAAGGTTCCTACAACTTCCATAGGAAAATCACCTCAACCCTAGGATTGTGGAGATATGGAAAGGACTGGGAGATCAGAACTTGAACATCTAGCACCTTCTCCCTACCAGCCGAAACCTAGAGGGCTCTGATGCTAGAGGCCTACTACTGGAGGGCTTCCCCTTTGATAAAGTTAACTAGATCCCCTCTCACAACACACCTATCATTGTGTGCATCCTCTCCACCACCACATATTTCTTCTAAACCTCCAATTATATCAGTAGAGTGAAGGGAGTAACAACATACAAGAGGGAAGTTTAGAGTGCCTCTTCTAAGTGCCTTTCCCATGACTCCTCATCCGGGAAGAGGTCTGGAGCCAAACAAAGGAGATCCTTGAACTCGATCCCCGAATCCCTTACTGTCATACTCCCTCGCTGAAGGGAGAGCATCTCCATCCTCTTTTCATCTTTCATCATGGAAGAAATTAATTCCCCATGGAACTACTTCTTGAAATCAGTCCACAAAACTTCAGATTCTTTCTCCTCCCCGAGATGGAGCGTCCACCACTAACACACTTTACCCATATCTAGATGATGTCCAGAGGAACCCAGTACACCTTCGGAGCTTGGATCAAGCTAAAAGCGATCACCAGATCCTCGAGCCAGCCCTCCGTCTCCATGTCCGAGACGTTTCCCTCATTATTTCTGAGAGTCTACTGATGAAAGGCATGAATAATCTTCTGCTACTGGTTATCCTCCACCTCTCAATGTTCCATCTGCTGATCAACCGGATTAGCCTACAGGGCCTTTATCGACTGAGCTACTCATAGACGTCATCTGGGTGCCATAGCTGCAAGTTAAACAAGGAATACCTAATCCCAAGTAGTTTAGAAGATTCCGTTTTAAATTTAATGAAATTTTTTATTTATTTCAAATTCCCAAAACCCCCAAGACACACAAAAAAACAAGTTATTATAATGCATGTATGTTTCCAAGGGTCTCTACCCTATAATACATGTAGCCTCATTTGGCCGTTCGGTAGGACCAGAGTCCTTGCATCAGATCATGGGGGCCCTAAAATCCAATATCCTAGATGGTCTTCCCTGGCCTATTTCACTCACAAGATTTCCTAACACTGTTGACCTACTATCCCATGTAATCCCCACTATGCCGAATCCCAAACTCTATTTTATCTCTCAACCAACCTTGCATTTGATACAATTTTTTCACAATGCACCTTCACCAAGACAAGGGAAGGGACAAGAAATTCCAGACCCTTCCTTATTCTAGTTAAAAGAGAGATAATGACCCTCGAGTACCACCTCCAATAGGCCCCAGAGTGGCGACTGGAACCAATGGAATAAAATCTATAGTAATATGGAAGGCATTACCATTTTTATAGAACAAGATCAGGAGATAAGATGGTAAATCCCAAACAACTCCAAAAATTGAAAGTAAAAGTAAATCCAAATATCTATTCCCCTATGCATATTCAAAATAAAATGATACAAATGAAAAGAAAACTCTGATGAAAAGTACCAAAATAAATAAATGAAGCAACGAAAACTCCCAATGCCAGAGTTAGTAAGGTCCGACATGGTCCTCAAAGTCCTCCTAGTTACCTGAAAGAAATTTTATATAAGTTGGGTTGAGTATACAGGTATAATCAGCAGGGAAAAATAAAATCTCTTATGCACATGTGGGGAGGAATTCTGATGCCTTGTGAGAAATTGAGATAATGAAAGCACCTAGTAAGGAAACTATCCACCCAGCCTCACCAAGGGACACTACCCAAATAACACAAGTCTGATAAAGTAATAGTAATCGAAAATTGATATTTGGGTACCCCACATCGCTTTCCCACTAGTTATTTTGTATATCCTATGCATCAGACCTCCCCCACAGTTTCCACTACAGTCTCACTACCACCCCAAAAACAACCTTATGGGCCACCAAAACCACGCATACCACCTGCATACACCTAAGGTACCACAACAACACCTAACCACACCCACATAAACCTAGTCTACAATAACAACCACTACACATAATAACACATGGGCCAGAAAAACCACTACCACACCTAAAGATACTTGGGACAAAACAACCAACTCCATGCCCAAAGACACCTGAGCCACATCCCGAAGACACTCGGGAAACAAACCTGCCTGCACAAACCTGAGCAAACCACCACAACAGACCCTACCCGAAGATTCTTTGGCCATAATGAAACATAGGTCATCACAGATTTCCCAAAGAGTCTTAGGACACCTATGAGAGGGGGAAAAAGGAGCTAATAACCATCCACTCTTAGGAATGTTGGGAAAACACCCTCCCCCATGAAATGGGGGTGTTCGACACAATGTCCTCAACATGGGTGGGGTGCATAAAGAAACTTAATAACAAAATATTATACATATAGGTACTCAATCACTCATACCAACTTAAGGGTTATGAAATAGAAAACCAACCCATAAACAACCACTTTTTCTGTTATCACTACATTCACAAATAAAAAATAGCCACAACCAGAGCACAACCCATTTCTGGAAATCAATTCCACTGTTATACCCATTCTCATTATCATGTTCAAGTAATTCCATTTTAACATTCCTCCACTACTAGGAATCTAACAGGCACAACCACAAGGAAAAATGAAAACTAAAGGAAAAATGACCAAGAAGACATTTAAGCATTCACAGCCCATTCTATTGTGAATTTACAACATCAAAAGGGATCCAAGAGATCCCTATAATTACTGGAACCAAACTAAGCCCCAAAGTACCGGCTCCACGTGGCCCTAGATTAAAAAAACAGCAACCACACAACCAGAGAATCCATCACCCCCTTTATGTCACCCCAAAAACATTAAACACAATAGCCATACATCTTATCAATATAGAGAAAGAGAGTTTTCATATTTAGCCAACAATATCAATTATGCCCCTTATTTCCATTTGGTTAATCAGGGTGATCACACAGGGGTTCTTATTCATCAATCATCCATTTAATCAACCATGTTATTGTGATTAACCATCTTCCATGTTAGAGAAATTCATTAAAAAGATTATCCGAAAAAATAGAGGTTTGTTAGTGCCCAAGAAAATACCACAAACAACCAAGATTTTCCATGGACATAAACCCATACAATTCATAGCATAAAAACACAGTTATACCACAACATAATCATAAACTTCACCATCACATAATTATTTAAACGCCCATTTATTATCATCCTTAAATTTGGTTTCATCTTTTTCCCAAAGGATCAACATCATACCCACCCCACATGATGAACAGTAAAGAGAAACAAAGGAAGAAACCCTATTCGAATGATCAAGGATCAAAGTTTTCTCCTTGCACCAATGACTGGGGATGGAATGAATCACAGAAAAAAGAAAAATCAAAGGTTGAGTGGGAAGGGATCTAGCATGGGAACATGATTAGTCTCTCTAGGAAGTCTCGAGGTGCACTAAGAGATATGGAAATGAAGAAGGAAGATAGGAACTCGGCTTTAAAAGAAGCCATATCCTAAAATTAGGGAGATGCTTTCAATGTAATTAAAAGTCATTTCTAGGCTCGACCACGAGGGTCGACAGTTTCAAACATTGGGATTAATTGATATTTAATAATTCACCTTATAGATAGTTGATATAATGACTATGAGTTAATTTATTTCCTTTAAAAGGAGAAAAAACGTATCATGGGAGAAATTGGAAAAGACATGAGATTTGTAAAACACGAAAATGGGTGAGACACTGATTAAAATTCACATGTTTTGGTAAAATAATGGTCTCCCCACTCCTAAGGTATTTGAGACACCATTTATGGGATTAAAATGACCTTAAACCGCTTTAAAAGAGGCCTTCAAAACACTTTTACTTCAAAAGATACGTTACTAGAGTGAAACTGGAATGTACTGTAGAAACTAGAAACGACTCACTATTGGGTGAGTCACCATCACCCAAGAACCATCGCCATGGCACTGTTGCCCTAGCATTGTCAGCCTGGCACCGCTGCCCTAGCACTGTCGCCCTTGCACTGTCACCCTAGCACCATCGCTGATTGGTGCCACTAACGACCCATCGGTGCCACCGATGCCCATCAGTGGCACTGATGGTCCAACCTGAAAATTTGGAAAACTCCTTAATGAGTCATCGATTGTCCCCAGGATGCCCCAAACACTATAATTTGGAAAAGTAACGGACCAGGAGGGTCCGAGCCATTACAACATTATATGCAAAACTTTCTAATAGGTGAACAATGTCCCACATAAGTGATATCTCACTTCGAACATTCGTTCAGTCTGGAAGTAATTAACATATAATGTTGTGCCACTGATCGGTTGTTCTAGCAGTGAGGTTTGACACCCACAACACTACATACACACATATTGGGATGGGCTGACCCACCTGACCCTTTGAGCGCCTATGAGTGAACCCTATTGGAACTATGCCTATACTCCACCGTGGGCTTATACATGGACCAAAACATAAGATTTTTCCTATATAAGAATTTGGTTCCTCTACCGCTATAGGAATTACATTGTTGGATTCCACTACAAGTGGTCAAGGGGTCCCTCATTTTTCCCATGCTTGGTGACATTTATTTTAACTAGTTAAATCTTTAAACCATTTAAAGAAAATTAAAATACCAAAATAATAATAATTTAGTATATAATTAATCAACATTTTAATATTTTTATTCTTAACATAATTATGTTTATTAAAATTTTCACAAAAGGTTTTAATACCAATTATTAATAAAAATTATTATTTTTTTCGATATAAATACTATACTTTGTAAATGCTTAATTAAAAAATACAATTTAATGATGATTTGAAATATTTTTTAACTATAATAAGATATTTAAAATTAATAGTGTTATAATATTTTGAAAACTATAATTTCTCTAATCGAAATAAAAATTCTTCTAAAATATTTACTAATCACCTGTGATAAAAAGTAGGTTTTAAAAAATATTAAACACATTCAAACATTTATGTTCTCACTGAAGATTACTATATTTATTTATTTTTATTTTAATTTTTTTTTATTAAAATAACACTAAATTAGTACTTATAGAGATTATTAGTACTATTTAGTTATACATATAATTTAATAAAAATTATCAAAAATGGATTTTGAAGGAATTTAAAAATATATTTTAATAGAATAGTATTTCATGTAAAATAGTAATACATCAAAAAAATATTGAAAACATGAGGGGTTAAAAACTATAAATTTTATAACAAAAAAAATTTAATTTTTAAAAAAGAATCCTATATTTTTAAATATCAACTTAAAATATATTTTAGCTTGACTTAGAAATGTACATTTAATTTAAAAATTATAAATGTATAGAAATATTAAAAAATTTATCAATAAAAAAACCATTTCGAGGAAAATATAAGTAATATTTTATAATTTTAATATATTATAATCAAATTTTATTTTTAAATATAGAAAATAACCCAGTTTCATAAATTTTTATATTCAAATATTTATTTGTTTGTTTTAAAAAAATAAAAAATCTATTCATGAAACTTTGATTAAAGAATAATATGTTTAAATTCATTTTATTTTCCTTCTCACTCTCATATAGGAATTTTATCCTCATTATTCATTCATCATACTTAGATAATTTCGGAATTTTTCTCTTCAGAACATGGAAAATTAGAAACATAAACATCTCATTCATAAAATATCAACTTTTTCTCCAATTTTTTTCTTTATAACATGAACCCTTATTAAAAATATCATACTTAATACCTTCATTCATAACATAGGTAAAGAAAAAATAAGATAAGGGTGATCTATGATTCATAGTATGGGTTAACAAGGGAGATGTCAATGATAATATAAGCATTACATGAGAAAAATAGTATAAGAAGATGATCAAGACATTTGAAAACCATAACTTACATATAATAGATCATATTTTTATGTCATGGAATAAAAATTTAAATTTCATAAGACATGAATTAAAAAGTATTTAATGGTCATGATTCATGAGATAATAACACAGACATAAGACATATAATTTTGGAATATACATAATCATATAAAATCATTTCCTTAGTAGTCAATGCTCAATTATAATGGTATCATAGTGGAATTGGTTCACTCCCCAAACCATAATAGTAGTAAATGTTCACTCCAAAGTCTCGTATAGTTCATATTGTCCCTTAATGAACCTAGTTCACTCCGCATTCTAGACTTGTTTATCTCATGAGATATCAATCATTACCAAATTCATTGGAGTGATATATAGGTCCCACCCATCACATAATGAAAATTATACATATGTTTTCCAAAAGATTATAAATTATTCATCATATCAAAACACATGAAAACAAATTGGTTTCATACACATTTCATCATAACATAACCTATTGAAAGGAAATGGGTTATATAAGCATTTCATCATAACATAACCTATAAAAATTAAGTGGGTTTCCTAGAGATTTCTTATTTTAATCAAAAAAATAAACTATATAGAGAAATAATAAGGATGTTAAAATTGGAAAATTTCCCACAAAAAACATAAGTAATATCAAATAATGTAATCTTAGATGAAAAATAATTTTGAAATATCCATTAGAATAATTCTTGATGAAAATAAGCTTTCCATTTGAAAACATTTATTTTTTTAATGATACAAGATAATAAAGGAAAACATTTTATTTGAAAATAACCTCATAAAATTATAATTTAATATTAAAAAAAATTATTCCTGAATTCTATAAAAAAAATTCATGCCATATAATTTTAAAAAACATTCCGTCTATATTTTTGTTGAAAAAGTCAAAAAGTACCTTGTTTGGAAGATAAAAATATATTCTTATCATACAACTTGTTCAAAAATAAAAAATGAGTAAAAATGACTTTAAAAAATTATAGTGGAATGTTTGAAACATTTTTTATAAAAAATGTATATATTATATAAATATTCCCCAGTGGATACTTAAACATAAAAAATATTTTATGTTGATGATATTGTGAAATAAACTCTTACCACGAGTTCACCTTACATCGAAATCACTCTAACATCTTGTATAATAAATTTAAATTTACTATAATTATATGAAAGAGTCATTTTAACACTTAAAATATACTATTTAAACCCTTTATAACTTTTTAAAATCCCATTTTCCTAAAATAATTTATCATAATTATTATTTTTGGGTGTTGACTATTTCGTTTACTATAAGTATACCAATTTAGTAGTTTTGATCCTTGTACATTTATCTTGGTTAAGAAATATTTAGAATATTTATAAAGATATAAATATTATATATATTCATTATATACATATTTATATTTATCCATAAAATTTAGAGATAAAAAAATAAATTACACTGTACACGGAGATGGTAGGATATGTGTAGGCATTAACTCTGATTTCATTTTTCAAAGGATGGAACAAAATAATGGTAAATATTAAATAACCTTTGAAATATTATTATTATATCTTATATATCATATATATTAAAAAAATCATATTCATTAACATAAAAGTAAAATATAATTGGAAAACAAACCAAATTGCTTTGTGGAGGAGGTAGTCCACACATACGCACACATGACATTACCATTTTTCAAAATATTGAATGGTAAGAAGGTAGGATAGATATTATTGTTATTAAAAAAGTATAATTGTTTCACTAATATCATCTATAAACATTAAAATCAGCATAATACCCATACATAAAATATGGCGATGAAAAATTAATTGTATCGCTAAGTGGAGACAGTAGGCGTACACACACATGCACGTTATATTCATTTATTGTTTGATGGAAAATAGGGTGTATAATAGGTGTTTTAATAATCATAATAATATTTAATAATATTGAGCATAATTAATTTTTTATTTTATGATAAAAATATATTTTAATAAGAGGTAAATAAGAGTAGAAAATAAAGTTATCGGGTTAGAGGATTACCTCTTCTTTGAGAATAATCCGTTAGATATCCTGTAAAGGGTTCTAGGGTTGGTATTTTTGGAATAATGTAACCTCTATAATGTGAATATATAAGTTTATAAGGTAAATTGGAATATTTTAGTCAAGGAATAAGGCTAAAAGTGGTGTGGCTAAATGAGGGAGGATGTTCCCTTTTATAATTGAGGTGAGGGACACTTTGAATTTCTCAAAAGATTAAATTACAATAAATTAATTCTCAATAAAATTTCCTCAAAATGGAAATTTATTAGAATCTAAGGTAGTATAGGATTTTAATCCCATAAACCAATTGAATTAAGACATGTTTTAGTGTAATTTTAAGCATTATCATTTTTATTAACCCTTAGTTAACCAATTGTAATTTAAACTATGGGAACACATTTTTCAATATTAAAGGGGTGTAATTTTTATTTATAGGGTAAAAATTATCCCATAAATGGAAAATTTATGAACTTATAGACTATATAATATTCACCTTGTATTATTTTAATTATTTTAATTATTTTTAAATAATTTGATAAATTATTATTTTATTAAAATATTAATATTGTCATTTTTGACACTATTCATTTAATTTAAATTGAAACACATCAAGATAAAATTGGAACTCAAATAATATTATTTAAAACCTCCCAAATATTTCATATTTATCTAAAAAATTCATGTTTCATTTTAAATCATTAAAAATATATCAAGTTGAATGTTTTTAATATAATTTATTAATTTTTTTTAAATGGAGACATACTACATCAGTATTGCATACAACATTATGGTCATTATATTGTTAATAAAAATTAAAAAATATAAAATAATGAACAAAATTTTATGAATATAAAAATAAATAGTTATATTTGTTCATAATACAGTTTTTTCCCTATGTGTACACATAAGGGATATTAAAACAGAGTTACTTTTTGTAACTTATATTGATTTAAATAATATATAAGTCATTTTCAGGGAACATAATCCCTTAAACTACTCAATTTTGAGACTAAGGGGTTAATGATCAAATTAATTTCATCTAATAATAATTTGGATGAATAATTATAGCCTCATCATTTATTTTTTATCTATAATAACTTTATTTACCCTTTACTAAGGTGATAAATTTTTTCGCAATTACTATTCCTATTGAAAAAAGGGACATATTTACAAAAATTAAACCCCATATTTATAAATATGTAATTAATTTTATCTAATTCAATTAATATATATTGATCAAATTAATTTTAAATTATGTGCACAAAACATGAAAAAAATTGTTTTTTAGAAAAAAATACCTCTGTAGGCATAAAACATGATTCTTTCTTATCCTATACATAGAATAGTATTTTTTTTTATTTAAAATATTTTATTAACTTAATAATATATAATTTTTATTAGAATCATTCCCTAATAGGGACTAATTTAATTTATTAATATAAAAAATACTTTTCGCGCATAAAATATTTTTTCCAAAAACCTATTTATTTTTCTTTCAAATGATATTATTTTTCATTTATTACCCATTGATAACCATTGTATTAATTTTATACATATATTATCAAACATTTTTACAAATTTAGTTATTCCTATTAATACCCTCTAACCAAATGAAAAGACGAAAACTATTATTTTAAATAATAGTATTTTAATAGTATATTACAGTACATTTGAACACATTATTACATTTAACACAAGATATTATATAAATCATATTATTTAAAGAGAAATATTTCATAATAATATTAGGGTGTTACATGATACCCACTTTAAAATGATTTTTTCTCATGAAATTCCCCACTGTGAAACAAATAGTTGACGATACCTCTAACTCATCATAACCTCAGGTTCCCGCACAGCTTCTTAAAATTGGTGGTTCACCAAAAAATGTCGACCATACGAGTGGTTTTATGTCATAGAAATATCTATCTGTGAACTAGAATCTTGATGGATTTATCTTTATAAGAAATATTTTTCTCCAACGGTACAACATATAAGTCCAATACACGTGAAGGATCAGGTATGCCCTTCATATGGAGAGATACATTAAACACATCATGATGTTGAGAGATATTTGGCGGAAGTGAGAATATATAAGATAACATACCGATATGATCAGGAATTTCAAATGGGGAAATATACATAGGGATTATCTTTCCCTTCTTTTGAAATCTCGTCACCCTCCTCCAAGGGGAAATTCAAGGAAATAACTTATCACTAACTTCGAAATCTAGATCGTACTGACAATTATCAGAATAGATTTTATATTGAATCTAAGATGATTATATATACTGTAGATACCTGAAGCTTGACGTACATAGAAATTACATGACTTTTGAAGAATACTTAGTACATAACAAAAACAGACACACAAGGACCGTAATAGTTTAGTTTCTTTGGAAACTTGGAACGTAATCTTCTAATTATGGTGAAATATCTTCAACATATCCCATAAAGATCTTCCCATTTTTGTTTCCGTTCCTAAAATATTTATTTTAATCCTGGGGGAAAATAAAACATAAAAAGGGTGAGCTCAAATTCTCAGTAAGGGTAAGAATGGATAAAATAAAACATACCATATACATTTGAACTTAAAAAAACATGAACATTTAAAATATTGAGCAACGACATAAAACATGGAAGTACATAAGGTATAGATCATAATGGAACATAAATCATGATAAAATATCATGGGAATAAAACATGTAATTGTGGAATCCATTAAGCACATGTAACGATTTCTATAGTATCCAAGGCATTGCTGCCAAGACCATCATAGTGGACAAAGTCCCTTTATGAATCGAGTTCACTCATCGTTTCAGTACTGTAATACTGAAGCAGATTAACATACCGTTCCAGCCATGTATATCTCATGAGATATAAATCTTTACCCAATGCACTGGAGGGAGATATAGGTCCCACCCATCTCATAATTAAATCATTCTTACTTGTGCCACAAAATAAACATACATCATTCATAAAAACCCAATAAATAAAATGGGTTTCATAAACATCATCCCATCATCACATAATCTATATAAAAGAAATGGATATCATTTCATAATAAGAAAGGTGAAAACATGTAAATCATAGAGACATGATACTTGAAACATACATATATGAAATAATGTCATCTTAGATGGAAAATGGTTTTGAAAAAACACTTGAAATGAATTCTTGAGGAAAATATCCTTTCTTCTTCAAAATAAATTTCATTTCACAAAACATCATGAAATTTTAAAATCAAAAGATTTTGTTTAAAATAGTCATGAAATCTTTTGGAGTAAGCTTCATGAAAATAAGGCTTTATAAAACCGTAAAAATCCATTCGTGCCGTATAAGTTAAAAAAACATTCTTCTCGTACTTTTTCCAGAAAATTCAAAAAAAGTACCTTGTAACGTAAACAAAAGAAAGATTCCTTACATACCATGTAGTAAAAGTAAAAAATGGGTAAAAATGACTTTAAACTGTCATGAAAACATTGTTATAAAATTTGGACATGGATGATAAATATAACCCCAGTAAATACTTACGAATAAACTATCTTGGACAAGAATGAGATTGGAATATTTGTCCCTTACCTTAGGTCTGATTTGCTTCGTAAGTGTCCGAACCTCCTGTATAATGATTTAAATAATGTTATTTACTTATTACGGAATCATATTAATTGTTATGATATCATATATGGTTCACTTATGACTTTATATTACCCGTTCTTTTGTAAATTCCATGTTAAAGAGCGTTTTGGGTAAAATCGTTTCATTTTTCGTCCGTGTTTTAAATTGTAATTATTCATTCGATTACATAGATCATGATTACTTACATCTAGAATTTAAAACATGATTTATATATAATATATATTTAGAATATACATATATATAATGGATCGATAAATGGAAAGAAATACACCGTTCATGGAGACGATAGGTCGTACGTACGCATGAATGCTGATTTCGTTTCCTTATTGAATTGAATGGAATTAAGTATATGACATAAATATATATATAAATATATACAGTAGCATTATTATTTCATATATTTCATGATTACTTATTATATATACTTTATAATCATTCTTGAATGGTTATCATGGAGAGTGAATCTCATCGCGTTGTGGAGACGATATTCCGTACGTACGCACGAGCGATGATATCATTCCCATGATTGTGGAATTGTATTAAAGTGTATGTATAATATTACAGAATCAATATAACTTTAAAATAATCATATATATTCATTACTTTCATCATTATACCCCTCCATGTAAGGGGGTGGTGGAAAATAGATTACACCACGGCGTGGAGACGGTATTCCGTACGTACGCACGCACAGTGATTTCTTTTTCCGTAGGATGGATAGATGGTAAAATATGGTTGTTTAATACATATAATAACATATCAGTATATGAGTGATACTGATGTTATTACTTAATAATGAAACAACCTAAAAAAAGAAGTGTAAGAATAAATAAAGTTGAAAGAATCGGTAATGGACATTACCTCTTCTTTGAAGCGCCTCTTTGAGACCTCCTCTTAGGGCACTAAAATTGGTCTTTGAAGAAGAACAGGACCTCTAGGATGTTTCTAGGGAAGTGGAGAAGATAAATTTTCAGGGGTTGGCCGAGCATGAAGTCTTAAAGAGGTGTGAGGAAGAGAGGGAGGAGGTGCCCTTTTATAAGGGAGGAGAGGGGCACCTCTGGAATAACTAAAAATATTATTTTATTATAAAGTCAAATTCGGTTTTTAATAGCTCTAAATTTATATATTTCAAATATAAGGTGGGTATGGGTCTAAATAATCTCATCAAATATAATTTAGACAAGTTTATATCATTATATTAACATTATATTTTAGTTTTAACTCTTAGTTAATTAGATTGACATTTACCATGTCACTTTGTATTTTTATATTATATAGTTAATAAACTTACCATATATATCCAATATACCCCCAAGTGGTCCATTACTGATACAAATATCATGATATAAGTATCTTGTTCGATCCTTAGATTTTTAGGAATATAATAACAATTAATAATATAATATTTGTTTTAAAAACTATCTTATAACAATTTTGACACTATTTAGTAATTTATTTTTGTAAAAATCATAACAGAATGATTATTTCGAAAAACGTTAATTAAATCACTAATAACATTTCATATTAACATATAAAATTATTTTAATTCATAAAAAGTCACAAATTACATTTATTTGGGTATTTATGACATCAATTATGTCAAAATTTCACTAATAAAATAATTACTGCATCATCATTGTGTCATAAATAAATTAAATTATTTAATGTCTAAAAATTAAAAATTATATATAATTATGTATGAAATCTTTTTAGATTTATAATTAATTTTTATAGTCTAATTTATCTTATGTATAACACTATACTAAAAATGATTTACTTATTAAACTTTGATTTTAACTATTTTAACTCTTCCTTAAATAAATTAATAATAAATGTCCTAATCTAATCCAAGTGGGCCTAAATGGTCATATTTTATTCCTAATGTTGTTTTTGGTAGAATTACACTTATCCAATAGAATTAGGACATGTTTTAGGGTAATAATAATATCATTTTTATCCTTAATTACCCTATTTACTTTTAACCGTGGTAAAAAAAGTAAAAAGTTTCTATTCACCAAAAATTATTTTCATCTCATTGAACCAAATTTTACTTACAGACATCAACCATGTCTCTCAGATTTTTTAAATTCCACTCATAGAAGCGGTAAAATTAAGTTTTATGAAAAATTCATTTTTTTAACTACCACTTAGTGGTTTCACTATTCATCAAAAAATGAAAGTTTCCAAAAAAATACCAAAAATTAGGCCTAAGATATATTTGATATTATGAACTCAAAAATTATGTCTATTTTACCAAATTCAAAACATATTAGTTGCATTAATTAATTTAAAAATTAATTCTCGTCGTCAAAACAAATAGCGTGTTCTTAAGAGATAATAACTATCAAAAGATTGACACTTGTTTATGTCTGGTTTAAATGTGAAATTACATCCAATGACCAAAATTGTATTAAATTGTAAAAATAAATTCTAAATATACTTTAAAAACACTCAAATTAATAATTTATCACTATTAATTACTTCTATTAAAAAGGTTGTTTTTAATTAAAATTTAGTAATTTTCACTATTCATCAGAAAATGAAAGTTATCCGAAAAGTACCAAAATTTCACCCTAAGCTAATTTCGATATTCCGAATCCAAAAATGAAGTCCATTTTAAAAGATAAAATTTATATAATTTCAAAAAGTGGGTATTACTCTTCATAATGGCTAGTTCATAATAATATTATAATAATATCTCTTTTAGTGAAACTCGGTATTGCGTACTACACACGCTATCGAGGAAGGTCGCGATTGCGTGTAATGCAAGGCAAGTCAACGATGTGTATTGTGAAAGATCCTTTTGGTGTATCATACAAAACAAGAAATTAATGAAATTAAAATAAAATATTTTTCATAAAATCTCAGGGTGTTACATTCTACCCCCCTTAAAATGAATTTCACCCTTAAAATTCGTCACAGTTATAAATGGTTTACAACTTGAAAGTTTCTTTAATAGAAACCCACGTCGTAAAAAGGAATACCAAAACTTGTCTTTAAAAAATAAATTATGAAACGTATCAGTTACCCAAATTAACTCATCACTGGGTTTCCATGTAGGAAAACATAGGTGAAAATATGGATATGGAAGAAAAATATAACCATCAAGTTATGATGGAGAGTGGGAGAGAACATGGGTATGAAAAAGCCAACAATCACAAAGTTATAGATTTGTGATGATCTAAGGTACTATCTGATTAATCATATATAAGGGCACTAGGACAACATTTTTGGTTTTCAAGATCATTTCCCGAAAGTTGATGAAATTGGAATTAGAAGAAATACTTTCGTGATTTTGGTACAGTCTCACTGTTGATTGTTCTTTGGAAAATTTCCACTTCATCTCTTAAAGAAATGAAGTTGAATTTTTCATTCGTGAAGTGTTAGCAGATCATGTGATAGAATGATGGGTCATTCCATCTATCTCAAACAAAAGGTTATAAAAGTTATCAAAAATAAATAAGTCCATATATAGTGAGATTAATCATATATGGTTCCTAAAATGGACTTATACTTCATATATCATACATCATAATATAATAAAACTAGTTTCTACTAAACAGGGACTTCCTGTTGGCCAGCTATAGGCGATAAAGTCTAGTCGCACTTCAGTTGTGGGTTCGATTCCCACAGCCTTGTCTGATGCGATGGGTTGTCGCCCGTCCTGAAGGTTGTCCTTTTTCTAAAAATAAATTACCATAACATCCCATCAATAATATCGAAAAAAGTTCTATCCATCCCAATCATTAGGCGTATCTATAATACTTTTGTCCAAGATCATAGTATAAAGAAAACGATTACTTGAAATGTCATCAACCAAGCATGTGAATACCATCATTTATCCCCCATATATCTTGTTGGTCACATTACAATCATGTGAATACCTTAATCATGTATTCTCTTGAAAAATTAATACCCATTAATCCTTAGTGAAAACATGAATGATGTCAAAAGTTAACTCTTTCCATATACCAAAATCCAAAAATTATATATACTCAAACCATGACATGACCTTCTCCTTATATTAGTCATGAGCTCATGAATACTATCAAAAATTTAATTTTCTCCTTATCCCTTTATTATGCACAAATCATCTACTTTCCAAAAATACGGGTACCATTCATCACACACTTTCAAAACGTAAGTAAAGACAACAGTGTAACAATCCTTAGATGTCTCTTTATTCCATAGTACCATGAGATTACTTTTACAACATTACACTTGACAAACATGTAATCATTCCACTACCTTCTTAAACCATTGACCGAGCTTCAACAATTATTTCATCTCACATATCATTTGTAGTATCTTCATCATCATCAACATAAATACTACCCATACGACCATAATGATTCTCTTCATGAGACTTTTCCTTAAGGAATTGGTTTGCATAATGCCCGTACATTCCACATTTAAAACATTTAACCATTGTTGATGTCATAGCAATACCATTATCCTCATCCATGGTGTTAACTGAACCTTTTCCTTTGCACTTATTGGGTTTGTGTCCTACTTTTCCATACCCACAACATCTTCCAGTTCCCTTGAAACAATCTCCCGATGCACCTTCCCACATGATTTACATGAGGTAAATTGAACTCTATTTCCTCTATGATCATCATGAAACTCCACCTTTCTCTTATTATCTGATTCAGGAAACCTACCAAAGTCGAGATTATTGATCATATTATGAGATTGCTGATTAGGAATAACAACGTTGTTTGGACTTCCAAATCCCGTTTCATTTGGTTTCTCATGAAGAATATCATTCCATTGTCCGTCATACCCACCATTATCATGAATCTTCCTGTTTCCAGCCATTTTCTAAAACCCAAAATGAATAGTGTGAGAGGTAAAAATCATGCTAGGGAAAACAACATAGTAAAGGGGGAGCATCCTCAATATCTAACATCTTAGGTTATATTCCAAGATCGTTAGTGCATTTCTAGGACTATAAATTACACATATACTTAACCTTAGGGACATCCCTAGACATACCTTAGAAATATCTCTAGGGATCTTACTAATGTTTTCGCAACCTAGTTTCTAAAGGTTGACTAAACCTTTCCTCTGATACCAACTGTAGAGACCCGAAGCTTGATGTACATAGACATTACATTACTTTTGCGGAATACATAGTACATAACAAAAACAAACACACAAGGACCGTAATAGTTTAGTGTCTTTGGAAACTTGGAACGTAATCTTCTAATTGTGGTTAAAGATCTTCAACATCTCCAATAAAGATCTTCCAATTTTTGTTTCCTTACCTAAAATATTTCTTCTAATTCTGGGGGAAAAGAAAACATAAAAAGGGTGAGCTCAAATGCTCAATAAGGGTAAGCATGGATAAAATAAAACATACCATATACATTTGAACTTAAAAAAAACATGAACATTAAAAATCTTGAGCAACAACATAAAACATGGCAGTACATAAGGCATATATCATAATGGAACATAAATCATGATAAAATAGCAAGGGAATAAAACATGTAATTGTGGAATCCATTAAGCACATGTAATGATTTCCATAGTAGCCAAGGCATTGCTGCCAGGACCATCATAGTGGACAAAGTCCCTTTCTGAATCGAGTTCACTCCTCGTTTCAGTCCTGTAATACTGAACCGGATTAACTTACCATTCCGGCCATGTCTATATCATGAGATATAAATCTTTACCCAATGCATTGGAGGGAGATATAGGTCCCACCCATCTCATAATGAAATCATTCTTACTTGTGCGACAAAATAAACATACATCATTCATAAAAACCCAATAAATAAAATGGGTTTCATAAACATCATCCCATCATCACATAATCGATATAAAAGAAATGGATATCATTTCATAATAAGAAAAGTGAAAACATGTAAATCATAGAGACATGATACTTGTAACATACACATATGAAATAATGTCATCTTAGATAGAAAATGGTTTTGATAAAACACTTGAAATGAATTCTTGAGGAAAATATCCTTTCTTCTTCAAAATCAATTTCGTTTCACAAAACGTCATGAAATTTTAAAAGAAAAAGATTTTGTTTAAAATATTCATGAAATATTTTGGAGGAAGCTTCATGAAAATAAGGCTTTATAAAACCGTAAAAATCCTTTCGTTCCGTATAAGTTAAAAAAACATTCTTCTCATACTTTTGCCAGAAAAGTCAAAAAAAGTACCTTGTAACATAAACAAAAGAAAGATTCCTTACATACCATGTAGTAAAAGTAAAAAATTGGTAAAAATGAATTTAAACATTCATGAAAATTTTTTTATAAAATTTGGACATGGATGATAAATATAACCCCAGTAAATACTTACAAATAAGCAATCTTGGATAAGAATGAGATTGGAATATTTATCCCTTACCTTAGGTCCAATTTGCTTCGTAAGTGTCCGAACTTCCTATATAATTATTTAAATAATATTATTGACTTATTAAAGAATCATATTAATTGTTATGATATCATATATGGTTCACTTATGACTTTATATTACCCATTCTTTGGTAAATTTCATGTTAAAGAGCGTTTTGGGTAAAATCGTTTCATTTGTCGTCCGTGTTTTAACTTGTAATTATTCATATGATTACTTAGATCATAATTACTTACATCCAGAATTTAAAACATGATTTATATATAATATATATTTGTAATTTACATATATATAATGGATCGATAAATGGAAAGAAATACACCGTTCATGGAGACGGTAGGTCGTACGTACGCATGAACACTGTTTTCGTTTCCTTATTGAATTGAATGGAATTAAGTATATGACATAAATATATATATACATAAATCCAGTAGAATTATTATTTTATATATTTAATTATTACTTATTATATATACTTTATAATCATTCTTGAATAGTTATCATGGAGAGTGAATATCATCGCGTCGTGGAGACGGTATTCTGTACGTACGCACAAGCGATGATATCATTCCCATGATTGTGGAATTGTATTAAAGTGTATGTATAATTTTAAAGAATCAATATCACTTTACAATAATCATATATATTCATTACTTTCACCATTATACCCATTCATGTAAGGGGGTGGTGGAAAATAGATTACACTATGGCGTGAAGACGGTATTCCGTACGTACGCACGCGCGGTGATTTCTTTTTCCGTAGGATGGATAGATGGTGAAATAGGGTTGTTTCATACATATAATAACATATCCATATATTAGTGATACTGATGTTATTACTTCATAATGAAACAACCTAAGAAGAAGAAGTGGAAGAAGAAATAAAGTTGAAAGAATCGGTAATGGACATTACCTCTTCTTTGAAGCACCTCTTTGAGACCTCCTCTTAGGGCAATAAAATTGGTCTTTGAAGAATACAAGGACCTCTAGGATGTTTCTAGGGAAGTGGAGAAGATAATTTGGTAGGGGTTTTCCGAGCATGAAGGCTCAAAGTGGTGTTAGGAAGAGAGGGAGGAGGTGCCCTTTTATAAGGGAGGAGAGGGGCACCTTTGGAATAACTAAAAATATTATTTTATTATAAAGTCAAATTAGGTTTTTAATAGCTCTAAATTGATATATTTCGAAGCTAAGGTGGGGATGGGTCTCAATACTCTCATCAAATATAATTTAGACAAGTTTAGGTCATTATATTAACCTTATCTTTTAGTTTTAACTCTTAGTTAATTAGATTGACATTTACCATGTCACTTTGTATTTTTATATTATATAGTTAATAAAATTACCATATACATCCAAGAGACCCCCAAGGGGTCCATTACTGATACACCTATCATGATATAAGTATCTTGGCCGAACCTTAGATTTTTAGAATATAATAACAATTAATAATATAATATTTCTTTTAAAAACTATTTTATGTCAATTTTGACACTATTTAGTAATTGATTTTTGTAAAAAACTAAACCGAATGATTAGTTCTAAAAAAGTTAATTAAATCAATAATAACATGTTATATTAACATATAAAATTATTTTAATTCATAAAAAGGATCAAATTAAATTTATTTGGGTATTTATCACATCAATTATGTCAATATTTCATTAATAAAATAATTACGGCATCATCATTGTGTCATAAATAAATTAAAATATTTAATGTCTAAAAATTAAAAATTAAATATCACTATGTATGAAATATTTTTATATTTCTAATTAATATTTATAGTCGAATTTATCTTATGTATAACACTATATTAAAAATTATTTACTTATTAAACTTTGATTTTAACTATTTTAACTCTTCTTTAAATAAATTAATAATAAATGTCCTAATCTAATCCAAGTGGGCCTAAATGGTCATATTTTATTCCTAAGGTTGTTTTAGGTCTAATTACACTTATACAATAGAATTAGGACATGTGTTAGGGTAATAATAATATCATTTTTACCCTTAAATACCCTATTTACTTTTAACCGTGGTAAAAAAAAGTAAAAAGTTACTATTCCCCAGAAATTATTTTCTTCTCATTGAACCAAATTTTACTTACTGATATAAACCGTGTCTCTCAGATTTTTGAAATTCCACTCACAGAAGCGGTAAAATTAAGTTTTATGAAAAATTCATTTTTTTAACTACCACTTAGTGGTTTCACTATTCATCAAAAAATGAAAGTTTCCAGAAAAATACCAAAAATTAGGCCTAAGATATATTTGATATTATGAACTCAAAAATGATGTCTATTTTACCAAATTCAAAACATATTAGTTGCATTAATTAATTTAAAAATTAATTCCCGTCTTCAAAACAAATAACGTGTTCTTATGAGACAATAACTATCAAAAGATTGACACTTGTTTATGTCTGGTTTAAATGTGAAATTATATCCAATGACCAACATTGTATTAAATTGTAAAAATATATTCTAAATATACTTTAAAACCACTCGAATTAATAATCTATCACTATTAATTATTTTGATTAAAATGGTTGTTTTTAATTAAAATTTAGTAATTTTCACTATTCATCGGAAAATGAAAGTTATCCGAAAAGTACCAAAATTTCACCCTTAGCTAATTTCGATATTCCGAATCCAAAAATGAATTCCATTTTAAAAGATAATATTTATAAAATTTCAAAAAGTGGGTATTATTATTCATAACGGCTAGTTCATAATAATATTATAATAATATATCTTTTAGTGAAACTCGGTATTGCGTACTACACATGCTATAGAGGAAGGTCGTGATTGCGTGTAATGCAAGGAAAGTCAAGGATGCATGTTGTGCAAGATCCTTTTGGTGTAGCGTACAACACAAGACAGTAATGAAATTAAAAAGAATATTTTTCATAAAATCTCGGGGTGTTACATTCTACCCCCCTTAAAATGAATTTCGCCCTCGAAATTCGTCGGGGTTATAAATGGTTTACGACTCGAAAGTTTTTTTAAAAGAAACCCACATCGTAAAAAGGAATACCAAAACTTTTTTTAAAAAAATAAAGTATGAAATGTAACGGTTACCCAAATTAACTCATCACTGGGTTTCAATGTAGGAGAACATAGGTGAAAATATGGATATGGAAGAAAAATCTAACCATCAAGTTATGATGGAGAGTGGTAGAGAACATGGCTATGAAAAAGACAACAATCACAAAGCCATAGATTTGTGATGATATAAGGTACCATTTGATTCATCATATATAAGGGCACTAGGACAACATTTTTGGTTTTCAAGTACATTTCCCTAAAGTTGATGCAATTGGAATTAAAGAAATACTTTCGTGATTTTGGTACAGTCTCACCGTTGATCGTTCTTTGGACAATTTCCACTTCATCTCTTAAAGAAATGAAGTTGAATTTTTCATTCGTGAAGTGTTAGCAGATCATGTGATAGAATGATGGGTCATTCCATCTGTCTCAAACAAAAGGTTATAAAAGTTATCAAAAATAAATAAGTCCATATATAGTGAGATTAATCATATATGGTTCCTAAAATGGACTTATACTTCATATATCATACTGCTTAATATAATAAAACTAGTTTATACTAAACAGGGACTTCCTGTAGGCCAGCGGTAGGCGATAAAGGCTAGTCGGACTTCGGTTGTGGGTTTGATTCCCACAGCCTTGTCCGACGCGATGGGATGTCGTTCGTCCAACAGGTTGTCCTTTTTCTAAAACTACATTACTATAACGTACCATAAATAATATCGAAAAAAGTTCTATCCATTCCAATCTTTAGGAGTATCTAAAATACTTTGGTCCAAGCTTATATTATAAAGAAAATGATTACATGAAATGTCATCAACCAAGAATGTGAATACCATCATTTATCCCCAATATATCTTGTTGGTCACATTACAATCATGTGAATACCTTAATCATGTATTCTCTTGAAAAATGAATACCCATTAATCCTTAGTGAAAACATGAATGATGTCAAAAGTTAACTCTTTCCATATACCAAAATCTAAAAATTCTATATACTCAAACCATGACATGACCTTCTCCTTATATTAGTCATGAGCTCATGAATACTATCAAACATTTAATTTTCTCCTTATCCCTTAATTATGCACAAATCATATACTTTCCAAAAATACTGGTACCATTCATCACACACATTCAAAACTTAAGGAAAGACAACAATGTATCAATCCTTAGATGTCTCTTTATTCCATAGTCCCATGAGATTACTTATACAACATTACACTTGATAAACATGTAATCATTCCACTACCTTCTTAAACCATTGACCGAGCTTCAACAATTCTTTCATCTCACATATCATTTGTAGTCTTTTCATCATCATCAACATAAATACTACCCATATGACCATACTGATTATCTTCATGTGACTTTCCCTTAGGGAATTGGTTTGCATAATGCCCGTACATTCCACATTTAAAACATTTAACCATTTTTGATGTCGTAGCAATACCATTATACTCATCCATGGTGTTAACTAAACCTTTTCCTTTTCACTTATTGGGTTTGTGTCCTTCTTTTCCACACCCAAAGTATCTTCCAGTTCCCTTGAAACAATCTCCCCGATGCACCTTCCCACATGATTCACATGAGGGAAATTGAACTTTCTTTCCTCTATGATCAGCATGAAACTCCATCTTTCTCTTATTATCTGATTCAAGAAACTTACCAAAGTCGAGATTATTGATCATATTTTGAGATTGCTGATTAGGCATAATAACGTTGTTTGGACTTCCAAATCCCATTTCATTTGGTTTCTCATGAAGAATATCATTCCATTGTCCGTCAAATCCTCCATTATCATGAATATTCATGTTTCCAGCCATTTTCTAAAACCCAAAAAGAATAGTGTGAGAGGTAAAAATCATGCTAGGGAAAACAACATAGTAAAGTGGGAGCACCCTCAATATCTAACATCTTAGGTTAAATTCTGAGATTGTTAGCGCAATTCTAGGACTATAACCTATACGTATACTTAACCTTAGGGATATCCCTAGACATACCTTAGAAATATCTCTAGGGATCTCACTAACGTTTTTGCATCCTAGTTTCCAAAGGTTGACTAATCCTTTCCTCTGATACCAACTGTAGAGACCCGAAGCTTGATGTACATAGACATTACATTACTTTTGCAGAATACTTAGTACATAACAATAACAGACACATAAGGACCGTAATAGTTTAGTGTCTTTGGAAACTTGGAAAGTAATCTTCTAATTGTGATGAAAGATCTTCAACATCTCCCATAAATATTTTCCCATTTTTGTTTCCTTACCTAAAATCTTTCTTTTAATTCCGGCGGAAATGAAAACATAAAAAGGGTGAGCTCAAATGCTCAGTAAGGGTAAGCATGGATAAAATAAAACATATCATATACATTTGAACTCTAAAAAACATGAACATTAAAAATCTTGAGCAACGACATAAAACATGGAAGTATATAAGGAATAGATCATAATGGAACATAAATCATGATAAAATATCATGGGAATAAAATATGTAATTGTGGCATCCATTAATCACATGTAATGATTTCCATAGTAGCCAAGGCATTTTTTCCAAGACCGTCATAGTGGACAAAGTCCCTTTCTGAATCGAGTTCACTCCTCTTTTCAGCCCTATAATACTGAACCAGATTAACTTACCGTTCCAGCCATGTCTATCTAATGAGATAAAAATCTTTACCCAATGCATTAGAGGGAGATATAGGTCCCACCCATCTCATAATTAAATCATTCTTACTTAAGCCACAAAATAAATATACATCATTCCTAAAAACCCACTAAATAAAATGGGATTCATAAACATCATCCCATCATCACATAATCCATATAAAAGAAATAGATATCATTTCATAATAAGAAAATTGAAAACATTTAAATCATAGATACACGATACTTGAAACTTGCACATATGAAATAATGTCATCTTAGATGGAAAATGGTTTTGATAAAACACTTGAAATGAATTCTTGAGGAAAATATCCTTTCTTCTCCCAAATCAATTTCGTTTCACAAAACGTCATGAAATTTTAAAAGAAAAAGACTTTGTTTAAAAGAGTCATGAAATATTTTGGAGGAAGCTTCATGAAAATAGGGCTTTATAAAACCGTAAAAATCCATTCGTGCCGTATAAGTTAAAAAAACATTCTTCTCATACTTTTGCTGGAAAAGTCAAAAAATTACATTGTAACGTAAACAAAAGACAGATTCCTTACATACCATGTAGTAAAAGTCAAAAATGGGTAAAAATGACTTTAAAAATTCATGAAAACATTTTCATAAAATTTTGACATGGATGATAAATATAGCCCCAATAAATACTTATGAATAAACAATCTTGGATAAGAATGAGATTAGAATATTTATCCCTTACCATAGGTCCGATTTTCTTCGTATGTGTCCGAACCTCCTGTATAATGATTTAAATAATCTTATTGAATTATTACAGAATCATATTAATTGTTATGATATCTTATATGGTTCACTTATGACTTTATATTACCCGTTCTTTTGTAAATTCCATGTTAAAGAGCGTTTTGGGTAAAATCGTTTCATTTGTCGTCCATGTTTTAACTTTTAATTATTCATATGATTACTTAGATTATGATTACTTACATCCAGAATTTAAAACATGATTTATATATAAAATATATTTAGAATATACATATATATAATGGATCTATAAATGGAAAGAAATACACCATTCATGGAGACGGTAGGTCATACGTATGCATGAATGCTGTTTTCGTTTCCTTATTGAATTGAATGGAATTAAGTACATGAAATAAATATATATATACATAAATCAAGTAGAATTATTATTTCATATATTTCATTATTAATTATTATATATACTTTATAATCATTCTTGAATGGTTATCATGGAGAGTGAATCTCATCGCGTCGTGGAGACGGTATTCCGTACGTACGCACGAGCGATGATATCATTCCCATGATCGTGGAATTGTATTAAAGTATATGTATAATATTACAGAATCAATATCACTTTAAAATAATCAATTATATTCATTACTTTCACCATTATACCCATCCATGTAAGGGGGTGGAGGAAAATAGATTACACTATTGCGTGGAGACGGTATTCCGTACGCACGCACGTGCGGTGATTTCTTTTTTCCATAGGATGGATAGATGGTGAAATAGAGTTGTTTCATACATATAATAACATATCAGTATATGATTTATACTGATGTTATTACTTCATAATGAAACAACCTAAGAAGAAGAAGTGGAAGAAGAAATAAAGTTGAAAGAATCGGTAATGGACATTACCTCTTCTTTGAAGCGCCTCTTTGAGACCTTCTCTTAGGGCACTAAACTTTGTCTTTGAAGAAGACCAGGACCTATAGGATGTTTCTAGGGAAGTGTAGAAGATAATTTGGCAGGGGTTGGCCGATCTTGAAGGCTCAAAGTGGCGTGAGTAAGAGAGGGAGGAGGTTCCCTTTTATAAGGGAGGAGTGGGGCACCTTTGGAATAAATAGAAATATTATTTTATTATAAAGTCAAATTCGGTTTTTAATAGCTCAAAATTGATATATTTAGAAGATAAGGTGGGGATGGGTCTAAATCCTCTCATCCAATAGAATTTTGACAAGTTTAGGTCATTATATTAACCTTATCTTTTAGATTTAACTCTTAGTTAATTAGATTGACATTTACCATGTAACTTTGTATTTTTATATTATACAGTTAATAAACTTACCATATATATACAAGTGACCTCCAAGTGGTATATTTATGATACACCTATCATGATGTAAGTATCTTGGCCGAACCTTAGATTTTTAGGAATTTAATAACAATTAATAATATAATATTTGTTTTAAAAACTATTTTATGTCAATTTTGACACTATTTAGTAATTGATTTTTGTAAAAATCATAACAGAATGCTTAGTTCTAAAAAAGTTAATTAAATCAATAATAACATGTCATATTAACATATAAAATTATTTTAATTCATAAAAAGTCTCAAATTACATTTATTTAGGTATTTATAATATCAGTTATGTCAAAATTTCATTAATAAAATAATTATTGCATAATCATTGTGTCATAAATAAATTAAATTATTTAGTTTCTAAAAATTAAAAATTAAATATCATTATGTATGAAATATTTTTGGATTTCTAATTAATATTTATAGTCGAATTTATCTTATGTATAACCCTATATTAAAAATTATTTACTTATTAAACATTGATTTTAACTATTTTAACTCTTTTTTAAATAAATTAATAATAAATGTCCTAATCTAATCCAAGTAGGCCTATATGGTCATATGTTTTTCCTAAGGTTGTTTTTGGTCGAATTACACTTATCCAATAGAATTAGGACATGTGTTAGGGTAATAATAATATCATTTTGACCCTTAATTACCTTATTTACTTTTAACCGTGGTAAAAAAAAGTAAAAAGTTACTATTCACCAAAAATTATTTTCATCTCATTGAACCACATTTTACTTACTGACATCAACTGTGTCTCTCCTATTTTTGAAATTCTAATCACAGAAGCGGTAAAATTAAGTTTTATGAAAAATTCATTTTTTTTATCTACCACTTAGTGTTTTCACTATTCATCAAAAAATGAAAGTTTCCAGAAAAATACCAAAAATTAGGCCTAAGCTATATTTGATATTATGAACTCAAAAATGATGTCTATTTTACCAAATTCAAAACATATTAGTTGAATTTATTAATTTAAAAATTAATTCCCGTCGTCAATACAAATAGCGTGTTCTTAAGAGATAATAACTATCAAAAGATTGACACTTGTTTATGTCTTGTTTAAATGTGAAATTACATCCAATGACCAATATTGTATTAAATTATAAAAATATATTCTCAATATACTTTAAAAAAACTCAAATATATAATTTATCACTATTAATTATTTCGATTAAAAAGGTTGTTTTTAATTAAAATTTAGTAATTTTCACTATTCATCAGAAAATGAAAGTTATCCGAAAAGTACCAAAATTTCACCCTAAGCTAATTTCGATATTCCGAATCCAAAAATGAAGTCCATTTTAAAGGATAAAATTTATAAAATTTCAAAAAGTGGGTATTAATATTCATAATGGCTAGTTCATAATAATATTATAATAATATCTCTTTTAGTGAAACTCGGTATTGCGTACTACACACACTATGGAGGAAGGTCGCGATTGTGTGTAATGCAAGGCAAGTCAAAGATGCGTGTTGTGCAAGCTTCTTTTGGTGTATCGTACAACACAAGACATTAATGAAATTAAAAAGAATATTTTTCATAAAATCTCGGGGTGTTACATATACTATTGAATTTATCCAACATTATCTATAATTTAATTAGCTATATCAGGCCCCAAAAGATTGTTTTCCAACATTATTCTAGCAGGTTGTGGTTCTACACTTCCTACCCACGAGGGCTTCATATGGATCCATATTAATACTATATTGAATGTTGTTATTCTAAGAAAACTCAAAAAAGGAAGGTGTTGATCCCAAACACCATTGAAATAGGTCAATAAATATATCAATATAACTTATAGAGTTTGAATGTTTCTCTTATATTGAACATCTGTTGGAGGATGAAAAGATGTGCTGAAACGTAACTCTGTATCCAGATCCTACTAAAGACTTTTCCAAAACATTAAGGTAAATGTAAGATACCAATAAGATACAATTGATAGTGTTACACCATTCAGTATTATCTCTTCGTTAATTTTTAATATATTATGTTGATAAAGAGAGAAATATTCTCTAATGTATATGAAGTGTGCTATATTCATAAGGCGATCGACTACAACCCAAATAAAATTA
Organism: Viscum album; assembly: GCA_963277665.1. NCBI lineage: Eukaryota > Viridiplantae > Streptophyta > Magnoliopsida > Santalales > Viscaceae > Viscum > Viscum album. Next base: position 1,790,567,179 of record OY728122.1, read on the forward strand.
TTCTATTTAGATATTTTTGGGTGTCCAATGATAGAATCCATGGTGATGTTTTACCATTTCAATTATGGTATGAGAAATGGTTTTAAAATCCCCTTATACTTCTCTCTCTCATCCTTTACCTATTGACATACCATGTACTGAGAAACATACTTTTCAAATTTTATCTTCATTACATATCACTAAAAATACAATTTAAAATCTATATACATCTTCATACTTCTAGGATGAATAGATAATGGATAAATATGAGCTTCATCCATCAGCATCTTAATCAAATATAGAATCTAAGGGACATATACACAGTTCTTGAACATTATTATTCCATCATAATCCTGGTTGAAATAAAGACCATCATCACCTTTTTTATAGTTTTACATCTTCCCTTTGTGCCTATTTAATATTCACTTGGATCGATGGTTGAACTCTCATTTGTGAAAGGAAAGATTTATATCCTTTCTTAAATATTTAAAGACCTGTACATTCCCAGTATAGAAATATTGTATATTTTTTACCCTCCTTATAAATATGTAACCATGATCCTATAGACTTAGAGAAATTTCCACCATCTTTTCTTTCCTAGGGTTATAATGAATTGGGTAGTAGTGGTATCTAATCCACTCTAAACATCTTCTTAGGAATAAGTTCATCTCATTTTTATTGAATATATAAATTAAAATTTTGTGATCAATATATATTTCACACTTTACTATAACAGTATCATTATAAATTACAAACCCTTCTTTTTTGATGAATCACTATAAATTAGAAACCCTTCTTTTTAAGGGTAATGTAATCATAGATGCATTAAATGGACTTCTCTTAAGTTCATGAAAAAATTCCTCACATTCATCCATCCAAAGGAACTTGAATCCCTTCTGAGTTAAATTGGTTAGTAGACTATAAATCACTAAAATATTATCTAACAGGTTATAATAATATCTATGAAAAATAAGAAATATATGGATCTCATTCACAATGGTTGGTCTGAGACAATGTTTAATAACTTATGTCTTTGAAGGGTCTACTGATATACCCTTACATGAGAATATATGACCCAATAATGAAAAGTTTTAATGACAAAATTCACACCTAGAAATTTTTTCATAATGATTAACCTTCATCAAGGTATAACAATTGTCAAATTATCTTCATTCTCTTCCATAATCTTTAAATAAAAAAAAAATATTGTCTATAAAGACTACCAAAAATTTATCATGTTAATTTCTAAAGATTGTGTTCATTAAATCCATGAAGATTGTAGGGGAATTAGTAATAACAAATGGAATCACTATAAATTCATGATTTCTATACCTTGTATAGAATTATATATTGGGTGTATCTTTCTTCTTGACAATAATTTTATGATATCTATAATGAATATAAATCTTGTAAAAATTTGGAGATCCATATTTTTTATCAAACAAGTCATCAATTTAGTGTATGGGATACTTGTTCTTGATAGTGATATTATTAAGATCTTGATAATCAATAAAAATCCACATTGATACATCTTATTTCATAACATGAAGAAAAGGTGCACCCTAAGGTTACACACTTAATAGAATGAATCCCTTTTCATGGTCATCCTATAGTTTTGTTTTAATTATTACAAGTCAGTCAGATCCATTCTATATAGAGGCTTACAAATAGGTGTAGCACTAGGTATGAGTTCTACTGAAAATCCAAATTCATGATTAGGTGAAATAATAGAAAATGCTTCTGAAAAGACACTAATAAAATCTAAAAAATTATGGATATCATATATTTTGATTTTCTACCCAACCATCAAAAATAAATATTCCTTTTTAATTGAAATTATGACCCATACAAGGGATATAATTTCCATCTAAATTTTATCTTTTTCAACACACTCATATGTGATCATAGGTTCGTTCAAAATATAAAATGTAAATTAACTTACACGGAAATTTATATGTGAATTATATAAATAAATCCCATCCATACCAAAAATTACATTGAATTCAACTAGAATAATAAAGATAAATTTTTTAGGAAACAAATTCCCACGAACATCAACTGAAGAAGAATCGTAGACTTGGTATAAGATAATTGTATTATTAGGGAATTTAACTGATAAATCTATAGGTAAATTTTGTGGTGGTACTGTGTTACCCTTTTAAAATTATTTATATATAAAATATTGGTTATATCTAGAATCGAATAAAACATTAGTTGTTCTTGAGTGAATTGTAATTGTACCTTTCAAAGTTTCTTTATCATACCCCACATCATAAATAACTATCACATGAGAATTCCATTTTTCTATACACTTAATATTTTATTATCTTCATTAACATAAAGATTTAGGAAATGGTTAGAATAGTTCCCATACTCAATTCATTTTAAACACTGGATTGTTGATGGTTCATTTTTTGGAGCTTTCTCACTATTCACATCATCAACTAACTTCTTCCAATCACATTAGCATTCGATTTTACAATGAATTTCATTTTCATACTCAAAAAATTTAATAGTTCCCTTAATAAATTTACCCCTTATTTCCTTCCTCATTTTGAGTATAAAGGAAATATCATCTTCTTATCACTATGGTTTTTATAATTTTAATTGAATTTAATTTATATTTTCTTATGAAAACTATGATATTTATTGGTAAATCCAACCTACATCTCCACCATTATATCACATAAAACAATTTATTTATTTATACTAAAGTACCTTATGGATAATTCACTTTCAGAGGATTGATTTTAAGACACTGAAATATCTATAAACTTTACATTCTGGTTTGATAATAATACCATAAACATACCTCACAAGTCTTGTGAAAATTTCCTCACAAGTACCAATAGATTTATTATCATTCTTGTTTAACTGAAGGAATTATTAATTTATTTTCATATAAATATTATGAGGATAGTAATTGTTGGAAAATAATAATTTAAATTAATCCCACTCCATATATTAAATTTATTCTTATTCTCTCATGTTCTTGATAAGATTACACCATTGTTCGACTTCTCCTTCCAAATGAAAAACAATTTTTTTATTATTTTCTTAAACAAGGGATAACCTAAAATAAATTTTCAGTGGTACTGATCCATTTCTAATCATCTACTAGATCATCATACCTACTAGAATAAGGTGGTCATTTTTTATGAAGAAATCAACTGAATGTTGTTCCCTCCTTTTCATGTTGGGAAGATCAACATGATTCATAGCTTGAGAAAGTTGTGTGAGAATGAAAACAATACGTTGTTTTCTAACTCATATAAAATTTATTTTTTCAGGAAGAAAATAATTTTATTATCCATCACATTCAGTATTAAACCAATTACTTTGAGTTATATCCCTTGAATAAAACCAAAAAATCATTGTGTGAATAACAATAACCATAGTGTACAACCATGAAAACATGAAAAATAATTTATAGTATTTCTAAAATGTGACACCTTATTCTATGATACCATAGGTTTAACTTATTCCATTCATGATCTTCACCGAAACTTTATAATTTTATCCAATTCTTAGACGTATCCCTAGGGTTCTTACTAATTTTTTCGCATCCTAGTTTCCAAAAGTGTACTAAACCTTACTCTAATAAAATCTATAGTGATCCATACTTATCATACATAGACCTTACATATTAATAGTTGAATATTAATTACATAACATTTTGATCCATGCTATAATCATTTTTGTCTAGTATCTTTGGACACTTGGAAACAGAAACAATTGGTTCATAAAATATCAACATTTTATCCCACTTATTTATTTATAATTATCACCCTTATTAGACATATTATACTTAATACCTTTCTCTATAACCTAGGTAATGGAAACATAATAAATGGATGATCTTAGATTCTCAATAAGGTTAAACAAGGGAGATATCAATGATCACATAATCATAACATGATCATAAGGATATAATAACATGAATTTAGCATTTTAGAACCATACCTTTCATATAAAATATTATAATATTAAATCATGACATAAAAATTGGTAGTTCATAAGACATAAATAATAAATACTGTAAGAAACAAGAGCCATGGGATCATAATATAGGCATAAGACATGGTATTGTGGTATAAACATAACTATAGATTTTTGTCTTTAGTAGAAAAGACTAATTTCCAATGCTAGGATAGTTGGATGAGTTTACTCCCCAAATGATAATTGTATTAAATGTTCAATACCAATAATATAATAGTGTATAGAGTCACTTATTGAAATGGGTACACTCCTTTTACCAGTCCTATTTATCTCATGAGATATCAATCTTTACCCAATGCATTATATATATATATGTCCCACCCATCACATAAAGAAAATAAGACATATAAGTTCAAAAAGTATTCATCATATCATAATACATTAAAATAAATGAGTTTCAAAAACATTTCATCATATCCTAACCCATTGAAAATAAATGGGTTTCATAAACATTTCATTATAACATAACCCATGGAAAAGAAATGGGTTTAATAATTAACTCTTCTTTTAACCATAATAACAAACCATAAAAAGGAATAATAAAGACTATATCCTTGGATAATATACCTGGTAAATCATAAGTAACCTCAAAAATGTCATCTCAGATGGAAAATGATTTTGAAGGATCCCTTGGAATAATTCTTAAGAAAAATAACCTTTCCATTTTGAAATCATTTATTTGTAAAAAGTTTTTCAATTATAGTGGAAATAATTTTATTTTGAAATAAAATTAAAAATTTATAGATAAAGTTAAAAAATTAGTCATAAAGGTGTTAAAATATGTTCATTCGATATAAGTTAAAAAATACTACTTCTATATTTTTGTTGAAAAAATCAAAAAGAACCTCATTTGTAAAATGTAAAAAGATTCCTTTTATACAGTTTCATAGAAAATAAAACATGGGTGAAAATGAATTTATAAAATCATATGAGAATGGAATTTTTTTTAATATTTTTAGAAAAAAAATGATATGGAAGAGAAATATTCCCCAATGGATAATTAAACCTAAATAATCCTTAATATTGACAAGATTGTGAAATTAATCCTTACCATGAGTTTTACATTCTTTGAAAGAAAAATAAAATCCTTTATAATAAATTTAAATTTATTATATTTCTATAAAAGATTATGTTTGATACTTATAATATCATATATTATCCCGTTATAACATTTACACACACAATTTGTCAATAATACTTTATTAAAATTGTTATTTCCAGGTGTTAACTATTTCATTTATCATGTGTATATTAGTTAAGCAGTTCTAGTCCTTGTATATCTGTCTTGGTTTGATAATATCAATAATATTTATCATGATATAAATATAATATATATTCATTATACACATATTTATAATCATTTATAAAATTTATGTATAGAAAAATGAATTACACTGTTCATGAAGATGGTAAGTTGTTTGTACACATGAACACTATTTTCATTTTTTTAATGGATGAAATAAAAGAAAGATAAATATTAATTCACCATTATTATATCATTATTATATCATATATATAGAGAATATATATTAAAATACATATATATTACATCATTGTTTATTAATATTTGTTATATTACCTAAAAAAATCTCAAGGACCGTAATCGCTTAGTGTCATTGGAAACATAGAAACCTAAACACTGGTCTATAAGTGAGCTTTGTCACCCCCACTACATTCTTCAAAACAAGAACCCTTATTATAAATATCATATATAATACATATCTTTATAACCTAGGCAAAGTAAACTTACTAAAGGGTGGGATTAGATACTTAGTAAAGGTAACCAAGGGAGATACATTAGAATAACATGAATATAAGGGTATGAGAACAAGAGGACAATGTTTAAAAACCATACCTTTCATATCAAAGATCATGCACATGAGTCAAGGAATAAATATTGGAAATTAATATGACATGAACCACAAGATAATCAAAGAAAATTTAATATAAGAGTATAACATTTAAATAAGGCATGGAATTTATGGCGTACACATAAGATTATAAAATCATTTCCATATTTCTCAAGTATCACAACCAAGGAAATTATAGTAGAAAACTTACTTTACTGTATTGAGTTCACTACCCATTAAAACCCTATCTTAATAAACTAGGTTTACTACCTATTACAACCTTATCTTACTGTAATGGGTTCAATCCACATTCCAACCATGTTTATCTAATGATATGTATAAATCTTTACCCAATGAATTATAGGGATACATAGCATCCACCCACCTCATAATAAAAACAACATTTATGCATACCAAAAGATCATAAATATTCATCATATCATGAAATGTGAAATGAAATGGGTATAATAATTTTTTTTTTTCATATCATAACTTATAAAAAAGTTGCAGGTTTCATAATTATTTCTTTATATAGTTTCCTGTGAAAAAATAGGGTCTCATAAGAATTTCCTCATTGTATAACACGTGGAAGAGAAATAGGTTTCATAAAAATCATGCAATAAAAACATAAAACTTTAAAAGAAACAATATAAATTGTATCCTTTGATCATATTCCTATTAAGTCTTAGGTAAAACCAACATATTTCATCTTAGATGGAAAATAATTGTAAAATATCATTTAAAATATTTCTTGAGGAAAATATATTTTACACTTTTAAAAAATATTTTAAAAAAATCATTTTGGAAACATTTTTATTTGAAAATAACATTGAAAACATATAATGGAATCATTTAAGTAATGATTGGTAATGTAATCAATTTTTTTTTTCATGTCATACACATTAAATTGATAATTTATTTCAAATTTTTGGGAAAATACAAACAAGTTTTGTTTTTTGAAAATGGAAAGAATATTAATTTATTTTTTTAAAATAGTAAAACATGGTTAAAAATATTCTTTAAAATCATAAGAGAGTAATATAACATTTTTAAAAACATTTTTTGAAAATATTATTTTGAAATAAAATATATTTCTGACCGAAGAGAGAAATAAAGTTGGATCTTCTTAAAACACATACTTAAAAATTTTAAGTACAAAAGAGTAAAAAAATGTTAAAATTTCTTGAATATACCCTAAATAACTAAATTATAAGAAAATTCATGATAGGTATTGAGATTTATATAAAGGTATTTCAATATTGGATACTTGATTATAAACCATCCTGATAAACAATGAGATTGAAACATAAAATCATTACAACTTTGGTAAACTTGAACTATAAACCACATGAAGGAAGAACACAAAATGAAATTTAAAATATAATTAGGATGAAAAAATTCATGATATTCGATGTAAATTGGGCTGTAAATACACCTCATTAAATAATATAGGTGCATAACATAACATACAACTCATTGAAGGAAAAGCGAGACAAAAAAATCCCTTGCATCTTGAATAAATTTTGATTCAGTTTCCCCACGAAATAATAAAATAAATTGAAAAAGTAATTATCATTAAATGAAAAATATTCATGATATATCATGTAATATTTTATTATATAGACCACCCAAATGAAATGAGTGTCGAATAGAGACTAAGTTTCTCAGAAATAAAAGTGAGACTAGAAATACCCTTAACTTAAGTCTTTAATTTTGTCATACTCAATAAAAATTCATTTAAAATAAATATAAGTTTATTATAAATATATCAAAAAAATATTCATATATATCATATAATATATAATTTTATTATTACTTTATATTAAATTTTAATTAATAATTCCATGTTAAAGTTATGTTTTGGGTAATAACATCTTTTTTTTCTTATAAGTTTTAATATGTTAGATTTTTGGTCCTATTATATTTATAATGGTTTCATAAAATACATAATGTAAAAAATGATATAAATATAATACATATTCATTATGTGTGTATTTAGAGTAATCTATAAAATTTAGTTATAGACAATGAAATGCACCGTTCATGGAGATAGTATGCCGTATGTATGCATGAAAGTTGTTTTTCATTTTCTTTTTGGTTTGAAAGAAAGAAAATTAAATGATATATTATAATTACAATATCATTTTAATTTCATATATATAAAACATGTTTATTAAACCCATAATCATTAGAATCTATTAAAAGAATGAATGAATCACATCACTTCATAAGGAGATACTCCACCATACACACGAATGACTTTATCACATTCCTACAAAATAAAAAGCATGATGGAATGTGTGATATAACAATTATATAAGAATAATAATATAATTAATATAATAAATATCATATATAAATTTTATGTACATCATAATTTCCAATCTTGAGATTTGTTAATGGAAAAACAAATGTAATCGGTTCGCGATGCGGTAGTCCATCGTACACACAAACAATGATTTCATAACCCATTTAATGGAAGTGTTTGTGTTTTAAGGTTTTACCCTTAACATAACATAATATAATTATATTTAATATAATTAGGTTATTATATAATCATTTTATAAAACTAATTTATTTGTTTTGATGAACAAATAAAACAAAATTCTTATTGATGAACATTACCACTTTTTCACGTATCACATTTTGGTTTGCACCAATGGTCTTACATGGTAGGATGAATACCCAAATTAAGGATTATATAATGAGATGAGATAATTTTAAAAGTTATTTTTTCTATTAATGGATGAAAAATTGGTTTTGATGTTGTGAAGAGAGGGGGAGAGGTGGTGGCCTTTTATAAGGAATATGAGTGGCACATTTGTATTTTTTTGAAAGAGTGAATTCCACCCATGTTTTTTTTCATATAACCAGGACCTAATAATGGTAAATTATAGAGAATAAAAAGTTAAATTTTTAAATATTACCAAAACATGGGTTTTGGACAAGTGTTGAGTCATATTTACACCTTATATTATAAGTTTAACAACTAAGTGAACTTGTTTTTACCTTAATAGTTGTAATTAATTTCAATTGTTTTCACTATTCACGTTTAAAAAATAATAATTTTCCCTTATTAGATATTATAAATTATGATAATTTGAAATATGGTATCAATTTTTTAAAATTAAAATCATAAAATTGCAAAAAAATGAGCTAAAAATAATCCCCTAGATGTGAAGAGAAAGAGGGGGTTTAAAGTGAAAATGATCAAAGTTTAGAAAGTTTTTATATTCAAATTCAATATGAAATTGATTTAAATGGACTAAATTGGATTAATAGATTTATAATTAAACCAAATAACCCTTAAACAAATGAAAATATTACTTAACATTATAAATAAATTAAATGGCAAGGTAGTTTTCAATTAAAACTCAGTATTTTTCATAAGTCATTAAAAAACTGAATTTTCTCAATTTTTTTTTGAAAAATTAAACCAATTATAATTTTGATAGTATGAATTAAAAATTGAATTTAATTCTAGTAAATTAATTTTACAAATTTTTCAATAGTTATTTTTTTGTTAACAAAACAAATAAAAATCATTTCTTTGAGAAAATAGAATATTTCAAAAATTATGTATTTTATTATTAATATAATTCCATTATATAAATCCATTTTAATTAATCTTTAAAAGTATTTGTTAATAATATTTTTTAGTCAAATAGATAAGTTATAATGGTATATTTTAAATAACTATATTAATAATCTGTCATGGTTTTGTTAAAACTCAGTGTTGTGTGTCATGAAATAAAATCAAGTGTTGGGTGTAGTGCATGATAACCCAGGGTTACGTATAACAAAAGATTGAATTGGAATTTTTTGTAATGAAATAAATTGAGAAATTCAATTTATTAAAAAAATGAATTCATAGAAACTCAAGGTGTTTCATTCTACCCTCCATAAATTAAATTTCACTCTTGAAATTTTTCACTGAGATATAAACAAACATGGATACTTCTACCTCATCTTATCCCGGAGTTACCCTATATCTTCATAACCCTGGTGGGTTTACACAAAACATTGACTATGTGAGTGGAATTATATCATATAATTAACTATATGTGATCGAAAATATCCATGGTTTGTTCCTCATAAGAATGATCATTCTCAAATGGTATAACCTGGATGTTCAGTACAAGTAAAGGGTTTGGTATGAACATACTTAGGTGAGATACAGGGAACAAATCATGAACATGAGAGTGGTTTGGTGGAAGTCCCAACCGATAGTATACCATCATGATATAATTAATAATTTCAAAGGGGCTGATATACCTAGGGTTTAATTTCCCTCTCATCCCAAATATCATAACCTTCTTCCGTGGAGAAATTTTTAAAAACATCTTATCACAAAATTCAAATTCTGGATCACATTGATGATTAATAGCACAACTGTTTTCCGAATCTAAGCTTTCGTGATGTGCTATAGAATGGATCTGTCCTTATCTTCCATTTCTTTAGATATATCATATCTTAATATCTTTCTATATCTATATCCATTCAAGCATGTTGTAGCTCTACATTTCTTTCTATAGAGGGATTCATAAGGATCCATTTCAATTCTTGAATGAAAGATTTTTCTTTAAGAATACTCCACTAGAGGAAGGTGTTGATACCAACCATCTTTGAGATCCAAATAACAATATCTCAACATATCCTACAAGGTTTTAATTGTTCTTTCAGAATCACCATCTATATGAGGATGATACATAGTATTGAAACTCAACTTGTTATCTAGATCCTTCTGAATACTTCTCTAGAACTTTGAGATAATCTATAGATCCTGATCAGATACATTATAATGTGATACTCTGTGAAACCTTACCACTTCTTTTATGCATATCCTATAAAGATGATCCAGAGATAATTAATCGATGATGGTGATGAAATGTGTTGACTTAGTAAAGCAATTGACAATAACCTATATAGAATTATTCCCTCTATATATTTTTGGGAGATGAATGAAAAAATCCAGGGTGATGTTTTTCCATTTCCATTATGGCATGGGGAATGGATGTAACACCCCCTTATACTTTTTTCTTTTAACCATATCTTTCTGAGATACCAAGAACCAAGATACAAACTCTGTGATATATCTCTTTATTCCATCCCACTAGAAGTATTATTTCAAATCTCTATACATCTTCACACTTATCATATGAGTAGTGAATGAATAAATATGTGATTCACTTCTAAAAATCCGTGTTAAATAACACTAGTATTTATCATCGTTATAAAAAAGAGATGATAAATGACATCTTTATCAGCACTAAAGAAGGAAATGATAAATTTATCCTTTTTAGTGATTTTTAGCATTGATAAATTGAACCTTTGAAAAAACATTATTTTTAGCACTGATAAATGGTACCCTTTATCAGCGCTTTTTTGGTAGTGTTGACAAAGGTTACCCTTTATCAGCACTTTATTTTTATTACTGATAAAGATAGATTTTATCAGAATTTTTTAGTGCTGATAACTTCAGAATAAATAACATAAAATAATTAAATAAATAAAAAATAAAAAATTATTTTAGTAAAAAAATATTACAAATTTTATTAATTAAATAATCATTGATAAAAATAAATAAAATGATTATATATTATTAAATATTAAATAGTTTATTAATTAGATAATTATGATAATTATTGTTAATAAATTGGGCGCATGTGTACTATAGCAGCACTATAGCGGCGGCAGTACTGCAGCAATGACGGGCACTGTAGTGGCAGAAGGGCACTATAGTAGGGGAATGTATTGTGTTGTACTGTAGCAGGTGGGTACTGTAGTAGTACTATTTATAAAATGGGCCTTGGGCCAAAAATTTGGGCCTACGGGCCATGTAATGGGCTAAATGCCCACTGGGCCTTCGGGCTATGTAATGGGTCTCCCTCTACCCAGTAAAAGAGGTCTTTTATTTTCTTTAATAATAAATAAGGCTTCACCCCTAACCTTTAAAAAAATATTATAATATATTTATGTGCTTTACATTAAATAGTCATATATTTGGTGAATAATGGTTTATAATTAATAATTTATAAGAATTAAAAATACTAACTAATTTTATTCTCTAATTGACATATAATGGAATGTATTGTTTGATTTTTCAATTTAACATTGATCAAATGTGTGTTATATTGATTCCATATATATGTAATTAATTAATTTTTATTTATAATGCACACACACAAAATTTATCCATTTTTTCAATAATGCTAAAGTGTACTTATTTTTAATTTACTCAATTTCACACATTTTTAACATATATGCATATACGTACACTTATCAATAGATATAAATATTATCTTTCAAAAAAATTTCTAGAATTATAAATAAATAATTATAAAATTATAATAAATATATTTAAAAAGGAATATATTCACTATATTTATGTTTATATATATTTATTAAGTATATATATATGTACAATTTTTCATTTATAATTATAATTATAAATCCTTTATCATATCTTAAGTAATAAGAGATGATAGAGGTAGGTCTTTAACAACTCATTTTTCATACTGATAATGATTAGGCTTTATCATCATTTAAAAGCGGCGATAAAATTAATGTTTATTAGCACTAAAACTTTAGCACTGATAAATATGAATTTTATCAGTTCTTTTTTAGTACTGATAAAGACCAACCTTTATCAAAACTAAAAAAGCACTAATAAATACTGTTTTTATAATCACTTATCAAATAAGTGCTTATAAAAGGACTCTTTATCAGTTATTTTATTTTAAGCACTGATAAAAGTGTCCTGGTCTATTTAAAAAATCATAACCATTTGCGAATCCATTGTGATATCATAAAATTTCCATGGAATCCACCCACCTTTTTTGATACTCTTTAGTTAATCGATGATCAAATCACAAAACTCGACTGCCTCCTGTTGGTTAAATATCATCAGACATATGATTCTTAGATGCAGTTAGGGTTTCTGGAGCAAATTTTATTAAACCTTGCGAGGTAGGCCTTGATATTTTATTTGTGTGTTTTTGTTTGTGTTATTTATTTATTGTTATATGATGTCATGAGTTATTTATGGTCCTATACTTGTATACTATTTCACTATCTGTATATGTACCCCAACTTTCTCTAAGAGATTAATTCCTAGTTTTTAATTTATACTAATCATTGGTTGTTAATAGTTATAATTATTCCTTATCTATTTCTATATTGTGATATGGTTCATTGATCCATGTTCAATATTTCATCATTATCTTAATATTAAAGAATTTATAATAATAGTTCCATTGTGATTTAATATTTTCCATTCTATTTCCATGGATGTTTTAGGTATGGTTCCCCAACAAGGAATCTATAACATGCTTGTTTTAGTAATTTTTGAAAAACATTAGGTGGTTTTTTAAGAATGGGTAAAATTTTCATGTTACCTTTATAAAACCATAACAAATAATCCTTTCATTATGAATATATAATAAATAATTAATTATGTTTTCATAACAATCCATGATATCATTTTATATCATCCTTAATGTTGGTGGTTGAATTGCCCAAAAAATAACATGTAATAATCAATGAATGTGAAATAATATGAATTTAATTTTATGGTAATATATTTATAATAGAAGTATAATTATTTTATTTTGATTTTATTAAATTGATAAATTACTATTAGGAATAAGTAGTTGTAGAATATAAATGGAAAATAAATATAATAAATTCTGAATTACCTAAATGAAATCATATCTTCTGTTGAAATATTTCTACATGTTGAATAATTTAGGACATCTTATTGAGACTAGGACGTCTTAAAATTATAATGGATGAAAATTATAAATATTATTTTTGGATTATATTGAGGGATCATAATTTTCGTATTTGTTCTAAAAGGGTGGGTGGGGGGGAGGGTTCCTATGTAATTGATAAGGATTGTCATTTTTTCAAATACCTAATACTTAATGTGTGATAAATAAAAATATACATCTCATGTGGATCCAATTTGATGAAATAGTCGATATGTTTTGTGAATTACCTATAAATATTAAGGGTGGGTATGCATCATGGAAAATTAAATGAGGATGATTTGTCTATAACTTTTACCTTTTAATGAATTCGTAGGATAACACCAGCCATAGTGGATTAATTATTTTCTTAAATCCAATTACCCATTTTTTTTCAAAATAATAAAATTACTTGAAACAATCAAATGTTGAGTTACCTTATTAAAAATTTATACAACTTTCACCTTGGATAATGAATATATTATGTGTATTTATTTATATATTGTAAAAATTTAATCTTTTGTGAACCAAATAATATGGATATGAATAAAAAAAGGATACATTCTAATCGTTTGAAAAATGATTTTGAATATGGAGTTAAAGAGTTCATCAAGTTTGCAAGAGAGCATGCAAACAACCCTTCTAAAATCCACTATCTGTGTTTACGTTGTTTTATTCAAGAAAAATAATTATGGATGAGTTGGAAGAACATTTTATTTACACCAGAATAGATCAAAGCTACAAATGTTTGAATAAACGTGGGGAAAAAAGAACGTGGACACCGATTGGGATGATATTTCAATTTTTGAATCATTTTATATTAATACCTTTTTAAATTATGATGGAGATCACATGAAAGAAATGAAAATGGAAATTTAAGATGTCCTTCATAATTTTCAAAAGTTTTTTTTAGGAGTTAAATAGATGTTCCAAGAAACCATCGTATACCAGTTTTAATAAATTCCTAACATTTTCAGCTGTATTGAAGATATTTAATTTCAAAGATGACAACAGATGGAGTGACACCATCATTTCCGAACTACATGGTCCTCGGAATGATATGATACTAGAAGAAAAATAACTACCCTGATGAACATATGACACTAAATGAATGTTATGTTAAATGGGAATTATCTCTAAAAAATACATTCTTTTCTATATGATTTCATATTGTTTGTCAATGACCATGAATCACTCATAAAATTCCCTAAGTGTGGTGTAGATCAATACTAGAAAAATGAATCAAGACCTTCAAAATATATATAGTAATTTTCCATAATTTCATGGTTTTTAAGACTATATGGATTTCAGGAAACCACAAGACAATTAACATTACATAAAGATACACGAATTAAAAATGGGAACCTACGTCATCCAACATATTCTCCTCAATGGAAGAAATTTGATTAAAAGTTTCTTAAATTTGGAAATGAGACAAGAAACATTAATTTTTCATTATCTATAGACAGAATAAATACTTTTGGTTTATAGAGTAGTACTCCTAGTACATGTCCCTTCATGTTTCTAAATTATAACTTTCCACCATTGGTAAGAATGAAGCGCAAAAAAATTATGTTTTCACTGCTTATATTTGGACAAAAGCAACCCGATAATGATATTGATGTCTATTTGGATCCATTTTCTGAAGACCTAAAACTGATGTGGGATACAAGTGTTATAATGTATTATGCTAATAGAAGTGAAGAATTATCATTAAGGGACATATTGTAAGGAATGATAAATGAATTCCCCACTTATAAAAATTTAAAATGCCATAGAATTAAAGGAATTCTATGGTTTCACATTTGGGAAAAAATCACATACTCAGTTCATTTGAAACATTCCTCCAAGACTGTGATTTTATGAAATCTGAAATTTTTACCTTGATGACATAAATACTGATCTTGGATGATATAATTCAATGGGAATATTGAACAAGGTACAACACTATCTCAAGTAATAGGTGATCAACTATATAATAAAGTAAAAAATATTGACACTATTTTTAGTAAACCATTTTTTAAAACGTTACAAAATTATATTGAAAGAAGTGACCAATTTACATTGAATTATCATATTGACATTGATTTTATATCAAACATTTTTTTGATGTCATTCATGTAGAAAAAACATGTATTTGATAGTGTTATTGGAATGTCACAAAATGTTCATGGAAAAAAATATGGAATCAAGGCTAGGTTAGACTTGATTAAAATGGGGATAAGGGAAGATTTGGCACTAGTTAAGGGTAAAAGGTATAATTTTCTTCCTTCAATAGCATGAAATCTACCCAGATAGGAAAATTAAAAATTTTCCTTTTCGTTACTACAGTAAAAGTTCCTCAAGGGTATTCAATATATGTCAAGAATTTTTTGTAAATGAATAATTTGAAGTTACATGGATTAAAATTACATGACTATTACATTTTAATGAACGATTTAATGCATATTAACTTTCGTTTCATTATACATAAAAATGTAATAGACACATTAACAAGACTCTGATTCTGTTTCAATGCCATATGCCGTAAAGCTGTATACCCATGAAGTTTCCCATAACGAATAAGAATATTTTGGTCATATTATGTGAATTAGTCATTTTCATCAAACCACCATTCTTTGATATAATCTTCCACCTGATGGTTCACTTAGATAGAGAGGTTCTGTTATGTGGTCCTATCCATTACATATGAATGTACCCCATTGAATGGTATATAACTATTTTTAAAGGGTATGTCAAGAATGAAATTTAACCAGAAGGTTGTATTATATAATGATATATTGTTGAAGAAGATATCAAAATTTACACTGATTACCTAGAAGATGTTTAAAGCATTAGTCTCCCAAAGTATCATCAAAGTGAACACCTTCTAGGCGAAGGGATTTCGGGAGGAGAAATTGTTACAATTACCTTGACAGAGTGGAAGAAATCACACCTTTACATATTATATAATAGTGAAGATTTTGATCTATATATTGAATCCCATAAAGAAATTCTTAGAGATTTGAATCCATTAAATGAGGAAGGATGGATATCAAATACATATAATCAATAGTTTATATGATGGTTCTGAGATCAACTTGATAAGGAGTTATATGAAAATATGAATTCAATTGTCGAATGACTTCAATGGATAGTGAGAGGACTGAATGAAAATGTTATATCTTGAACTAGTTTTGTAATAATTTGTTATAATTTCTATACGAATGAAAAAAATGACTTTAGTATGATGAAACAAAGTGGTGTTACACTTTTAGCTGAAGCGATGCACATATATGGTTCCAATTATAGAAATAAAATTTATGAAAATATTTCATATTTTGGCATAATCGAACATATATACGAGTTGGAATGTAAAAAATTTCAAGTCTCTCTTTTATGTTGTAAATGGGTTGACAATATCAAAAAAGTAAAAGTTGATAAAAGGGGATTTTCTAAGGTGATGTTTAGTGTGGGAGGGGAAAAAGATGAGCTATTCATAATGGCACCACAAGTAATGCAAGTATTTTATGTCTCTAATCTAACAAACAAGAATTGGTCAATTGTCCTGTTAGAAACTAATAAAAAGTCATGTCAGATGAAAATTCAATTGAGGGGAGGCTTTTATAGGGAAATCATAATCAGTTCATGTATGTACGAATATAGACAATGTCTTGTACGTAATATGGGGCTATAAATAGGGGATTTTGATTCTCGATAGTGGAACCAAATCCATGAATCATTTAAAAAATGATTGAGAGTCCAATGAGAAGGTAAAAGTTTTTTTAATATATTATGTGTTTCCTAATAATATTATATGTTCTCTACTAAATTAACATAATATAAATTAAATGTTTAACTACTCATGAAGATAATGTATTTTACAATTGATGATATCACCAATCCTCTGTAAGAACAAACTATAATGAATGAAACCCTTTGGAAAGATGTAAAGGTAATGTTACGATATAATATCTTTATTTTACTTAAAAAATATATAATAAAACATTGATTTAATTTTCATTATTTCATATAGAGTTCATTTATTTTAAAATATTTATATCCATATGTCATTCCTTTATAAGAATAGAAATGACGATATCTCTGCTCAATCATAGAGGTAATATTGATGTTTGAATATAAAAATCATTGTCCATAGAATTAATATATTATTGCATATTTATGTTTAATTTATTTATTTTTAATATTACTCACATAATAATTGTTTTCTTATACAGTTGGATTCTTTTGTTTGAGTTGGGGTGGTCTGTCTATATTTTACGCCTTTATGCACCAAAACATCCACATACTTCTTCTCCATCAAAACCATTGCATCCCCACAGTGTTTCATTTATCAATTTATTTCATGTTATCTCCACTAGCTTTGTAGAAATAGAAACAATTTCCTCTAATCAATTATAGAGGTAATATTGATGTTTTCATCATAAAATCATTTCCCATAGATTTTTTTTTCATATTTATGTTTAATTTATTTATTTTTAGTATTACTCACATAATAATTTTTTTATGCAATTGGATTATTTTGTTCAAGTTGGAGTGGTATGTCCATATTTTAGGCCTTTATACACCAAAAAATCCCCAAAATTATTCTACCTCAAAACCTTTTCCCCACTACGGTGTTGCATTTATTGTATTTTTTTCATGTTCTCTCCACTACCTTTGCAAGAAGAGAAATGACGCTTCCTATGTTCAATTATAACGGTAATCTTGATGTTTTCAAAGTAAAAGCATTTTCCTTAGAATTAATGTATTTTAATTTATATTTTGGTTTAATTTATTTCTTTTTAGTATCACTCATAGAATAATTGTTTTCTTATATGTGTGGATTATTTTCTTCTAGTTGGGGCGGTCTATCCATCTTTTATTGTAGAGACCCGAAACTTGACGTACATGGACATTACATTACTTTTGAGGAATACTTAGTACATAACAAAAACACACACACAAGGATCGTAATAGTTTAGTGTCTTTGGAAACTCGGAACGTAATCTTCTAATCGTGGTGAAAGATCTTCAATATCTCCCATAAAGATATTCCCTTTTTTTTCCTAAAACCTTTCTTTATATCCTGGGGAAAAGAAAACATAAAAGGGTGAGCTCAAATGCTCAGTAAGGGTAAACAAAAGAAAAATCAATCACATCATATTCATAAGAACATAACTTTTGGAAATCTTAACCTGCAAAAGAGAGCATAATTTCATAACATGGGATAAATCATAGTAGTGAAATGAAATCCCAATAATCATAACTTAAAACATGAAACTTTGTGGCATACACATATAATCATGGAAAATCATTTCTTGTTAGTCATGACTCATTGCCAAGACTATCTTAGTGGACAAAGTCCCCTTCTGAATCGAGTAACCCTCGTTTCAGTCCTGTTTCACTGAACCGGTATAACCTACAATTTCAGCCATGTCTATCTCATGAGATATAAAATCTTTACCCAATGCATTGGAGGGAGATATAGGTCCCACCCATCTTATAATGAATCCTTTCTTATGTGGGCCACATAATCATAAAACATACATCATCGCATAACACATGTAACAAAAATGGGATTCTTGAAACATCATGACATCATAAAACAATTCATATAAGATAATGGAATTCATAAAAATAATTCCATCACAACATGATCAAATCAATGTAATAATAGGGATAAAAACAGAACCCTTTATTATCTTAGATGGAAAATAATTTTGAAAATCACTTGAACTCCATTCTTGAGGAAAATATCCTTTCTTCTTCAAAAACATTTTTCCTTTCATAACATGTCATAAACTTGAAAACTTGTAAAGGAAGCTTCTTGGAAACAATGTTTTAAAAATCCATTCATGCCGTATAAGTTAAAAAAAACATTCTTCGTACTTTTGTCGGAAAAGTCAAAAAGTACCTCGTACGGAAAAACGACAAAAGATTCCTTTCATATTCTTTACTAAAAACTCACCTAAGGGTAAAATTGGATTTAAACTATTGCAAGTGGATGGAAACAATATTTCATATTGAGGGAACATGGATGTGGATGATAAAATACACCCCAGTAAATACTTACGAATAAACAATCTCGGATAAAAATGAGATTGTGATATTTCCCTTACCTTAGGTCCAATTTGCTTTGTACGAGTCCGAAGCTCCTGTATAATGGTTTAAATAATGTTATTGACTTATTACAGAATCATACATATTGATATGATATCATATATGTTCATATTCTTAGCTCCTTGATAGTAATATTTCATGGTTACTTGTTACTCGGGTCTTTATTGCCTTTTGTTCTTATGCGTGTTTTGCCGAATACATTCTTATTCTTCTTTTATGGTTATAGATTCCTTATATCCATAATGGTATTAGTGTAACATATATCATATTTATTCATTCAATTCATTTATATAATCATTATGAAATGAAGATCATGTAGAACGAGTCGCATCACATCGTGGAGACGGTATTCCGTACGTACGCACGAGTGATGATATCGTTCCTATGATCGTGGAATTGTATTGGAGTATATATATATATTATTTCAGTATCAATATTAATTCATAATAATCATATATAGTTACTCATTACACCATTATACCCATCCTTGTAAGGTGATGGTGGAAAATAGATTACACCACGGCGTGGAGACGGTATTCCGTACGTACGCACGCGCGGTGATTTCATTTTTCCGTAGGATGGATAGAAGGTGAATTAGGGTTGTTTCATATTTATAATAACATATCAGTATTTAAGTAATACTGATGTTATTACTTTATCATGAAACAACTAAAGAAGAAGAAGTTGAAGAAGAAAGAAATTGAAAAGATCGGTAATGGATATTACCTTTTCTTTGGAACGCCTCTTTGAATCCTCCACTTAAGGAACTATGATTGGTCTTTGGAGAAGACCAGGACCTCTAGGATTATTCTAGGGAAGTGGAGAGGAGAAAATGGCAGGGGTTGGCCGAGCTTGAGTGCTCAAAATTGGTGTGAGGAGGAGGGGGAGGAGGTGCCCTTTTATAAGGGAGGAGAGGGGCACCTTAGGAATATCTCAAAATATTATTTTATATTAAAGTCAAAATCGGTTTATAATGGTTCAAAAGGGTCTTATTTCAAATCTAAAGTGGGGATGGGTCGAAATCCTATCAACCAATAGGATTTAGACAAGTTTAGGGTATTATTTTAACCTTATCAATTAGATTTAACTCTAAGTTAATTAATTTAACTTTTACCGTGTCTTTTTGTTTTCTTTAACTATATGGTTAATACACTTACTAAAACATGCCAAACGAACCCCAAATTGTTTATTATTAATATATATATCCTTATCTATGTCATGTGGCCGAACCTTAGATTTTTAGGAATAAAATAACAATTAGTAATATAATATTTTATTTAAAAACTATTTTGTGTCAATTTTGACACTATTTGATATATGATTTTTGTGAAAGTCATAACAGAATTATATGTTCGAACCAAGTTGATTAAATCAACACTAATATATCATAGTAACCTAGAAAATTAGTGTAATTCATAAAAAGTCTCAAATTACATTTATTATGGTGTTTATAACATCAATTATGTCAATATTTCATTAATAAGATAATTACTGCATCATCTTTGTGTCATAAATAAATTAATTTATTTGATGTCTAAAAATTACAAATAAAATACCATCATGTAGGAAATCTTTTTATCTTTCTAATTAATATTTACAATCGAATTTATATGATGTATGACCCCATATTAAAAATGATTTACTTATTAAACTTTGATTTTAACTATTTTAACCCTTCTTTAAATAAATTAATAATAAATGTCCAAATCTAATCCAAGTGGGCCTAAATGGTCATATTTTATTCCTAAGTTTGTTTTTGGTCGAATTACACTTGTACAATAGAATTAGGACATGTGTTAGGGTAATATTAATATCATATTTACCCTTAGTTACCCTATTTACTATTAACCGCGGTAAAAAAAGTAAAAAGTTACTATTCACCAAAAAATTATTTTCATCTCATTGAACCACATTTTAGTCCTTGATATTAACCGTGTCTCTCGGATTTTCGAAATTCCATTCACAGAAGCGGTAAAATTAAGTTTTATGCAAATTTCAGTTTTTTTAACCTACCACTTAGTGGTTTCACTATTCATCAAAAATTGAAAGTTTTCAGAAAAATACCAAAATTTCACCCTAGGCTAATTTCGATATTCTGAGTCCAAAAATGAAGTCCATTTTGAAAAATAAAATTTATAACATTTCAAAAAGTGGTTATTACTATTCATAACGACTAGTTTTAATAGCATATTGTTGTTTAGTGAAACTCAGTATTGCGTACTACACACGCTATCGAGGAAGGTTGTGATTGCATGTAATGCAAGGCAAGTCAAGGACGCGTGTTGTGCAAGCTCCTTTTGGTGTAGCGTACAACACAAGACATTAGTGAAATAAAAAGAATATTTTTCATAAAATCTCGGGCTATTACATTCTACCCCCCTTAAAATGAATTTCGCCCTCGAAATTCGTCGGGGTTATAAATGGTTTACTATTCGAAAGTTTCTTTAATAGAAACCCACATCGTAAAATGGAATTCCAAAACTTGGCTTTAAAACTAAAGTATGAAATGTAACGATTACCCAAATAAACTAATCGCTGGGTTTCCACATAGGTAAAAATATGGATATGGAAGAAAAATCTAACCATCATGTTTCGATGGAGAGTGGTAGAGAACATGGCTATGGAAAAGCCAACAATCACAAATCCATAAATTTGTGACGATCTAAGGTACCATCCGATTCATCAGGTATAAGATCACTAGGACAACATTTTTGGTTTTCAAGATCATTTCCCTAAAGTTGAAAATTTGAATTAGAATAAATACTTTCATTATTTTGGTACAATCTCACTGTTGTTCATGCCTTGAACAATTTCCACTTCATCTCTTAAATATATGAAGTTGAATTTGTTATTCGTGAAGTGTTAGAAGATCATGTGATAGAATGACGGGTCATTCCATCTGTCTCAAACAAAAGGGTTAGCAAAAATTATATACATAAGTCGATCTATAGTGAGATTAATCACATATGGTTCCTAAAATGGACTTATACTTCATATATCATACTGCTTAATATAATAAAACTAGTTTCTACTAAACAGGGACTTCTTGTAGGCCAGTGGTAGGCGATAAAGGCCAGTCGCACTTCGGTTGTGGGTTCGATTCACATAGCCTTGTCCGACGCGATGGGCTGTCGCCCATCCTGCAGGTTGTCCCTTTTTCTAAAACTATATTACTATAACATCGAAAAAACTTCTATCCTTAAACAATACTAACTTATGTCCAACATAATCCATTCTAATCTTTAGGCTTATCCATAATACTGCAGTCCACTCTCATAATATAGTGAAAACGATTACCAGAGATTTAATACTATCGTTAATCCCCATATATATGTCTTGTTGGTCACATCCCAAACATTCAAAGGCCTTAATCATGTATTCTCTTGAATACCTTAGTGAAAACATGAATGCAGTTTAAAGTTAACACTTTCCACATACCAAAATCCTCAAAATTCTATATACTCAAACCATGATATCACTTAGTCCTTAAATCAATCATGAGCTCATGAATACTGTTATACTTTTCATTTTCTCGTTTTCCCTTCATTATGCGCATAATATCTCAATTACTTTGAATACCACATTAGACAAATACATAAATATTCCAATACCACATGATACAACATTATTTTGGAATCCCATTACATAAACACTTAATCATTCCACCACATCATTGTCATATTCAACATTGCCAATAGAGATCGCATGTGACTTCCCTTTGTCCTTTGCCTTAAGTGGTAGCTCATGTTGATCGTCACTAACCCTTGGATTAGGGCATTTATTGGCATAATGTCCCATCTCCTTGCACTTGAAACATTGAAGTGTTGGTGGTGCGTTCTCTGTAGTGTTTGCTTTGTTCACATCATTAGAAACCCCTTTTCCATTACTTCGACACTCAGCTACTCGATGACCTTCTTTTCCACACTTAAAACATTTTCTAGTCCCTTTAAGACAATCTCCACCATGCTTCTTTCCACACTTTGTGCATAAGGAAACATTCATCTTCTTTTCACCATTATTTTGAGATTTCTCCTTGAACTCCATCTTTCGTTTCTTTTCAAAACCATGAGATGGATATGTAACACCAACTTCCATTTCTACCTTGATAGCACAACACACAATTTCTTCATAGCTACTGAAGTCTCTTATAGCTAATTCCCTTCGAAGACTTGGTTTTAAGCCACTGAAAAATCGATCAACTTTACTTTCAGGTTGGATGATAATGCCAGATGCATACCTTGCAAGTCTTGTAAAATTTGCTTCGTATATACCAACAGATTCCTCATCCTTCTGCTTCAGCTCAAGAAACTCCTTTTCCATCTTTGTTCGAAGAATACGAGGGAAGTACTTACTGAAAAACAAGTTCTTGAACTCGTCCCATTCCATGGACTCAATTTCATCTCTTGGCCTCGTATTCTTGATAAGATTCCACCATTGATCAGCATCACCTTCCAAACGATACACTGCTAAGATGACTTTATCATGTTCAGAACATTGAAGAACTGAAAATATCTTTTCAGTAGTATTGATCCATTGTTCAGAAACAAGTGGATCGGAAGTCCCACTGAAAGAAGGTGGACGTTGCCTCATGAAGGACTCAATAGAATATTGTTCCCTTCTCTGCTCATTTGGAAGTCCAGAATGATTCATAGCTTGTGTAAGTATAGAAATAAGATTTTGCACTCCATCTCCCATAACATTTGTTTGTTTAGGAGGGCAATCATTGCATTGTCCATTGCATTGATCAACACGGTTCCTTCGGGTTCCAGCCATCGTCTAAAACCCAAAAAGAATAGTGTGAGAGGCAAAAATCATGCTTGGGAAAACAACATAATAAAGGTGGAGTATCCTCAATATCTATCATCTTAGGTTAAATTCTATGATCGTTACCGTAGTTCTAGGACTGTATCCTATATGTATACTTATCCTTAAGGACATCCCTAGACATACCTTATAAATATATCTAGGGATCTCACTAAAGTTCTCGCATCCTAGTTTCCAAAGGTTGACTAAACCTTTCCTCTGATACCAATTGTAGAGACCCGAAACTTGACGTACATGGACATTACATTACTTTTGAGGAATACTTAGTACATAACAAAAACACACACACAAGGATCATAATAGTTTAGTGTCTTTGGAAACTCGGAACGTAATCTTCTAATCGTGGTGAAAGATCTTCAATATCTCCCATAAAGATATTCCCTTTTTTTTCCTAAAACCTTTCTTTATATCCTGGGGAAAAGAAAACATAAAAGGGTGAGCTCAAATGCTCAGTAAGGGTAAACAAAAGAAAAATCAATCACATCATATTCATAAGAACATAACTTTTGGAAATCTTAACCTGCAAAAGAGAGCATAATTTCATAACATGGGATAAATCATAGTAGTGAAATGAAATCCCAATAATCATAACTTAAAACATGAAACTTTGTGGCATACACACATAATCATGGAAAATCATTTCTTGTTAGTCATGACTCATTGCCAAGACTATCTTAGTGGACAAAGTCCCCTTCTGAATCGAGTAACCCTCGTTTCAGTCCTGTTTCACTGAACCGGTATAACCTACCATTTCAGCCATGTCTATCTCATGAGATATAAAATCTTTACCCAATGCATTGGAGGGAGATATAGGTCCCACCCATCTTATAATGAATCCTTTCTTATGTGTGCCACATAATCATAAAACATACATCATCGCATAACACATGTAACAAAAATGGGATTCTTGAAACATCATGACATCATAAAAAAATTCATATAAGATAATGGAATTCATAAAAATAATTCCATCACAACATGATCAAATCAATGTAATAATAGGGATAAAAACAGAACCCTTTATTATCTTAGATGGAAAATAATTTTGAAAATCACTTGAACTCCATTTTTGAGGAAAATATCCTTTCTTCTTCAAAAACATTTTTCCTTTCATAACATGTCATAAACTTGAAAACTTGTAAAGGAAGCTTCTTGGAAACAATGTTTTAAAAATCCATTCATGCCGTATAAGTTAAAAAAAACATTCTTCGTACTTTTGTTGGAAAAGTCAAAAAGTACCTCGTACGGAAAAACGACAAAAGATTCCTTTCATATTCTTTACTAAAAACTCACCTAAGGGTAAAATTGGATTTAAACTATTGCAAGTGGATGGAAAAAATATTTCATATTGAGGGAACATGGATGTGGATGATAAAATACACCCCAGTAAATACTTACGAATAAACAATCTCGGATAAAAATGAGATTGTGATATTTCCCTTACCTTAGGTCCAATTTGCTTTGTACGAGTCCGAAGCTCCTGTATAATGGTTTAAATAATGTTATTGACTTATTACAGAATCATACATATTGATATGATATCATATATGTTCATATTCTTAGCTCCTTGATAGTAATATTTCATGGTTACTTGTTACTCGGGTCTTTATTGCCTTTTGTTCTTATGCGTGTTTTGCCGAATACATTCTTATTCTTCTTTTAAGGTTATAGATTCCTTATATCCAGAATGGTATTAGTGTAACATATATCATATTTATTCATTCAATTCATTTATATAATCATTATGAAATGAAGATCATGTAGAACGAGTCGCATCACATCGTGGAGACGGTATTCCGTACGTACGCACGAGTGATGATATCGTTCCTATGATCGTGGAATTGTATTGGAGTATATATATATATTATTTCAGTATCAATATTAATTCATAATAATCATATATAGTTACTCATTAAACCATTATACCCATCCTTGTAAGGTGATGGTGGAAAATAGATTACACCACGGCGTGGAGACGGTATTCCGTACGTACGCACGCGCGGTGATTTCATTTTTCCGTAGGATGGATAGAAGGTGAATTAGGGTTGTTTCATATTTATAATAACATATCAGTATGTAAGTAATACTGATGTTATTAATTTATCATGAAACAACTAAAGAAGAAGAAGTTGAAGAAGAAAGAAATTGAAAAGATCGGTAATGGATATTACCTTTTCTTTGGAACGCCTCTTTGAATCCTCCACTTAAGGAACTATTATTGGTCTTTGGAGAAGACCAGGACCTCTAGGATTATTCTAGGGAAGTGGAGAGGAGAAAATGGCAGGGGTTGGCCGAGCTTGAGTGCTCAAAATTGGTGTGAGGAGGAGGGGGAGGAGGTGCCCTTTTATAAGGGAGGAGAGGGGCACCTTAGGAATATCTCAAAATATTATTTTATATTAAAGTCAAAATCGGTTTATAATGGTTCAAAAGGGTATTATTTCAAAGCTAAAGTGGGGATGGGTAGAAATACTATCAACCAATAGGATTTAGACAAGTTTAGGGTATTATTTTAACCTTATCAATTAGATTTAACTCTAAGTTAATTAATTTAACTTTTACCGTGTCTTTTTGTTTTCTTTCACTATATGGTTAATACACTTACTAAAACATGCCAAACGAACCCCAAATTGTTTATTATTAATATATATATCCTTATCTAAGTCATTTGGCCGAACCTTAGATTTTTAGGAATAAAATAACAATTAGTAATATAATATTTGATTTAAAAACTATTTTGTGTCAATTTTGACACTATTTGATATATGATTTTTGTGAAAGTCATAACAGAATTATATGTTCGAACCAAGTTGATTAAATCAACACTAATATAGAATAGTAACCTAGAAAATTAGTGGAATTCATAAAAAGTCTCAAATTACATTTATTATGGTGTTTATAACATTAATTATGTCAATATTTCATTAATAAGATAATTACTGCATCATCTTTGTGTCATAAATAAATTAATTTATTTGATGTCTAAAAATTACAAATAAAATACCATCATGTAGGAAATCTTTTTATCTTTCTAATGAATATTTACAATCGAATTTATCTTATGTATAACCCCATATTAAAAATTATTTACTTATTAAACTTTGATTTTAACTATTTTAACCCTTCTTTAAATAAATTAATAATAAATGTCCTAATCTAATCCAAGTGGGCCTAAATGGTCATATTTTATTCCTAAGTTTGTTTTTGGTCGAATTACACTTGTCCAATAGAATTAGGACATGTGTTAGGGTAATATTAATATCATATTTACCCTTAGTTACCCTATTTACTATTAACCGCGGTAAAAAAAGTAAAAAGTTACTATTCACCAAAAAATTATTTTCATCTCATTGAACCACATTTTAGTCCTTGATATTAACCGTGTCTCTCGGATTTTCGAAATTCCATTCACAGAAGCGGTAAAATTAAGTTTTATGCAAATTTCAGTTTTTTTAACCTACCACTTAGTGGTTTCACTATTCATCAAAAATTGAAAGTTTTCAGAAAAATACCAAAATTTCACCCTAGGCTAATTTCGATATTCTGAGTCCAAAAATGAAGTCCATTTTGAAAAATAAAATTTATAACATTTCAAAAAGTGGTTATTACTATTCATAACGACTAGTTTTAATAGCATATTGTTGTTTAGTGAAACTCAGTATTGCGTACTACACACGCTATCGAGGAAGGTTGTGATTGCGTGTAATGCAAGGAAAGTCAAGGACGCGTGTTGTGCAAGCTCCTTTTGGTGTAGCGTACAACACAAGACATTAGTGAAATAAAAAGATTATTTTTCATAAAATCTCGGGCTGTTACATTTATACCTTTCTTCATCCAAACTTCCACAAAATTATTCTCCCTCGAAGTGTCTGTTATCAGTTTAAAATAAATATTTTAATTTAAACAGTTTCACTCCCTTTAAACCGATCAGACATGCTCATATTTTATTGATAATTACGAGAAAAATTTCATAAGTCTTTTTTGATGTGAAGGAATCCGTTTCACATCAAACTAATAAACGATGTGATCAGGATGACTCAAAAGTGCGTGTTTCTAGTTTAAAATGGAATTTTAGTAAAAAAGACAAGAGACTTAATCAAAATCGATAAAACACATTGATATTATTTTTATACATATGAAAAAGATCCATAAGTCATTGGGCATGTGTAGGAATCAACCGAACCTCAATCCAACGCCTGGTATAATCGGTATGACTCAAAGTGAGTCATTTTAATTTTAAATTGTCATAAATTTTAGTAAAATGGACAACTTTCCTACTCAAAATTGAGAGAAAACATTAAAATTGTTTTTATAATTTATGAAAACAATCCATAATTCATTTTTGATGTGTAGTAATCAGCTTCACCTCAATCTGATACATTATGTGCCCAGTATGACTTAAAGTGTACGTTATTAGTTTAAAATCTACATTTAAGTTCAAAAAGTGTCACTCACTGAAATCTAATAAAAAATTCTCAGATTCTCTTCATAATTTAGGACAATGATTAATAAGTCATTTATGACATGTTGGAATCCATTTCACTTTAAAATGATACGTGATGTGATTATAATGAGTCAAAAGTGAATTTTTCCAGTTTAAAATGACATTTTAGTAAAAAAGAGAACTAACATACTCAAAACCGAGAAAAAATGTTCTTATTATTTTTATACATTAGAATAAATATCCACATGTCATTTGAGATGTGTTGGAATCAGCCAAACCTAAATATTATGCATGGTTTTACCTATATGACTCAAATTGCATCTTTTTTGTTTAAAATTGACATCAATTTTATTAAAATTGAATCATTTTGTGTATTTATTTCATTATATTATTACTAACAAAAGAATTTTTTTCTTATACAAGTGTGTTATTTTTCTCAATAAGGGGCATTTTTTTGTAAATAGCATAAGTCAAGTTAGAATTAAAAGACAAAGGAACATCAATGTTTTTGAATGTATATAACAATTTGTATTTATGTAATTGAATAACCCAATGTTTAAAATGTCTATAATTTAGTGTTTCTATCTTATGTCTATGTTGTAAATGTCATTTCTTTTATATCCTATATTAGGAATTGTTTTTGTTGATATCATGTGTGTTTATGGTGTTGCAGGGTTCTGTTACAGCACACTGTAGTATGGTCCTTTATCAGTTATTTTAAAAGAGATGACAAAGGAAAAATTTATTAGTTTGTTAAAATAACTAATAAAAGATCCTTTATCAGCACTTTTATTAGTGTTAATGAATAGATCTGATAAATGGTTCCTTTGTCAGTTCTTTTCAAATCACTAATAAATTCTCTAATCATAAACACTTTTTTTGGCACCAATAAAAGAATCCATTATTAGTTATTTTTCAGTGCTGATAAAATACCAGTGCTTTTAACCTCACTCATGTAGTCAATGCTTTTGCTGTGCAGATAATGGCCAGATCTAGTGATATTAATGTCATGTTTTGTAGTAGTGATTCATATAACAACTATTTATTTAGATCTGGTATGGATGGAAGAAATAAAATGTTCCAGAACCATATTATTCCATCATAATCAATGTTAAACAAAGAAAAAAAAATTTAACCTTAATTTTCATCTCTACATATTCCTTCTGTACCACATTAATCTTCATGTGGAAAGATAGTTGACCATCCAATTGGGAAAGATAATATTTTCCCCCTTAAATCAAAATTTCCAGATCCATCCTTTATAAATCTAGAAATATTGGATCTTTTGTAATCCTCATCATGGATAAGATTTCACTATCCCATCGATTAAATGCATTATCCACCTACATTGATCTCCTTGGGTGGTAATGTATTGAGAAATCACAACATTTAGTCAGCTATATCCATCTTCATTAGTTCATATTCAACTCTTTCTATGTGAATATATACTTTAAACTTCTATTATTATTATATATATCACACTTTTCATCATAAACATAATGCCTCTATATCATTAATGGAAAAAATACCACAGCTAACTCCAAATCACGTGTTGGTTAATTTTTCTCATGAATATTTATTTCTCATGAGGTATAATAAATAAAAATGTCAATTTTCAAAAGAAAACACCCCAATACATTATTGGATGCATCACTATATATTAAAAACACTTTTCCACTATAGGGTAATGTTAGCACAGGTGTACTGACTAATATTCTATTTAGTTCTTTAAAATTTTCCTCACATTCATCTTTTTAGAGGAACTTCTCTCCATTCAAAGTTAACTTCGTTAAAGGATTACATATTCAAGAGAAATCCTCCAAAAAATGTCGATAATATGCAGGTAAACCAAGATAACTATAGATCTTAGTAAATGTGGTTGGTCCAAACCAACATTTAATAGCCTTTTTTGATGGATCTACTGATATAACAACTCTAGAGATTATTTGACCAAAAAATGAAACCTTTTGCATCCAAAATTCACACTAGGTAAAATTTTCATATATTTTATCCTACCTTGGTGTCTTTAGTATAATTCTTAAGTTATATTAATGCTCTTCTTTCCCGAATGGACCAAAGGCCTTCCTTTTTTATTGCTTTTTTTATAATCACCCCTTCAAGGGATGAGGGAGAACCCTTACAAGGACCAGATGCTTAGGTATTACATGAACCTTAGGTCATAGAGGAAATATCTAAAATAAAAATACTTGGAACTACTCCTCCCCATATTCTATATTGTGATGTTATATCTCTACCTTCGCCTGGCTTTTTGGCTTGGCTTTCCAGGCATGCACATGATGGTCCCAATGGTAATGTCCAACCCTCTATTTCTTCCAAATATGTTAGCTTCTGATATGGTGAATGCGCCTACTCTGAATCCTCATCTGGAGTATGCCTCTTATAGAGTTTTTAGGTCCATTAAGCACAATTTCAGGTGGCCTAAAAGCTTTGAGGTGACATGAAGGCCTTGAGGTGGCCTGAAGGCCATGAGGTGGCCCTAAATCCTTACTGGCCCGAATGGCTTGGGTGGGATAAAGGCCTTGAAGGACCTGAGGATCAAACCAATGGCTCGAAAGTCCAAATGGTTGAATATTTTCGGCTACTATAGTACCAAACAGTTCCTTCTATGGTTCCTACTACAATACCTTCTAATGTGTCTGCTACAGTATTACTACAGTACTTATCTCCACTCAGATTTGAACTCGGGTCTCTTGGATGCACTGTTGAAGTCCTCACCAACTGGGCTGAGGCTCTTGTACCTCATGATCTTCCTTAATTTTTTAATAGATAAAAATATCATCTATAAATACTATCACAAACTAATTATGGTAATCTCTAAATATTATTCATTAAATCCATTATGATATTAGGGAAATTTGTAAGACTCAAAGGAATCACAATATATTCATAGTGTCCATACATTGTACATAATTCTTTCTTTGGTGTATCATTCTTTAATTTCAATTGATGATATCTATAATGAAGGTAAATATTTGAAAAGTGTTGATATCTATGAAATTTATCAAACAAGACATCAATATGGGGAAGATTGTACTTTTTCTTGATCATGACATTTTTCAACAACCGATAATCTATTCAGAGTCTCATAAATCCATATTTCTTTTTAACAAAGAGAATAGGCGCACCCCATGGTGACATACATGGCTGAAATAATCAATTTTAAAGGTTTTTATATAGTTTATTCATTAATTCTTGAATATCAATAAGGAACATTTTATAGGGAGTCATTGAAATTGGCGTGGCACTAGGCATGAGTTCTTTTAAAAACTCAAGTTCACATTTTGGAGGAAGACTAGGAAGCTAATCCATAAAAAAATTCAAAAAAATATCATATAGTAGGAATATAATGGATTTCATGTTTCTCCCTAAGTATTTTAGATAAACACCCCTTCAGAATGGAAATTAAGACCCATACAATGGATGTGATCTTGATTGGAAAATCTTACTTATCATCACATTAATAAATGATCATAGGTTGGTTTTGGAATATCAAATGTGAATTCACATACTTGATAATGTATTTAGTATTTATGTAGACAAATCCAATCCATTCCTGACATGAAATCAAATTTAACCATAAGAATAATTAAAATATTTAACGGAATCAAATTCCAACAAACATCAAATAGAGTGTAATCATAAACATGATATGTGATGATCATACCATTAGGGGTTTTCACTGCTAATTCTACATCTAATCATTTGGGTGGAATATTGACACAATTAGAAAATTATTTAGAATTTAATCAATGCGTAGATCCCGAGTCAAAAAATATTTTAAGAGTTCTTGAGTGAATGGTTAATGTACCTTTTACCATGACGTTATCGCAACCCTATTCAGAAACTCTGATACCATGATATTTACCATGTTACCTCAGCTTAAGAGGTCTCTTATGGATAACACCCTTCAGTGAATTGATTTTATGCCCTTGATTAATTGATCATCATTACTTTCATTTTGGATGATAATACAAAAAGTGTACCTCACGAGACTTATAAAATGAGCCTCATAGGTACCAACAGTTTCATTATCCATTTGATTTATATCATGGAACTACTTCTCCATATCTATAAAAAGAACATGTGCAATTTAAATATTGAAATATAAATTCTTGAACACATTCCAATCCATGGATTTAATTTCATCCCATTTATTTGTATTCTTAATAAGAGTCCACAATTGATCTGCTTCACCTTCCGAATGGTAGATAACCAAATTTAATTTTTCATGTTGTGAACACCGGAGAAGTAAAAATATATGTTTAGTGCTACCGATCCATTATTCATAAATTAGTGAATCAGTAGTTCCACTAATAGAATGTGGACATTTCTCCATGAAGGAATCAACAGAATATTGTTCCCTTCTTTTCTTGTTTGTATGTTTAGCATGATTCATAGCTCGAAAAATCTGTGTGATCATAGTAACAAGATTTTCCATTCTAGAACCCATAATATTTGGATTCTTAGGAGAATAACAATTGAATTATCCATCACAATCAGAATTAACATGGTTCCTTTGGGTTTCATCTATTTTATAAAAGTAAAAATCATAGTTTAATCAATAGTAATCATGACGGGGTACCACGTAATGAAGAAAAATCACTTATGGGAGTTATAAATCTTGAAACATTCATTAATATTTGAAACATTAGGGTTATCCTTGGTTATTCATAGTCATCATTTATTTAAATCCTTCATGATTGTTGGTAAATAGTTTGTAATTTACAAATCATATCCCTTGTGAGTGTCAAACTAGTTGTGTAATAAGGACCATTGTTGTGCACCAGTTCCTAATCGATTCTAGATCAATTTGGAATTTTTTGGGTTGTAACGTAATTTTATATTTGTGTTAGATTCACATACACTTTTTATATCCAAACAAATATATAATTTCATGGAGACCACTCACTCTTCCCTTTACCAAAATTCCATGACATCTTCCTTTAATTTAACTCATCCTTAGACTTATCCTTATACAAGTCCTCAAAGACCTCACTAAGGTTTTATGATCCTAGAATCAAAATTTTAACCAATAATATCCTTTTATACCAACTATTGATACCTAGTTTCATGCATCATGCAAGCTAACTAAGTGTTTCGTGCAGTGAAAGATATCCCTGGGTTACATGTAACAAAACCTTAACTAGGTGTTGCATGCAACACATTCCATAAAAAAATTAATTTATTCAAAAAATAAAAATTCATAAAAACATAGCTTGTAACAATATATATCATATATATTCATAAAATTTTTACTCATTACCATTCAAGTAAAATATAAATGAAAAACGAATCACAATTCTTCATGGAGGTGGTAGTATACAAATACACATGAGAAAAATTATTATTTCTCAAAGGATTGGATGGTATGAAGGTAGAAATTATATTATTAATAAATAAGTATAATTGTGTCCTTAATATAACTTGTTAAATTTAAATACATTATGATACCCTTCCATAAAATCTGGTTATGAAAAATGAATTGTATTCTTATGTGGAGACGATAAGTTATATATACGCACAAGAGATACTTTTACTTCTCATTTGTAGTGAAATAGAGTTTATAATGGTGTTTTCATAATCATAATAAAATTTCATAATATTTAGGATAATTCAATTATTTTTTATGACACATATCATAGATTTAGAGGAGGTAAATAAGAGTAGAAAAGAAAGTTATCAGTTAATGAAATTAAAACTTCTTTGAAACCACTCCTTTAGACATCCTATAAAGGTATATAGAGTTGGTATTTTGGGAAGGCCAAAAAATCTATAATGTTTATATCTAAATTAAGAAGGGAAATTGGTAGAGTTTTTTTGAGCTAGAATCCTCAAAGTGGAGTGAAGAAGTGAGTAGGAGGTGCCCTATTATAATTGAGTTGAGGGGAACTTTTTGAATTTATCAAAAGATTAAAATATATAAAAAATTTTCTTAATCCAAATGCCTCAAAATATACAATATTATAAGATATGGTAGGATAGGGTTTTAAAATAAACCAATAGAATATATAAAACATGGCTCTCATTTTAAACCTTATCATTTTGATTAACCCTTAGTTAACCGATTTTAATTTTAACCACAATAACACATTTCCAACATTAAGGGGGTGTAATTTATTTACTTATAAGATTAAAAAAGTCCCAAAAATGGGAAATTTATGAATTTTTATCCCATATAATTTTTAACTTGTATTATTTTATTAATTTTATGAATATTTTAATAATTTAATATTATATTATTTAGATAAAATATCATTATTGTCAATTTTGAAACTATTCATTTAATTTAACATTAAACATGTCAAGAAAAAGGTGAGATTATAATATAATGATTTAAAACCTCCCTAATATGTCTTATATATCTATATAATTCATGGATCATGTAAACTAATTCACATTATATCACTTTTAGTATTTTAATAATCATATATTATATTTTTTTATTAAATAGAGGAATATTGCATCTGTGTTTCATAAGAAATTACAGTCATTATATAATTATTAAAAGTTAAAAATAAATTTATATCATGAACATGATTTTTTAAATCTCAAAATAAACACTTTTATTCATTAAAAACATAATGTATTTTGTATGTGGACTCAAAAATTATTTTAAAACAAAGAGAGTGAAATTTTGTAACTTTATTTTATTTAAATAATATATATGTAATTTTTTTGAAAATGTGTCTATGAAATAACTCCATTTCGCTCATAAGGTGTTGACATTTGAATTCCATTTATCCCATGATATTTTGGAGGAATAATTATGGCCTTATCACTTATTTTTAATCCACAATAATCTGATTTATCATTTACCAAAGTGATAAATTTTACCACAATAACTATTAATACTAAAAAATAATAGATGGGGTCTATTTTCTATATTCCATTATATTTAATCAAGATCAATGTTTTACCCCATTTTTTTATAAAATTATTCAGAAAACTCTTGATATATAGTTTTGATTCAGCATTGTGTATCATCCTCACACAAATACTCAGTATGAGAGAACAATTTATACACTAGAGGGTATTCTAAGATCTTGTTGTATGGGTTTCAAAGGTTGTTGGGAACAAAAATTACTCTATTTGAGTTTTCTTAAAGTAATTAATTTCAATAGAAGAATTAAAATGGCTCTATATTAATCCCTCTATAGTATAAAGTCCAAAATTATCATATAATAGAATAAAATTGGAGAAAGAAAGACATTGGGATCTGATCTAGCTCATAAAAATTAAGAGAATGTTAGATCAATTCAAAATAACGTATGAGAAAATTAGAGTTGATATAAAATTTATGTTTAAAATCATCGAAAATATTTTGATATTGAAATAGGTGAAAACGAATTCCTATAAATATCTACCCAGAAGAGGGTTATATAATTTTGAAAGAAAGTAAACCTAGGATGTATGTATATCTATCATTCTAAAATTATTGATCATATTAGGATGGTATCCTATTGATTGGTGATTACACCAAAAAAATATCAGGTTCATGATGTGTTCCATGTATCACTTTTAATGAAGTATATACCTGATCTTTCACATGTAGTGAACTCAGAGTTCAAAGCACTGGAGAAATATCATTATTATGTGGAGAAACCAGTAGATATTATAGATCATATATATAATGTGATATAAAACAATACCACTCACCTGGTGAATGTTTTTTGGAAGAATCACTAATTTATGGAATCTATGTGGGAACATGATCATGTGATGAGGCATAGGTATGATCAAATATTTTATCAGAGTGAATAATTTTAGGGGTAAAATTCATTTTAGGGGGAGGGGGTAGAAGGTAACCCAATGAGTTTTTATGAAATTTTTATCTTTAAATAATATTATTTATTACATATATTTCATTAAATGATACATCAATTTTAAAAGAACATTGACATGCTATTAAAATATTATTTTCTAAACTGACACTTATCACCTAGAAATTAGATTAGATGGTTTGAATTGGACTTTATAAATTAGGAAAATGTATGTTTATATATGTATAATATTTATCACATCCACGAATTTCTCAAAGTTACATACCATTTTTTTGTTTTAATTCCTTAATTTTACCCTAATAATGTTTTATAAGGGTGTCATAGAGATCTTGAGGGTATCAAGAGATTGTTCAAATCCCTAAGCCCCA
Source organism: Viscum album (assembly GCA_963277665.1). NCBI lineage: Eukaryota > Viridiplantae > Streptophyta > Magnoliopsida > Santalales > Viscaceae > Viscum > Viscum album. The sequence goes on from OY728122.1 coordinate 1,790,604,291, forward strand.
AATATTGAAGAGGTAGACTGGGCCACATAGTTAGGAGAAACTGTGCATCCTATCCCACACTGTTTCCCAAAACTATGAGGCTTCAGAAAGGAAGGGCACATGGGTGGCATAATTTGTCTACAACTATGAGACCCTAGGATAATGCCCATGTGGGTCACCAGTAGTTTTTAGCAAAGACATTTTTCATGGGTTGTGCATAGTTAACCAAACCGTGCACCTATCCCATGCGAGGGTCCTCTTGGGAAGTCTCATGGTGCATAGTTTGGCCAACCATGTGGCTAAATTGTATACCCCTACTTGAGTGGGTGAATTTATATTTTTTACCATCATTAATCTTTTAAATCACTACCTCTTCTACATTTCTCTCTTCCAGTGGATGAACCCATGTTTTCTCTCCTGCAAGCTCTCCTCCCTCTAAACCAAGGGATCAAGAAAACTCCTCTATTCACAATCCATTTTCTTGCTATCAGATCTATCAGAAAGCTATAGGCAAGATCTTAAATCCTCCCCCCTTATAATTCAAATTACTCTTCCTCTTTGATGAGCTATCTCAATGCAAGATCATTTTTCTCATTTTCAGGTCATTTGATAAATTCTTTGATATCTTCCATTCTAGCACAAATCAAAGGTCGACATTGGATAAGGGAAGAACTTCCAGACTAACGTAGGTGTTTTAGTTAATTCACACTAGTTTGGTTTTTTGTATTTAATAAGATGCACCGCTGTTTCATGAGTCAGACCTTTCTGAAGGTTCCTCTATTTTTTGAAATAAATTAAATTGAAAGCCTAACCTTGAAAAATGAAACCCTAGATAATATAAAATCTACCCCATGGGTTAATTTACTTGACTCATGCCACCCAATGGGTTTGTTATACATTTAAATACCCTTTACCCCTTTATACTAAATTGGAAAAATACCCTAGAGGTGTGATTCCCCATAAATAATTCCTTGAGTTAATTAATTACATTTAATTTAATTATGAGCCATGAGTTAGGAACTACCCTAATGATATAAATGGAATTATTGAACTAATTGAATTTTCCAAGATATTTGGCCATGTGAATTATGACATATGACATAAATGGATTTAACAATGGAAATGGAATGACCAGTAGGTTTTTTCATGTTGTAAATGTTTGTTTTGTTAAATAGTATGGCTTTGATAACCATTTCAAATCCACATCTATTGTTTAGGCTGATATAATGGGTTCCGTATTAAGGACCCATTGAATGGGATCATTGTTCCTTAGTTAAAATTTGTTAATTCTTTGTAAACTCACCAAGGGAGACACTAGCCATATTTCGGATGGGCTCACCAAGTTTTATTTCTATTTTACCCCCAAATGAGTGACACCAGTTCCATAGGGGAGACCCCTTGGATGCGATTAGGTGAATGATGGTTGTACCATGCCATGAGAGAGACTCGAGACCCTATATGCAATACCAAGGAATAACTTGAAGGTTATTTCATGTTTTTATAACACCATGCCTTAAGTGACACTTGGGATCTTATTCTTGGGTCACCTAGGATGGAATACCATGGAATTGGACTTATACCCATCCCCGAGATAAATACATGGAATTATTTTCGAATTTATATGGATGTTATTAGGGTGAATCTCATTATTTCAAAAATATCTTAAATTAAATTAAAAATTAGGTGAACGTTTTTAAATATGAAATGAAAAATTTGTTTATAAACTTAAGGATGTGTCTGCCAATCCCAATCACATGTTTAGGGACAATCCATCTTCTTAATCATTATATCACTCACTTTACCTTCACATGATTTACTGGTTTAGAATAACAGGATTATAAAAATTCAGGCAGAATTGGGTAAGTTTTCTAATGTAACCATGTTCAATTGGATTTTTTATTTTTTCTGTTCTTCATTTATTAATAATGGAACATTTTTCTTCTTATATTGCATAAAATGGATTAAACTAGACACCGTTGATGGTGGAATACTGGGATTATATCTCACACCCTTGTTGGGAGAGCCATAGTAGCCCATAAGAATTCATGAATACACGATAGATAAAGGGAAGAGACTAGATTCTGATGCAATATTGATTTTATAGGATAGAGTGTGGGAGAATAGGACTATGCCCATCTTCAAGATGCTAGTAGTATCTATTTTTGGCCTTTTTTGTATATTTTGATTTTTTGTGGTATAGGCCTGTATCCTTGATTCTTGCATAATTATTTTTGTATGTCATTATTATCATCATAATATTATATTATTTTATTATTCAAATACCTCTGGTTATTTACTCATCTTTCATGATTATTTATTTTGGTTATGCTATTATCTATCTATTTTTACAAGTCTAGTCAAATAGTGCCTACTTCTTCAGTTTCTCTTATATAAAGAAATATTTATATTACTGCACTCAACTCTGATCAATGAAGGCATAGTCTCTCCATAGACACACCCTAGGCCCTTACTGCTAGTCAGAGGCCTCTGAGGAGGCATGGTAGAGGTCTTGTGGCCATCATCTCTGGGCACATTTAAGTGTCATCCAAGGTAGGATTCTACAAAGTTGTATAATTTACATTTACCTTTTTTATTACTATTTGGTATTAGATAGGATACTATGATATTAGTATTCAGTTATTAGTAGATACCAAAGAGTAGCTAACACTTGTATATGGGAAATCCAAATTTCCAAGGATTGGTAAATTTTGTCTTCGATTGCATTGTTACTATTTATTGGATCTCCCAATTAGGTGACTCACTTTATTTGTGATTTTATTAATGATTATTTAATTAAAAAGAGTTTTTTATCCATATCCCAATGATAGGAGGGAATAATAAAACATTCATCATATTAGTCACCATAGGATTACAATTTCATGCATTATTTTATGCCATATTTACTTTTCTATGTTCATTGACTATTTTTCAAGTGATTGTAGTATGTGACTTGATTGTTATGATATGAAATTATTTGAATATTGTAACTGCAAATGTGAAGATATTTTCTTAAATGAATGAGAAAACATAATTGGAACTTAAAGTGTCTTCCTTAACCTAACAGTGTTTTCCTTTATAGGTTAAAGCAGATGGCGTAAGCCGCAAATTGTGGCACAATGAACCTTGTACCATTGGTCACATGGGAAGGAATGTGTTATGGTTAGGATAAAATGGATTCCACATTTCAATTTATAAGGTATATGGGACCTTATAAATTTGAAGTCGTAATACATCTAATTCAACCAATTAAAAGGAATTTAAAAACATAATTGAATGAGAAATTAATGTTAAAATAATCCTTAAAATGAGAATGTTCATCATACATGTGTTTCATGAGACTTTGAACCTAACCCGACCTAGTAGTTGGAAGTAGGCCATGTCTCCTATGATCCTTTTGTGACTCATTATTATAACCTATACTTGACTCCCATAGCCGACAAAAGGGTGTGTTTCTTTAGTATGATGGCCTAATGCCTACCCTTTCTGAATGTTTTCCCCATATGAGGTGTGTTCTTGGAATGTTTTTAGTTATTCCACCATGAAATCCTCAGGGTTTATGCTAATATAGTGAAAAAAGCATACTCGAGAGGTGTTGGGACCAATGCCACCCATATTACCTCTTCTAGTTCCACCTAAGGAACCTCCTGCAGATCTTCCACAGTACTAATTCCCAATTCTTTGAAATTTTATTTTGGTTCACACAGACTACATAGGGTTCTCCATAGACTTACCTTTCTATGGTAGAGATAACCTAGGAGTTACCACAATAGTATCCTCCCACATCATCAGGGGATGAAAAGCATTAGGCTGCTAAGTCATGTATTGAGTACATGCTATTGATCTTAGAGAATATAGAGAAAACCTACATCACTACATAACGTACCTACTGTTACCTGAATATTACAAAACAAGGTCTATATCCACCCATAGTTAGAAGTATGGTGTGAGAAATAAATACCAGTAGGATATCACCAATATATATATGTATGTTTTAATATCAAGAAAGATCAATTCAAAGCCTTAAAACAATTTTTTTACAATTTTTTTTTATAAATAAATAAATTTGAAATCATTTATCAAAAAATCATTGAGTTTTCCCAATTTTTCTCCCATGTTTCCAAATCTAGAAACAAATTATGTAAATATACTGAAATAAAAATATAAATATCTGATTAAACAACCATGAAATAAATTTTATGCAACAAATGACTAGAAACAACAATTAACCTACCAAAAAATATCTAACCTATGGGACAATGTATACTAGACACTCATAATCCAAACAAGGAATATATTAGTACTTGAACTTACATTTATGCCTACTATAGATCAACAAAATATAAGAGGTTACCTCCTAGTGGTGTCACACACACTAAGGCGACCTATGTATCTATCTCGACACACCCATGGTTACTTATGTGTAATGTCTTTCAATTTCAATTTTAAAAACCATGCTCACATTTTTATAAGTAAATTTCAAATCCAAGACAATTTTCATCAGGTTTTGAAATTCCATTTTTCAATTTCAAATCAATTCAATTATATTATCAAAGAAAAATACATTTTGAAAAAAAAATCCATGCCCTTTTTAATTTTATAACAAACAATTCTATTTAAAATCTCAAGGAAAACAATAAGATCTATAATTAATTCAAGAAATTATAACAATTTAATAGATTCAACTATATCAAGAACATATGAAACCCAACTGAATTTGACAATAGTGTTTGGAAACCTTGATATCTACCTTTGGAAGAAAAGGCATGACCAATGATAGAAAAGGATTGATAGAAATCACATTCCTTTTATCAACACCTATAATTAAAGGTTCCACAACCATAAACAAGATATAATCCAAGAGGAAGGCATTCCAAGATATATGAATCACCTAGAAATCCTAATATATCACTAAACAAATTAATCAAGATGGAAGGAAGACACCCAAAATCTCCTAGGGTAAGAGATTTGGCCATGTGGAGAATTATACAAGATATAATTAAGCCTCAAAATCTCATATGAAATCCTAAAAATTTGAACTCAGGTATGTACACAACATGTAACTCCTTTATACATCATGAAACACTTTTAATTCATGTTTTTCCAAAAAAATGGTTTGCCATTGAATTAAAAACTATACTTTCACTTTTCATGATGTGTAAACCTTACACAATGTGTAAAAACTCATGTTGTGAATTCCACTCACGGGATTAATCCAACCAGAATTATACATCATAAAACCCTACTAAAAATTGTGGAACTACACAAAAAATAGGAGAAAAATTCCATGGAAAAGTTTGAAATCTAGAAAATCCATGACTTTACCATTACAATCATCCTACCAAATCAGGGGAGAAAATACTCACCAAATTAAAAAAGGAAACCAATGAAATGGATCTAAACATACCCGACTAAAAGAAAATGAGGAGTTACAATGTCTCCACCATATAATGTTTTTATCCACAAAAAGATCTCAAGATCCTGGATCAGCAAAAAGTGTAGTCCACTACTGCCTCATCAACAAATCATGCCCCCATGTCTCATGGTGTTCTAGTCCATACATCCATAGCACCGGGACCAGGGTAATAATTTTATCACACAATACCTTATCTTGGTGATCCATAATCTAAATTGGATGCTTAGCCAATGTGGTATTAGTCTTGATAATAATATCCTCCCATATAATCTAAAGGGAAGGATCTAGTATATACCTCATCAACTGGGAAACATGAAACATGATGTATATGGAAGACAAACCAATGGTAAAAAATATTGATAGTCCACCCTCCTCAGTTTCTCAATGACCTCAAAGGTCCCCATAAACTGCAGTGACATCTTACCCTGATTAACCATCCAATGATGTCCCAAGGGAGGTGAAACTATGAGAAAGACCTGATATCACCTCAAACTCCAACAGCTAATGTAGATGGTCTGTATAAGTTTTATCATGACTTTGTTGCATGATAAAATGCATTTGGATCAATTTCACCACTTATATTGTATCTTATAAAACACTCAGCCCAACCAAGGACCACTCTACCAACTCTAACCAATACAAGGGAGAATGATGTGGCCATCCATATAAGCCTCAAAGGCCCCCCATCTTGATCAAATCCAGATAACAATTATTATAGGTGAACTCAACCAAAGGAAAATGTCCATACCAAGATCCTATGAAATCAAGTACACAATCCTAGAGAATATCCTCAAGAACCTAGATACCATTCTCTCTATATCAATCTGTCTATGGATGATAATCCATACTCAATTTCAATTGGGAACCTATTTCCTTGTAAAATAGTTTCTAGAATATTGATATGATCCTCGAGTCCCTATTAGAAAAAACTCTATAGGGAACCCCATGATGTTTCAAAATCACTTAGATGTATAATCCCCCAAGATGTTTCACTTTCTTCAGCTCATTTATTGGAAATAAATGCTCTGATTTAGTTAGTCTTTCAACAATCACCCAAATCACATCCTTCCCACTAGGATTCCATGGTAAACCAATAATAAAATCCATGTAAATATCATTCCACTAAAAAAATGGATTGGGTAAAGTCTAAAAAAACTTGCAGGTCTCTAGTTATCTACCTTAACTCTTTGACAAGTGAGACACTGCGATACAAAATCCACAACCGACCACCTCATCCATAGTCACCAATAATGATGTCCCAAATATAGGTACATCTTTATAGATCCTAGGTATACAGACCAACAATACCACTATCCACTATCTATAAAATCCTTCCTCAAGGAAAATGGAACAACCAACCTATTACGGAAGAAGAAATATCTATTGGGAGACCATGATAACTCACATGAGGTATCCAAACTATTTAGGATATATCTTAAGTATCGACTCTTGGTTTAATTCATTTTCTCAAGTCAAAATCACTCATTAAAAGACATTAAAAACTTTATTAAATCCAATAACACCTACCCCTAACAACATTTACCCAAAATGACATCTTAGAAAACAAACATAGTGATTTACATGATGTGAAATACATTTATATGTCATGAAACCCTTTAAAATCAAGTTATGCTAAAAAACACTTCTCCTTTGAATTGAGAACTAGATTTTCACTTTATAGGGCAGGTTACCCCTACAAAATGTTTAAAGAATCATGTTGCGAATTTCACTCATAAGATGAATTCTTCTGGCATTGCACATCATGAAACCCAACTACATGTCATGTAAATTCAGAGTGAATAAAAGAAAAAGGCTTTTGAAAAGTTAAAAATCTTACAAATCAGTGAATTCACCACTACATGTATCCCCCCAATTCAGGGCCAAAAATTATCTACCAATGAAATAGGGAAACCAAAGACAAGGATCATAGAATATATGACCAAAAGTAAATAGGGAATTACAAAAATTTATTTCATTATCAGTATGGACAGGATGGTGCCTTATCATGCCTATGTGGATTTTTATCACCCGAGGTTGTCCTTCACATCAACCAGGGGCTACACATATGTTCATAAAGGTAAATGGGACATCAGGGAAAGTTGATATGGAACCATGTGTACTGGGATATGTGGAGTGAAATTCTAGATGGTCAATCTCTTAATAAATGATCAAGGAATGTAATGTGTGGAATTCCCTCCAATTGTGGATTGTGTGTAGAATGTCTTACCTGATTTTTTGTTTTTCTTTCCTCCTAAGAGAGAGTTATATTTCACCATATATCTTGTGCTAGTATCAGTACCTGTGTCCATTCCTCAATATAGTATGACACCTATTGATCTCCAAGAACTAAATAAGTAACTTGAAGATCTAGATTCTACATGTTTCATCTTACCCAACACATCGCCTTGGGGTTCACCAGTTATTTTCACCAAGAAGTTGGATAGTACCCTCAGGTTGTGCGTGGAATACTATTGATTAAACCATATTTTGGTGAATAACTAATATCTGTTTCCTCATAGAGGTGAACTATTCTACTCTCTCCATGGATCAACCATTTTCTCTAAGATTGATCTAATGTCGGGCAACGATCAGGTGCATGTGAGGTATCCAAACAAACCACATAAAATGTTATGAAGATGGTATATCTTGTATGAGTACCTGGTTATTCCATTTGGTCTGATGAACATACCAAAAGTCTTTATGGATATAATTAATGGGGTTTTCTACCCAAATATTGATTCATTCATGGTGGTCTTCATAGATGAAATCTTAGTGTATTTACACACCAGGAAGGACAATGCCAACCATCTTGAGATCATGCTGAATAAACTAGGGGACCGTAAACAATATGATAAACTTAGTAAATTCCACTTTTGGATCAACAAGCTTCACTTCTTGGGTCATATAATATTTGAGGTAGGCATATATGTTGACCCAGAGAAGGTGAGAATTGTGGTTTTCTAGGAGCATCACAAAAACAAATCTGATATATGTAGCTTCTTAGGGATGTATGGATATCATAGCTGATTCATATAGGATTTATCATGTCTAGAAGCACTTCATATTGTTTGGACTAGGAAGGGTGTGAAATTTTACTGGACTAAAGCTTCTGAGAAATATTTAGAAGTTATAATGAAGTATGACTTCAGTACTGATCCTAATTCATCCTTCACCTAAGAAAAGATTTACTATTTACTATGATGCATAAGGTATAGGGATGGGAGTAGTTATGATAGAGTATGAGAGAGTTGTAGCCTACTGGTCCGGTCAGCTGAGACCACATGAGCATAATTACCCTACACACAATCTTGAGTTAGCGTACAAGGTTCATGCCTTACTCTATTAGGGAAAATAATAATTGGGTGAGAAATTTATTGTTTACACAGATCATACAAGATCCAAATATATCTCAACACAATGATACTTGAATCTATTTTCGTTTATGTGGTTATAATACTTACAGTATTTTGATTTTGAGCTTGACTATACACCAAAAGAAGGGTAATACTATAGCTGATGACTTGAGATAAAAGTCTCATCCACAAGCCATCCAGGAGGCTATTAGTGAGTGAAAAATGATGAAAATGTTTTATAAGTTTCACCTATAGGTTTATGAATATAAATGGTAGCCATTTATAGGAGCTCTAGTAGTGAAATCATCCCCTTTTGAGTGTTTCTAGATAAAGAAGTTATCTGATTTTGAGGGCCTTGTTTTGTGGGGGAGCATTGTAGGAGAGAACCCACCTCCTAGTTATGTTGTTGATTGAAATGATACCATACTCTTCCATGGGTATGGAATCTCATGCCTCTGTATGGGATGTTCATCCTAGTATTATGAATATGTACGAAGACATGCATCCTTACTATTGGTGTCTAGGTATGAAGAGGTAGAAAATAGGTTTTATCAATTGGTGATTCAACTGTTAGCTGGTGAAGATAATGAAATAGTGACCTATTGGAATTCTACATAATTTATCCATTCATAAATTTAAATGGAATTACATCGTAATAGATTTGATGTTGATCTTGTCAAGGTCCCCTCAAGGAAGAAATGCAACATGTGTGATCATCGGTAGGTTGAACAGGATTTCACACTTATTACAGATTAGGGAGACCTTCTCAGTTGATGAGATTGCGAGTCTTTACATCCAAGATATGGTTCATGTTCATGGTGTTCCCTATTCCATCATTTTATAACAAGATTTACATTTTTCATTACTGTTCTAGAAAGGGTTGCATAAGGGTCTAGGTTCATAGGTACTATTGAGTATCGAATATCACCCTCAAACCAATTGGTAGTCTAAGTGGATGATACGAGTGTTATAGGATATGCTTCCAGCTTATATCTTTTATTTTGGAGGTTCATAGGTAAATAATATCCATATTATTGATTTTTCCTATAATAAAAGATTTTATCAGATGATTCAGATGGATCTGTATGATTCCCTTTATGGTAGGCCATGTCATTCACCAATGTGCTGGCAAGAGGAAGGTGAGACAACTCTATTGGTCCTCATCTAATTCAATAAACTATAGAGAAAGTCCAAATGATTATGAAGTGTATGGATATAGCTCAGTATATAAAGAATTATTATTCCAATTATTTATTTTGACCTCTAAATTTTGAGGTGGGACATCAGATCATTATGTGTATTTCACCCAGGATGGTTTATATCCAAATTTAGATACAACGATAGTTATGACCTTGATATTTCAAGACTTTAAAGATAGTGAAGAGAGTTGGGTAAACATCCTATTTTTTTAATTACCGCATAGGTACCATTCCATTCATCAAATCTCCCACGTATCTCATATTTGATGGTATAAACCCGACTAGTCTCATTCGTTTGACCTCAAGGATGTTGAGCTATAGGAAGATGGATCCTTCGAGGAGCATATGATACATATATTTTATTAGAGCACGAAGGCGCTCTAAGTCGGGTTAATTCCTCTAGTCCGATTCCTATAGAAGCACATAAACATATAAGATGAGACTTGGGAGTGGGAGGCCAATGTATATGCATAGTGGACAAAGAATTTCCTAGAATATTTCTTTCACCTTTAAAGGGAAACATGGGGATGAGTTGTCTTAAACAAGTTAGGTTGTAATGTCTCATATTTTCTCAAAGGTATGAACCTTTATTTTTTAAATTCATTTTTAGCTGTAATAATGTATCATAAGGGGTTAATTGAGGAATGGGGGTGTCTGGGGCCTGTTCGGAGCCTAGATCCCCAAAATTTGAAGAGGCAGACTAATTTGTAATATTATGGGAAACTCTGTATCCTAGACCACATGGTTTACCTAAACCAAGAGGATTCAAATAATGAATTTTTGTGGTCCACACGTTTTTTCTGCAACCATGTGACCCCAGGAACACGTCTATGTTAGCCTCTTTCAGTTTACAGTAGATAGATTTTTCATGGGTTGTGCATAGTAAACCAAAATGTGTGCTTATCCCATACGAGGGTCCTCTTGGGAATTTGAATGGTGCAGAGTTGGAACATGGTTTGTAAAATAGTGTAGAAAAACTATGCCCCTACCTATGTGGGTGAAATTAAGGTTTCCCACCTCATTAATCCTTTAACCCACTTATTCTTCTCTATTTCTATCTTCTAGTAGATAAACCCCCCTTTTCTCTCTTATAATATCTCCTCCATCTAAAAATAGGGATAAGGATAACTCATCCATCTGACATCCATTTTTCTCACTGTTAGATCCATCATAAGGCTAGAGATAATATCTTCAATTCTCTCCCTTATATTTCAAGCTGATCTTCCTCTCTATTGTGCAATCTTAGTGCTATCTCATTTTCCAAATTTTTAGGAAATTTGACGATTTCTTTGATATCTTCAATTATTGCTTAAATCAATGGATGGAGATGGATAAGGTAAGTACTAAGAGACTAAAGTAGATGGTCTAGTTCTTTCCCTTTAGTTTGGAATCATTTTATAAGATGTGATGTTGTTCCACGGGACAGACCATTGCAGAGACACCTCCCTTTTTGGAAATAAATTTAATTAAAAGACTTACCTTGCCAAATAAGAACCTATCCAGTGGATAATCAACCCATTGGGTTGATTTCCTTGACTCAAGCTACCCAAAGGGCGTGTTCTGCCTTAAAGTCCCCCTTTTCCATTTGTTCTAAATTGGATAAACACGTTAGAGGTATGTTTCCCCATACATAACTCCTTGAGTAAATTAATTATTTTCAACATAATTATGAACCATGAGTTAATCACTATATTCATGATATAAATAAAATTAATGAACTAATTGAACTGGACAAGTGATTTGGCCATGATCCTTTTTCTTTATGACATAAATTGATTTCCCAATGGAAATTACTTGACCAAAATGTATTTCCTGTTGAAAATGCATGTATTTTTAAATGGCATGTATTTTATAACAAAGTCATACATTCATCAAGTGTAGATGGATATATAATGGTTTCCAAATTAAGGACCCATTGGATGGGATAATCATTCCGTAGATTGAATTTTCTAATTATTTGTAAACACATCGGGGGTGACAATAGCTGTGTCTAGGATGAGAACACAGATTGTTATTTCTATTTTACCTCTAGATGAGTGACACTAGTTCCCTAGGAGAGACCTCGTAGATAGTATCAATGGAACGATGAATTTACCATTCCATGAGAGAGACTAGGGCTTATACATGCGATAATAGTGATGAACATGGAGGTCAGTTCATGTTTTCATCAAACCATGCTCAGAGTGAAACTCGGAATATTATTCTCCGATCACCATAGAATGACTCCCTAGGCATTAGACTTATATCGAGTCCCAATAATTATACTTGGAATTCTTTTAGAATTTCCATGAATGAGATCTGGGTGACTCTCAATATTATATAAATAGGTTAAATTGAATCAATAAGTAAGTGAATGTTTTATATAAGAACAAAAACTTTGGTTTTTGGAAACTTGGGGACATGTCAGCCAAGCCCAATAATAAGCATATGGATAGTCCATCATCTTAGAAATTATATCACTCACTTTAACATCATAGGATCTCTTGGTTCAGACTCTAAAAATTATGATGAATAAGGTATAATATGTAGGGTGGCCTACTGGAACACAGTCTGATTTACTTATTTATATATTTATATATTTGTGTTTTTAATTTATCTAATTTGGTACACTATTAATTTTATTTTAAAAAATAAGGATTGATCTTGACACCATTAGTGGTAGAATACTGGGATTATATCTCACTTCCTGATTAGACCACCTCTGGTACCCAAGAACTCTTCATGACAACATGTATATATATAGGGAAGTGACCAGGTTCTGATGCATGATTGATTTTCTAGGATGGAATGTGGGATAAGAGGAGAAAGCCTCTGCTTGGGATGATAGTATTAGCTATTTTTGGCCTTTTTATATTTTTATAGCATGTGTTATATGCATGTATACCTTGTTCCCCCATATTCATTTCGTATACCATCATGATCATCATCATATTGTATCAGTTTGTTATTCACCTACCACCTATTATGTATTCATCTTGCATGATTATTTATTTGGTTTTGATACTATCTATATATTGTTACTAGTATGGTCATATAGTGTTTGAATATTTTTTTTCTATTATATACATAGATATTTATATTTTTACATTCCACTCTAATAATTTTGGGAATAGTCTCCCCATGGATACACCCTATGCCGTCACTATTAGTAAAAAAAATATGGCATTTGGGGAGTCGCTCCTGGGTTCTTGTGGCCACAGTATCGATGCACCATTAAGTGGAATCCTGGGAGGGACACTAAAATATTAATTAATTTGTTATCAGTTGATTATATATGAAAATAAAAATCATTGAGATGAAAAACAAATATTTTTCTGAAAAACTGTTTTTATGTTCGTGATGTATTTTTATGTTAATAAATTCAATTAATAACTATTGGTGAATTATTAGAAAAACATTATATATTATTTAATATAAAAAAGGTTTTAAAAAATCAAAAAATATTTTTCTATAAACTGAATAAGAATAAATCTAGTTTTATGCTTAAAAATATATTTTTCTTCTAAAAATATTTTTTCATCACATGTTGGGTGGTTATTTGGAAATTAATTTATGGTAATTTAAAATTTAAAATTTGATAAAATGGATTATTTATTTGGAATCATGATGTTAAAATTTTTTAAATTGTCCCCTTTTGATTTTGGTTAATACAAATAGTAACTGGGGTAAAATTTATCAACTCATCAAATGGTAAATTAGATTAATCTAGGTAAAGATAAGTGATAAGTCCACAACCATTCATCCTAATTATTATTGGATGGATTATATTTTACCCTTAACACCTTATGTTATAAATTTAGTTATTTAATGGTCTATTTTCCCTGATATTGACTTATATATTATTTAAATCAAAGAAGTTTTCAAAATTGCACACACTTTGTTTTTAATATATCTTATGTTTCCACATAAGGACAAAAGTAATTTATGAAAAAATATATGTGTTTATTTTTATATTAATAAAATTATGTTCATGATATGAATTTATTCTTAATTTTTAGTTATTATATATTGAACTTAAATTATTATGCAACATAGATGTAATATGTCTCTATTTAATAAATGAAATATAATATTTGATTTTAAAAGTACAAAAAGTGACATAATTTGAATGAATTAATTCAACAATTTTTTTATAGATTTATAGGAATAATATTATGTATATTGGAAATAATTATACCTGAATTCACTATTTTTTTATGTATTTAAAATTTAAATTACTAAATATTTTAAAAGTTGATAATAATGATATTTTATCAAAATAATATTTTACTAAATTATTATGAACTCATAAAAATCATAAAATTAGAAAAGTTGGTTTCTTATATGGTCTAAAATTTAATTAATTTAGACTTTTAAGTCCAATTATCACCCAATAGTTAAAAATTACAACCCCTTAATATTTATAATGTTGGTACCTTAGATAAAATTAAAATCAATTAACTAATCGTTAATCAAAATAAAAAGAATTAAAATTATACAAAAAACATTCTAAATTATAAAGGTCATTAGGATTAAAAAACGGTCTTAACTTATCTTAGAATACATTTCCATTTTATGGAATTTGGATTGAGAATGAATTTATTATAATTTAATCTTTTTATAAATTCAAAATTTTCCCCTCATCCCTCACAGATAGAACCCTTTAGAGGATATCTGAAGGAGTTATTTCAAAGAATTGGTAATCTCTTTAACTGATAAATTTATTTTATACTATTATTTACCTCATCTAAATTTATGGTATGTATCATAAAATAATAAATTTATTATCCTAATTTTTTTTAATTTTATTATGATGATTTAAACACAGTTATACTCCCACTTTTCGATCAAATGATAAGTGAAGGTATCGTTCTTGTATACGTACAACTTACCATTTCCACACAATGATATAAATAATTTTTCATAACCATATTTTATATATGAGAATTATAATGGGTTTAATATTTATATATGATATTAATTACACCATTATAATTCTATACCAATAATATGAAGTCAACCTTTTTACCATTTTATCAATTGACAAAGGATTATGTCTCTCATGGGTACATGTGGACTACCACCTCCATGAAGCGATGTGATTCATTTATAATTTAAAATTTACATGGATATTAATGAGGATGAATTTAAAGAATGTATATGATATATATTATATAATAATTATATTTTAATGATTAATTAATATTTACATTTCTTTTTTTCCATCTATTTAAAAATGAAAACATCATGTATGCATACGTATAGTCTACCATCTCTATAGACAATATAATTTTCTTTTATATATATAAATTTTATGGATGACTATAAATATTGATATAATGAATATATATGATATTAATATCATGATAAATATTCTATAAATTATTTAACCTAGATAAATTAACATGTAATAGAACCAATGAATTGATATTCACATGACAAAAGAAATACATAACACCAAGAAATATTAATCTTAATAAAGAATTATTGATAATGAGGGTGATTAAATGTTATAAAGGGATTATATATGATACTATATGATTTAAAATGAATATGTAATAGAATTATAATTAATCAAAATTTATTATACAAGTGGGTAGAGTGTATTTGAAGAAAGGAAAACTCGATTTGTGAGTGTATTTCACAATCTCTTCAATATTAAGAATTGTTTTTTTTTAAGTATCCAATGGGAAATATTTCTATTACATATCCATAATTTCAAAAAATGTTTCATTTTTTACCATTATCCTATTATTTTTAAATTAAACTTTATCCATTTTTACTCTTTATAAAACTATTTGAAAAAATATGTTTTTTTTCATTTTCTAAATGAGGTACTTTGTGATTTTTTTGAAAAAAACATGGAATGAATGTTTTTAACTTATAAGGCATGAGATAATTTTCCTTCCATCATGAATAATAGTTACTTTTAATATTACATTATAATTAAATAATGTTTTAAAAATAAATGATTTTCAAATGGAATGGTTATTTTCCTCAAGAAATATTCCATGTGAACTTTCAAATCCATTTTCCATCCACGATGACAATATTTGATGTTTCTTATGATTAACTAGGTTTATGATACAAGTATACCATATTTATTCATTTTATATATGTTTTATGATTATTATGAAATGTTTAAATGTTTATGAAACACATTTCTTATATATGGGTTATGTTATGATAAAATGTTTATGAAACCCATTTCTTTTCTATTGGTTATGTTATGAAGAAATATTTATGAAGCCAATTTCTTTTTATTGTTTTGGATATGATGAATTGTTTATGATATTTTAGCACAAATATGTATGATTTTTATTATGTTATTAGTGATACCTATATCTCTCTCCAATACAATGGGTAATAATAGATATCTCAAGAGATAAATAGGACTGGAATGAGGAGTGAACCAAATTTAGTAAGGGACTCTTTCCACTATGATAGTCTTAGGAGTGAACCTTGACTACTATGATGATTTGGGGAGTGAAACCATTCCACTCTGACAACCTTGGAAATTATCCTTGACAACCATGGGAATAATTTTCTATTCTTTGGTGTATGCCAAAATTTCCATATCTTATGTCCTTGTTATGCTCTTATAAATGATGTTCTTTGCTATATAATTTATAGTTTTTAACACGTCATGATTTTTAAAATTATAAGTCTTTTAACAAATTACTATTATTAAAAAATACTATTCTTATTAAAAATATAATAACTTTTATTTCAATGTAAATATGTTTCATGTTGAAAATTTAAAATAAATTAAGGTTATAAGTGAATAATTTCAATGATTTTCTACTAAAATTTATTTAATACAATATAATAATTTTTTTTATGTTATGTTCAATTTATAATTATTACTAAAACAGTAGGTAATATCAATAATAAGAATAAATCGGTAAATAAATGTAAAATTTTAAAATGAATAATTATTTATGTACATAAAATAATGATAAAGTAGCTGTTTATTTAGTTTGTATGTAAATTATGTTTATGTAATTTGAAATTAATTTAGTTTTATTAAAAAAATTGGTCAACCTCAACCCAATAAAGGTACCACCTCTACCAAACTTGTAAGGCCCTTAGGTTCTACTATGTGTGGGTGGTAGTGGACCCTGACTAGCCACAGGTGGCATGTGTGGCGGTTTAGGTTTGAATAGTTCCATCAGATCTCACATATGGCACACAATAAGAATTTTAGTTTTCCAGTGAAACCATAGGGGTCCGCATGACTACATGAGGTGGTGTATGTCAGTGTGTTCAATAGATGACCCCGATACCATGACCAAGAGGATGATGAAACAGAATCACTTGTTATGTGCTCCTCAAACGTTTGAGTTTTCAATGTGGGATAGACTGTCATTATATTATTCAACCTACTTAAAAATTTATCTTATAATGTAGTCCCTCAAAGAAAAATGATATCGATTATACAACTAAATTGGGCATCATCTTCTTCCTCTCTCTGAATGAATAAACCCTCAACACCATTTTTTCTTCTTTCTCCTGATGCCATAGTCTTCTTTAATGAATTCATGGATTAAATCAATGATTAAATTTAACAAAAAATCATCATCATGATCTCTAAAAAATAGGTTTAAATGTGTTATAAAATATATAAACCAAAGCGTTATTAATAATATCAAATAGATTTTAAACTAGATAAATAAATATAAAACCAAATGTAACTTTCATATTTAAAAGCTGATGATCAAACACAATAAGTGTTATATTTATCGTATGTTGGAAGACAAAATTATAAAAAAAATCATATTTTTAAATATATGTTATCCATTGTTTTAAATACATATAACCTTTATGAAGATTATCTGTGGCTAGGTTAGATTTTACCAAGTTCATTATCCTTTTCATCGTGTAATTCTAGTTATTAAATATGAAGATAAATTATATATATGATTTATCAATTAGTTTAATTAGAAAAGACTTTTCATATTCACTCTTTCATAATTTTCTAGGAATCATAGAATGTAGATCCATAGATTTATATATATAAAAATATATATGTCATTAAAAGATTAGTAAGATATTGAATTAAAATATTTTTTTCATCAATCTATGTTGGATATATATATGTTCAAATTTTAGAAATATAGAAAAAATTAGTAAAATTTTACAGATCAATGAAAACATTCTAATAATAGGGAGTCTGTGTAATTATCCCCTATTTAAAAGACATATATTTTCTCCCTAGATAGACCCCCATGAAAAAATCCCTATCTCTTTCACTCTTATGCTACTAATTTTATCATTACACTTTTTTATATCAAAATTCTAAAAGTGTAAATAATCACTACTTAAAATCCAATTGGTTTTTAGATCTACGGAAAGGTGATTATTTTATTTTCAAACAACTATATTTTAAAAATTCTATTATTATAAGGAAATTTTGAATTTTTCATTAATTAATATATTCTTTTGAAACACTTCATATGTAAGGGAATTTTATTATTTTAAAACTCCATTTTTATCAAGGTTAAATTTTCTTCAAAACCCTTCTATAAGGGAGAGTTATTTGTTTTTTAAAAATTTAGTTTTATGATCTAAAAAACCCGAAATAATAGAAACTAATTTTTAAAGTATCATTTTATACATGAAATATTCTTTATAATTTAGGAATATCATCCATGATCATTTATGTAAACATATATTATAATTATCATTAACATTTTATGTATATTAATAAAATAATTTGTTAAAGCTAAATTTCCAAAAAAAAATATATATACTATATTCGAATTTATGAAATTATTTAAAATGATTGACTCAAGTGAACCCTTTTTATGTTTTCTAAAAACCAATTTTTCTAATGTTTTAAAGAATTTGAAATTATATTATTCTTTGAAAATTATTTAATTAAAATTTCAATGGTTTTTAATGGGTTATAAATTATAAAGGAAGACTTGTTAAAAATGATTTCTTAAAATAAAACTCAGCACCTGGGTATAATATAAGATGATGAGGAATGAGGTTATTCCACCACATCAAGGGGACATGGTCATAACAATGATACTACTAGTGGAATCATGGATTTCTTATGGTTTTCCAAGTATCATTTCAATACATAAAAGTTATTTGAAATAGTATTTCCTATGATTTTTTTTTGAAAACCCTAGAATCATATTTGAGAAAAATTATTTATCAAATGTTTTTTATTTGGTATGAAGTGAAAAGTTTTCAAAAGTATATTATAATGTTTCAAAGAAATCTTTTTTTCACTAATTATAAAACCCCTTAATGGAAAATATTATACTAACCCTACATTTAATTTTTTTCACATGATCTTTATAAGTTTCAATAGTGTTTAACATAATTTATGGATATTGTGTGAGTGAATCCAAATAAGTGATTAATTAATAACTCATGTAAAATATGATATTTTGTATGGCATTTCTCTAATCCTCCAAATCCTAGAATGGTAAAGTTCCTTCAGCATGAAATGGACTATGTAGTTTTCAGTTAGTTTAATCAAAAAAATATAAGACATAATTTTTCATTGGATCCAGATATTCAGGTCTTAGGCTATCATTATTCGTATTATAAGAACGATTTAGGAATATTTGTAGATTTTTCATTGATGCTTGATGAAAAATTGAAGAGTTTGATTTTTTTCCAGGTTTTTGGTTATTAATTGACCCTTAAGAGTATAGATTTTTTTCAATTATAGTTTTAAAATTATAAATATTGAAATTCATAAATTAATTTGGGAATGATAAAATATTTCTGATGGAACAATTTCTTTTAGGGGGGATGTTACATCCAAGGGACTTTAAGCATATTCTTATTTTAATTAAATTTTAATAAATAAATAATTTTATAACTAGTAAAACCAAATAAGAAATTTTTAACATAATATTTTGAGAATCTAGGTCATTTTATATCATTAAAATATTTTTTTATTATAAGATATTCAAATTATAAAATATTACTTATATTTTTATTTTCATATTCTTATTAAGAAATAATTTCTATATATAGATGTTATTTTTCTTAAAAAACTGAAATATATTATAAATTTATTTCTTGAAAATATATTCATTGATATAATAATAATATAATATTGAAAAATACATTTTATAAATTATATGTCCTTTTATAACATAATAAATATTATTAGTAATTATTTTAAACAAAAGTTTACTCTTATATAAAATTTATAGTTTTCAAAACCTCATGATGTTTAGTATTATATGTCTTTAATGTATTACTATTTTTCAAAAAAATACTATTATTATTAAATATAGTATATCATCTATTTTAATATAAATATTTTTTTGAAAATTTTATTTAAATTAATTTTTTAATTGAATAATTTCAATGATTTTTTGTTTAAAATTATTTAATTCTTTATAATAAATTTAGTTTAAATTATGGTGACTAAATTAATATTACGAAGATAATAAGTAATATACTTAAAATTAATATCCCAATAAACAAATATGCAGTTCTAAAATTAATATGTATTTTTGTAAATAAAATAATAATAAATAAACTGTTAGTTTAGTTTCTATTTAAATTATATTTTACTAATTTAAATTTAAGGTTTTTTTCTTTAAAAAAATAGGCCAACCATGAGACAATCAAGGGACCACCTCAACCCCACATGTGGGAATATTATTGTCGAACACATATGGGATCTAGTTGACCGTAACTAGCCACATGTGGCATGTATAAAGTTTGATGCTTGTATAAAACCCTCAGATCATACTTGGGTTGCGCAATGTGAGTAGTGGGACACTAATACAACTATGTGGATTGGTAAGAATGTATTAGGTGGTGTGTATTATGGTTTCTAGGTGCGGACATTGGTTCCATGGATGAGAGTCTTATGAAAGAGTATCACTTATCAGGTGCTTGAATGTTTGAGTTTCTGATGTGGGACACACTCTCTCGATCATTATTCTCCCCACTATAAAATGATTTTTATAACACAGGGCATCCTATCAAAATGATCTATGATGTATAATTAAATTGGGTGTCCTCTTATTTCTCTTGAAAACCTAGAAAGACACTTTATTCCATTTTTTTCTTCCCATTTAATCCTTTATTTTCATCAATGAAATCAAAGCCCAACTTGAAGTAGAAATTTAACAAAAAAGAATCATCATGATCACAAAATAACCAATTTAAATGAATTATAAAATATATAAACCAAAGCATCATGAAGAAGGTCAAACCAATTAAAAATAAGTTAAATAAATATAAAACCAAATGTTTATATAATATTTAAAAATTAAAGATCATACCAAGAAAATTTTAGATTTTCAATTAGTCAGAACACACCCTTTACGACAATGAAGAATAAATAAAAATATATAATTTCCATCATTTTAACTGTTTATAACCTTCATGAATATTCTCTATATATGGGTTAGATATTCCCAAGTTCTTCATCCTCTTTATCAGGTAATTCCAATTACAATTAATAGAGTAAAATTATATATATATTCTTTATTCATCGTTTTATCAGTAAGAACCTTCCCATGTTACCTCTCTCATGATTTTCCTGAACACTTGGATAATTAATGTACACATACACACACACACACACACACACACACACACACACACACATATATATATATATATATATATATCCATAAAATATATATTTCATCCATATTTTATTAGAATATAAAATTTAAATCATGGTTTATTTGACTATGTTCGATATATATATGTCTGAATTTAATAACTAGACAAGAAATTTATAATATTTTATGGATCGATGTAAAGCCTCTTAGAATAGGTTGTCTATGTATGTATTCCCTATTTGATGGAAATCTCATTGATCCATGGAAGTGACCCCATAAAGAAATATATATCTCTCTCTGTCACTCTTCTCTAACTTATTTTCTCATTCCACTTTTTTATTTTCAAATATTGTAAGAGGTAATCATCAGTTCCTAAACTCCTTTTGGTTTCCAGATATATGATATTAGGATTATTAAATTTTTAAACTTCAATATTTTTTAAATTATATTATAGTTAAGGAAATTTTCTATTTTTCAAGAATGATTTTATTATATTAAAACCCTTTATATGTAAGGGAATTTTATGATTTTCAAAATATATTTTCATATCAAGGTTATATATTTTAAAAGACCTTCTACAAGGAAAATTATTTATTTTTAGAAAACTCTAGTTTTATCATCTAGGAAAACCTCAAAAATAGAAATTAAATATTAATGTATCATTTTATGCATTAAATCTTCATTAAAATTATTAATTTCATCAATTATCATAGATATGTCCATGCATTATAATTATAATTTAAATTTCATTCAAATTAATGTAATAATTTTTTTAAGTTAAATTTCCAAAGTTTTTATATTTTAAACCACTGCATTTCTTAAATTATTCTAAAATTATAGATTTTATCCTAAACAATTTTACATTTTCTGAAAAATATATTTTTCTAATGTTTTATATAATTTAAAATTATTTTCTCCACTAAAAATAATTTATATAGATTTTTAAGTGTTTCTAATGGGTTATAAATAAGAAAGGATGACCTATTAAAAATGTTTCCTTAAAATAAAACTCAGTTCATGGGCATTGAATGTGTTTGAAAGGAATGAGGTTATCCCACAAACTCAAGGGGATGTTTTCTAATTAGTGATAGTACTAGTGGGCTCATGGAATTTTTAAGGTTTTCCAAGTATCATTTAATTTGATAAAATTTTTATTTTTAATGGATTTTAAATTCTAAATGATAATCTCATTTCAAATGTAATTGATTTTTAAAAATAAATTGGGTTTCAAAATGATATGTATTTTAAATTGTTTTGATATATATTTTATTATAAAATTTTCTTAAAAACCTAGATTCATATTTTAGAAAATTATCTATAAAATGTTTTTTATTTGAAATAATGTGAAAATTTTTCAAAATATTTTTGTAGTATTTCAATGAAAATTTTTATCACTAGTTTTAATACCCCTTAATGTGAAATTGATACCCCATAAATTTAATTTTTTTAGTATATGTAGAAAACATGGATATGGAGGTGAAATATTCCTTAGTAGATACTTAAACATAAAAAATAAAAAATATTTATGATATTTATAAATTAACACTTACCTCAAGTATTTATTTTTTCGAAAGCACTATAAAATCCTATATAATAAATTAAAATTTATAATAAAATAATAAATTAAAATTTATTATAAAATAATAAATTAAAGTTTATTATAAAATAATAAATTTGTTTTTTTAAAACTTATAATATCATATATTATACATTTATAACATTTAAACACCCCCTTTTATCCATAATTCCTTATTAAATACCCCATTTTTGGGTGTGAACTATTTCCTTTATCATGTGTATTTCTGTTTAGTAGTTCTGATCGTTGTACATTTATATTGGTTCCATCACCTCCAAAATTTATATATCAATATAAATATAAAAAATATTCATTATATACATATTTAGAGTCAAATTAAAAGTTATATGTAGAATAATGAATTATAGCATTCATCAAGATGGTAGGCCATATGTACGCATGAACGCAGTTTTAATTTTTCAACAGAAGAAACAAATGGAGGATTAAAATTAATTTATTTTTCATGATCATTGTTATATCATATATATCACATATATTTATCAATTCCATATTAATTACCATACTTTTAAAATATAAATGAAAAAGGAATCACATCACTTCATAGAGGTGGTTGTCCACATATATACACAAAAGACATTATCATTTTCCCATGGATTGGATAGTAAATATTTATATATATATTATATTTTAATTAATGTAGTAAATATATTTCATAAATATAATATATATACATTAAACCGATCATAACACACATTTTTAAAATTTGGTGATGAAAAATGAATTGCACTGCTATGTGTAGATGACAAGACATACACAAGCACAACCGATACTTTAACTTATAATTTAACGATAAATAGGGTGTTTACTAATCATAATAAAATTTAAACATATTTTGGGTTAAAAATTTATTAGTTTATTATACACACCATATATTTAGAGTAGGTATAGAAGTGTATAAAGGAAAGTGATTATGTAAGGTGATTACCTATTATTTTAATTGACTCTTTTAGATCTTATCTAAATACAACATATATTGGTCTTTTTGGAAGACCAAAATCTATAAAATGTTTCTATGGAAGTTGAGAAGGAAAATTTGATTATTTTGGTTGATATGAAATTCTCAAATCTGTGTAAATATGTGAGGGATTATTTTTTATTTTATAATTGAGGTGAGGGGAACATTTGAAATTTTAAAAATATTAAATTATGATAAAATTATTTTAAATAAATGTTTGTAACCTCCCAACCTAGGGTCCACTTAACTAGGGCCTTGGTTAAGTATAACCTTGGTAAGGATGTTAAAATGTTGTAACAGATCTTATTTTCCATTTTTATTATGTGGGTACAAGACAAGATGCTAGGGTATAATGTAGTTTGGAAAAGAGACAATTCTTGGGAGTAATGAACCGATGTACATGGGAAACCCAAATTAATTATGATGGGTTATTTCTATTATTGGTTTACACTAGTTATAGTTGATATGATTTCACTACTGGGTGGAACACATGATTTGTGATATTATTATTGTTGATGTTTTTGATGCATTTTTTGTCTACCATATCCTATTAAGGAAAGGAAATTTTCATATCATCCATCATTTTAGTCATATTAGGACTTATTTTCAATGAATTTTTCCATTCCACGTATATTTTTTGTGTGTATATTCTTATGAATATAATTAGTGCCTTATTTTTATATATTTAAATGTGATAAAATTTATATCTGGGAAAATATAATTTGATTAATTATCATGACTACATCAATATAAACTGTTTTTCCCACATAGATTGGTGATGACACTATAATTATAAAATTATACAATATTGTGGGTTATAGACATATTTTATTGGGCAGTGATGTATATATATTATATAAGGATTATAAAACTAGATAAAATTTAATATTTTACTTGAAATGGTTATTGTTAAATGGATATGTCGATTATAAATTATAGGGTGTTTTCCTCTATACCTTACAATTGAAAATGCATATTCTGAAACCCCTATCATGTGATATAAGAAGTAGACCCAAAAATGGCCTACGTAATGGGTGTTTTGGGGTGTATCTTATGTCATTATGGAATATCATAGACTTATATTTCTAACATATACCTGGATTTTAGAGATGACAAAGAGGTGTGGTCTTTTCTATAAGAAGGTTGCGTAGCTATCCTTTTATCTATCGATAATTCCTTAAAATTTTAAATTCTCTTATGAAGTGTTCATATAGAATTGTAGAATCATTCCACCATGATATCCTTGATTCATATATTAGAAAGGTAGTGATGAACATTCCCTAGAGGTGGCAGTCCTTGATCCACCAATGATTCCCCCAATAGTGCCACCTATGACACCACATACTTTTCCTGATATGGGCAATGAGACCATATTATGAGAATAATATTTATGTACATTACAATATATGAAAGGTGTTTATTGACCTACCTTGACTCTAGAGGGGTTGAATTGGGATTTCCAGCATCATCCTCCTCCTTTCATTTCGAGGGATAGAATAATATATGCTACAATGTTAGGGATGGAGGTCGTGCTTTCTATACATGGCCATCTAGAGAAACCTCCAGAATGGATGGTCAATCTCACTACCAATATACTATATGGTTCAGATAAGAGATGGTGGGATGTCATCACCCAGGTAGACTGGCATCAAGGCATGATCTATATAGACTTCTAGACACTCATCTATGATTTATTCTTCCCACATACATTGAGGGGTGGTAGGGCCTAATAATTTATCAACCTAGAGTATGGATCTATGTCTATCATGGAGTATTATTCTCAATATATTGGACTTAAACAGTTCATACAAACTCTATCTAGTGATGAGATTATGTCTACTATGTGATTTGAGGGGGGGCATTTATACTCCATCTGATCGCAGGTTAATGTATTTTGGATGATGACTGTTTATGAGATAATAAACTAGTACCACATTGTAAGAGTTGGTGTCCTAGAACAAATTGTTTTTACTTTTATTACATGGATATTTAATGTATTATTACATATTATTCATTGTTCTGCATGATTATGATGTAATAATGTCTAAGAGTATTTGTTGCATTGATAAGGTCATGGTAGTTCCCCGCTATGATTAGAACCTTGAAATGCTATAACAATATTCTAAAATATAGTTCTATGGTTGTATGACATGCTATGATGTGACACATAGCATGCAGACCATCAGGTGTGAGTACTCTTAAGCATATGAGACTTCCTCTCATGAAGTTCACACTTGGTAATCTCTAAGATCAGAGATTATGAGAAGAGAACCACTAGTAGGAATTCCACATGTTTTGGTGTCATCAGATATTTCTAGTTGTGAGAATGTGTACTGATCCTTAGACTTTAAGATTATCATTAATATGTGTCACGACTTACACACTTTTATTTACTGACTAAAATCGTCACACATACAGTAGGCGGGAAGTAGGGTACATTGGGTGCCTCACGAGTGGCATGTTATTAATGGATAATTCAAGGAAGGATTTATCTCTTCCATTTATAGAAGTTGATATCTCTACCCATTGATTGAAATAGAACCTTCATGAGAAATTCCATAGCCATGGTGTAACAACGAGTTTATTTCAGGTAGTCAAATAATGACATATCCAGCATAATGTTTGATGACACAGTCATGAAACCTACTTGATGTGATATTGTGACAAAGGGATTATATTACACAATGAGTGTTCAAATGTGGATGTCATTATTGTGACTTTACATTATTTCTCTTGGGTGCCTTGACACATTGATAGATAGTACTCTTGGACATTAGGAAAGCCTGCCTAATGCCAACGAGAAAGAATCAAAGAGGGTCACACACCAAGTGTTTTTGGTGGTAGTAGTTAAATTATATTTGAATTTAATTAATGAAATAAATATTATTCTCAAGACTTTGGAATAATTATATTCAAATTAAAATTATTGCATAAATTAAATAAAATATATTTATTTGTTTTAGTGAACATTTAATAAATATTTATTTTCTAGTTTTTAAATAAAATATTTATGTAAGAGAATAATTTATTTATTTATTTATTCGGGTGTTCAATAAATAGAAGTGGAGTTCAAGAAGAATAAGGTCAGTCCAGTAATAAAATAATTATTTTCAAGATGGTAAATAATTATTTAACTAGTTGGCACAAATTAAAATAATGTTTCTTTTATTTTGTGATGCAGAATTTTATTTATAATTCTGTTTTGTGCAAGTTGGTGCACAATAAATAATGACGTAGTATTATTATTAAATTCATGGGTTTTCTCTAAAATCATGAATTTATTTAAATTTTCGCTATGAAATTAAACATTATAACTAAAATTCCATGTGTATAATTATACAAGTATGCCTATAATGCCATACAGCACACCACACGCCTGGTTAATTGAGAATTGTTGAGCCAAACAATTTATCTCTTAAATCAACTTCTATCCCCTCTCAAGAAAATTAGACGTTATTCAAGGCCAAAGAATAGGCGATCAAGAACAACCGACACAAGACACTTGATTCGCCGTGTTAGCACCAGAAGAATGAGTTGTGTCAATTAGAGGACATTGGACCACGTGTGGATCACCACTAGAGGGATTCTAGTTTGGATCCTTACAAGTGCAACAAGATAATCTGGAAGGGTCATTCCGGATGATCAAAATCATCAATGAAGAAAAATACAAAAGATCCAAGTATTTTTTTTCTTTATGAAATTAATTAAATTAATTATAAACATGATGTGCAAGATCCTTTGTAAAGGTTTCAGGCCTCTTTCTTCTTTATCTAAATCTTGATTATATTCTGGGGAGACTGGCGTTCATCGTCTTATAGATCCGAGAATAATCATTGATTATGGTGAAAATAAAAAATGGTTCCCATCCTAACCATGCTTCCACTATTCCAAGAACCTTAAAATGGTATCAAAGAAGTTACATCATAGATTATAATTATTTAAATATTCTATTGATGTCTTATGAATTTAATAATTTAGTTGTTTCAATTCAAGTTAATCATTCTAAAAATATTAATCTTGAGATCTATTCCACCTCTTTCATTTCTCAATAACCTTACATAAACGATCTTTTCTTTTAATTTTGATTAAAATAAAATAGAGGATATCATCAGGAGGTGGCAAAGCTTATTGGACTTACAAAACCATAACACATGACGTGTATTCGATAGTACAAGCTGTGTAGTCAAGATTCAATGCATCGGACTGGTCCACCAAACCAAGACATGTGTTAGAGTCTTTTTAAGTCTTAAATGAATCAGTGTGTTGAATAGGAACAAGTGGAATGCGGTTTCCATATTACACACTATGTAGCCCAATGGACATGGTGTGTATTCCCTTCGGGTTAGGGTTGGACAGTGTACCCCGTACTCGGCTATCCAGGTAGGTGGCTGTGTAATGAGGAACTAAATGGTGTGTGACCCACTGAACATACCATGTACACTGAAGATTTCTGAAGTATACTCACATGCCATTTCCAGGGGAATTTACTTCAGATAGATGGTGAAAAATAGTACATGCCGTGTAGATAGAACTGCACGTCATGTAATCATCCAAATTATGTAGATTTATTAAAATTTATCATTATATTAT
Source organism: Viscum album (assembly GCA_963277665.1). Classification (NCBI taxonomy): domain Eukaryota; kingdom Viridiplantae; phylum Streptophyta; class Magnoliopsida; order Santalales; family Viscaceae; genus Viscum; species Viscum album. The sequence goes on from OY728122.1 coordinate 1,790,632,914, forward strand.
ACAAACCCTTGAGATGCGTACCATCATGCGGGCGTAAAGCTGAGGCACAACACGTGATAGGTTTTATATATATGTGTGTGTTTAATTTAACATCTGTGTAATAATAATTAGGAAGTTATGAATAAAAATTCACCGGGTTTCCTCAAAGGTACAAGTTACATTCCAAGATAATTTTAAATGAATTTATTTGTTTAAAAGTATGATAGATGAGAATCTAAAGGAAATTTAGAAAAGGGTTTAAGATAAAAAGGATTGATTAATTAAAGATGACAATTAAATTATTTGAGTGTGATTTATCTTAGATAAGAATTTTTAAAGAATTGATTTCTAGTTTTATTTATGTGTAAATATCATTGCATGTATGGTTATTCATGAGATATACCAAGACCCTTGTATGTGGATGGTTTCTTTTAATTTATTTATTTGAATTAAATTTGGGGGTCGGTGAGCCTTCTCCTCATTAATATGTAGGGTCTGCGTGCCCAAGGTTTCTTTTATGTAAAACCCACTTTTACCCCTCACCTACATATGAGTTGAAAAGGTCATATGTAATGGATTCAACTCCCATTCTAGTCGAGGTGGTTCAAGCTAGAGCTGAGACGAAACCAATCCCAAGAGATAAAAATGTGGACAGGTTGAAGCTGTAAACATGAACCCAAAAGGTTCAAGGTGTTTCTCCCCTAGGTCACGATTAGTTTATCAATTACTAGATAAACTAACCATTAGAAAAGCTTGTGATCATTCCATTTACTTTATTTTATTTCTCTCAGTTGCATGGTTTATTATTATGGATGTTTATTCACGATCCCATAATTAATGAATTAAACAAGCATGCAATATGGAACTAAAATAAAACTTACTTATGCATCAATATTACCAATACATGGTTAATAACTTAAGTAAGTTCCACTTAATATTAACAGGCATGTGATAATGATAATAATCAATTCACACATAAGAGATAAAAATTCCTCAAATAAAATATTAAGTATGAACAAGCCTTCAGTTACTTGATTAAGGTAAAAAATCAACAAAACTATATGTTTGACCAACCCTTTTTGGGACACTTTCTTTTATACAGGAATCCCATATGAAAGGTTTTGGGTTGACTTAACCATATTACATCTAGAGGAGTATACCTATCTAGAATTGGTGTAATATTGGAGGAAAGAGTTAAGGAAATCCAAATTCAAGATTTCGGGATTGGGGAGTCCACTAAACATATCACAGAGATTCAAGCACGAAATTGGAAATGAAATTCCTACCTAAATACCTTCTAATAGATTGAAAAACCCTTGTTGGGGTTATGTGAAGGGGAATATGGATCCTTGCCACTAGAATGTCATGTCAACCAGACATTCAAATTTCAATGGTGAGGGATATTTGGACTTGATAAAATAGTGGGAGACCTAATAAAATTTATTATTTCTTATAAAATGTAACAAGAAAGTACTAATGATATGTTCTTTTAATTGTAGAATAAAAATGAAAAACTCGTCAACCACACTATCCCAGCGATCATTTATGGATAAAGACAACATCCTCACAGTAGTAACTTCCAGGAATGGTTTAGATGTCTTCAATTTATCCTATTCCATGAACAAAAGTCTTACGTATAGGAGTTAGCATTACCTGATCCGACTACCAAAGAGGTGAGTGATGAGGATTTCTTGGTCTATGAGAAACATATGAACAACATGGTCGACGTTCAATGTTTGATTCTATCATAAATGTCTAGTGAGCTCATGAAGTCTCCAAAAAGCATGGATTCCTATAGCATGCGCGAGCACCTCTGTGGTCTTTACTAGGAGAGAGCAAGACATGAAAGGTTTGAGATCTCTATGGCACTCTTTCAGAGTGATCTTGGAGAAGGTTCCCCAGCTGGGCCTCATGTAGTCAAGCTCATTGGCTACATTGAGCGCTTGGAGGTTCTAGGGTTTAAAATACTCGAAGAACTGGGCACCGATTTCATTCTCACATCACTCCTCCAGAGCTTCTGTAACTTTGTTATCAATTTCAATACGAACAACATTGAGAAGTTTCTATCTGATATTCTTATCCTCATTTGCCAAGTGGAAAAAATCTGATGCATGAAAATCATTCTTTCCTTATGGTGAATAAGAGGAAAGGGAAGGTGGAGAGATTTAGGCCCAAAGATTATTCATAGACTTCCAAGAAAAGGAAGATAAAATGGGAGGCAATAGAACAAGAGGATGTTTGTTTCTCATGTGGCAAGAAGGGACACTGGAAGAAGAACTGCACCCAGACTATGAAGCAAGGGGAAGCCTCAAGTGAATTTGTTATCAAATGAAATCTGTCTGTTTCTACAAATTGGGTATTAGATACTGCTTTTGGTGCCCATATATGTATCCAATTACAGGAAACAAGTATATTCAAGAAGATTGATCAAGGAGAGGTAGATCTATGAGCAGCCAATGGGCCAGACTTGCTATTGTAGCTATTGGGGACTACCACCTCACATTACCAACTAGGATGATCTTGGTGTTAAAGGGTTGTTTTTATCTTCCTTATATTACCAAAAACATAATTTATTTATTCATACTAGATATAGATTGATTTGATTTCATGCTTGGAAATGAATTTTTCTTCTTTTATAAAGATATCATTTGTTTTGGCAGGGCACATTTATACAACGGTCTTTATGTGTTGGATTACACAAACCAGGTAATGGCGATCAATAAAAAAGATACTTCACATGACTCATACCACACCCAAATTTTGCATCACCAGCTAGGTCATGTAAACGAGAAATGGTTGAAAAAGTTAAATCAAGATGGATATTTAGATTCTTTTGAACCAAAACCACTTAGCGTATGTCATGCATGTTTAAAAGGAAAAATGGCCAAATACCCATTTGGTGGGAAAAGTTAAAGGACTAAAAACTTCATGAATTGGTTCATACTGATGTGTGTGGAACATTTCCTTTTGAATCATGAGAAGGGTACTCATACTTCATAACTTGTACTGATGATTTTAAGATATATGGATATATTTACTTAATGAGGTATAAGTCAGATTCCTTTGATATGTTCAAAGAATACCAGAATGAAGGTGAGAACCAGCTTGGTAAGAAGATTAAGAAACTCCACTAAGAATGAGGTGGAGAATATCCAAATCAAGACTTCATTGATTACTTATGGGAGTTTGGGATCCTATCCCAACTCACTCCTCCCAACAAGCCCCAGTGTAATGGTGTGAGAGAAAGGAGAAACCGCACCCTTTTGGACATGGTGAGATCAATGACAAGTCATAAAAGTCTTATATTATCCTTTTGGGGATATGCGTTAAAAATAGTGGCACACATACTAAACCAACTACCAACTGAATCGATAAATGGTATTCCATACATGTTATAGAGTGGGAGAAAATCCATGTTATCGAATTTACATGTGTGGGGTGGCGAAGCATTTGTTAAGGCCTCTTTAGGTAACAAACTCACACCCTAAGGCACAAAGTTTACCTTTATAGGATACCCTAAGGAAATAAGGGGATATTATCTGTATATCCCCTCAGACAAAAAGGTTATAGTGGAAAGACATTCCATATTCCTTGAGAGGGAGAACATCTCCAAAAGGGATAATTGGAGTGAGATAGACTTTGATGAAGTTGAGGCGCAAGGTACACAAGAGTTGGTACATGAAAATATTCAACAAAGCCCTGTGGAAGAAGAATCTGTTCCTGAGAAACTTGTACTGCATAAGAGTACAAGATATGTTAGAGAACTGGAAGGGTACAGTTTTATAGTTATTGAGGATGGTGACTCATTATTAGTTGATAATAATGATCCTCAAACCTACAAGGAAGTAGTAAGTGGCACAAATGTTGCCAAGTTTCTAGAAGCTATGAATTATAAAATGGATTCCATGTACCAAAACAAAGTCTAGATTTTTGTAAATCCTCTAGTTGATGTAAAGACTATTATTCTGAAATGGGTATTCAAGAAGAAACTGGACATGGAAGGACAGGTTAGTACCTATAAGGCACGACTGGTTGTAAAATGTTTTAAATGACATCAAGGAATTCACTAAGATGAAACTTTCTCACCAGTTTCAATGATAAAGTCCCTCATAATTATACATTCCATTAAATCTTACCATGACTATGAGATTTGGAAAATGGATTTGAAAACAAAATTCCTTAATGGGAACCTTCAGGAAGATGTCTACATGACACAACCTAAAGGTTTTATGACTCCAAAGGATTCTAATAACGTATAAAAGTTATAGAAATCCACTTTTGTATTAAAGCAAGATCCCAGGTCATGGAACATTAGTTTTGATGAATCCATAAAATAATTTGGTTTTACCAATAATGAATGCGAGCCTTGTGTCTACACGTAGTTTAGTGGGAGTGCAGTCATTTTTCTAATAGTATATGTTGAAGAAATATTACTTATTGGAAATAAGATACCAGTCTTACATTCTATAAAGGAATGGTTGAATCAATGCTTCTCCATGAATGACATGGGAGAGGCATCGTATATTCTAGGGATCAAGATACATCATGATCGATCCAATATATTGCAGGGCCTATGTCAAAGTACATACATTGTTAAGATATTAAGGGTATTTAGTATGGAATAATCCAAGAGGGGATTGTTTCCATCATCACATGGAATTCATATTTCTAGGAAAATGTGCCCTCAGACACGTAAGGAATGAATGATAATGGAAAATACTCCATACGCTTCAAAAATTGGTTCAGTCATGTATGTCATGCTATGTATTATGCTAGATGTCTCCTATACATTGAGTATGGTAGGCAGATATCAAGCTGACCCAGGTGGCCTCCATTGGATGGCAGTCAAGACTATACTAAAGTATCTGAGTGGTACTAAGGATATGTTCCTGGTTTAGGGAGGATATGAGGAACTAGTCGTCAGAGGACATGAAGATTTTAGTTTCCAGACTGATCAAGATGACATGAAGTCAAAAATGGGATACATCTTCACATTGAATGGAGGTGCAATGAGTTGGAAGAGCTCAAAGCAGAGTGTGGTCATAGATTCTATAGTAGATTCTGAGTATATCGTAGCTTTTGAGGCAGCTAAAGAAGCATATTGGATGTGAAGCTTCATCTAGGATCTAGAGGTGATACCTAGCAGTAATGATCTCATCACACTATACAGCTATAATACTACAGCATTGGATCTCACAAAAGAGCCAAGGTCACATCAGCAGACGAAGCACATACTTTATAAGTATCATCTCTTGAGGGATTTTTCTCAGAGAGGTGAAGTTTTAGGGATCAGTATTTCCACAAAAGACAACTTGGTGGACCCCTTGACTAAAGCCTTGACTTTGTAGAAATATGATCATCATTTGAGGTCTAGCAGACTGAAAGTCGTAGGTAGTTGGCTCTAGTTCAAGTGAGAGTTTGTTAGAGTTGGTGTCCTATAACCTACTAGTTTTACTTTGATTACATGGATATTTAATTTATTCATACATATTGTTCATTATTCTTCATGATTATGATGTAATAATGTCCTAAAGTATTTGTTGCATTGATAAGGTCATGGCAGTTCCCTGCTCTAATGAGAACCTTCAAATGCTATAAAAATATTCTTAAATATAGTTCTGTGGTTGGATGAAATGGTATGATGGGAGACATAGCATGCAGACCTTCAGGTGTGAGTTCTTGTTAGAAGATGAGACTTCCTCTCATGAAGTTCGCACTTGGAAATCTCCAAGATAGAAGATTATGAGAACATACCTGCTAGTAGGAATTCTGCATATTTTGGTGTCATCAGATATTTCTATCTGCGAGCATCTATAATGATCCTTAGACTTTAATATTATCATTAATTAGTGTCACGAATTACACACTTTGATTTACTAATGAAAACCATCATGAAGATACTTGGCGGGAAGTATGGTATGTTGGGTGCGTCATGACTGGCATGTTATTAATGGATAAGTTGAGAAAGGATTTGTCCCTTCCATTTATGGATGTTGATATCTCATCCCTTTGATTTAAATAGAACTGTCACGCGAAATTCCATGGATATGGTGTAATGATGAGTTTATTTCTAGTAGTCAAATAATGATGTATCAAACATAAAAGTTGATGACATAGTCATGAAACCTACTTGATGAGATATTTCCACCAAGGGATTATATTACATAGTGAGCATTCATATGTGGATGTCATTGTTGTTACTTTATGTTCTTTCTCTTGGGTTCCTTGACCCGTTTCTAGATAGTACTCTTTGACTCTAGGCAAGCTCGCCTAATGAGAATGAGAAATAATCCTAGAGGGTCACACACTAATTGTTTTTTGTGGTCTTAGTTAAAATCTATTTGAATTAAATTAATGAAATAAATATTATTCTCAAGACCAAGGAATAATTTTATTCAAGTTAAAATGATCGCATAAATTAAATAAAATTTATTATTTATTTTATTAAACATTTAATAATTATTTATTTATTAGTTTTTAAATAAAATATTTATTTAAGAGAATAAATTATTTATTTATTTATTCGGGTGTTCAATAAATGGAAGTGGAGTTCGACCGGACCAAAGTCAGTCTGGTAATGAAATAATTATTTGCAAGACGATAAATAATTATTTAATTAGTTGGCACAAATTAAAATAACACTACTATTATTTTGTGATGTAGAATTTTATTTATAATTCCATTTTGCGCAAGTTGGAACACCATATATAATGATGTGGTATTATTATTAAATGCATCGATTTTCTCTAAGTTCATGAAGGTATTTAACTATTTCTATGCAATTAAATATTGTAACGGAAATTCCATGTATATAAATAGGCAAGTACGCCTATTGTGCCATAACCCAAACCACACGCCTAGTGAATTAAGAATTGTTGATCCAAACAATTTCTCTCTGAAATCTTGTATTCTCCCCTCTCATGAACGAGAGACGTTCTTCAAGGCAGAAGAATATGTGATCAAGAATGACCGACACGAGACACTCGATTCTCTACGCTAGCACCTGAAGAATGAGTGGTGTCGATCAGAGGCCATCAGAGCACATGTGGATCACAGCTTGAGGGATTCTAGTTTGGATCCCTACAAGTGCAACGAGATAACCTAGAAGGGTCATTCAGGATGATCAAAATCATCAACTAAGTAAAATACCAAAGATCCAAGTATTATTTTTCTTTATTGAATTAATTAAAATAATTATAAAATTAATGTCATAGATCCTCTCTAAAGTTTTCATGCCTCTTTCTTCATTATCAAAATAATTTATTATATTCTATGGATACTGGAATTCATCATCGTATTGATCCTGGAATAATCATTAATCATGGAAAAAATCAAAATTGTGTCCCGTACCAACCACACTTCTGTTGCGACCGAAACCTTCACTCAATACTAAGTGGAATTTTATGGAATCAAATGGTGGGAACCAGGGTGGTTCCACACATAGACCTACTAGAGGTTCTTATAGTGTAAGGAAACAATGTTATGATGTTTCTCATGGGGGTAGTATAGTCAAAAATCTTTTACTGATGATTTTTTCATATACCACAAGTGCAGAAAGTCATGACATAAAAAAACCCTAGTGAATGAGGGATCTAGTAAAATGTAGAAGCTACATAAGGATGTGGAATATCATGCACATTTGGAGGAACATTTCACCAATTCCTAATGAGGGAGTATCTAACACTACCCCACATACCAGAGAGAGGCCATTATTACATCACCAAGAAGGCAGATGGAATACCACCATCCAATTAGGCCGAGGAGGTAGTTTTGGAAGAGGGATCACACTCAGGATTCGTATCACCAACAGAGTGTGAATTCTCATGGTAGTCAGGTTGTGACTTGGGGATGTAGTATGTGATAGTTAACTGAACTTCATCCTATAATAGAGTAGAAGAATTATAAACATTCTATTATTCGAGGTACTATTTTATTATCCCCTACTTTAGTATTTTATTTATTTGATAGAGGCACACCACACTTTATTATATGAGAGTCAATCATGGAGAGTCTATGCCTCAAGATATTGTATTAATGTTGTGTGATGGAACTCGATACCCTGTTGGGTATCTGATTAGATAGTATTCATTGTTGTAAGAATTTTTCCCATGAGATTGGTGGATATATTTTTATATGGAGTATTCTTGTCCTCGATATGACAGGGTTTGATGTAATTATTGGGATCAAATGGTTCCTTTCCAATCAAGACCACATTGATCCGTATCACTGGAGGGTGAAATTTACATTACCAAAAGGTGGTAGATATATTCACAAGGTAGAATGGTATATACATGCATATCAAGATGGACATGAGCTGTGGGGCCTGAGAAAAGTGTCAACTCAAATCATCGGTATTTTCATGTATTATTTGGGGATACAACTAGTATTTTATATTTCCTGGAGGAGAGTTTCAAGGATGTATTCCATGGACAATTTTTTTGGACTAACACTATTGAGATAGTTATAATTAACTATTTATCTAGTTCCAAAACTTGAACTGGTGTCCATTCTTACTTACCAGATAGAACCTATAGAGTTTCTAGAGATTAATAAGTAGTTGGAAGACCTTTAGGATAACAATTTTATCTGATCTAGAAACTCACCATGTGATTCACTAGTCCTTTTTTCCAATTAGGCATATGGTACCCTCATGATTAGTATAGATTACTGATGGATGAACCATCCTATGGTAAAGAATTAATGTCCATGGCTAAGAACATATGACTTCTTTGATTAGATCTGAGGGAAAAGGTAGTTTTCCAAATATTTATTTGAGGTAGGTCTATCATCAGGTGTATGCTAGATCTTTAGACAAACCTAAATCAAATTTTTAGAAATTATATGGGTTTTATGAGTACCCGACCACACCACTCATTCTTAAGAATGTGTCAATAGTCTTTATGGAAAGAATAAATCATGTTTTCCACTCGTATATGGATTTATTTATTTTAGTCTCAGTGGACAAAATCTTACTGTTTAAACATTCTCAACATGACCATGATCAAATTTTTGATATCGTGATGAGTACACTAATAGGGAACCATATTTACGCTAATATCAGTAAATTCCACTTCTAGATTGACAAATTTTACTTCCTTGGTCATATCATATTAGAGACAAGAGTATCTATAAACCCAAAGAAAGTGAGAGAAGTAGTTTTCCAAGAGTATAAATATTATTTCTTTTAGATTTTAAGTTTCATAGGGATATTCGGGTATTATAGATGATTAATCCGGGATTTATCACACCATACAGTGCCTCTTATGATCTTGAATAAGAAGTGTGTGACATTATTATGTTCTGATGCTTGTGAAGAATCCTTTCAAGAGTTGAAGGGTATATTGACTTCAAGTGAGATCTTGATTTTTCCAGAGCAATGAAGACGCTATAAAATCTATTATGATGCAACATGTATTAGGTTGGGAGTAGTTTGATATAGGATGATCGAGTCATAGTGTAGGGGTCTTGTCAGTTGATGCCTATTGAGTGGAATTACCCAACACATGACCTTGAGCTAGATGTGGTTATTCATGATCTTTTATACTGGTGTAATTACCTACTTGGGGATAATTTATTGGGGTTAAATGAACAAAAAATCCTCAAGTTTATATTCACATAGCATGATCTGATTCTCATGTAGCATAGATGGGTTTATTTATAAAAAATCCTTCAATTTTGAGCTTTCCTATACACCTGGGAAAGGTAATGTTGTAGATGATGTTATGAGATGAAAAAAATTAGATATAGGTGGTTTAGGAGGCTAGTGGAGAGTGGTAGACCATGGATTTGTTTTTAGAGATGCACATTTTGGTTTAGTTGGATCATGGTTAGAATATCCTTATGGATTTAGTAGTGACCTTTACACTTTTCGAATGGGTGAGAATAGGGTAACACTCAGATCTCAAGGTTCTAATCATGAGGGAGGTTGTTTAAGATAAAGATTCATCTTCTAGTTGGACCATGGATGAGGATGAGACTTTATGATTTCATGGGAATGTATAGGTCCCCCAAGACATAAAAAATGTGCTAACTTTAAAACATTTTGCCTTATTTTGGGAAATACATCCAATTTTCACCATGATGTATCGAGACTTACGTTGCCAGTATTGGTGGCCTGCTATAAGTCAAAAGATATTCCAATTTATCACTCAATGTTTCACCTACTGGTAGGTGAAGGAGGAACATCAGTTAATGACATGAATTTTATAGCTAATGTCCATTACTGAGTGGAAGTAACATGATGTATTTGTGTACTTTTTTCTAGTTTACCTAGATCACATCATAGGAACGATATAGTTTGGGTAGTAATTGATTGGTTGAAAATGACCACACACTTCTTACCTATTTTAGGGACCTAATTAGTAGATGATATAGGGAGGCCATACATCAGGGAGGTTATATGTATTCATCGGGATCTTTGTTCTATCATATTTGAAAGGGATTCTTGCATCACGTCTCGATTCTGGAAGGGGTTTTAGAAGGCCTAGTGTATACAGGTGTTTCTGAGCACGAACCACCACACACATATGGATGGATAGATTGATCACATGATACAGGTGTTAGGGGAAATGATCAATACATTTATCCTTTAATTTTTGGGTTCTTGGGAGAAATATATACCCCTTGTTCTATTTTTTTACATCAACATATTTTTGGTTACCATCTAGATGGATCTTTACCAAGCCTTATATGGAAGGCCTTTTTGATCACCTTTATAAAGGTTAGAGGAAAGATAGGATTATTTTCCCAGACAATGTATTTTTTAGGAGGCTATAAAGTAGGTTTAACTAATCAGAATGTGAATGTTGGTAGATCATTCTAGGTAGTAGTCATATGACAAGAAATGTCAATAAACTCATGAATTTGAGGTCAGAGATCAATTTTTCTTTCTATTTTTACCCAGGTTGGGCCATCAATGAATTTTTAAGAAGAGTAAGATTTACAATTGATTCATTAGACCCTTTCAGGTTTTGAAATTAATTGGACCAATCACTTACAAAAATAACTTCCTCAAAGATATTGGTCTATGCATGATGTGTTTCATGTATCTTAACATCACTAGTATTATCCAAACCCATCACATGCACTACAATCAGACAAGGTTGAGTTTGATGTGGGTTCTTCCATTGAGGAGTATCCAGTGAGTATCAAGGATAATATTTTAAAGACAATTTGAGGCAGTTATTTGCCATTAATATGAGTTCTATGGTAGCACAAATGTGTTCATGAAGTGACCTTGGAGCGGGATGCTAATATGTGAGCCCAATGGATGGATCTTTTCTCAGATGATACCTCATTACCCTATGTTGGCCAAATCAAGGATGAGTTTAATTATAGAGGGGATGTAATGATGACATGGATTTTTGATGATGGTACATTTCATTGTTTTTAGCTTAAGTTACTTAATTTTTTCCTTATGAAGGTGCCTAAAGGAGTCATGGGGGTAACGAGGGAAATCGATGCTTGTTTAGAGCTAAGAGCCCCAAAAATTTGAAAGGAAAACTAGACCAAATGGTTAGTATAAAAAATTAATACCAATATGAATGGTTATTAATAACTATGTGGGGGTGTTTTAGAGGGCTGTGGGGTCCCACAAGGTTTTTTGTGAAATTGTGCAGGATGAGGCACACACCCGTTTGAGATTTTAGACTTTGGTGACACTGTATTTCACATGTGTTGTTCATAGTTTTCCAAACCGTGAACCTAGACCATTAAAGGTTCCTCCTTAGGATAATCTTGATGCTTTTATGGTACATGGTTTTTCTAACCCTTTGGCTAAATCGTGCGACCCAATTTTTTATGGTGAAATCTATTTTTTCACCATTTTTTTAAAACATAATCCCTTCCCCCTTCTCATTTTCAGTGGACATGATATCCTCTTCCTCTCACATGGGCTCTTCCATGGAATAACCTATGGATCTTGGTTGAGCTATCATCCATGCTCTAATTTGAATTCCTTCATTAACATTGGATCCCCATTGGTAAGCTCCCAAATCATATTTATTCCTTTCATACTTTATATTCTGGAATCTTGTGCTATTTTGGTGCAATATCATTCACTCTCTTTTCATAGAATGGGAATGTTATTTATTTTTATTCCATTATACATAAAAATTTAATCCTATACTGGATGAGGTTTCATCTACATCCATAAGTTAGGTGGTACAACAATTTTCCATCAAAGTTGAGTTGTTTTCATTGATTTTCCATTGTGCGACATGCCATACATTTCTACACATAGCCTTAAAGAGTGGTTTTTTTATAAGTCCATATACACACATTTCTATACACATATAGACCATATTGATTGTTTAGGGGATTATGAACTCTTGATTATCACCCCTTTGGGTGTTCCAAATGGAATCACCCTTCTTTTATATAAATGGTTAAATAAACAAACACCATCTATGTGTTCATATTGAACCTAAAATGTATCTGACTAGATTTATTAAATTAAATGGATTAATTAAATGGATTGGAAGTGGATCGATTTGACACTCCGCATGTTTTATAATATTTTATGTTAAATATATGAATTATACACCCTTTTATATTTGTTCTAAGTGGTTATAAGTGCATTAGAGGAAATCCCTCATGTTTATTGTCATTATTATGAGTATGACTCGATAATTGGATATGGAACGATAGATAAGGGACTTATTGAGAATGATGTTTCATGCTCCCTTACATAAGGTGTTGGTCATGGTGTCAGACAATGTTATATTTTTATTTGGGTGATGGGAATGATTTTTCACATTCTTTCATACCGGGTTTTGGTCACGAAGACTCACCCTACCATCTCGAATGATGGGAAAGATGTCTTGCATTCATTATGATATCTAGGGATTGTATCCTTTCTTGAACTAACCGCTCAATAGAGAATTCATGGATTCCGGAGTTACACCCTAGGTCTAGTTTTTACCAAGTATCCATGTATATGAAAACTTATGTCTCAACATACTAAGTGAATATATGTGTACAATATATATATATACATATATATATATATAATTTTACTTATATATATATATATGGTTTTTCAATATGAAATATTTCTACTTATAAAGAAGAATTTATATCTATCTATGTGTCCTATAAGAAACTAACATGTCTGGTATTTATTTTCATCATTGTCAAGGATTGGTTTATATATTCAGACTACTTTTCATTGTAAACTAGATGGATTATTTCAAGATACCTTTTGTGGTGGCGTACTTAGTTTATCTCACACCCTACTTAGCCCGCCTTTGGTACCCAAGTAGACTTCATGTCTTCAGGTATGAATGTGGTAAATCCACCCTTTATAGATGGTTGATCTGATTTACTTACATCATGGTGCATTGGAGAAGAGGATCGAGAATATTCTTATCATGCTTGTGGAGCAGTAATTTGAACTTTTATCTATTTCTGTAAAGAATGTAGCATATTTATATCCATTGTATCAACTATTTTCCATTTTTGTATATCATCATGCCATGAAATCATTATATAGGACTCAAAATACGTGCTTTTTATTATTATCTTAGTTTCAAGGATATTTATGCTTTCACAGTTCATTATTTTTTTACAATGTGTTATCTATTTATATATCATATCCAATATGCCACTATAATATAAGGGTATATTCATACCACCATAGAACCTTAGACCCTCATTGCTAGTTGGCATCCTCTGGCATACGAGGAGGTGCATTTGAGGTCATGTGACCCACCAGCTTGGGGCATAGTGAAGTGGACCTACGGTTAGGATGTTAAAAAATTAAACAAAATAGACACAAATTCATAGATAAGTTTGGATAGGCTTGTAATACCATCATCCAATATATTTTAGACATTATTTTGTTGTAATTTTAAATCATATAATTTTATTAAGCATTAGTTAACCTACATTAATTTAAACTACGGTAATAAATTTTATAATAAAAAAGGTTTTAATTTTAACATAGAATGTGTCAATTTGACCATAAATGGACAGTGTATTAATGTTTAGACCATATAAAAATAATATTGTCTTATTTAAATATTTTTATGATTTTAAAATAATTTACTAAAATATTTTTTTTATAAAATTTCATTATTTTTAATTTTGACACTATTCATTTAATTTAATTATAAATACCTCAAAAGGGGACATTCGAAAATAATTATTTAAATCCTCTATAATATGTCATATAGATCTATAAAATTTTTATTTCATATTAAATCATAAAAATTATATCACTTTTAATATTTTAACTCCATTTATTATATATTTATATTTAATGGAGAAAAACTACATCACTATTGTATAAGTAATTAGGGTCATTATATAATTACTGAAAATATAAATAAAATTTATATCATGAAATTAAATTTATTAATATCAAAATTAATACACATATTCATTCATAACATTTATTTTTCTCTATGTAGAAACATATGGATTATTAAAAACAAAGAGAGTGACATTTTGTAACTTTCATTGATGTTAATAATATATTAGTCATTTCTTGGAAAACAATACATTAATAAAATCCTTTATTAACCTAATTGTTACGGGTCAAATAAATTTCATTGAATAAGAATTTAAATGCATAATTTTGACCTTATCTATTATTGTTAATCTAGATTAACCTATTTTACGCTTTACTGAGGTGAGAAATTATACCACGATTACTATTCATATTGACCAAAAATAGAAGAGACCTATTTAAAAAATATTATCCTCTTGATTATAATAATTAATTAATTTTATATTATTCAATACCTATAAATGGTAGAAATTAATTTTAATGTAACTTCACAAAACATGGAAAAAACTTCATTTTTAGAAAAAATAATGTTTTAAAAATAAAACCAGCTTAATTCTTATCCTATAGAGAGAAAAGTATGTGTTGATTATTTAAAACATTTGATCAATTAAATAATATAAAAACTTATTTAAAATAATTCACCAAAATTTATAAATTTAATTTATTTGGATAAAAATATATTACATGCATGAAAACTATTTTCATGATCTTTTTTTCTTTCAAATGATTTTTATTTTTATTTATAATCCAATGATAACTAATGAATTGATTATATATATATATATAACCATAAAATTTTAATAATTTATAAATATCTATTAATAACATAAAATCCAATAAATAGGTGATAAATTACATAATAAATAATAACATTTTTATAGTAAATTTCAATTTGTTTAAACTAAATGTTGTGTGTAACAAAAGCTATAAAATAAATCAAATTATTTAAAGATAAATAATTTATAAAAATCCCAAAGTGTTATATTTATCCATATTTAATGGAATTTCACTCAAAAAATTCATCAATTTGGTACAAACATATCGGAATACCTTCGCATCATCAAATCTTAAGGTTCCCTCATAGCTTCCTCAAATTGATGGGTTGACCAAAACATTTTGACAACGTGAGTGGTTTTATTTCATAGAAACTTTTCTAAAAATTATAGAATATATACTAGTTTTTATTCATTATAAGGATGTTTCTATAGTAATATAACCTTTGAGTTTAGTACATTTTAAGGATTAGGAATGCACTTCCTCAAAAGAGATACATGGAACACATCATGAACTTGAGACACATTTTGTGGAAGTGCCAACATATAAGCTATCATCCAGATATAATAAAGAATTTTAAAAGGAAAAGTATACATTGGGACTCACTTTTACTACTTTCCAAATATTAGGAACATCTTATATGGATATATTCATATGAATACCATATCTCTAACTTCAAACTCTATATTTTCGATGATTTTTTGAATTTTTTTAAGAGTCTGATATGTTATTATATAATGTTGAGTGACTCTAACATTTTAATCTATTTCCTATATTAACTATCAACATATTTATTTCCCGAACTTCATTCCTTCATGTTATAATTATAACCTTCCTATCATAGAGGTCTTCATAAGGTTCCATTTAAATGTTGTATTTAATGCTATTGTTGTATGAAAATTTCACCAAAGGAAGGTGTTGATCCTAAAGACCTTAGATATCCATAAAGAAAGCTCTAAACAATTATTCTATAGTTTTAATGGTCCTATCATACTGACCATCTATCTTTGGATGATAAGAAGTGTCAAAACATAACTCTATATCTAGAGACTACTAAATACATACCTAAAACATTAAGGTAAAACTCAGATACCAATTAGATATAATCCGCAGTGGTATACCAGGAAATCTCACTAATTAATTAATGTAAAACTAAGTAGTTTGACAAAGAGAGAAATATTCTCTAATGGAAATGAAGTGTTTTGAATTCATAAGGCGATCAACTATAACCCAAATAGAACTATTCCCTTCATATTTTTTGGGGACTCCAACAACAGAATCCACGATAATGATTTTTCATTTCCATTCATTAATGGTCAATGGTGGTAACATACCCTTAGAAGTATGTCTCTCTATCTTAAAATATTGACATACCAAGAACCAATAAACAAACTCTATAATATCTATATTCATTCAATCCCACCAAATTACTCTTTCAAATATCTACATATCTTTGAAATTTCAATATGAATAGAGAATGAATAACTATGAGATCCATCTTTCAAATTCTACTTCAAATCTCATACCAAAGGGACACATACATGGTTCTTGGACGTTATTATTCCACCATAATCAAATATAAACATAGGAACATTTCTCACCATATTTTATAGCCCTATATCTTACTTATATGACTCATTAATATTCCCTTGGGAAGATGGTGGGACACTCATTTTATAAAGATAATATTTATACCCTTATTTAAATATTTCAAGATCCATAAATGGAAATTAGAGAAATATTAGTTCTTTTCTGATCCTCACTAGAGATAAAAAATATTTATCCTTTTGAATAAGTGGATATTCCAACTTGTTCACTTTCCAAGGGTGGTAATATATTCATAACTAATAATATTTATTCAGATAAAACCGTTTTATATGGTGAATATTCAATTATTTTTGATTTAAAATATGCTATAAACTTCTTTGATCAATATATATGTCACAAAATTCTCCATAGAGAAAATTACTCCACATATTTAATGAAATAATTTTGATTGATAACTCCAAATCATGAGTTGGTTATTTTTTCTCATGAAACATCAATACTCATGAAGAATAATCTATAACTATATTATTATTTATGTGGAAATATACCATTACCTTCTTTGATCCATCACTATAGATTACAAACCCTTCTCTACTATATCATAATATAATCGCATATGGGTAGACTATACATCTTTTAAGTATTTTAAAATATATCACACATTCATCCATCCAAAATAAATTGGCTCCCTTCTAATTAAAATTAGTGGGTGGATTCGATAATAATGAAACATTACTTAAAATGTTTCAATAATATCCATCCAAACTAAGAAAAATTCTGATCTCCACCACAATAGTTGGTCTCAGCAAATGTTCAATAACCTTTTTATTCTAAGGTTATACTAATATTTCTTTAAATGAGATTATATGAGAAAAGACTGATTCTTTTCATGGAAAAAATTCACACTTGGTAAATTTTTTCACGATGATTCTCCTTCTTTTTGTTATTTAGCATAATTCTCAAATAATCATTAGGATTTTAATTGGTCATTGAATAAATAAGAATATCATCTATAAAGACTACCATAAACTGACCAAGGTAATATTTAAAGACTATGATCATTAAATCCATTAAGATGAGAGGGTAATTAGTAAGACCAAATTGAATCAATATATATTCATAGTATACATACCTTTTATGGAATTCTTTATTGTGTATATCATTCTTCTTGAACCTAAATTGATGATATATAAAACATTAATCAATCTTGGAAAATTGTTGATCTCTGTACAGTTGATCAGACAAGTCATAAATACCAGGTATAATATACTTCTTCTTAAAATTCATCTAGTCATGGTATTAATAAGCAATACAGAGTCACATTAATCCACATTTCTTCTTAAAAAATAGAACAGGTGAACCATATGGTGACACAATTTACCCAATGAATCCATTGTTAAAATTATAATGATGTTTATTCTTTAATTATTATAACTCAATAATATCAACTCTATATGGATTCATAGAAACAGGTATAGAATCAGGTAAAATTTATATTGAAAAATTGACACCACGATTCAGTTAAAGGGCAATAAACTTTTATATAATTCCATCAATAAAATCACACACAATTGGAAGATCATGAATGTTGAGTTTCACCCCTAACATTTGAGACAGGTGACCATCTTTAATTAAAATCATAACCCATATAAGGGATTTAATTTCCATTAGAAGTTTATTATTATAATACACTAAAAAGTGATAATAGGTTGACTCAAAATATCAAATGAAAGTTCCCTTCCTCAGAAATTAATTTGGGATTTATTCACTAAAATAAAATCCATGCACAAAATCACATCCAATTGAAATACACAAATAATGAAAAGATTTATAGGGAAAAAATTACCAAAAAATTAAACAAAAGAAGAATCCTAGTCTCGGGATGCGGTCGTTCTACCATTAGGGGATTTTTACTAATAACCCAACATCTAATTCTCAAGGTGGTACTATTATACCCTTGGAAAAATATTTAGATATAAAAGAGTTGGTAGATCTAGAATTTTATAAGACATTATAAATTATGGACTGGATGATAAATGTAACTTTCACCACATACTTATTGTACCCATCATTAATAATAGTGATCACATGAGATTTAGCCTTTTCTCTAGGATTAAGTAGTTTTTGATGTAGATAATCATCATTAACCTTCAGATTTAGGAATTGTATATCATAATGAACATACTACTTGAATTTAAAACACTAGAGTGTGGGTGGTTTGTTCTGTTGAACTTTATCCCTATTCAAATCACTATCTAACTTCTTCCCATAACTTCAACATTTGGTTTCACAATGACCATCCTTTCCACACATGAATCCTTTACCAATCCCCTTAATAAAAGTTCTCCCACATTTCTATCTACACTTCATTCTTAAAAAAAATTTAATTATCATCTTTCCATGGTATTTAAAATTGATATTGAATTACATTTTTTTTATCATCAAAACCTTGTAATTGATGGGTAACGAAAATCTCCATCACCACCATGATATCACATCAAATGGTTTTTCAAAGCTACTAAAGTACATTATGGATAACACCCATCAGATACTTGGTTTTAAGCCACTGAAGAATCAATCAAACTTAATTTCAGGTTAGATGATAATAGAAAAATCATACCTCATAAGTCTGGTGAAAGTTTCCTCATAGGTTCCAACAAATTCATTATACATTTCCATTAACTCAATGAATTATTTATCTTCTTAAATATGATGAATATGAGGAAGTTACTTATTAAAAAAATAAGACACTAAATTTATGCCACTACATAGATTCAATTTTTTCTTATTATTTTGTTTTCTTGATAAAATTACATCATTGATATGCTTCACGTTCCAAATGATAAACATGAAAAATAAATTTTTTCATGTTCTGAACACTAGAGAATAAAAAATAGTTTTTTATCAGAATTCATCCCTTTCTCAACAACTAGTGGATCAATAGACCCTCAAAAGACGGTGTTAGATTCCTCATGAATGAATCAATAGAATGGTGTTCCCTTATTTTTCCTTTGTAAGATTAGTATGGTTCATAGCTTGAAACATTTGTGTGGGAATATAAAAAATATTTTACATTGTGATGGCCCAGTCCATCCCATGATCATGATATTGTCTACTTTGGGCCTATACCATATGTTTTTTCTTTTACTAGGATCTAGCCCTTAGGAATCCCCTAGGAAAAGGCCTCATGATGGGAGAGATATCCAAACCACCTTATAAAGGGGTGCTCATTGCTCATCCTCCTTCAATGATGGATTTTTATAATACTCTCCCCTAGAAGGCTCCGATATCCTTGCTGGCACATCAAATGGACATTGGCTCTAATACCATTTGTGACGACCTAGTCCGACCCACAATCATGATATCGTCCACTTTGGGCCAAGCCCGCATATTTTTGTTTTTCCTAGGATATCACCCTCAAGAATCCCACAGGAAAGAGGCCTCATAATGGGAGGTGTATCCACACCACATTATGGATTAATGAAGTCCAGATCCCAGGAAAATAAAAACTATACGGGCTTTGCCCAAAGTAGAGCATATCATGATTAGGGGTTGGACCGGACCATCACAAATGGTATCAGATCTAGTGTCTATTCGATGTGCTAGTGTGGAATTTGGGACCTTATAGGGGGGGGGATTATGGAAATACTACATCTAAGTAGCAGTATCATGAAGAACCCCTTTATATGGTGGTGTGGATACCTCTCCCATCATGAGACCTTTTTGGGGAATTCCTAAGGGCCAGAGCCCAAGAAAAGAAAAATCATAAAGGTTAGGCCAAATCATAAAATATCATGAATGTGGCCTAGACTGAGCCATCATATACATTCAATCCCTAATTTCATTTGTTTTACTAGGAGTAAAATCATTTCATTGTATATCTCATTCAGCATTAACAAATTTCCCTCAATTTCTAGAAATTGATTAAAAATAATTGTGCGAGTGAAAAAATCAAAGTGGAAAACCACATAATCATTAAAATAATTTATAGGATGTTAAATTTGTGACACCTTATTATATGACACCATAGGTTTTACCTAGGTCATTCATGATCAATACCAAAACTTTAGGATTTTATCCCATACTTAGACCAATCCCTACAGTTCTTACCAAAGTTTTCTTATAATATTTTTTAAAGGTTAACTAAAACTTTATCTGATTCCAAATATAGTGAATCATACATTTCATATAAATATATATATTAAAATTTTAATTTATGAATATCCAATACATGAAATTTCAATCTAATCTAGAATTTTATTGTTCTAGTGTGTTTAGAGAATTGGAAACATAAAGAACTAGTTCATAAAATATCTATATCATCTCCTACTTATTACTTCATAACAATCAACCTGATTTGAAATATAATACTTTGTAATTTTCTCCATAATCTATGGAAAGGAAACATAAAACAAGGGTGATATCATATTCTCATTAAGTGTAAACAAGGGATATATCGATGACCAGATAAGCATAAAATGATAATAACGGTATAAGAACATAATATTATCATTTGAAAACCCCATAATTAATATATAAGATCATAATATTAAGTCATGAAATATATATTTATATTTGATATGTCATGAGTCATAAAGGAATCAATGGAAATGGACCTTGAGGTGATGACATTGGTATAAGAAATGGAATTTTTTAATACAAATAAACATATAAAATAATTTCTTTAGATGAAAAAGACCCATTTAAAAGGATTTTTAGGGGAATGATTTAACTCTTCAAACCATCATAGTAATCAAGGTTTCATAACATGAATATCATATAGGATATAGTCCCTTAATGATCTTGGTAGACTACCCATTACAGTCCTATTTATCTAATAAGATATCAATCTTTACCCAATGCATTGGAGGAAGATATAAGTCCCACCCATCACACAATGGAAATCATAAATATGAGCTCCAAAAGATCATAAAGAATTAATAATATAAGAAACCATGAAAATAAATTGGTTTTATAAACATTTAATCATAACATAATCCATAGAAAACCTATTGATTTCATAAACCTTTTATCACAACATAACCCAAGGAAAATAAATGGTTTTCACAAACATTTCGACTTTTAATTATAAACATAATCCATTTAGTGAAAAAATTAAGATAGTATATTTGGATCATATCCCCATTAAATCATAATTACCCTAAAATAATTTAATATTATATAGAAACTTATTTAGAAAGATCACTTGAAATAATTATTGATTAAAATAACCTTTCTATTTCAAAATCATTTTTTAAAAAAGCTATCCAATTATAACGATAAAAATTTATTTGAAAAGAACCATGTAAACTTTCAAAGGTGTATTCAAATAAAAATTTAGTTATAATATAGGGGAAATCAATTCATTTTATATAATTTAAAAAAATCATCCCTTTAAAATATTTTTTTGAAAAATTCACAAATTGCCTCATTCAGGAAAAAAAGATCCCTTTCGAACCATTTTGTAAAAATAAAATCATTGGTAAAAATAAAATAAAAAAATAATTGGATAATTTTAAAAAAAATTTGAATTTAGTATTAGAAAACATGTATATGGAATATAAAAATTCCCCACTAGAGACTTAAACATAAATAATTCTGAATATTGATGAGATTGTGAAATAACCCCTTTCCTCGAGTTATCCTTACTTGGAAAGCATAATAAAATCCAGTATAATAAATTTCTATTTATTATAATTATAAAATAGAGTCATTTAAATATATATATATAATATCATATATGTTCTATTTATTATATTTATGCACCCCCTTTTATCAATAATTCATTATTCAAATCATCAATTCTAGGTGATAATTGTTTCTTTTAGCATAAGTATTTCAGTTCAGTAGTTATGAACCATGTACATTTATCTTGGTTTCAACACCTAAATAATATATATAATGATATAAATATAATATATATTTATTAAATAGACATTTATATTCATATATAATAGTTAGATCTAGAAAAAATATTTACATTGTTATTGGATATGGAAGGCCATAGAAACCCATGCATACTATTTTTATTTCTGAACAGATGGAAATGAAGATAGATAAATATTAATTAATAGATCCATGATAATAATTATATCATATAAATCATATATATTAATCAAGTTCATCCTCATTAGAATCCATGTAAACTATAAAAGAAAAACAAATCACATCACTTCGTGGGGGTGGTAGTCCGCACGTACACAGGAATGACTTTATCATTTCTCAAAGGGTTGGATTGTAAGAAGGTAGAAAATATATTATCAATATAGATGTAATTTTTTTATTAATATAATATATAAATATTAAAAAAATCATAATACCCATCCATAAAATATGGTGATAAAAATGAATTGTATCGCTATGTGGAGTTGGAAAGTCATACGTAGCAGAAGCGATACATTCAATTTTTATTTGACGAGAAAGAGGGTTTATAATTGGGTTTTGATAATAATAATAATATTTAAGAATATATATGGTAATTAAGTTATTATTTTATGATAAATACTATATATTTAAATTATTTAATGAAGAGTGGAAAAGAAAGTGACCGAGTTAGATGATTACGTCTTCTTTGAAACGACTCCTTTAGATATCATCTATAGGGTTATAGTGTTGGACTTTTTGGAAGAAGATAACCTATAGAATGTGTATATGTAAGTTAATAAGGTAAATTTGTAATGTTTTTGTGATCTCTGAGGCTCAAAGTGGTGTTGATAAGTGAGGGTGGTGGTTCCCTTTTATAATTTTGGTGAGTGGAGCATTTGGAATTTCTCAAATGATTAAATTATAGTAAATTAATTATTGACCCAAATTCCTAAAAATGAACATCTATATAATACAAGGTTGGATAAGGTTATAATAAAATCAACCGATATAATTTATATATGTTTTAGGTTAATTTTAAACCTTATCATTTTGATAAATACCTAGTTAAACAATTTTAATTTTATTTATGGTAACAACTTTTTCAATATTAATGGGTTTTAATTTTTACTTATCAGGTAAAAATTGGAAAATAAATTATCAATTTATGAAATTTTATTCCACATCATAATTATATTGTATTATTTTAAAAAATATGATGTAAAAAATCTAATAATAAATTATTTTTATAAAATGTCAATATTATGAATTTTGACACTATTTATTAAATTTAATTTCATCTAATTAAAAAAATGTTTAATTAAAATATAATGATTTAAAATATCCCTACTATATCATATAGATCTAGAATATATTTTTTTAACATAAAAAAATTCAAATTATATTACCTTTAATATTTTTTTAAGTTCATTTATTATATAATTTAATTAAATATAGAAATATTTCGTTATTGTTTAAAAACAAATTAAAGTCTATATATAATTAATAAAATGTTAAAAAAATTATTTATAATTTTTTTATTATTCTCAAAATATACATTTTGAATCATTAATAACTTAATGTTTAACCTATGTGGATATATAAGACATATTAAAAACAAAGTCACTTACAAGATGTTACTCTCTTTCTTTTTAATATCCTTTATATGTCCATGTAGAAGAAAATGTTTGTTATGAATGAATATACATGTTTATTTTATGTATAATAAAATTATGTTGATTATTTTTTTTAAATTTTTAGTAATTATATAATGACATAAATTTCTTATACAACACTGATGTAGTGTGTATCCTTTTAATAAAAATATAATAATTGATTTTAAAAATATTAATATTTGTATAATTATAATGAGTTTATTTGAAATAATATTTTTTTTGATATATAAGAATTGTTATGGAGTTTTTAAATTATTTTATTCTAATAGGTATTTAAAGTTAAATTAAATGAGTAGTTTCAAAATTGATAATAATTATATTTTGTCAAAATAATATTTTATTATTTTTATATAATAATAAAAAAGGTGAAACAAGAATTTTTTTTATTATATTCCCTAAAATTTCATTAATTTAATATTTATCTTCCAATTTTTACCATATAATAAAAATTACAACAATCTAATATTGATTTTTTTCGCCATAGATAAAATCAAAATTGGTTAACTAAGGAGTAATCAAAATTACAAGGTTTAAAATAAAACCAAAAACTGTATAAATTCTATTGGTTGATTGGATTAAAACCCTATAATATATTATCAAATAATTCATCTCTATTTTTAGGCATTTTTATTGAGAATAATTTTTTATAATTTAATATTTTGAGAAATTCCAAAAGTTCCCCTCTCCTCAATTATAAAAGGTCAAATATTTCATTAATTATTTACACCACTTAGAGCCATATATCATGACATAAAACCTACAAAAATCCTTCTAATATTCCAAATCCACATTATATAGGTTCTATTATTCCCAATATACCAACCCTAGAGGCCATAAAAGTAGATACAAAGGAGTCATTTCTATGAATTGGTAATCACCTTAACCGATCACTTTCTTTTCTACGCTTATTTAACACATAAAAATATATTTTATGTATCACAAAATCATAAATTATGTATAATAAATAATTTTAAATGATATTAGGATTATTAAAACACCATTATACATGCTCTTTCCTATCAAACTAGAGGTGAAACGATCGCTCGTACGTATGTACGACTTACTGTCATTACATAGCGATACAATTAATTTTTCATCACAATATTTAATAGATGAGTATTATTTTGGATATAATGTTAATATTTTATATTATATAAAAAATTATAATTATTTTACTATAATTTCATTTCTACCTTCTTACAATACAACCTTTTTATAATTGATAACGGCGCCCATGCATACGTGCAGACTACCACCTCTATGAAGTGATGTGATTAATTCTTAATTTATATTTTAGTTGGTTTGAAATTAGGATGAATTTTATGAATATATATTATATATATGATATAATAATTTAATTTTAAAGGATAATTAATATTTAAATCTCTCTTATTTCATCCATTGAAAAATGAAAACAACGTTCATGCGTACATATGACCTTCTATCTCCATGTGTAGTGTAATTCATTTTTATATCTCTATCTTTTATGAGTGAATATAAATATGTGTATAATGAATAAATTTAATTTTTATATAATTATAGTTATTATTTTTTTATAATGATAAATATTATTTCGATTATCAAACAAAGATAAGTGTATGAGGAATGAAACTACTGAACTGATATACTCATGATAAATGAAGTAGCTAATAACTGAAAACGACAATTATACTAAGAAATTATTGATATAAAGTGGAGTTGAAATATCCTAAAGGGATAATATATTGTTTTATATGAATGAAAATGACTCTATTATAAATTTATAATAAATTTAAATTTATTACACAAGAATTTATAGTGCATTTGAAGCAAGTAGAAATCAAGTTAATAGATTATTCCACAATATAAATAATATTTAAGAGTGTTTATGTTTAAGTCTTCACTAGGGAATATTAATCTTACATATCCATGTTTTCTAAAAATTATTTCATTCTTTAACATTATCCTTTTATTTTTATATTCATTTTCACCAATGTTTTATTTTTTACGAAATGGTTTGAAAGGAATATTTTTTTAATTTTCCAATTGGGGTACTTTGTGATTTTTTTTTGAAAAATTATGGAAGGAATGTTTTTTAACATATAAAACATGAGTGTATTTTCTATCCATCATGAAATAGTTTTTCTTTGAATATTGCATTACAATTTTATAGGTTAATTTTAAAATAATATATTTTCCTTTATAATTGTGTATCTTTAAAAAAAACAATTCATTTTAGACTAGAATGTTTATTTTCATTAAGAATTATTAAAATTGATAATTCAAAATAATTTTACATCTAATATAACATGATTTTATGTATTTATGATTTAATAGTGATATTATCCAAGGATACCATATTTATTATTTCTCTAGATGGTTTATATTTATGATGAAAATAATAAATGTTTATGAAACCCATTTCTTTTCCATGGGTTATGTTATAATGAAATTATTATAAAACATGTTTCTTTTCCATGGGGTTTTTATGATGAAATGTTTATGAAACCCATTTATTTTCATGATTTTTGGTATGTTGAATTCTTTATGATCTTATGGAACACATATGTGTGCTTTTCATTCTGTGATGAGTGAGACCTATATCTAACACAAATTCTTTGGGTAAAGATTGATTTATCATTAGATAAATATGATTGGAATGGGGAGTGACCCCAGTTCAATAAGGGACTCTGTCTACTATGATTGTATTGGTAGTGAACCTTGTCTACTATGATGGTTTAGGGTGTAAAACTATTCCACTATTTTAACCTTGTAAATAAGGCTTGACTACCAATGAAATGATATTATATGCTCATGTGTATGCCACAATTCCATGTCTTATTCCATTATTATGATGTCTTGATTTATTTTATTTGATTTAAATTTGATTAATGTCTTATGAACTTCCCATATTTATTCCATTACTTAATATTATGATCTTTGATATGCATGATATGGTTTTAAATTTTTAATATCAGGTTTTTATACACTTACACTCATGTTATGCTAATGTGATCATTGGTATATCCCATGTTTACCCTTACTAAGCATTTGAGCTTACCCTTTTCCTATGTTTAATTTCCCCAAGTTATTAATAAATATATTATGAATGATATTTCTAAGAATGGTTCTAGTTGTAATGAAATAAGTTTAAGATGATGGAGATATTTTATGAAAGAATTATTTATGATTCTATATTTCGAAAAATATTATACATAATGAATTATGGCATGAATTGAAATGTTACTTAATTATTCTTAATCATTAAGATTTAATATATATATATGAATCGTATGGGTTTTATCACACTAACACACTATTTTGTTGATACCAAATGATCCACTATTTTTGTGATCACATTTTTACAACATTTTTCCAATACCACATTATATAAAAACTTTTTCCAGTATCAATTTAAGTGATGTTTCTTCATAATGTTTATATGATCAAATTTTCAGATTTATAGCACTTCAAACCACTTTAAAAAATAAAATACATTCTCTTCAAATGAATCCTATTTATATGGGAATATAATTTTTGAAATTTTAGGTAATGAATAAAATTTGAAAAAAATTACCTCTCAAATCTTTGTGCATCATGTTTTGAACCAAATTTGGTTACTTCTATATGATCACATCAAATGAAATATTATGACTGATGAATCAGTGATTTTTTATTTTTAAATATTTCAATTTTTTAATAACTTTAAATGGGATTCATATTTAAGGAACAAATATTTTTCCTAATGACATTGAAAAAGGTCAATCTAGTTCACTCTATCAGATGACATTATGTTTTTACGATCTATTGATTCTTAAAACAACCATTTTTTTCAAAGATATTTCAATTGAATCCAGACTAGTGAAAAATGTTGGATGACTACGTAAAATTCCATTCTATGTTCTCGATCCAATTAAATCGAATAGTGACCACTATTTTACACATTTTCATACTTCCTCAAATCGATTAACTTTATAAATTTATTATTGATGAAAACATTATACCACCACGACATAAAATCTACATAATATTATAACATAAAATCATGAAACTTTATTAAATTAATATTTTAACTTTTCCTAGCCTTAAATTTTAATGGTAACATCATTCGGGAAAAACAACAGCACTTTATAGCACAATCGCCGTACAACTACAACTCAAACTACCCTTTATAACCAAGGTTCGATCCATAAACCCTTTAGTAGTCATAAGGTTTGGAATTATAATATATTTTTTTTGAAGATATTAACATCACTGAAAATTACATATAATAAACTCAATAGTTAATTCAGATAAGTATGCAATTATAAAACTATATCCTTTAACATCAGACCAATAGTATGCATCTAATGAACTCGATCTGGTGAACTCTATCTGATACACTCAGGATGATAAACTCTATTTCATCACCTTTGGAGGAGATCACAACAAAGTAAGGTGTTTTATGTTACATAAAAACACAACACTGATAGAAACCATTTTTTATTTGGATTCTTCTAAAAGCATATCCAAACATATGGGTCCTAATAATCCTCTCCTTTGGATTTTTTATCATCCAAGGTACATAATTTACCAAACATTATTACTAAAGTAAAGCATTAATTGTACCAGAATTATAAACATCTATGGCAGAACTCGATACCAGAAATAAGAATCATTGAAAAAAATATTGTATTGGCCGTAATTAGTAATTTAATAACCTTTCCTTACCCTCATTAAGAAACTTTTCTTAATTGGTTTTAAAAAATTTCCTCTCACGTTTAACTTTCACAATAAAAAACATCAACCTATAAGAATGAATTTTCATGTATTCACTTTAAAAATATGTTGAAATACTTAACACAAACTAAAATAATACCTTACCCATTTTAATAACACCCCTAAATATATTCTCTACATAAAAAAGGTTACATACATACCAGTTGAAAGATTTATATTACAGCTTATCTCCACCTATGAAAATATGATCAAAACATTATATGAGAGAGGGACTAGATTGTCATACTATAAACATGAAGAGAGAGAGGTTGAGATTCCATTATGAAACTATGATTTTGTAATGATTCCTTCAACAATAGTTTAGTGAATATATCCACATCCTTCACTTATATAGGAAAGAACTCAAAATCTATTTCATTTCTCTCTATATTATATTTGATGAGGTGATATTTGATATCAATATTATTGGAATGAGAATATTTCTCAAGATTCTCTGTATGATGTATAAAACTTCAATTATCATAACACAAGAGAAGAGGTTATGTCACATTAACTAAAAAAATATTACAAATATTTGTTCATCAACATAAGTATTTCTCTAACTTGAGTCGTAACTATATAATCATCTTCTACAGTGTAGAGAGTTACATAATTTTTTTATTCCAAATCACACATATTTATCTAAAAAATGCAACTCTATGAGATTTAGATATTATTTTATCAATACGACTTTCCAAATTTTCATATTTATAACCAATGTACTAAATCTTTCTTGACCTCTCATATTTTATTTTCAAATCTATTGTGCCTTTGTTATATCTTAGAATAATTTTTCAATCCATAGGATGAGATTATTTTGGTGAACTTTTATACATGACACATAATGTAATATAATATAATATATATGTTCTTGAATCCATTTGATATAACAATCTTCAAACTAACTTTTTAAACACTTTAGAATCAACATCTTTACTTTCTCTAACTTTTGAATTATTTTTCCCACTAAAATTAGTTTCGAAAGAGGATTCATATCTTTCATGCCAAATTTATTAAGAAGTACCTTAACATACCTCTCTTATGATGGGAAAATATAATTCTTTTTCTTTATATTTTAAAGCTAAGAAAGTAATTTATTTCACATAGATTGGAAATTTCAAACAACTTATTTATCTAATAATGAAACTTTTTACAAGTTTCCTCATCTTTCTATGTGAATATAATGTCATTAAAATTAATAATTTCAATGAGGGAAACCTCTTCATTTTATTTTATGAAGTGTTTACTGTCAACTATTCATTTTGTAAAGTATAACTTCCTTAAAACAGTATCCAATTTTGAATACTAAGATATAAGTTATTTATTTGACCCATAAAAATCATACATTACCTTTCAAACATATCTTTCTTCATTTCCAAGATGAAGAAACTCCTTTTATTAATATAAAATTCTTCATCTATCCCCCCATTACAAAAATTCAACTTGACATACAAATTAAAAATATTATATCTTTAGTGTGAGGTAATAGTAAGAATGATTCTAATATTTTCAAGCCCTCATTCTAAGGAAAATGTGTCATCAAGATACATGCCTTCAATTTGAGAGTTACCTTTTGAAAAAAATTGTTTCTAATTTCTTATCACTTCACCTTTTTAATTAAAATTGTTTGATAACAAACAATCTATACAACCATATTCTTTTTTTTATTTTGGTATAAGTTCCAAAGTATCATTTTTCTTAATTTTTACCAGCCCTACATTCATGAAATTAATCCATTCTTGATTATCCAAGTATTTATCAATGTATTTTAGATTATCCTATGAATATAAATAATTATATGACACTAAAATCAATGATCATCTATTTTGAACCTATTTTCATTAATATAAAATGACTTTTTGGAAAAATAATTTGTCCCATATCCTAGGATAAGAAAATCATAACTATTCCTCATCACTTGAGATAGATGACTCAAAGACATTATTTTTCACAACTTCAATATTATTATTACTTTTGTTATAAACTTTTCAGGCTGTTTATATGTAACTACATCATCTTCTATTTTTTTTATATCCTAAATTATTTGTGAAACTTTCTTATCAGACTATTTTATAGATTTTATATCTTATGATCCAATGATGTTAATATATTAATTATTATAGATCATGTATCTTATACCATTATGAGGATAGCAAAGAAATTTTCCATCCCCTCCTCTCTGATCAAACTTCAAGTGATTATCACCCTTGAATTTGATAATTCATAGACTTCCAAAAACCATTATGTTTTTCAATCAAGGGGTTTATTTTTAATATATCACTTAAGGAGTCATATTAGAGTTTATATTATATAAAATTTGATTCTGAATATATAATTCCACCCCAATAACGTTCCTCTATAAGAATCAAGAATTATGATGTCCAATCAACATAGATTGAACCCTATCACAAAACAAATGTTTCTTATTTTAGTAAAACCATATTTAGATAGTGTGTCTTATTTACTAAACTCGTGAATAATTCCATGGGTTTCAAGATAGTCTTTAAAATTTACCTTTTTTATTTGGTAACATTATCATTTCAATCTTCTTCATAGAATATTAATATTCCTTTTCATCACTTCTCCTAAATCTCTAATTCATTTTGAGAGCCTTTGTTTTATGTTTCCAAAACATGATACATGTAATGTGATTAAATTAATCAATAAAATAAGTAAATAACTTATCCCCATTTGTTTATTTCTTTCTCATGGGCCTATAAATGTCAAAATGTAAATATCCAAGGGATGAGTTGAATGTATCACATCTTTTTTATGTATGGATTTTGTAATATTCCCTTTATAACATATAGAATAACACCAATATATTGTTATTTCAATTTTTACAAATTTTAAAAATACTATCTTGATTTTATATCTTACTCATATTCCCCTAAAATATTCTCCCAAACATTTATTCCATAATTGGTTTTCTTCCATCAAGATTTGATAGAATGTACTCTACACATCACAAACTTGAAATAAGTTTCCCTTGGTTCATTTCCCTCTTGTAATAGAATTACCATCTTCATGTTATTTAAATAATAATACATATCTTCTAAAAATAATTATTGCCTTTATCACAAATTTTTTAAAAACTCAAAAAATTATTTTTCATCCCATCAAAAAACAATTCTCTTTTTAATTTTAACTTATCTTCCCCAATGATGGTAGATCCAACGCCTTTGATTTTTAGAAAATCATCCTTTTTAAAATTAACTATTTATTCCATGAAATATTTTAAATTTTTAGACAAAATTAAATAACTAATAATTTTTGAAGAACACCTAAAATAAAATATCCAAACTTGTTATCATTTTTATCTTTATGAGAAGTTTAAAAAAGTAGGGTTTTTTCCTTTAATTTTCCTTCCTTCTCATGTGTCCTTTGATATTTTTTTTAAATTTATTATTATGGTAACATCGAAATACATCATTTAAAAATATTTGTAGGCTGATAAAATTTTATAAAAATAGTTTTAAAGGGTTGGAATCTATTTCCAATCTTCATAATTACTTTTTGGGTTGTGTTATTTGAATGGGTTGACCCCCCCTAAAACAATTCCTCTTGTTTCTCATGGATTCCGTATAGAATTAATGATTAAACCAATACATCTTCATCATTATCCCAAATCCTCCAATGTTTTATAAATATATATAAAAATTATATTTCTTCATAATATAAATTCTCATTAGAATTGTGTATATTATATCCCTTACCTTTCTTACAATCCATCATAGTTTTTTATTGTGTACCCAAGTATTGGTTACATCTTGATGAATTAATATTTTTATTAGATTTATTATCAACCTTATCATGATCTCCATTAGTGAAAGGTTTTGGTTCAACCATAGAAACCATATAATTTTCTAGGATTTTCAAAACCACTTGTTTTGGCTATATACAAAATCTTATTTACTTCATTTTTTTTCTAACCATATTCAACAATGTTTTTATCCTTTGAGGATGATTTTTATGATTCTTATGAGGCTTAGTCTACATGAAATTTTCAACCACTTTTGAAACCAATTTCTAAAAGTTTATTCTTCCTCACTCAATAAAAAAAAGTTTTTTGTTGAACATGATCAAATTCGTTTCTCTTCACCTTCATATTTTATTAAATATTGATATTGAGGTTTTTCCA
Source organism: Viscum album (assembly GCA_963277665.1). Classification (NCBI taxonomy): domain Eukaryota; kingdom Viridiplantae; phylum Streptophyta; class Magnoliopsida; order Santalales; family Viscaceae; genus Viscum; species Viscum album. The sequence goes on from OY728122.1 coordinate 1,790,665,921, forward strand.
TCATTAAGAAACTTATCTATATCGTAAATATCCTTTTTCAACTTATATTTATCCTCAATTAAATATTCTTAACTATCTAAAGAAATATTTTCTTAGTTTAATATCTTATTCTCTTTTTCATGTCTAAAAATATTTGTGAGTTGTTATTTTAACTCTCTATTATGTAAAAAATCTATCTGATTATATTATTATTCTTATTTTAAACTATTAATTTTCTCACTATTGAAAATTTCATCATTCACATTTCCAATCAGTAATTTTTCGATAACACCATCAATCACATTTTAGTCTTCTTCTTCATTTTCATCATCTTCCTTACACTTAGAAAAAATGTTTCAGTTTTTTTATTTAGAGAACTTATTATCCTTTCCTGTTATATAAGTCATATATTTTTCTACCTTATTTTCTATATATCTTGTTGTCTTTATATCCTATTTATAATTATCTTCATATTCATAAATATTTGATGTAAAAAGTTTACTAGCTCCACATAAAAATTACTTTAGAGGTATATTTACATTATACATTAATTTTCCTCTTTTTACACTTATATAAAATGGAGACATCAATTCATAACTCATATTTAGAGTCACAGTATCTAACTCTTCATCAATAAATTTCACAGAATTTCCTTTCTTTTCATATTTGAAAGAAATTTCTTGATCAAACTTTCATTTTTTATTCATAACCTTTTCTATTCTAATTTCATAAGTGATGATAATTCTGTGAAGATCATACAAATATAATGTTTCAGGATATCTATCTTCTAAGGATGATAAATTAGAATCAAATTTATATCTTTGAATTATAAGAATCTTTTCAATAATAAATTAATCTTTCAATTTCACACCAAAATATCTTATGGTTCTTATAAGGTCATTAAATCATTTAATGAATTCACCAAAAGATTTATCTCCACCCATTTCAATATCTTGAAACTTCAATCTCTAAATCTATAACATCAATTTCCTTACTTATTATTTCATTAATATATGTTCTTAAACGTTTCCTAGATGGCTTTAACTATTAAAATACCATTGAACCTCATAAATTCACTTTTAGAGGGTGAGGAATGTATAATAGTTTTCGCTCACTCATAATTCTCTAGATTATTTTTATCAGCAACTATTAAGAAAACACCCCTATAGAATTATGGAAACCATTTGTATCAACTTCATGAAATTCATATACAATGGAATTAAATATAGTAATATTATATATTTCTATATATGATAACTCTTTTTATAAAAAATAACATTCCAAATACTATTAATATAGTTATGAACATCCCTTGTAAATATACTTTTCATTAAACATGAGCAAAGAGTCAATAAAGGAAAAATTCCCTCTAATACCAAATGAAGGGAACAATAATGATCTATATTATCATTATGAGGTGGAGGGGATAAATAAGTAATACTCACTCCCATTATGTTTTCTTACTTGAGAAATAACCTTCGCTTCCTGTTAGTGAGATATGACTCTATTGGTAAACTAGAAAACAGGAAAAAACATAGGAACACATGTATTGATATGTTTTACTACTCAATATGAGTAGTTAGTTCTTAAAATGGTTTGAAATTAATCCAGGACCACACAGAACACTACAATTTTTTTAAGGTTATAGCAAGAAGGAAATATCCTTTCACTTGTGTAACACTATATTTAATTGACAATGCATGTTCTCCTCTCACAAATAAAAGATATAATTTTTTTTAAAATAGCTATAATAACCATAAATAATAGGATTCATAATGTTTCCAATATAATACTTGAACTTTATACATAATTTCCATTCTTATAAGTATATATTCTACGTCTTTTCATTATTTATCAAGAATAAGAAAACACCTCCTTCAATTTGATAGTTATTCATTTGGAAAGGTCATCTAGTTTACTCTGTATAGTGTGTCTATATAGTATACTCCATTACATTAATAATTTTTCAATTAATAAAAATATCTCTCTCTATCTTCCCAATTATCTCAACACACATTTATTCTGATTCCTATTGATCCCTTGTTTATATGATCACTTTTTCACATTGTTCGTCTAATACCACATGATAGAATGAATTATTCCCGGACCCATATGACCAATGATTCTTCATAGTTTTTTGAATTTTCAATTAAAAATAACCTTTTTTATATTTCAAAAATCCACACCATTCTTAATGCACACAACCATATTATTTAGGCATAATATCTCTGAAATTTTTGGGAGAGTAATTTCTTTTTTGAAAAAAAGTGCCCCTAAACTTTTTTCACATCCCAGTAAAAAAAATTATCTATTTGAATGAATTAAAACCACATAAAATTTTGGATTTTACTCAATACCTAGAATAAAAATTAACCTCCCAAATTACTTAATTCTTGAAGATAATTGTTACTTTACTACATGTTTTTCGGAATGTTTATTAACTAGCTTAGTATGATCACATTTAATATATTTAAAAAGATTTTATAATTCCCTTCATTAAATCAATAAAAAATCTCCATATAATTCATCCAACCAATGAAAATTTGACTAGTGTTCTATCACAACCTCATAGAAACCTCATGGAATAAATTTTATTGACCCATCATCCCTCTAATGACTTACATTAGAAACATCCAACCATTCCCTTCATAGGAAAAACTCTCACTAATTAACCTCACATATCTAATTTTATCAGATCATAGAAAATTTGGTATTCTATCCAAAGAAATAGAGACTTATTCTTTTTACATATTTCAATTTTTTAAGTACTTATAATTGATTTCATATATAAAAAATCTTTTCCCCGTTGAAATTAGAAACATTGAATCTAGTCTACTTGATACGATGATGTTGTTTTTTTCCAATCCATTGATCTATAGCACAACCATCTGATTCAAATATATTACCACTAAACGTAAAACCAATAAAAAATGTTAGATGGATATGTTAAATTCCATCATTATACATTAAACATTGACCACTATTTCAGAATTCTTCAAAGTTCCTTATATCAATAATCTTTATAAACACATGACTGATGAGAAATTAATACCACCACAACTTAAAATATCCACATACATCAAAATTTCAATCTAGAAACTTTATTACATTAATATTTTTAAATTGTATATCCATAAATATGAAGGGTAACATCAGTTAGGAAAAACATCATAGCATTGTAGAAAAATCTTTGTATAACCGCACCTCATACTGCACTTTGAACAGAAGCTTGGATCACTGAAACGTTAAGTAGTCATGATGTATATAATTATAAGAATATAACAAAATACCTAGATTTTAAGGTAAAAAAATTGTTTTGAATACACTTAAGATAATACTTAGATAAGCATGCAATGCTAAATCTATGGATGACCACATCTGACTACTAGTATCTTTTAGATAAACTTGATTTAGTGAACCCCATATGATACACTCAAGATGTTAAAATTCATCTAATCACCTTTTAAAAAATTGAAAAAGATCAACATGTTTTTTGTTATTCAACAAATGGAAATACTTTGGGAAACTATTATTCCTTCAACTTCATATTAAAACATCTCCAAATGTATTAGTCTTAATAGCTAGATTGGTCCCAACTGATAATTCATAAAAAATGATTAGAAATAGTGTAATTGGTGTGGTAAGATAGTAAATATCCAATGTTTCTATTTTATAGAATAAAATTTGAGTTCACATTAAATATATAGTCATAAAAAGGACATGGAGTGGGAAGAGGGTCTCAGTAGTTGTTATAGACTGCAAATGGTTCGGCGAATCATATGAATCAGGTATCATAGAGATATGGTCGTTATTTGATATTGGTAGATTTTATACAGTAGAAAATATTATATATAATGATTGAGAGCTACTTTTAAATATTTTAGTTATTGTATTAATTACATATTCAACCTCTGCTTCTTTGTACGATATATGATCTTCCAATTATTGTATTACTATACAAGTTTTTGCTGAGTTATAATTTCTAGTTAAGTTCTCCTATGAATTGTTATCTCTTGATACACACATAAGAATAAATGTAGATCATTTAAAAAAGTGTTGAAATTATCTCATAGTAATTTGTATATATTGAAATCAATAATATTTAATTATTTTATAAATGAGTTTCTATAGTGAATTTTTGTTTCATGGACTGGTTCACTAGTTATCGAGATCACAACCTTTTTTACTAAAGAAGGGAAACATTTACATCCCCTTAGAGTGAAATAAATGTCCTGGATAGGAAATGGGATTTAAGAGATGGCAGAGTGGGACCAGAACATAGCGAAGTCAGATCTATTTTTAACGTGTCATCTTTAATCAGGTATAAATAATTTTTAAATTTATTTTTCTAAATCTTTAAATAAACCCAAGGCACATTCCTGCGCACCCTACTACGGGTCCTGAGTAGCTATTTAAATAATTTAATTAACTGTAGAGGATTTATGAAAAATGTTGTATTGCGCTTTAGTGCAGTGTTCGGGTTTAAAATAATTAATTAAGAATTTAAGAGAAATAAGAATATATTTAAATTAAATTAAAAATAATTAAAAAAGGGATAAAAAGAAATTTATAAATAAAATAGAAAGGGGCTTAGGGAAAAAGAAAAAATAATTAAAGTAAGAGATTACAATTTTTTTATCTTCATTATTTTTCCATCATTTTTATTCTATTTTATTTTTGATTTTATTTTCCATTTTTCTTTTATTATTTTTTTTCTCTTATTTTTTTATTTTCTTTCTTTTTTTTTCTCTCCCCTCTTCCTCTCCTCCCTCTCTCACGTCATGCCTCCCTCTCTCCCTAGGTGGCGCACCACCTTCTCCCCTATTTGAAAGATCATCGCGCCTCCGTCGTTATCTGTTTTTTTCACTATCAGGTGCACTGTAAACCTTATGGGAAGGATAATCATGAGCATTTGTAATCATAAAGTTTCATTGAGTATCCTTCGCACAATCCACTACGAAAGGATATTACCCTATTTTGGTGTTTTTTCTAAAATCATCTATTTTATTCCATTATAGAAGAAATCAGAGCTTACCAAGGATCATTGGATCATCTGTGACTATAAGGTAGGGGGAATACTTTCCTTCCCTACATTTCATTTCAATTCATAAAAAAACACGGTTGTGTCGTTCATCGGTGCATACCGACTTTGTTCAATTTCACCAAATGATTTTAAATTAATTATTTTTCCTAATTATTTAATACTTATTTATCATAAATTAATTGGTCTAAATTGTTGTATCATGGTTAGAAACTTTCTTGGGGGTGCCAAAGTGGTTAGTAAAAATTCTGTTAGCCAAACATTTAATTTATTTAACTACATGTACTACACAATCCATTTTTATTGTGTTTAAATTAAATAATAATTTTAGAATAATTTGGAACCTTGAATTGTTGAATTTTTAGTAGTTATTTGTACTAAATTATTTATTTATTAAAATTTTCATTTATCTACTTGTTATGATACAATATATTGCCTCATTATGTTTTTACGCTGAATATTAAATTAATACCTTGTTTTGCATGGGTGTATCATATTAGATTTCAAGCTGCAATTACATGAGCTTGCTATGTCATATCTACTCTTGAGAAATTTTAATTAAATTTAGTTCAGGGAGAGAATGTGGTTCCCATATTAAGGGAAACTCTTTGACTCTTGGTTCTTGACTAGTTACCACTATGTGTTGGGGGGCACTCTCTTTGGCTTTTCCAGACCGAGACTTCCATGGGCTTTCAATATACATATGAGTGATAATGGTTCATAAAGGGGCCATCAAGGATGGATCTATTTGAAATGTGTCTATTCCAACCTCAAATTATACTCAACCCCTTTTTGTGAGATTAGGATGAAGTCATAGTAAACCCATTCCTCAAGTGATACGTGGTCTTTTAGAAGGTTTCCTTATATGGGCTCAGTGATATTGGGTAATTTGAAGGATGTACTATAGAGATACCGTCGAGAAGGGGTAAAAATTTAATCTCAACATGAAAATTAATAATTATGAGCTGAATTTTTATCTTAATTGCACTTTCAGTCTCTTGAGAATTTTGATAATTTTCTGGTATGTTGAAGCACCCCTCGTGGAAATGTGATCTAGACACCAAGTTAAAGAACAAGCCTGGGGGTGTGACTCTTCCTTGTTTTACCTAAATTTTATAGGATTATATATATATATATATTCATATTCATATGTTAATCCTTCTTATTACAGGTACTTCCTTCAAAATCATGGTTTAGGCCGAAGCAGGTTATTAGGGACATGTGTTGTTTGGAATCCAGACTGAGTTATTTATTTTATTGCGCTTAGTTAATTATCTACATTTATTAAATAATTACACACTGTATTTTGTTACAGCATGAAATGGAAAGGTTTATAAACCTTGGGTTTGAGCCTACTGGGATTTTATATCACACCTAGCTCGAGCATCGTAGACACCCGAGTAGATTATATGCCTACAGGTATTGACAAAGGAAAGAATGTAGCTTCTGATTCTTGACTGTTTCTTGCCGCTTAAGATAGAGATTAGGATAGAGGACCGATCCTTTCTCATGATGTAGTTATTGTGCATTGTGTCTTTTCCATTTAGAAGATTGTTTTCTAGGGTTTCTATTTTTCATTCTTTTAGAATATACAGATGTTATATCATGACATTATTTTGTGAGCTTCTGCACTTGATTATTATTCAGATTGATTATTCATATTTCTTCTACAATAGTTAATTCATTTATATGCTTCCATTATTTATTATTAATTGTGGTTTACTTTGGATATTATAACACATATTATCTATGAGGGCATATTCTCCCCCACATATATGAAAAGGTCCCTCGCTTCTAGTCAGCAGCCACTGGCATTCGGGGAGATGCGCTTGAGGTTATGTGGCCAAACCGACTCGGGGCACCCTTCAGGTGGCTCATGAGATAGAGATGCTATGATATTATAGTATAGGTGGAGAGAATGAATCTCATAATTAATTAATTAATAGTTTTATCTTATGCTCCTCCCATAATGGATCTTATTCTATTGTATTTTTAAATGACTTACCATGTCTCCCTATTAATTGGGGAGTTGAGTTTGATATTGAACTCATTATATGTGAAAAGACTATATTAATTTCTCCATAAATTATGGCACCAACCACTTTGAATTAACTAAAGGTATATATTTATGATTAAAAGGAAAATGGGTTTTTTTAACAAATCACTTCTCCTTAGGGTTCTCTAGTTTTATTCACTAAGAAGGTTTATAGTGGAATCTGGGTGTGTGTGTATTATATGAATATTACTCAGGTCATTGTGAAGAATATTTATCCACTATGAAGGACAGATTATCTATTCAATCAGTTGACTAGAGTGTATTGGTTCTCCAATATTGAATTTTATTCTAGTTACCACCGACTTTGGGTCAAATAAGAGGACATATCGAAGATAGTTTTTATGTCCCTATATGAGTTTTTTGAGTATATTGTAATTCATTTTTGGGTTGATGAATGATAAAAAAGTGTTCATGGATCCCATTAGCTGGATATTACATGCATTCCTAGGTTACTTTTCCATTGTATTCATTAATTATAATCTCATATATTCACAAACCTCAAAATTTCTTGGTAAACGTTTGAAGATTGTATTGAGTATGCTACGATTGCATCAAATTTATACCAATATTTTGAAGTGTCACTTTGGGATACAAGATGTGTATTTATTGGTGAATGCTATTTATGATATTGGAATATCTATTTATTCATATAAGGTGGAGGAAGTTATATCTTGGGAGCCACCTAGGCATATGTTTGAGATTCAGAGTTTCCTTGGTCTTGTGTGATACTACAAGTGGTTTATTTTGGACATAACCTATTTATCAATTCCAATGAATGGGATTAATAGGAAGGTAGTAAAGTTTTTATGGATAGACTGATGAAAATAGACCTTCCTAGACATGAAGATAAGGTTCTAATATTTTCTAATTCTAATTCTACCATAACCTAAGATTGGTTATGCAGTTTACTACAATGCTTCATCTATTAGATTTTGAGAAGTTTTAATTGAGAAGGAGAAAGTATTAACTTAGGGGTCTCTTCACATATGACCCCATTAGTTGAACTACCCCATTCATGAAATTTATTTATCTATTATGGTTCATGCCCTAAAATATTAGTGATATATCTTATCTAAGATAGACTTTTTATTTATATAAACCATAAGATATTAAGGTATATCTTCTCTCAGTGAGACTTGAACTTTCAACATAGGTGTTCGGTGAAGTATCTATAGAAATTTAACTTCATGATGGGTCATTATTCTATATAATGGAATATTGTTTTAGATGATAACAGTAGGAAGATGAAGAATCTTAGAGAGAGCTCATCACACGAACAATGGAAGTCGATGAGATTATTAGCAGATTGGTTTATGGATGTATCTACGAATCAATGTGTGACGACCTATTCTACACTTTCATCACTTCTGTAACACCCCGAGCTTCCACGATATGCTTCTCATTCAATAATGCAATAGCTTGCATTGTACGCAACTTCGAGCTCTAAAACACCGCGACTAATCAAAGTAGCCGTTATGAATAGTAATAACCACTTTTTAAAATTATAGAAATTTTATATTTCAAAATGAACTTCATTTTTGTATTCGTAATATTGAAATTATCCAAATTTGAATTTTTTGTAATTTTTTGAGAAGTTCCAATTTTTTATGAATAGTGAAAAATAATTAAAAACAAATTTTTTAAACAAAATAATTTATAGTGATAAATTATATTATTTAGTGGTTTTAAAGTATAATTAGAGTATATTTTTACCATTTTTTCCAATGGTGGTCATTAGAATTAATTTAACATTGAAATTGGACATAAACAATTGCCAATCTTTTGATATAAATTGTTTCTTAAAAACACGCTATTTGTTGTGATAGCGGGAATTAATTATAAAATTAATTAATGCAACTTATATGTTTGGAATTTTGTAAAATAGAAATCATTTTTTAATTCGGAATATAAATTATAGCTTAGGGTGAAATTTTGGCCTTATTCTGAAAAACTTCAATTTTTGATGAATAGTGAAACCACTAAGTGGTTGTTAAAAACTGTTTTTTTCGTTAAAATGAAATATTACCACTTTTGTGATTTGATTTTCAAAAATCCGACATACATGGTTGTCATTAAGAATTAAAATGTTGTTCAATGAGATTAAAATAATTTTTGGTGAATAGTAACTTTTAAGTTCTTAATCGCGATTAGAGGTAATTAGTGTAGTTTAAGGTAAAAATAATGTTTTCATAATATGAGATGAGCTTGACACTTGTCCTACTCCTATTGGATGAGTCATGGCCGACCAAGACAACCCATGGGTCAACTTGGGGACCCCATGGAGCCACTTTGGTTGGAAAATGACATTAATATATATTTATTTAATGTTAAAATTAAATTGACACAAACTTGAGTTGTTTTACTAAAATAGACTTTAAGTGGGGTTACACAAGTCCAAATTTTGACTATAAATATTCATTAGAAATATAAAACGATTTCCTACATCATAGTATTTTTTTATAATTTTTAGACATTAAATAAATTAAATTATTTATGACATCATTATGATGCAGCGATGACCTCATTATTTAACGATTTTAATAAAATGAAAAGATAATGTAAAATCCAAGGCTTACACTTGTCCAAAGACTATTGGATGGGTAGATTTCGAACCCTTATCACCTTATCCACGAATTATATAAGTGTGGGACCTTTATAATCCGAAAAGCATTGTGTAATAATGTAACATTTCAATCTTTCCAAAAGAGCCCCTCCTCTCCACTTATAAAAGGCCCCTACCTCTCCCACCTTATTCACACCTTCAAGCCATTTGTCTTGGCCAAACTCTGCCCAAATACTCTACCAACTTCCCCCTCTTACTCCTAGAAGTCTCACTTTGGGCAGAACTCTTCTCAAGGAAGCCTTTGGCTCAAATCAAAACGAGTTACCCGATTTTGAGGTAATGTCTTCTCTAATGTTGTTTTGTTTTATTTTTCTTCTCCAACCCCCCTAAACTCTTTTTATTCATTTCTTTTGTAACAAAACCAGTATCCTCAATATACTAGGATGTTGTTATAATAAGTATTATAGCTACACTTACACACACCTACATCTAACGGTTAAAGAACATACGGTTTCTGTGGATGGAGAATTTCTGCCTCACGAAACGATGATTGTTCAACCCTCATATAACACCTTCAATGGTGGCCATTAAGAAGTCACTATATTTATATATGATATATAATGTGTTTATGTTTTACTTATGCTTCTGTATTTCTCATTTATGACATACTTTATGATTTCCATTATGGGTAAAACGTGATAATTTCATTTTAGGAAGTGCGGACTACCGCCCCCTCAAAGTGATTTGAATCGTTAATGCCATATGTGGGATGTATAAAGGATGGAGTAAAGGGTATTATACAATATATTATACTGGAATTATATTATACATTTATATCATTATGATTTCGTTCCATTAAATATGAAATTGAAATGAAAGTAGCGTCCATGCTTACGTACGGCTTACCGTCTCCATGAACGGTGCATTTCATTTCTTACCTCTAAATGTTACGTAATATTATAAATGAATGTATATAATGGATATATAAGATATATATGACATCTAAATCATGAATATAATTCTGTTGATAATGGATATTCTACCACATAAACAACTTGTAATTATAAGAAGTTTATTGTTGACTCATGTACCAAAGATCGACAAAACGACTGTTATTAACTTAAATAATTACAGAATGTTCATATCATTGTAATAAGTGATATAAAAAGGATAATGAAATTGAAAATGGTTCTTAATAAGGTATATATTAACTCTAGTTTATTATTCAGGAGGTTAAAGAACGGTTGAGTCAAGTCAGACACGAGGTAAGGGAATTTCTTAACCCAATTTCCATTCTTTGGGTTAATCTCCTACTTTCAAATTATGTCTTGATATTATTATGTCATATTTTGTATTTTTACTTTATTCATGTGTACCTATAGTGAATACACATAATAGATCTATTTTATTTTAAAAATGATCTTTTTAAGTACTTTGTCTCAATCTCCTTTCATTGGGGCATATTTGGTTTTATACACAACTTTCATTTATATAGTGTATAAACCCCTTTGACTTTTACGTTTATTCAAAAGGAATATTTTTTATACGAAGCGTTTTACTAAACGAAAAAAAGGAATGTTTTCTTGCCGTACGTATGCGGCGACAACGACTTCTCCGCCGCCGTGACTATTATTTTATTTTCGGCTTCCTCTACAAGCCGTAACCTTTTTTTAATGAAAAATAAATAAAAAGTTTTAACTTTCTTGTATTTTGGTATTGAAAATGGTTTTGAAAGTGTTTTTATTATATAAATGTGTTGTATTGATATCTTGTGATTGAAATGTGGAAATTTTATGTTTCCTTTATGCATGTTTTATGTGATACGATTATGTTATGATTTATGATATGTTTAAACCTGTTCATACGAGGAATGCATTGGACTTAATAAGTAACGGGTGGAGCCCGCTATAGCTCCTCGATGCATCGGTAGGTCTCATGAGACAAACTAGTGTCTTGGCACGAGGCCTTGACAAAATCTTATTTGTGGTCTTGGCACGAGGCCTTGGCTACGTGGTTATGATAGTCTGGCATTATGCATTCCATCATTATGAAAGTGGTTATTGATATTGCATGTGATTATTCGACCAGTAGAATATCCATGTGAATAAGTAATTGGCATTATATCATTTTACTTTTGCCATATTATGTTGAACTTCATGTTCAAAAGGCTTTTGTTTTAGTTATAAATTGCCTTAAATGTTAATGTTTATTTATGAAAGCTTCCGCAATATTGTTATCCTTACTGAGCATCTGATCTCACCCCTTTCAATGTTTTAATATTTTCCAGGATGTGAAGAAGTATTTTATGAATGACCTACAGGGATAGTCTGAAGAGGATAGAAGTGTGGACTATGGAGACTATGTTATTATAGTTTTTCACTTTGTGATGTAATGTAACATTTATTAATGTATCTAGTGTTTCCAAGGCTACTAAACTAATCGGTCTTTCGAGACTTGATCTTTTGTGATCATGCCAATGTTACGAAGTAATGCACCGACTCTGGGTAGCTGGGGTCGGGGTGTTATAGTTGGTATCAGAGGCAGTTTAGTACTAACCTTGGAAGCTAGATTTAGATAAACTCTGATTAGAGCACGTAGACCTAAGATGAACTTTGAGGATTAGTATAGAAGAACTTCCTAGAATTTTGTTATTGTAGAGATTTTGTGATTTTTCCGAGCAATACATCCCTGTCTGGATACGAGCAATTAGAGGTGGCTCTGGCACAAATGTACCTAGGGGTAAAACCCGAAAACAGCGCTTTGAGCTAGACTCGAATGGGAACTGGTGCATGACAACGGGCCTTGCTGCACTCTTGGTTACAACACTCCCGAGGGATATGCTTAGGATAACTCTCATTCTCTTTACAGGTCATTATGAAGGGTTTATGAGTATATACTTCCTCAAAGAAAACATTTTTATGATTACGGATAATATCCATAAATAGTTCAATTTATGTTAAGTATTTTATAAGTATGAGATTATGTATTTTGATTCATAAACTGATCTAGTTTATGCCATTGTTTAGAAATGGCGCCTAGTGGAAGAAATGGAAACCGTATCAATGCACGCACTCCATGTAGGGATTTCCCTCCTGCTCAAGATAATTATAGTGGGGCTGGTGATGCAACTGGTGCCGATCAGCTAATCACCATACTGGGACAACTTACTCAGGTTATGAATAATAACCTTACCCGTATGGAGCACCCTGATCCACAGCATGGAGGATCAATGTTAGATCGATTAATGAGGCAACAACCACCAACGTTCAATGGGAGTACAAATCCCTTAGTAGCCGAGCAATGGATAAATTCCCTAGAGAAAACATTGCAGGCTTTGGGGAGTAGTGAAAGGGAAAAAGTTATCATGGCAGTTTACCGCCTCACTGGAGATGCTGATCAATGGTGTTCATTGATTCAAAACATGAAGGAAGATGATGAAGTATCAAATATGGAATGGAGGGAATTGAAAGATCTATTTTTAGAAAAATACTTTCCTCGCGACCTTCGAGAAGATATGGAAAGACAATTTCTGAGTCTGAGACAAAAGGAGGATGAGAATGTCACAAAGTATGAGGCTAACTTTACAAGGTTAGAAAGGTATGCTGGAGATTATATACGTAACCCAAGGAGTAAGATTGATCGTTTCTTTGATGGGTTAAAACCATTTCTCCGTCGATCTTTAGTATCATAATCCTTCTCATCATACGAAGATATTGTCTCGTGTGCTATCAAGACAGAAAAGGAATTATCTAAGTCTTATGACAACAAAGTAAAGCAAGAGAATAAGAGAACGGTGTAACAAGAGACAGATAAAGGGGAAAAGGGAAAGAAGGATTTTCCATTATGTGATAATTGTGGGAAGAATCACCCTGGTACTTGCCTAAAAGGAATGGGAGTTTGTTATAAATGTGGAGAAAAGGGTCACCAGGCTCGTGATTGCAAGGGAAAGAAAGAGGCTATCAAAGTTGAATGCTACAATTGTAGGGAAATGGGGCATTATGAAAATGAATGTCCTAAGCGTCAAGGAAACTTACCTCAGAAAAGGCCAAGGGATCAAGGACAATCTTATGTTGTTACTACAGTTGAAGCAGAATAACTAATGTAATGGTGCTTTTGGACTCATGGATTATATTCTGGTTATTAGAATAATGAGATATATATATATATAAGAATTATACTGCAGTACTTGTTGATTTCAGTAAGGTTTTTATATTTTTAGTATGTGACAATAAGAGAAACTTTACTTTTTTTGGTGAATCTGATAAATTTATTTTGGAATTAAGAGACCTTTTAGAGAAAGTCTGGACAGAGGTATTTTGGATAACTATAAAGGTTGGAGTGGATTTAGTTGATCTTTGTATAGTATTGTTTAAGGTTAAAAATTTATGAAGATTATTTTTGAATATTATAATACTATAGTTTTAGGAAAAGGACAACCTGCAGGGTGGGGCATAACCCATCGCGTCGGACAAAGCTGCAGGAATCGAACCCTCAATCATAGTGCGACAGGCCTTTATTTCCTACCACTAGCCTACAGGAAGTCCCCAGTTATTACAAAATAATTTTACTAATCTAAATGGTATGTGTTAACATTTGGAACCTTATACAATTAGGATAAGTATAATATTTTTGAGTTCTATTATCTTTTTGAGTGAAAGATGAGTTGAAGGTTGAAACTCTAATTGTCAAGCATAAATATATATATACCTATCTCTTATTCAATGAATAAATTAATTCTTAAACTTTATTAAAGGGATATTAAAACAAAAAAATGTGTTATCCTAATACCTTATGTCTTGTTGAACTGATTATATTTTAAATCAACATAGATTGAAGGCATTGAGGCCCTCAATTTGACAGTTGATTGTGATTGATGACCTCAATCACTCCCTACAAATATTTACGTTTTTCCTCCAATTATATGTCGTTAATTTCCACCAATGTTCTCCTAATCAAGATCATAATTGGGTGGTGACTTTTTCATTTCCCCTTCCCTCTTATTAAGGCTAAATTTTATTAATCATATTTCCGATGTGGGTTTTCCTCAAAGGTTTTTTCTCTTTTCAACCTTTTATTTTCAACGAAAAATTTCAAATTGCGAGGATGCAATTTATTGAAGGAGGGGAGAATGTAACACCCCAAGCTTCCACGATACGCTTCTCATTCAATAATGCAATAGCTTGCATTGTACGCAACTTCGAGCTCTAAAACACCGCGACTAATCAAAGTGGCCGTTATGAATAGTAATAACCACTTTTTAAAATTATAGAAATTTTATATTTCAAAATGGACTTCATTTTTGTATTCTTAATATCGAAATTATCCAAATTTTAATTTTTTGTAATTTTCTAAGATCTTCCAATTTTTTATGAATAGTGAAAAATACTTAAAAACAACTTTTAAAAAAAATAATTTATAGTGATAAATTATACTATTTAGTGGTTTTAAAGTATAATTAGAATATATTTTTACCATTTTGTCCAATGGTGGTCATTAGAATTAATTTAACATTGAAATTGGACATAAACAATTTCCAATCTTTTGATATAAATTGTTTCTTAAAAACACGCTATTTGTTGTGACATCAGGAATTAATTATAAAATTAATTAATGCAACTTATATGTTTGGAATTTTTTAAAATAGATATCATTTTTGAATTCGGAATATCAATTATAGCTTAGGGTGAAATTTTGGCCTTATTCTGAAAAACTTCAATTTTTGATGAATAGTGAAACCACTAAGTGGTTGTTAAAAACTGATTTTTTCGTTAAAATGAAATATTACCACTTCTGTGATTTGATTTTCAAAAATCCGACATACATGGTTGTCATTAAGAAGTAAAATGTGGTTCAATGAGATTAAAATAATTTTTGGTGAATAGTAACTTTTAAGTTCTTAATCGCGATTAGAGGTAATTAGTGTAGTTTAAGGTAAAAATAATGTTTTAATAATATGAGATGAGCTTGAAACTTGTCCTACACTTATTGGATGAGTCATGGCCGACCATGAAAACCCATGGGTCAACTTGGGGACCCCATGGAGCCACTTTGGTTGGAAAATGACATTAATATATATATATATTTAATGTTAAAATTAAATTGACACAAACATGAGTTGTTTTACTAAAACAGATTTTAAGTGGGGTTAAACAAGTCCAAATTTTGACTATAAATATTCATTAGAAAGATACAAAGATTTCCTACATCATAGTATTTTTTTTATAATTTTTAGACATTAAATAAATTAAATTATTTATGACATCATTATGATGCAGCGATGACCTCATTATTTAACGATTTTAATAAAATGAAAAGATAATGTAAAATCCAAGGCTTAAACTTGTCCAAAGACTATTGGATAGGTATATTTCTAACCCTTATCACCTAAGACACGAATTATATAAGTGTGGTACCTTTAGAATCCGAAAAGCATTGTGTAATAATGTAACATTTCAATCTTTCCAAAAGAGCCCCTCCTCTCCACTTATAAAAGGCCCCCAACTCTCCCACATTATTCACACCTTCAAGCCATTTGTCTCGGCCAAACTCTGCCCAAATACTCTCCCAACTTCCCCCTCTTACTCTTATAAGACTCACTTTGGGCAGAACGCTTCTCAAGGAAGCCTTTGGCTCAAATCAAATAGAGTTACCCGATTTTGAGGTAATGTCTTCTCTAATGTTGTTTTGTTTTATTTTTCTTCTCCAACCCCCCTAAACTCTTTTTATTCATTTATTTTTTAACAACACAAGTATCCTCAATATACTAGGATTTGTTTATAAGAAGGATTTGAGCTACACTTACACACACCTATATCTAATGGTTAAAGAACATACGGTTTCTGTGGATGGCGAATTTCTGCCTCACAAAACGATGATTGTTCAACACTCATATAACACCTTCAATGGTGGCCATTAAGATGTCACTATATTTATATATGATATATAATGTGTTTATGTTTTACTTATGCTTCTGTATTTCTCATTTATGGCATACTTTAGGATTTCCATTATGGGTAGAACGAGATAATTTCATTTTAGGAAGTGCGGACTACCGCCCCCTCAAAGTGATTTGAATCGTTAATGCCATATGTGGGATGTATAAAGGATGGAGTAAATGGTATTATACACTATATTATACTGGAATTATATTATACATTTATATCATTATGATTTATTTCCATTAAATATGAAATTGAAATGAAAGTAGTGTTCATGCGTACGTACGGCTTACCATCTCCATGAACGGTGCATTTCATTTCTTACCTCTAAATGTTACGTAATATTATAAATGAATGTGTATACTGGATATATAAGATATATATGACATCTAAATCATGAATATAATTCTGGAGATAATGGATATTCTACCACATAAACAACTTGTAATTATAAGAAGTTTATTGTTGACTCAAGTACCAAAGATCGACAAAACGACTGTTATTAACTTAAATAATTACATAATGTTTATATCATTGTAATAAGTGATATAAAAAGGATAATGAAATTGAAAATGGTTCTTAATAAGGTATATATTAACTCTAGTTTATTATTCAGGAGGTTAAAGAACAGTTGAGTCAAGTCAGACACGAGGTAAGGGAATTTCTTAACCCAATTTCCATTCTTTGGGTTAATCTCCTACTTTCAAATTATGTCATGATATTATTATGTCCTATTTTGTAATTTTACTTTCTTCATGTGTACCTATAGTGAATACACATAATAGATCTATTTTATTTTAAAAATGATCTTTTTAAGTACTTCGTCTCAATCTCCTTTCATTGAGGCATATTTGGTTTTATACACAACTTTCATTTATATAGTGTATAAACCCCTTTGACTTTTACGTTTATTCAAAAGGAATCTTTTTTATACGAAGCATTTTACTAAACGACAAAAAGTAATGTTTTCTTGCCGTACGTATGCGGCGACAACGACTTCTCCGCCGCCGTGACTGTTATTTGATTTTCGGCTTCCTCTACAAGCCGTAACCTTTTTTTAATGAAAAATAAATACAAAGTTTTAACTTTCTTGTATTTTGGTATTGAAAATGGTTTTGAAAGTGTTTTTATTATATCAATGTGTTGTATTGATATCTTGTGATTGAAATGTGGAAATTTTATGTTTCCTTTATGCATGTTTTATGTGATACGATTATGTTATGGTTTATGATATGTTTAAACCTGTTCATATGAGGAATGAAATGGACTTAATAAGTGACGGGTGGAGCCCGCTATAGCTCCTCGATGCATCGGTAGGTCTCATGAGACAAACTAGTGTCTTGGCACGAGGCCTTGACAAAATCTTATTTGTGGTCTTGGCAGGAGGCCTTGGCTACGTGGTTATGATAGTCTGGCATTATGCATTCCATCATTATGAAAGTGGTTATTGATATTTCATGTGATTATTCGACCAGTAGAATATCCATGTGAATAAGTAATTGGCATTATCTCATTTTACTTTTGTCATATTATGTTGAAGTTCATGTTTAAAAGGATTTTGTTTTAGTTATACATTGCCTTAAATGTTAATGTTTATTTATGAAAGCTTCCTCAATATTGTTATCCTTACTGAGCATATGAGCTCACCCCTTTCAATGTTTTAATATTTTCCAGGATGTGAAGAAGTATTTTATGAATGACCTATAGGGATAGTCCGAAGAGGATAGAAGTGTGGACTATGGAGACTATGTTATTATAGTTTTTCACTTTGTGATGTAATGTAACATTTATGAATGTATCTAGTGTTTCCAAGGCTACTAAACTAATCGGTCTTTTGAGAGTTGATCTTTTGTGATCATGCCAATGTTACGAAGTAATGCACCGACTTTGGGTAGCTGGGGTCGGGGCGTTACAACTTCTACCTTAGTGGACCATGTAGAATATAACTAGTAGATATACCATGAATTCTATATAGTATGGGAATGATTTTCACGGAACAATCAAGTTCTAGTACAATATTTTTATGCGAATAATGTGATATACATTTACAATTATGTAGTGGATCCCACTTTTATGAGAGAATATATTTGTATAGACTCACATGAATTATAATAGTAATTCCACCATGGATCAAATAATATGTATGATGATCTCAAGCGATGTTTTTGGTGTCTATGTATGATGAGGTAAATTTCAGGTTTTGTCTCTTATTTTATGATATGTGATAGTAGTATGACTGAGAATCAGCAACCAAGTGGATTTACTCACCCCTTTCCATACCTATGTGTAAGTGAGATTAAGTGACCATGGTTTTTGTTATAGGGTTAACCAAGAACATGATAGTTCAAGATTCTATGTGGGTTGTATTCAATTGGTAGATAAAGGTGTATGTTTTATTATTGATTCAAGAGACTCATTTAGTGGATGAGTTAGGAAATCTCTACAAATGAGAGATAAATGGTTGTATGGGGTAACTATGATAATATAATATAATAAATATTCACATTTCCCGTCATGATTTCAATAGGGTTTTCAAAATGGATTTGGGACTCATTTGAGGATGAGTATGACATATCATCCATACACTCATGAACAGTTGGAAAGTAAGATCTAAATTTTAGATGATATGATTAGGTAATGTGTTCTATAATTCAAATACACATAGGATGATCATTTATAATTTTTAGAATTTTTATATAATAAAATATTCCTATCATTGATTAAAATGGTTTCTTTTATGTATCTCTATAATAGTTATTTTCTTTCACCACTTTTTTGTATTAGGCGAGTGAGACAATTTATATTAGGATGAGATTAGTCTAGGAGACCTCCAAGCTATTGTAGTTGATTTGGAAGAGGTTGGGGAATGATCGGAGTAGAAAATATGAATATTATAAT
The DNA here is from genome assembly GCA_963277665.1 of Viscum album. Classification (NCBI taxonomy): domain Eukaryota; kingdom Viridiplantae; phylum Streptophyta; class Magnoliopsida; order Santalales; family Viscaceae; genus Viscum; species Viscum album. The sequence continues at coordinate 1,790,685,396 of OY728122.1, forward strand.
AGTATGTAAAAAACATTAGAGTTCTCTGTGGGAAACTGGGGTTTTTGTGGGTGTCACCTTAGTTGGGACATCAAGGACTTTAGAATTTAGGAAAATCCAAACCATGATTTGTGGGACCATTTGAGATTATTGAGTACATCAGGATAATGGATTTTTGAATAGACCTTATTTGATGATATCTAGGTAGGCATAATGTTTTCCATGTGTCTTATCTTTATAAGCACAAGCCTGATACTATTCATTTGATCGAAAACAAGGATGTTGAGTTGGAACCCAATGTATCATTTATGGAGTGGCTAGTTCAGATTGTGTATTGTAGTGAGAATGATTTTCAAGGGAAGTTAGTGGAACTTATTTGGGTTATATAGAGGAATATATATATCCCAGAGGATACTTAGATGTGGTAATGATATATTTAGACTCAATGACCTTAGGTTTTCATGGATGAACTCTTGAGATACTCTTAAGGATGGGAAGTTGTTATAGGGGTAGATTTGTAATTTACACCAAATTTATAGTAAAGTTGTTATTTTTTTATATCCTAGATAGATTTTTTTTTTAAAATATAGATGTTTTATAGTTATTTAGTGGTATGATGTTAGGACTTTGGAAGAGATCTGTGTTTTAGAATTAAATATTAGTTTTTTAGGGTCACCATGTTGGGGTGGTAGGAATGGTACTGGCCATGTTAATTTTTTTAGAGGATTGATCCCAAAGTGGGTTGTTTTTGGCATTAAGTGTTTCGAGACACATAGTGGTGTTGGATTATTGATTCTTGAGTGCACCACAACTAATTAAATAAATTACTTGACTATGATACAATGTAATTTCCAAGGGGATTATTGTTTGAGAAATTATTATGGGGACATGGATTCAGATCCATATTGATGGAGGAATTCTGAGCATGGTTCAAGGAGAGTATTTTAACTGGAAATAGGAAACCTCGATCTTTCCGTGATATGTTATTCAACATGGAAAGTGTAAAACAACTTGAGTGTTTGTGCAATTCATATTGGGATTTTTGGTGATGGTTTAATGAGGGGTATTATAGCACCTGATATCTATAATAAAATTTCTATAAAATAAAATATTTCTTTGATGGGAGGAATCACGATATGTTGTGAGTTCACCAAGCCATGGTTAAGGATTTTGGGGTACCATGATATAAAAAATGCCTAACCATCATGGGCCTTTTACTAGGTGTGAGCCCCCACTATATCCTCTCCCACCTAGTTACTATCAAACTTGATGAGAAATAAGTTCATCCCAATGTGTATGATCTACTAAATATCATGTTGTGTTTTCTCATGCAATAAAGTTGATATTTTATTACCTTTTTGTGTCACATTGGGCATGATTGATATTGGATTTGGGATTTTAGATGATTGTTTCATTAAAATGATTAGTATGTTTCATAGTAAAAAGTGGAACACATAGTACTCAATGTTTAATTACTCTAAAATAAAAATAACCCATCCTTACAAGATTACAATAATGTCCAAGAATTGGTCTGATCACATGACCTTATACTACATACCCTAAAATTAGTGGTCTTTGATTCTTGTTTACCGAGATACATTGGATGCCTATTTGAGGTTCAATCCTAATACCATCAATAACACCATTTTTATTTTTTGATAAGAATATGATTTAAATATTTTTATAAAAATATTCTAATAAGATATTCCTCTTAGTTTCCTCATATTCACCTTGAGTTGATATACGCCTCTCAGTTTCCGTATATTATATCAGGTGAGAATATCCTTCTGGTTTCATCATATATGATCATCATACTAGGTGTTAGAAAAAAACATTCATCTTTATTTTCCTCATTTTGTTACCAATATATATTAGAGAAGGCAAACATATATAGTGCTCCTAATAGGTGTATGCTCTAACCATTCCCTTCTCTTGTTTAGTCACAAATAAAATGGACAAACCAAAAAGGGTTGTATATGGGAAAGTCATATATCAGCCATTGTTTGACACCTTTCTCCAAATCATATATTCTACATCATGTTAAACTACTTAGATGTTTTCCTTGTCACATGACCTTAAAATATACATCATTTCCAATTAAGATACACAGAACTGCAAGTATTATAGTTCCCCTAACAAGGATATATATAAATCCCATTTCATAAGCCGAATCCTAAATCCATAGTATGTACACCTCCATGTATAATTATAAACAAAAGAGTTACTAGATTCATGGTTTTAAACTATAGATTAATCAATAATAATAACTAATTAATAAAATAAAGATGTAAAATATGTGATACCTATTGATGTTCACATAAACTCATGGTTTCAATTGATAATGTGAATTGGGGTAGCAAGTCTTGCACTGATATTTTGGAAGGATTAAAAAAACATATTAATTCTTTAAGAAATTACCATTGTATAGAATAATTCACCCTTAAATGGTGATATGAACTCAACCACTCTTCTTCCATACTAATGTGCACTTTATGGTGTCACCAGTAAATTTAAAATAACTATTCATGCTTGGAATATAGGTTCATGATAATATAACACACTTTATGTGTTAGAAGGCCATCAATGTTTCTTCTATAAAAATTACACAACCATAAAATGTGGGAAATTTCATACTAAGAAGAGTAAACTTACATTGGTTTTAATTCCCTTTATAAGGATGTGTGGGAAGTCCCTCTCATGAGATCAATCCCAAATACACAATATGTACGACCTCCATAAATAGTGAAAATATTAAAGTTCCCAGCTATGAAAATTTAAACCACAACATCATAAAATAATAATAGATATATAGAAAACCTATAATACATATTGATTTTCTCATAAATACATGACTTTAATCAATCATTCACATAATATCAACTAGTTATAATGGTATTATTAAAAAGGATTAAAGAATATGTCCTAATATACAATCGATTCCCAGAATAGGTAATAATTCCACCCCAAAAGTTTGAGGTGAGATCGACCTTCCATCCTTTCTACAAAAACAGGACATAAAGTGTGACTAGAAAAATTCATAAATTTTTTTCCTTTTGTAAGCATGTTTAGACTGACTAAAAAATACCAATGAGCATAAGTTAGTGTTAAAAACACAATTATAACCCTTTGGAAGGTTCTATATATGTTATATTACTTTATTAAGGATCAAGATATAGATTTATGATTGTTACCTATTTAATTTTACTTTGCTGAATGCTATTTATATATCATTCATGGTGTGAATTTGAAATCTCGAATGTCTCTTAAAATTCATCTATTTTAATTGGCTAATGATTGAACTATTTTTTTTTATGTTTCACTGAATCTAATATATTTAAATGTGAATTTTTTTAATTTTAATTATAAAAAATCTAAAGTATTAAATTTATGATAAAGTTACTTTTTGATTCAAATTTTTAAATAACATTTAATTATCAATTATATAAAAATAAAAACCAGGACCTTCTATATGAAAATAAAAAAATATTACACATATATTTAAGAATAAAAATGTGTATGATATCCATTAATGTGTAGGTACCTAAACCCATTTAATTCTCATATAACTATAACCAAAGAGAAACTTGGACCTAGATTTGAATATTAATTTAAAAACAAATACTCTTTACATATTCATTTATATTAATTAATTAGATTTTTAAGTTATTTTTGGGTAAAACCTTTCTAAAACACAATCACATGGCTGGAAATAACATTTTTTATAACATTATTTTAAATATCCTGACCCAAGTAGCCTAGTGCCAGTGGTCATATTATTACATTAGTACTGGAAACAAGAATTCAAGTCCCAAAGGATAAAGTAGTTTTTATATATTTTAATTCTAGATATAATCTCAAATTATAGTTGAAAACATAAAATAAAACATAGTATTTACTTTTAGAACAACATTGTTCTCTTTAGCATATCCATATATATCAATCATAATACACTACCAAGCATCCAAGGGAAATGAATAATAACAAATGGGTGAAATCAGATGTTATTTTTGGGTATCCATACTATATGATCTTTTATGAGTTCTTAAGGCAGAATCAATATTTCAAGGTAAATAACAGAAAACCCAAACTATTTAATAAATGACTTAAGAATGAGGAATAATATTGCAGGTATAAATTAATGATTAAATAATTCAATATTAATAATAACATGATCTTGAAAATATCCATGAATGTCATAACAAATCAAATAATCATATGGAAATCAATGACAAATCTTACAATAAGGGAATATACAATGGGGAAATTGTGAACTAACTGCCAAATTCTTGTTCTAGGACATCATACATAAAACTGGAAATGAACCACAAAAATACCCAAACTAGTTTGTCTCTTATGACCTACCAAAGAATCAAGTGTATATCGTGGGCCATATATATCACTTACTATATACACTTAATTCTTCATATGAAAGGAGATAATAATAATTCAATAAAAAATCAACATACACATTAATATTGAAAAACCAGGATAAAATTGTATTATTTCCTTAAATAAATTATATAAAAACCATATAGAGAAAGAATAATTATAGACTTATTATAATATACCCCTAATTTAGAATAAGTACAATAAAGGGTGTCATTCAATGATGAATATAAATATAATAAAAATATCATTGAAAACATTAATGAGGAAAATACCCTTTTTCACTTTGATTTTTTTGAAAAGAACTAAAAAATTCCATAAAATCATGATTTTTTTTGAAATTAATCATTTTAACTTTTAAACTAATCTTAAATCATTGATAAATAATAATGGTTGAAAATTCCACCAATGATGTATAAGTTAAAAAACATTTTTTAGACTTTTGTAAAGAAAGTAAAAAAGTTCCTCATTCAAAAAATGATAGGAAGACTCCTTTTAAACCATTTTTCAAAAGTATAACATGGTTAAAATACCTTTATAGAATCATTGGAGAGTGATAAAAATATTCTTTAAATAATTTTGAAGAAAAACATGGATATGGAATAAATATATTCCGAACTAATTAGAAAAAAAGTCGATTTTCCTTAAAACATGGTTTTGGTATCTTGCATACATAAAGGGTATAAAATGAAATGAAAACAAATAATTTCCATAAATAAACCTAAGGTAATAAAATATATTGTGTTTATTAAAGAAATATATAATAATTCTCCCAAAGGATACTTTGATATAAGTAATTCCAAATAATAATAATATTGTTAAAGATACCCTTACTTCAGGTTCGAATTTCTTCGTATGTGTGCAAACCAAAAATATAATAAATAAATTTTTTACATATCTATTCAAGAAAAGAACTCATAAATATAATATAATATAGTATTTACTTATACTATTTTATCACCCATTTATTAACAATTCTTTGTTAAAATCACAATTTCATGTAACAACTTATTCATTTTTCATGTATGTTTTGGTTAGGTAGTTTTGGTCCTTGTACATTGATCATGGTTAAAAAATGAACTAAATGTTATTAATGATATAAATATCCTATATATTAACTATTTATATATATTTAAAGTCATCCATAAAATTTATGTATAGACAAATGAATTACACCATTCCCGGATACAATGGGTCATATGTATAAATGGACACTATTTTTATTTTTTGACAGATGGAACTTTGGAAAGATAAATAACAATTAAACATTAAATAATTATTATTATCTAATATTTTTATAATATATTCATTAAATATATCTTTATTATTATTCAATTAAAATGTAAATGAAAAAATAATCACATCGCTTCGTGTAGGTGGTTGTCTGCACGTACACCAAAGCGACATAGTTGTTTTCATGAAAATAGGATAGAAATAAAGTATGTGCAATACTATAAAAAAAATAATAATAAATTCATAAATATAATATATAAACTATAAAACCAAAATAATAAACATATATGAACTATGGTGGTGGAAAATTAATTGTATAGCTATGTGGAGACGCTACGCCATACATATGCACGAGTGATATTTTCACTTCCCATTTGATGCAAAAGAGGGTGAATAATTATTATATAATAGTTTTAATATTATTTATGTATATTTATTATTTTTTATTTTTTATTTTATGATAGATACCATATATTAAAAAGTGTTAAAGTACAAGTAAAAAAAGAATTTAATTGGTTACGGTGATTGGATCCACATTGAAAGAACTTATTTAGATCTCCTCCTAAGGGTACTAGGGTTGGCATTTTTGGAACAAAAACACATATATAATGTTTCTATGGAATTTTAGAAGGGAAGTTTTAGGTTATTATAATTTTATTTGGAACAAATTGTTGTAAATACGAGATAGAAGGGGTATCCTTTTATAAGTGAGGGGGGAGTATTCTTAGAATTTCATAAATTATTAAATTAATATCAACAATTTTTATTTTCCAAATGGCCCAAAATTTATATATTTAGAATATAATATTAGTATGGGTCTAAATCAACCCATATAAAAAAAGTTTAAATTATTTGGTTTCTATTTTCACCCTTATCTTTTAGTTTTAACCCTTCATTTAACCTTTTAAAAATTACCATAATATTAAAATTATATGCCCTTTAATGGTTATTAATGTTACCATAAAAGTTAAAACAAACCATAAATGGATCATGGATGGTTTTTAAAAACTTATACCATTAGTTTTTATTAATTTAATATTTCTATGAAATTTAAATCATTAAATAAAATATTATCTATTATAAAACAATATGAATATCAATTTTAACACTATTCAATTAATATGACTATAAATGCATCAATAAAAGGTTTAATTAGAATTTATTAATTTAAAAGAACCCTAAAATGTGATATAGATCTATAAAATTCGTGGTACAAGTTATGTAATTCAAATTTTATCATTTTTAATATTTCAAATATTATTTATTTTATTTTTCTGTTAATTGAATAAATACTATGTGAGGGATAATTAACAATTGAGGGTAATTATTCCATGACAAGAAATTATAAATAAATTACCATGATAAAAAATATATTTATTATTCAAAATAAATATTTACAAATCAACATTTCCTTTTTTAATCTTTAAGTAACAATTTTTTTGGATATTCAATCAATGAGAATGGAATTTTTGACTTTTCGTTAAATAAAATAATATAAAGGTAAAAATCAAAGTCAAATGAAAAAAAGAACATATATTAGAATATTTGAAGTTATGGATAAAATAGGTTTATAAAATGAAATTAAGGAATGTTTTTGGGTCATTTTCTAGTCATTATCATATTATTTTTAACCTTAATTACCAGATTCACCCTTACTATGTCTGTAATTATTTACAATGATTACTATACAAAGTAAACAAAAATTGAAGGGAAGTATTTTAAAAATTATGACCTCACGATTCTAATTACTGAAACCAATTTTTATTATTTTATTTCTAAAATTTTAAGTAATTAATTTAAATTCAAAAAAAAAACACCACGATTTTTTTTTCAAAAAAATATCTTTTTTATGTATATCAATGTTTTATGTCAAATTCAATAATTAAATTTATTTCAATGAACATAACTATATCATTAACATTTTAAGAGCAACAATTTTACTTTTAGTTTTTTTAATGGAACTTATTAAATTCTAGAAACAAGGTTATAGTTTTCAATAAAAATATTTATTTTCACTATTTACTAAAAATAAATCTTTTCAGAAAAAAAAGAAAATTATTCCATAAGATAATTTTGATATAATTATTTCAAAAAATTATATTATTTTTTATAAAATTATATTTATATAATTTAAAATAATTAACTCTAATATTTGTTTACAAAAAAAATAAAAATAATTTTTTATAAAAAGGTATTTTTGAAGCATAAAATATCATTACTCAAAATTGTGTACTTATTTACTAAGAATTAATAAATGTTTTTTTGAGTAGTTCCTTCATATATATTTCATAATTTGGTTAATAATGTTCATGATTTACCATTAAACAATTATGATATAACTATTACATTGAATATTAATATTCCTATTATATATCCTAGTTTACTTAAATAAAATGTTTCTTGTCGTATATGCAATCATACAATGTGTTCTTTAAAAATATCTGGGTATTAAATCCCCCCATTAAACAATTTTCATGCTTTAAATTTTAACTTATGCGTTATAAGAAATGTTTATACATTTGAAAATTCTATTGTGTAAAACCCACATCATATAAAGGGTTAATAAAAAATCCTCTTGAAAAGAGGGAAAGAGAAATATAATTATTATCTAAAATAACACATAATTAGGTTTAAAAATTATAGAGAATTAGAGGAAAGTGAAAATATATACTTTTAATTAAAGAATAATTTCCAAATAATGATGGAGAGTGAAATATATCATTGATCATTAGAAAGTGAATGATCATGAGAAAATAAATGAAAATAAAACCACAGACCAAAAAGGTTTGAAGAATATAATCATTTCATTAGAAAAAAAAGATAATTGGATAATATATTTTTTTAAGATCATTTTCTTAGAGTTGAGGAACTATTTACAATATTAACTAACAACATATGTATACATACATAACAACTATAATTTCATCCTTTAATCAATTTGTATCATAATATTATCTTCTTATCCAAATAATGAGGATTCAACATGAAATTTTTAGGATTAAATAAAAAAAATAAACTTTTAACGAATCACATAACAAGAAATGATAAAAATATATTGCTATTATCTTTATAGATTAACCACAAATGAAATAGTCACAACAAGTTATTTTAACACCCAAAATGTATAATCCTTTATGTGAAGTGATGAAAAAATTTAACTCAAGATTTCTACAATAACATCCATGGATCAACTATGATTATTTTAAAAATAAATAACTGAACATCCTAAATAAACTCAATTACCTCAACACTAAAGAATATTTTAACCTTAAATGTTTTGTAATACCCTTCAACTTAAACCTAAAAAATGTTGTATCATTATTCCCAAATAATCATTTATGTTAACCTTATGATTATATATAAATTAACCCAATAAAACTTCTCCTGTAATTTTAATAAACACCTCAAAATCACAAAAATTTAAAGATATATGATCATATAATATTCATTCGAAAGTCAACTCAATACTTACTCATGAAATATTTTTTGTAAAATAAATGTAATATTAACTAAGGAAATCATGTAATATAGTTATAGGAATTGCATCCTTATCACCCATCACTTGTGGGTTAAAGAACCATAAACTTACCATATGTGACATGTTATAACTTATAATTTAGGTAGTCCTTTAAATAAAGCTATAAAATTATAAATGATATGATGAAAATTATGAAAAATAAATTTAAACATCAAACCGTCTTTTTTTAAATGATATGTGTTTTTATACGATATATTCCCAAAATGTGCTTAGTATTTTATCCTAATAAACCATAAACAACTCAACCTTAAAAATCACTTTAACACTATAGTTTATCAATAAATTTAAACTTATTTCCAAAAATAATTATTCCACAAATATTTTTTATACTAAAACATATATGAATCTAAAGGGTATTATTCCCATAAATGTCTCTGAAAATATCCATAATCATGATAAATTCCAATCACATGAAACATTAAAATGGGTATCTATGACTTTAAAATTAGGATCATCCTTAAACTAATTATCCCAATACTCTTCACGTTTATCCCAAACTCAAAAAAATATGAAAGGTTATCAGGGAATCAATTTTTTATTTTCCAAAAATATCACCTTATCCCTTGTAACGTCCTAACCTAACTTACCATCAAACAAGTAGTTGGACCTATAGGTCAAATGGGCTCAAGCACATCTCTCCAAACACCAGCGATTAATGACTAATAGTGAGGGTCTTGGGAGGTGATAGTGGGGAGACTATACCCTCTTATCAGTGATTCACATTGGTATCAAAATGTAAATAATAATAGGAACCAACATAACTAGTAAAATGTATTGATAAAGTAGTGGAAGAATGATTCTTATATAACTAAACAAGAGTGGAAGACTCCAGTTTATGCAATAGATAAATGCATGACATAGTAATCTTACAAAATTGAAAGCAGAAAACAATACATCATACTATAATAAATGAATGAAATAATGAAAATTTATTAAATAACCATAGGAAATCTCCATGAGCATCCTGAGATCCCGCTCGATCCTTTTCTCAAAACTCCCTGGTACTAGAAACACAAAAATAAACATAGTTCATAGAAATATAAGGTCTACTTAGGTACCAGGGGTACCCAAGTAGGGTTCGAGAAAAAATATCAGTAGGATGTCACCCAAGGGATCTAGCACAAACCAGATAGTGAATAGTAATTAAATATTGTGCAGTTACAGAGAAATTAATAACAGAATTGTATAATAAAAAAATACTCATCCAGGTTCCTAAGGGACACCTGACATCTATACAAGCTTCGGCTTGAGGATAGAATAATAGTCTAATCATGTCCCAATATCTTTATATATGTTTATAAATACAGATATGTATATTAATATATGTATATCGTAAATAGAAAGGTAATCATTCCTACCACACATAAAGAGTATATTGTTTTCATGGGGTAAGCATGAATCCCTTTTATAGATGTATATATAACTATCTTGGGGTAATAATCCCTCCCATCTATGAATAAAATATAGTTAGCATAGGGTAATCTTGGCTACCATCCATAAAAGTATAAGGAACAGGAATGGGTTAATATTTCCTGCCATCCATGAATATAATATATCTAGCATGTGGTAAGCCTTCCACCCGTCTGTTGAAGTATTTGAAACTAGCATGGGGTAATAATTCCTCCCATCTATAGACATGTATATATAACTAGCATGATGTAAGAATTCCTCCCATCCGTAAATAGAATATAACTTGAATGGGGTAAGAATACCTCCCATCCATAATGTTTATAATACTATAATTTGTTATGAATTCCTCCTATCCAAATACATATAGCGATTGTAACTATCAGTTTTTAAGAATTCCTCCCACCCAAACACATATAATAACCTTGAAAGGGGTACGAATGCCTCCCATCCAAAACCGTTCAATCATTGTTGTAATTATAATATAATTCATAAGAAAATACCTCTTTTTCATTTGAAATTAACACATCACATCCCATTTAATCCATCCATGGAAATAATATCATTAGTCAAACCATAATCTATAGGGTAAATGAAACTAATTTGTATAAAATGGAATGTTGGTTTACATGGTACAAGTGCCAAGCTATGAATTTCCAAATTTCATCTAATTTATTTAACACAAATCTTGTATTTTAGTGTGAAGCACCCCACTTTAATTCATTTCAATCAATTTTCCTAATCATAGTAAATTGACTTAACAAACATGTTCTAAGAGAGGATCATGTTCATTCCCCTTAACAATACCAATAAATTCCTTAATCCACACTACCCACTTTCTTTTTACTTAAACTAAACTATTTGACTCATTATAACATGGAAACCACATTTCAAGGGTCCAAGTGCAATGAGAGGTGTAATTGGAATAAGGTAAGATTCCTACGCTATGAATTTCAACCAGGTAGTTCATTCAGTTTACAAAACATTCTAATTCATTAAACAAGCCAGTTCATAATGAGGTAGAAGCATAAGAAGGAATAAATGTAATGAACCAAGAAAACATGAATGTATAACACTGCATTTTTTGCTTCAAAGAAGCACACCTTCATTGGAGGGGTTTAATTACAAAAACTTTACTTTATTTATAAAACCACTAATTTGTTTCATTTAATAATTATATCCATTTCCAAAGAAGATCCTTTATAGAGAAACTAGAACACATGGAAAATCATTAATAAAAATTCAAGAACATGTAATAAATTAATTAATTCATTATTCAAATAAAAAGGGAAAGGGAAAGGGTTCCTACCTAGAGGTGGAACCAAATCGAACATTCAGATCGTGGCACTTTCTAACCAAAAGATGATACTCCCCCACTAAGAATATGCATGTTCACATATATATAAGGATAGCTATCCCCTATGCACACACCTATATTACCATGAACCTGTGCAAGGGGATCCTTATATATTTGATTACATGTATATACATGTCTCTACTCACTTTCACAATCATTTTCATATATATACATATGTACACAAAGACCCATACATGTATATTTACTACCATGGATGAATATACACATAAAATCAAAATGTACACACACACACATATATATATATACCAACCTATGCACACGCATGCATGTTTCCTTAGACCTAGTGAATCGAAACCACATGAAACAGCCTGAAGCACTATGTAAAAATTAAAAGGAACCTAAAAACCACTTAATACCCTAAATTTGATGGTGAAAAACTAACATAAGGTATAAAAACTTACCTCAGATAGCAGCAGCAGCCCGAATCAAAGTGAACTACTTCTCCTTCAGAAGTGGTTGCTGAAACAAGAACCCAAAGTTCAAGAGAGACCATTTTCACAACCATAGAACAAAGAAAACTGAAGAAAACACTTTACCCAAAAGAAATAAGGTTTCTCCAAACCCTACAGGGGTGATGGATAGGATGAAATAAAGATGAGAATATGGAGGATAATAGAGGTGTGGGATTACCGTGAAGGATCCTAAAAAGAATCGAAATAAATCCAAGTGGATTTCATCATTGAAGGAGGGTTGGCCAAGGGGGGTTCCACATGTGTATGAGGGATACATGGGGGGAGGGGTGAATCACGATTCAAAGGAGAAGAGTTGTGTGGGGTTAATTTAATTTAATTTAATTTCTTTAAAAAACCCATCCTCATGTTTTGACCTACACAGTTTTCCAAACCATGCACAAACCATGCGGGGTACACTGCAAGGCCACTGCCTTCTAGAGCACATTGTGTGGGCTAGGAACACTTTTTAGAAAACCGTGCATATACTGTGTTAAATTTCTCTACCCCCTTGAACACAGACACATGATTTCCTATAGTGGGATTTACAGTTTTGGACAATACCTGATCCATCTATAGTTTTTCAAAACTAACCATTTTCTAGGTCTGGTTCTCCCAAAAATCCATGAGCCACCCATGAAATTTAATGGGACTTAATGAAAGTCCAAAAAATCACTTAGGAGTGATTAACCTTCGAAATACTGTTCTGATTCGTGGTTATAAAAACAGCCAATTTAGTAATTGAAAAAGTTAAAAAACCTTCTGATATTTGTCTCATTCAAAATGCGGATCATTACAACCTTCCCACCTATGAACTTCTTGTCCCCAAGAAGTATTCAGGAACAATGAACACATCACCCGACATAAAGTAGTTGTGAAACATCATTCAAATGTTCACGTTGCATTCATAAACTCATAACATTCCCTTAAGTATCATTTTAAGAATGTGACACTTAATCCATTTGAAACTCGAGTGAATACTCATTCTCTGAACAAAATATCAAAATGGCTCTCTCCTAAGCCCGTAACCTAGAGAAAATATACCATCATCATATCATCAAGAATCCATCCAAAAGTACTTCCCACCTTAGGATTTAATGTTATGTAGTAAATTCCAAACCACAGTTTAACCCACTATTAGAATTGACTTCCAAAGTACAACCTTAATAATTTTGAAAACACTCTTAAAGTGATTTAAAAATCATCAAATAATTGATTCCCCATCGACATCAAAGCCCAAGTAGAACCTTATTTTCATGAAAAGTCCTTAATGACACATGCATCACTCATCTCCACAAGATAAATTTCCAAAAAACGATTTGTCACCAACCATAGATATTAAATAAGAAGAACATCGAGTTAAGCCGTCTCTAACTAACTATCTATAAGAACACCCGACTTAGATGAACCACGCATTCCAAGAAGAATTATAATGAATTACCCAAAGGAAACTTGTATTTTTCAAACACACATTCAAAAAATCCTACACCTGATTTCCAATGATGTTTTAAGATAAAACCATGAAGGTACCCACAAATCCAGCATGAAACACTGAAAGAGAACAACCCAACTATACCAGATGACTTTAAAGCGTTAGCGTGACGCAAGACCTAGAATATCCCAATGTATTCAGGATGATGAAAACATATGGAACATGATAGTCACTAAACATGATTCAATTAAAATTACTTAAATAGTTTCTAGTCAATCATGTCCAATAACTGGAAAGAAGAGAGGATGAACCATCAATGGTTGACTTCCTGCATCACGACTTGACTTGCAGACAAGTCATTATATGATCAATAGAATTTATCACATGAGGAATTCAATTATTGTTAAAGATTTCCCAAATAATTCTATCTGATACCATCTATGTTTCAGAAGAGTTTCATACATATCTAACCAAAAGAACATCCTACTCCCAGGAAAGCAGTGACACAAAACAACACCTGCAAGACTCAAAGGAATTTGATCCAAACTGAACATTTCTCCATGTCCCTCATAGGTTCTATCCATTATACATGGAAGGAAAGATTTACTAAAATAAAAATGCTTCTCCTCCAAGCCATGACCACATGTCAAAGAATTATACAAGGAAACCAAAACAGAACTGACTGACGTGTCAAAACACCTGAGTCTTCTGAAATTCATCCCAAGCAATGGGATGATAATGGTTATTTAATTCCAGGACATTATACTACGAATATGGACAAAGAACAAACAAAATAAAATAAAAGGTTTATTTTAGAGTCGCATTTACTCATATGACCATTTCCTTGGATGACATTATACCAAGTCATTCATCACTAAGAAGAAGAAAGGTTCAAACAACCTATGAAGTAGCCGACTGCGCATGAGGCATGTGTAACATTGTGAAACCGAGAACTACCCGATGTTCATGACCTTGAAAAGGTCAATGAAAGAAATGATTACCCATCCAAACAAGGATATCATTATAATATGAATGTCCTCTAAGGGACAATGACACCCAAATGACACAAAACATAGAATTCTCATTGTACAAGTAAGGAATAGAATTTCTAAGGGTGCTACCAACTACTAGTTAGCCCATTACAAAGAAAAATAATCAACCTATGAATTTGGTCATGCCTAACAGGATTTATAGGATCAAGATCCTAACCTTTATTCCATTTATAAAAATAAAATAGCCTATGGAAAATTCTTATGCTTATATTCCAAGGCATCTCAAGAGAAACTTAACTACCCTTTCATGGGGGTCTCATACAAGTATACCACTACAATTACAATTCCAAGACCCTTTTCATTTAAACACATTCAATATTTTACCACTTTGAATGATTTAGTTCAAAAACATCATGTACCCTTTCAAAATAAAATAATTAGGATCCTGATTTTTAATAATCAGCTTAAAGAAAAATAGAAAAGTTTCAATAACTTCCTTTTTGACAAGCAAGGAAACTGACAGAGGTTCCACCGAGCTAACTCGGGTTTTCTAGGAAACAACCCAATACCAGTTTCTCTATTCATTTCAGATAAAAATTAAATAGATTGCATATAAATAAGCATTTTCGAAAGCATCATTCCATTATATTTAAAACATGTTTCCATATCCAAATTTAGGAAGGACACATACAATTCATAGATTGAAAATTAGCTCCCATTAATCAAAACCAAACTAAATTAAAAATACAACATGATCAAATGCAATGGTCCAGTAATATGGGTGTCCACCTACCAAATTATAAAGCACCCATACACTTTATATTTTGGCATTTATCTCCATTTAATCAAAATCATTTTAGATTAGCATTTTAATTTATTTTCCTTCACATTATAACAGATGTCCCTAAAAAGTGTGTATATATATATATATATTCTCAAGATGTTTTGAATTTATAGGTTACCATTTCCCAATAATATGGCGTCCATACACCTTACAAGCAAAAATTGGTTCCTGTTCATTCACAACCCATATATTCCCAGCCCACGCAACAGCACATATATATAAAAAATGAAAAAAGGCCATCATAAGCAGTAAACATAGAATCATGTTATAAAATAAAGCTTAGAATAACACCCTAGACTCAAAATAAAATCAATAAAAGCTCTAAAAATGAAACTATATGGCAAGGCACAATGCCTGTCTTGTGAATTTCCCAAGTGTCTATACAATGCATGCAATGTAGCTTCCTTTAAATTCTAGGACAAGAGATTTTTTTTAAATTTCATAAATCATAAGTTGGGGAAAGTACATCAATCACTCTAGGTGAAATAATTTCAAATGTATCATCAAAAAACATATCTAATAATCCCATCCTTGGTCACTTGGTTATTTCCCTTACGTGGGGTAATCAGTCCCAATCACATCCACTAACCAAGTGTTGACACATTTCTAATATCCTATATAGAAACCAAAAATAGAAAGGCCAAGGAAATTAAACAACTTATGATACCACTTTGTAACATCCCAAACCAACTTACCAATGAACCAATAGTTGGACCAATCAGCCACATGGCCTCAAGAGCATCAATGCATACACCAGAAGATTCTAACTAGTAGTGAGGGTATCAGGATGTGATGGTTGGGAGAATATACCCACTTATAAGATTTGTGAAGTAGTATCACAGAGTAAATAATAACAGGAACCAACAGAAGATGTTAAAATCAATGACAATGTAGTAGAAGATAGATTCCTATAAAATTGAACAAGAGTGGATAGTGCCAATTTATTCAATTCATGAATGCTTGATATGGTAGTCTTATAAAATTGAACACAGTAAAAATCATACTAAATTAATGGAATAAAATAAATAAAAGATAGAAAAGTCCCATGGGAAATATCCATGAAAATTCCAAGATATAACTCGATCATTTTCTCTTAATTACCGGTTACTAGAAACATAACAATCAACCTAGTTCCAGCAAATATAAGGTCAACTCAGGTACCAGGGATACCCAGGAAGGGTGTGAGATAAAATCTCAGTAGGCTAAAACCCATGGTGTTAAGACCAATCCAAAAAGTGAAAAATAATTAAACATTATTCAGGTATAGAGAATTTAAAAATAGGTCTTTATAATAAATAAACACACGTACAAGTTCTTAAGGGTTTCCTTTCAGATATACCAGCTTCATCTCGATGATAGAATAATATTATGATCAAGTCAAAATATATTTATACATGTTTATAAATATAGATATTTATATAAATATATATAGATCATAAATTGTGTGGGGTATGCATGACTCCCATAGATAAATAGAAGACAACTAGAACTAGGTAAGAATGACTCTCGTTAATATAAGTATATATAACTGGACTGGGGTAATAATTCCTCCCACACATGAATAGATGATAACTAGCATGGGGTAAGCCTACCTCCCATACAAATAAGTATATGAAACATTCATGGGGTAAGACTGCCTCATATCCCTGAATTGAAGATAGGTTGCATGAGGTATGATTTCCTCCCATCCATAGATGTATATAAAATTGGAATGGGGTAAGAATGATTCCCATCCATAGACATGTATATATAACTGGAATTGGTTATGCATTCCTCCCATCCATAAATAGAATATAACTAGCATGGGGTAAGAATTCCTCCCATCCATAAAGTTTACAATACTATCATGGGGTATGAATGCCTCTCATCCATATATGTATAAGAATTGTAACTGTAGTGGTTTAGTCATACCTCCCACCCCCACACATATAATAAGTTGTCATGGGGTAAGAATTCCTCCCATCCACAGTCATTCAATCATTGTCATAATGATAACATAATGCATAAGGTAATAACTCTTATGCATTTCAAATTAACAAATCGTGTCCCATTTAAGCCATTAAAAGAGTGAATTTCATTAGGTAAACCATCATTTATAGGGTCAATGCATACAATTTTCCTAACATGGAAAATTGGATTACATGGTACAAGTTCCAGGTTAGGCATTACCGTGTTTCATCATATCCATTTAACACAAATATTGTCTTTTAGTGGTTGTCAGACAACTTTAAGTCATTTCAATAAATTTTCATAAATAAGGTATATTGGATTAAGGGAAATTTTCTAATAAAGGATTGTGTTCATTTCCCGTTAATAATTCTACTAAATTCCTTAAGCCACACTACACCTTTCCCTTAACTTAAACCAAACAGTTTGACTCACTATAATATAGAAACCAAATATTAAGGGGCCAAGTGCAAGGACACGTGTCATTGAAATAAAGAAAGATTCCTACATGGTGAAATTCAACCAGACAGGTCATTTAGTATAAAAAATAGGACAGAACCCTAAATAGGAAAGTTCCTATCAAGGCAGAAGCATAATAAGGCATCAAAACAATTAACTAATCAAACCTGAAATTATAACACTACATTTATATCATGAAGGAAGCACACCTCCGTTAGAAGGGTTCAATTACAAAAAACATGAAATTATTTATAAAACAATGCATTAGTTTCATTTTAGCATTAATTCCATTTCCAAAGAAGATCATTTATAGAGAAAGTACTAAATAAAAATAATAATTAATAAAAATTCAAGAACATGCAAAAAATTAATTAATGATTTATTAATTTAAAACTGAAAGGGAAAGGGAAAGGGTTTCTACTTCGGGGCAGAACCTAACCGAACATTCATCTCTTGCTGGTTTTTAACTAAAATATGTTTATTCCAAACCAAGAATATGAATCTTCAAATACATATAAGGATACCTAGTTCCTATAAACACACCTACATGGCCATGAATATATGCAAGGAGATCCTTTCAAATTTGATTATATACATATACCCATATCCACTCACCTAAGTAGGAATTTTCATATATATACATAGACACACCTAGAACCATACATGTATATTTAATAACATGGATTAATAAATAGCTAACTAGGGAACACACACACACATATATATATATATACTTACCTATGCATGGACATGTGAGTCAACTTAGACCTGAAGACACGAAACTACACGAAACTGTCCAATGCACTACGCAAAAATTAAAGGATCCTTAAAAAAATTAAAGACCCAAAATTATATAATTTTAAGAACAAAAATATGTACAAACCCTTAAGTCAAATATTTGTGGTGGCCTAAATCTAAATAAACTACTTCTTCTTTTGCGATGGTTGCTGAAATGCAAACCCAAAGATCCCGAGAGACCATTCTCACAAACCTAGAAAATATAAAACTAAAGAAAACAGATTTCACAAAATAACTTGGGTTCGAATGAATCCTATGGGGTGATGGAGAGGCCAAAATAAAGATAGTAATTGGTAGAATAAGGGAGGATAGGGCTTATTTTGAAGGATTGAGTAAAGAATTAGAAAAAATACATGCAGATTTCATCGCAGAAGGAGGGCCAGACAAGGGGGGTTTTCCATGAGGATAGTGGCTCGAAGGGGGGAGGGGAGAATTTCAATAAATAGGAGAGGGGGTGTATGGGGTTAATTTAATTTAATTTCTTAAATAGACCCATCTACAGGGTTAGACCCACATGGTTTTCTAAACCGTTTACAAATTGTGTGGTGTATAGTGCGAGGCTACTACCTCCTAGAGAACACAATGAGGGTTAGATTCATGGTATGGAAAATCTCGTATAACCCATGTGATATATCTTTGCACCCCTTGAACATTGATTCAATGTTTCCAACAGTGTTCTACATGGTTTTAGAAAAACTGTTCTCCCTAGTATTTCAAAACCAATCTTTTTCCGGGTTTAAATCTCCTGAAACTCCTTGAGCCACCCAATAAACATAACAAGACTTCTCTCATTTCTAAAAACATCACATATGAGAGTTAAAACCTTCGGAATCTTGTTCAGATGCCTAGTTTTTTAAATGACCCATTCGGTAATTGAATAAGTTCAAAAACCTTCAGATTTTTGTTCGGTTCAAAACATGGATTGTTACATACCTAAATCACTTTTTTAGTTTATCTATAATAACCCTAATTTTTCATACATGGATATTACATAATTTTTAAGATAAAAAAAATAATGATACAAATACAGGGTCCAAATGTTTAGTGTATTTGAAAAATTAGGCTTATACAACACTAATACATAATAAAACATAGATACTTATTTAAATCATTCTTCTTTATACATCTAAAATATTACATTATCCTTAGTAAATGTAATCAGATGAGGATATACATCAATGAAGTGGGTGATCTAAAATCCAAATTATATGAGGAATTAGGGACATGAATCAATATAACATGGTTGACCATAGTTATCATCATCATATCATAAGAATAGTAGCATCATCATAATCATGAGGGAAACATTTAATAAAGGCATAGAATGTGGTATATGAATAAAAATGAAACATCATGTAATATTGGCCAAATAATACACATAGTTGTGAACAAATCTAGCATAATTTTCTTGCATAACATATGTACATAAAACATAACATCATCATTATGACGAAATCTATCATGATGTTCAGACATAGTGAAAATAATATCACGAGATACATCACATTACTAAATTTATTGGAGGGATATATAATTCTGGGCAGACCTGTCACATCATAATATTTAAATAATCATGTACTCCACATTTAATGTGTAACAATCATAGTAATAAAATATCCCATGGAATGGAATAGGTTTCATTAGGATTTAATAAAGCATGATTTCAGGAATAAAATTTGGGTTCCAAAATGAATAAAGGAAAAAATAGTTTTCATAAACATTATCATTCTTATGTTAATAAGAAACAACTAATGATGATTAAAATATGTGTTTGTAAATGAAAAGTCCTTTTGGGAAATCATTGTATTTGGATTATAAATCAATGTTGAAACATGTATATCCTCCAAAATAAAAGGTAATAATTGGAAAATGATATTTTTGGAACATTAAGGAATATCCATTACAAACATTTTGGTAAAGGAGTGATAACCCAAAGAAAAGGAGATTCATTTGAGATTACCCATAACTTTTATCCCAATTTATTTTATCTTTTTTCCTCCTGAATAATAAAATCATGTTTGTTTAAATATTGAAAAATAATTTAATTATGGTTATTTTTACCATGATTTATAAACTATATTCATTTTATTATATTTATTAATTTCCTTGGTTGAAGTAGAGATTTTTTGATATCATGTTTTTCTTAATTTGTTTTTATTTTCACTCGATTTCACTATTTTTTCAATGTAATTTGTAAATTAGAATAATTAATTCTAGAAGATATATATATATATATATATATTTATAAATTTATATAATAAAAATAATATTGTATAACAATTCATCATGGTGATGATATAAAATAAGTTTCAAGTGTATTTGTTGGTAGTAAATTGATCGTTATCGGAAACGTTGTCCAAAGGAGGAGAAAAAGTGGAATAAAATATAAATAAATAAAAAATATAATCTTTTAAAGTATGTTACCATAATTAATATATTTTTAAATTACATTATAATTAATATTAGATTTTTTTTTGAAATGGATAGTGAAAAAGATAACGAGAAGAGAAAAATATAAAGAAGAGTTGATGAAAACTTACACTCTTCTTAGCGTTTCTTCCCTTGTATGACATAAGAATCCCCTGATGATTGGATTTTGATTACTCCAAAATATCCCAATTGATTATAAGAGGATTAAAATAGATTATTTGGGTAGATATTTAGCTTTTGGAAAGTGTATGAAGAGTGGTTTTCCAAGGGTATGGAGATAGGTTATTTATACTAGAGGAGAGTTGTAATTTAATGTTAAAATATTGAATTAAATACTATATGTAATGTAAAATATTTAATAGTGATATTTTTGAATTAATAAACCATATTTTAATTATATAACTATATTTTAAGGCTTTTAGTCACTTTATAATTCTAATTAATTAGTTCAAAAATTTTAAGTGTGGAAAAATGAGAAAAAATGTTCTTTTAAGGGAACACTATTTTCTTTAGGATTTGGAAAATAATTTTTAGGTTTGGAAATTAAGGTTATTTTATTTTAATGAATAATTTATGAAATTACTTATTTTTTGGTTGAACCTCAAGTTATGTAAATGAATGGGTCATTATTACATCCTGAATGATGTAATTCATGATACACCGGTTATAGAAAAAACTATAATTTTACTATTCACCTGAAAATTGATGTATTTAATAAAATTACAAAAAAATAATCCATGAAAATTTTCAAAATGATTCTTTTAAAAATTAAATTAATTTTATCAGAATAATTTTCAAAAATACATTATTTTAATTTTAATTTATAAAATAATGATTTTTAGGAAATACCTTAAAATATGGCTCTTTAAAAAAATTCTTTTATTTTCTTTGAGTTTCTAATAATATTATTTATTTGATAAAATTATTATATTTAAATTTTCTGAAATTATTCATTATAAATATTTTTTATTGCATTTTATTTTTTTGAGTTCAAATTACGATTCTAAGGCTCTTGTTATTTTTCTCAACTGTCAGGTTACTATTCCTTACTGTCAGGTTACTATTCCTAATTTTTATGTAACTATTATAATAGTAAAATTACTTTTACAATGGTCACTTTAATTACTATAAATACTATTTTAGTCCTTCATTAATTATTCACCTCAATTCCTCTCAAGGTTTTACATTTCTATTTTCTATCATGTCATTTAGTTTATTAATATTATATTCTTTTCCACAGTCTTGTTCATTCGAGGGACTATTATAGCTAATTAGGGTGATCGAAATATTCCTAGTTTGGTTTTTATATTTTTTATTTTTCCCCCTCGAAATATTTTTCATTTTAATAGGTTTTTTATTGACTAATGTAACAATTTTCATTAATTAATTAAAGTGTTGTTGGTTTCTATAAGTTCCCTATATATATAATACTCTATAATAAAAAAATTATTTCATGAAAAAATATCAATTTAATAGTGTGGGTCGTTAAATTCTTCCCCCTTTGAAAAATTTTCCCGAAAATCTCGACTCATATTCTTGATTGAGAATAGGTGAGGTTACTTTTGTTTCATTATTTCATACATTCCCATATGACCTCTTCATACTTATGATTCATCGAAAATGCTTTGAAAAGATGAGTTTTCTTATTTAGTAGAAATTCTTCCCTGTAGTTAAACATCATTAATGGATACTCCTCATATGATAGGTTATTCTCCTATTGTACCACCTCTTGATTCAATACAAGTGAGGGGTAGAATATGAACATCATAATGAGAGATATGGGGAAACAAATTAAAAACATGAGCCATATTTAGTGGAAGTGAAAGATGATAGGCCAATTGTCCAATGGAATCAGGTATCTCAAAGGGGAAAATGTACCTGGGGATAAGCTTCTATTTATTTCCAAACCACATGACTCTTTTCCATGGTGATATTTAACAGAAAACATTTTCCCCAAATTCAAACTCTAATTCCCTTTGATGGTTGTCAACAAAGCTATTCTGTTAAATTTAATTAGACTTTATATGTTGAAGGATACCTTGAACCTTATTCGCCATATCTTATGGGGAATTAATTAAAATTATCTTTTATTCAAAAACAGTATCTCAAAAATCACTATGGGAAAAAGGGGTTTTTGCGACGGGTTATTTCCGACGGGGATAAATCCCATCGCAAATAGTCCCGTTAGAAACATATTTGTGACGAGAGCATTTTACCGTCACATATAACTACTTATTGTGATGGGGAAAGCTCACCCATCACAAAAGGTTTGGCGCACAATGTGCGCTAAACCACGGGAATGTTATTTGCGACAGGGGGTTGCCACCCGTCGCAAATAACCGGCAGCCATAAATAATATTTGCGACGAGAATATACCCTCGTCGCAAATAGTATGTCGGCAGGTTATTATTTGTGACGGGTCCCATAGCAAATAACTACTTAGCCGTGGACTGTGATAAATGCGGGCTAAATTATTTGCGATGGGTATCCCGTCACAAATAAGCTTACCTATAAATACCCCCATCTATTTTTTCATTCATTCTCAAACTCTATCTTCTACTTCTCTCAAAACTCTATTTTTAGAGCTCACAGTTTCTTAAGATTAATTTTTATTTCTGGAGTTGATATTGAAGTCTTCAACAACTATCATACATCAACCTCGGATCAATTTTAAAGGTATTTATGTTCATTTTAATTTAATATTTATTTTAAATTTTTTATTAGTATTAATTATTCTTAATTAGTTGTAATTTAATTATGTTTAGATTGCTTTGTTATTTAATAAATTTAAGTTATTATTATTCATTGTTCATAGTTAATGGTAATTAGGAATAATTAATAATAATTAAAAATAATTAATAATAAATAGGAATAATTAATAATAATTAGTCTAATTAAGAATAATTATTAATAATTAGTCATAATTAAGAATAAATACTAATAATTAGTAATAAATACTAATAATTAGGAATAAATAGTAATAATTAGTAATAATTAGTAATAATTAGTAATAATTAGTAATCATTTAGAATAATTTGGGAATAATTAGGAACAACTACGAAAAATAAGAAAAAATACTAATAATTACTAATAATTACTAATAATTACTAATAATTACTAATAATTACTAATAATTATTAATAAACCTCCCCCATGCACACATAAACCGTTACAACTAAGCCATTTCATTTTTTTATACATTTAATGCTCTATATATATTTATATTTATATTTATTCGTATATTAATATAGATTTATATTAATATAAATATATTTTTTTATATGAATATATATATATATATATATATATATATTCCTATATTAATATATATATTTATTCGTATATTAATATTTATTTATATCTATTTATATATATATATGTATGTAGTAATAAATTTTTATTCGAATATTTATTTGTATATTAATATATATTTATAAACTTAGTTTTAAATAAATTTATAATATATGTTTTTTTATGTGTATTTATAAATAAATAAATAAATACATACATACATATATACAACACACACACACACACACAGATATATATATATATATATATATATATATATATATATAAGTATAGTTATGAATGAATACATAGAAATGAGGGGGTGAAAATACATCGAGAATGTTAAAATGGGTATAAATTCTAATCCTTAAGTCCGTTTCAACTCCACAACAAGTCAAATCTAAGAACAGGAAATGATATTTGATATGATATGCGGTACAGGCCAAACGGACATCCGGATCGGAAGTTATGGCCATTTGAATGTTAAAATGACCATAACTTCTAATCCAGGAGTCTGTTTCAGCTTTACAATCATTCAAATCAAAGAACATGAAATGATCCTAGATATGATATATGGTACATGTTTATCGTACATCGGGATCAGAAGTTATAGTTGTTTGAATGGTAAAAAACCGGGGTACCCCGATTAAAAACTCAGTATTGGAGGCCTTCTGGGCCTTTTTTGGCCTCGAAAAAACCTTGGACGCGTTTGACCCATTTAAAGGGTTGTGGAACTCATCGCATGCTTTGATTTGATATATTGTAGAGCTCAAACAGAGTCCCAGATCAAAAGTTATGGACGTTTGAAATTTGGGTTTCATTTTCAACTTATTTTGGATCTTTCATTAATTTTTTTTTATTTTTTTATATTCAAAGAGTTATTAAATGACTATTTATTGATAAATATTACATAATTACTAATTAAAAATATTTTTTAATTTATTTTATAATCCTCTTTTATTAAATATATTATAAATTAATATTATATTTCCATAGATCCTTTCAAAAACATATTTATAAAATAAATATTATATTTATATCAATATAAATAGATTAATATATTTAAATATTAATAAATAAGTTTTTAAATTTTTTAAATTTTTTTATTATTATTTGCGACGGGCCTGTCGCAAATATTTTCTTCGAAGAGACTATTTGCGACGGGAAAAGGGCCCGTCGTAAATAGTTTCTTCGAAGAGACTATTTGTGATGGGAAAAGGGCCTGTCACAAATAATTTGTTGCGACGGGCCTGTCACAATTTTTTTTTAAACCAGAAATCTATTTGCGACGGGCCCGTCGCAAAAAAAATTAGTTATGGTGCCGTTTTCCTCAATGAGTCATTTGAGATGGGGCCCCATCGCAAAAGGCCATTTGCGACGGGATCTTGTCGCAAATGACATGTCCCATATACCTGTATTTCTAGTAGTGAATATGGAGTTTTACATCGCTTTCCATAAATATCTTCATATGGAACAATTTTGAATTTTTGAGTAGAAGCTATTGTTATATGAAAACTCAGCTCATGGGAGAAGCTCATCCCATCCTCATGTGAATTATATTGGGAAGGTTCTTAAAATTTCACCATGTTTCTAAATAGTCTATTTAGATTGGTAATGATTTTGAGGGTGATATGACATACATAAATTCAATTCAGTATTCAAATCATGTTAAAGAATTCTGTAGAATTTAGATGTTAACCATGGATCACAATAAGTGATGATTGAATGTAGATCCCCATGTAGAATAACCACTTTATTTACCCAAATAATGAAAATTTTATCAAGTAAAAAATATTCCCAAAGTTAAATGAAGTGGGAAATCTTAGTGTGTTGATCCAACACAACCCATTTAGCATTTTTTCCTTTAGATCTTTTTAGGGGACCAATGACAAAGTCCACAGTACTGTTCCCACTAGTGTATAAATTATTTTTCATGTTGGGTTTTTATTTCATTTCACATTGGAATTAAGGGTCATTGGTGGAGGAGACGTTATAAATAAATTTTTTCACATCAATTAATTATAAATTACATTGTAAAATAATATTTGGTATCATTTTTCAGGCTAGTTATCATATAAATAACATTAAATACATTTTTTCACCTTGGTTATTAAATAGGTGATGTGATTTTTTTTTAAAATTGTACTTTGATTCATCCTCCCCCATATTAGCTAAAAGAAAGTGAACAAGCAGAGAAAAAATATATAACTAGTAAGACACATACAAATGATCTTTAAAATTAATAATACATATTAGAAATAAACTAAAAATCAATCAAAAATACAAAATTATTATCCAATTAAATTTTTATATTTATTAACTCCTCTACACTATATGGTAATGGGTCATCAAAAATTAACAAAATAATAGAGAAATAATATAACAAAAATTTTCAGTAAAACATATGAATTATTAAGGCATGATTTATAATGAAATCTATCCTTATGAAACATTTTAACTGTCCTAGTTGATATTATTTCTTACACTACTCTTAAAACATAATATCCACATTAATTTTCACGCTATATTTTAAATGAAAATTCATGCTAGATTTTACAAATTTTATCTCGATGCTATTCTTTCTTGTCATCTATCTACTGAAATTACATACCCTATTTGAAAATAATATGAATAAAATAATTTTTATTCATTATAACATAAAATTACTAAAATAATCAAACATACATGATCAATATATTCTAAAAATTTTCTCTCACTTCACCATGGATAGAGCATACCTAGTATAATGTCTTCTCTCTTGGACAAAAAACATCGAACATCCAATGAAAACTGATATAAAAGATAATTTTATAGGAGTTTTTAATATGTTAAGTGATATATAACACTTTTTGCGAAAAACATGTTTAGTACTATTCGAGATATGGAAACATCCAACACTTAATGATGACATTCATATACAATCTTTCAACTAGATAAACTATTCCTTCAGCATCAATCATTGTAAAAGTTATAAGAGAAATAAAATTATGTCCATAAATCCAGATACATCTATTTTTTCATTCTCTGTAGAAATTTTATATAGATACCTAATACAAATAAGACAAAATTATCAATTTTAAATAAATTAATGCAGCCTAAAAATTATGTTAATCAACTTATATGGAAATAATTGCATCGTGTTGATGCCTAATTAATCTCAAACTATAGGTTTAGTGATAAAATTTTTCAAAATCCTCACATTCATTACACACCCACAAACAACAACATCAATTTGAATATCATATAATACAAATATAAAATTTTATTGTTCTGATAATCTATCAGGACTAGTAGAATATATATCTGAAGTCATAAAACATTGAATTTTTTTTATATATACGATATTTCATTAAATTTAATGTATTACTAAAAAAATTATATAAATATATAAACATTGAAATTATAAAAAAAATTAAAAAAATGAAATAAAATTTAACATATATACATACCTCTATAAAATATATCGATGTAGTCTATATGGACAAACAAAAAAATAGCCAATACTTTGACTAACTATACTCACCTTATATGCAGGAAATTGTATTTTTATTGATATATCTCTAATATCTTTTACATTGACCCTATGATTCTATATCTCAATATACTGAGGATGAATGGTGTCACTGATATAATATATCATTCCATATGTGACAATATAATGAGGATCATCAACATATAACTCATAGTAACTTTGAAGCTGTAGAGGAGGTGGTGTAGGGGTAGGAAAATAAAGAGTGGGGTCTAGAGGTAGATATGTGTGAGTAGGATAAGGAGGAGTGGGATTTGATGGAGGAGGTGGAGGACATGGATTGGTAGGCCAAAACTATCCATGTATGTCTATAAACATTTACTCTATCGAAGATCTGATCATGTACTCAATCTTCTTTTTAAAATCCTGAAATTTGAATTCCAAATATTCTATTTCTTTTTTAAACATGATCCTTTTAATAAGATTATGAATGTGGATACATTATTCTTACTGATACACCTATCGCGTATCCTCATACACAACCCGAGTGTTCGGGTTTTCCCCATACTATAGCTAAAATATTCTTTCTACCCTCAGCAATAAAGAACCACCGGTTAGTCTAATCCTTAAGATATTCTTTTATGGAATATTTATAAAAAATATATAATGAATAACAATATATAAAAATATTATTTAACTTAATTAAATAAATAAACATCTTACAATATTATCAGCTACAACTCAAGACTCTTTCTTAAGATACTGTACTTTTTTCTACTCAGATCACTCTCCCATTTTTCATGTCTAGTAGGGTGTAACCTCTTCATACCCCGATGTCTCAGCTCTCAACTTTTTACATTTTTCTTCTTGAATTTATTATTCCAATATTGTGTACCCTCCCCAAGATAACGTATAAGGTCATACATTTCTAGATTCAATCTCCTTATGAAATCTCCTTGATTGTTTTAAATTAATAGCTATGAAGAATGAAATCATTATCATGGTCATTAATATAAAAAACATCTAAAAAGGTAAAATTTCACATACCCAATACTCTTCTAATTGTATACTTTCAACAAATTACTTCCATGTATCTTCATCTATAAAAGTATATATATCACATGGATTTTCATGCTGTCTATTTCCAAAAATGAATTATGATGTGAGGGATTATTTAGAATCCTTTGATCTCCTAACATCCAATGATTAACATTTCCTTCCAACTCCTATAGTAGTAGGTATACCATATGTCATTTGATATAAAGGGGAAACATATATTACTATAAAAATTTCAAGATATGTAAAATAATAACATACAAGACTACCAAAAGTGTCTCCCATATTTTTTGTAATGCCTTTTTTTCAACACTTCTCCATTCATCAAACAAAACACTAACTTTTCTTTTATCCAGTACTAATACAAAGGTCTAGAATTATTTTGAATTTAGACCTATTTGAATATCATTAACATCAATATCTATTGGTGTTTAATATTCTTGGCTATAGGCAACTTATAATTTTGGTAAATGTGTGGTGCCATGTTTACCAACCCCCAAACTCTTTTTTACCCTTGTGGAATTCGATATCTCATTTAACTGATGAGGATGCTGACCAATAAGAGCGTATGTATGTTTGTCCACATATTTATGAGTATGATCATCTCCAAGAATATGTGGTTGATCAGAGGATTGATCTATCATTATCCTAGAAATCAAGGAAACATCAATCAGTGCAAATAATATTCAAATCTAACAATTACATACAAATGTAAATAAAAAATTAACAATTATCAATAAAAAAATTAAATTTAACTAAACATAACACATTTTTAATCATATTTTATATAGTTAACTCAAATTATAACAATATTATAGCAAGATATTAAATGAGATAAATGAAAAAACTATAAAATATTAATGAGTGATGAAATGTCATATTAAAAATTCACCAACATGATAAATTATTTTTACAAAAAAAAAATTTTGTAATGTGAAATATTTTATGATTTTATTTAAAATGAAAAATTTAAATTATTGGTTTTTAAAAAAATCAATTAATTGATAGGTTACATAATGGTAAACATGGAAAACTAGGAAAAACTAAACTAATATGAATTATTAATTTAACTTATTAGTTATAATACATTTTTAAATAAGGGAAAAAAATAAAATATTCAACTTCAGAAATTTAAAAAATTTCAACCATAATTAATGATATGTTTCCTATAATATTAGGAGTATACTAAAGGAGTATTTTCCCAAATTCATTCATCATGATCATTATGTATGGAAGAAAATATCTTTATGATGTGACAATCAATATTATTTTTTAATCATTCCATGTATGTAGGGATCTCACATAAAGTAGAATCTTTATGAAGTTTATCATAACCAACATACTTTTTTCCTTATAAAATAATAGACCACTGCATATCAGATTGATCAAGAACATAGAATATTTTTTCATCTGTTTCCAAGATAAAATTATCATTGGTGTATTCAAATTTCATTAGATTAACTAGTGTCATTCCAAATTCATCATGTCAAACGCTATTGGTACCAATAAACCGTTTAACATAAATAATAGAACATGAAATTTAATGCAAACAATCTACCATATTTCTTTAATGAATCCATAATACGAAGATGATGCAGAGATTGAGTATTTATCTTTTCATTCATAAAAATCATTTCTTATGAAAACATGAAAATAATACTATTCTAAACTACACTTCAATTGTCTTGATCTTTCATTTGAAAAGTTTGTCTGTTAATGTTTTCCCTAGAAAATGTTTTAAAATTTAAATTTGGACCGCCCATAACCATCTCATTATTTTTGATGAATTTTGATTTCCAAGAATGGTCTCTTTAATCCACGGAAAGAGTTTTTATGATCATTCAAAATCTACATATCATTCTTCTCTAGAGGAATTTGTTTCAACACATTAATATGTAATGTTATATATGATTGAGCATAATCTATGTTATAAAAGATGTAAAATTTTACCTTCTATATCTATTCACCTACCAATGATTTGACTTTCGTGCCCTTAATCCCCTTTCCCCCATATTTATCTCATTCATGGGGAGATGTAGGAAAATAAATGAGCTCCACTGCTAAAAAATAGCTTGTACACCACTCTACAACCTCCATAGAAATATACATCTCAATAATGGATATATCAGGTCGATATAGATTATTAACATACCCCATATACCTTTAAAAACTATACATACAACATATATATAGAGGTCTACAATGCTTTATTTCTCACCCCAAATAAATGATTAAATACACCATGATATCAAAAAATAATGGAAGAAAATAATTTTACAATTGAGAAAGTTGATAAATTGATTCATTCTGAAAAGTTTTCAAATCATCCAAACCCATCACCTTATTACAAATTGAATTAAAAAAATAACACACTGTCATAATAGTAATTATGACATGGGTTGTAAATATTCCATAAAATGAAACTGGTATGAGCTATTTCATCATGACGAGACATCCATGAGATTTCACACCTAACAACTACAAATCATTTGAAGGAAAAAATTTACATTGAATAATAACCATGTGATACTTTAATATCCTGATGACATTCAATTTTCTTTCTCCCTCCTATATAAGGTTTGATAAGCCAGGGGTTGGAATGTTTCCCTTCAATCAGTAGTGGGAGCCAACTCCAAACATATTCCCATTGAGAGTAAATCCAATATTTCATTCAATCCATATTTAGTTTTTCCTTTAATATCTAACTATGATATAAGAAAATATTAAAATATATTCTTATCCACGCACACGACATCAATTTTAGGTTTCTCCTCAGGATATCTCCAAAATGGTTGTACAATAAATATTGAAAGTTTCTTCAAAATATTTTTATCATTATGAGATTTATGTGTCCTTTAAAATTTCACATCATTGTTTTACAAACTATAACATACTATTTATTGGATATTGTTTTTGGAGTGGAATAAAATTTATTCAAGCTATTGAAATCCTTTTTTAATATTCTTTAAGACTTTTAAATAGGTTAAAAATTTCCATGAACCATGTATAATATTTTTCACCCATGAAAAAATTGATACTATGATGTATATTGTTAAAAAATTAGACAAGATTTATGCCCCTTAACACTGTATCCAAAAAAATTTCCATATATTGGGAAGACATTTATAGTGAAAATAATCATTTCATGTAGTTGAAAATATTACATTTTTTTAAGAATCATACACCTTTATACCTTCTTCCCATAATAGTTTCAGATCCTAAATTAATGGTGACAAGAAAACATCAATATCAATTTTGGACTGTTTTTTACCACATATCATTAAACTCAACATGGCATATTTTTGCTTCATAAAACATTTAGGAGATAAGTTGTATATTAATAATAAAATAGTCCATGAACGATGTGTGCTACTATGGATTCAATGTAGACTCATTCCATCTAAGCACAATTCATGTCTGAGATTTCAAACATCATTTCATAATGTAGGAAAATTGTGATCAATTTTCTTCCACTATAGACAATCAATAGGATAACGTATTTTTCCATCACATATCCTCTCATCAATGTTCCATCTTAACTTTTTTATATTATGTGAATTATTGAATAAATTTTTTAGATTATAAATTATAGGAAGATACTAAAATTATTTTTTAGGGGTCTCTATAACTTCTAAACCAGCCTATTATTTCTCTTTCAACTTATACCATTACGTCCCACATTTTCAACACATTGAATGAAATTCATATTCTTTCTTATATAGAACAAAATAAGTTGGGAAATCATACATTTTTTGTACCATAATACCATCAGTATTAGTACTTTTTTCACATTAGAATGTAAATTTGGAATATCATTATCTTTTGGTAGAATATATTTCAACAATCATAGTTACTTGATAAAACTGTTTTCACTCCATCCATGTTTCACCTTAAAGTTAATCATTCTTAACACCGTCAATAAAACTGTAAATTCCATAAAACACGGATACAATGGGTTTTCAGCATCACCATATAGACACACAATTTTTTATTATTTATCAATTATCTCTACTTCAACATCACAAATAATTTCTTCAATTTTATCAAACTTATCATTTTACAAAGTGTCATCATTAAGAGATCCAAAATTATTCCCAATTTCACCATGTAAAATCCCAGGGCTATAACTCATATTAAAACCATAAAAAATTATATAGTATTTTATCTCCCTATTTTTCAACTTTTTCTTGTTAAGATATTTTTGGCATGGATAGAAAAAGATGTCATTGTTTGGAACATTTCATTTAGAAAGTTCCAAAAAAGTATCAACACCTTCCTCATATTTATCACTTATTAGAAGTTCCATAATCCAAATTTGACTGATTATTATCTATAAAATTAAAAAATATATCTTGTCAAGATAAGTTAATTTAAAATTTATAGTAATTTTTCCATAATTTGAATGTAACAAAATTTTGAAATATAAAACAAATATATGCACACTTGAGAAATATAATTATAAATTATATACAATAATGGAATATAAGTTTAAATAGAAATTTTAAATCATAAAAATATATGCATGGAAGTAATTTACAAAAGAAAATATATTTAGACTATAAAATTTGGAATCTAATATATAAAATAATTGGGATATTAGATATGTACATTCATCAAGGCTGTAAGGTGTTTTGTCGATGATGGATTCAGTTAGGGAACCATATTGAATGAAAATAAATTTGGTGTGAAGATCGAAAATATATTCTAATTATCATACATTTAATGATATTTACCAAACTCAACTAATTATTTATAGGTAGGATCTAAAATAAAATCCTCTTAATTCTTGTTTTTGATCAAATCATACCCCCAAATGGTTTTTTATTTATCCCCATAGTAATTTCCATGGACTAAAAACCCATAACCAGACAATCATAATATTTTTTTTCATGATCTATAAATATTATATTTTCAATACCGATAGTGGAATACTAAACCATCATCTAATTTCCATCTATGATACCATAATAAATTTCCCAACTAATACTTGTATGAGATACATAATGACATAAATTGCTAATAGGGTTTCTCGATTGACCACCTAGTGGATCTGAAGGGTGATATCCCAATCCAAATCACTATAGAGACCCTCATATGTTGTCACTCAATAACCACCTATAAGCCCATGGGTCATGTGATTTTGGTATATTAGGGGAATCCTTGTTTATGACTATTTCCAATTAAACACAATGACTAACACATTTCATATATAAAATAGAATTTCAATTAATGTGTTTATTTCCACACTGAATGCATTACTTTAATGAAGAATTATTACTCTAGTTTTTTGAGTAGTTCCCTTTGTGTTATCCAATGTAAAAGATTGCATAATGTACAATTATAAATATCCAGAAAAATATTATCTCCTATAATAATATCAACATCATAGAGGCTTATTCCTACCTATCAATTCACTAGAACAAATGTATTAATGATAGATATATATCTACTATCTAGGTGTATAATAATTTTATTATTCCAACGAGATAAATCCATAATAAAATATATGACCTCCTATAGAGATTCTATATTGGGCTCATCATCTAACATTGAGTATAATTCTCTCACCTATAATGACCATCCAAAATCCACACAAAAAGGCCATCCAAAAAAATATATTAATTTAACACAAATACTATCCAATAGTAATCTATATATTTATTCATGATGGACCCATAATTGTTAACCCATGTCTTTGGTATGTATCATGCTTATTTTGATGTTAAGGGAGTATATCCTAAGACGAACCAGTATGAATAATATTCCACCATGATGAAAGGAGATGAAATATTATTGTTACAATAAAGGATACATGTAAAGGGAATATATTATGTAACATGAGGAGATTATAGAAAATAATAATTCATGATTTCAGTAAACATAATCGAAAAAGGAGAGTTAGGGAATCTAAGACATTGAATGACTCAAAGTGATGTGTGTGAGGATTACTTGAGCATTGAGAGATAATCAGATCGAATGTGATGATGAAAATGAGGATTTATGAAGCTGAAAAATGAGTTTGGAGTCCATTGTATCTAAGAATTGAGGTTAGGGATTATGTGTGAGAGAGAACTGAGTTTGGTTTTTCTAGATCAAAAAACACAAAAATAAATAAAAATTGGAATTCATAAAATTCTGAATGAATTATCACGTCAGTTATTATATAAATGAACTTATAAATAATTTTTTATTGATTTATCATGATGGTTATATAAAAATTGACATGATAAATTAATTTAACACGTTGGTTATAAAGTAACCGACATTATAAAGCAATGATATTTTCTTTATAACACCATTTATTATTTATAACCGACATAAAGAACATGTTGTATACCATCATTTAATGATTAAAGAAGGTGATAAAGAGGGGTAATTCATTTATCATATCAGTTATAGGATTTCCTTTATGATAAATTAATATACATTAATTTTCACATCAGTTATTAATAACCGATGCAAAAAGGTCGATGTGAAAAATAATATTTGTACTAGTGTCTCCCATTTCCACCTGGGTAAAAGAAATTGATTCATCATTCCCATGAAGTTTTTTCACTCTAATTTAAGTTTATAATATTCCAATAACCATGATATATAATTATAAATATCCTTATGAAAGTTGTCCTAACAAAAGTGCTCTCAAATATCACAGTACATCTCGGTACTTCCAGGAGAGATCGATAATGATGATCTATGAGCATTATCCAATAGCTCTTTATTTATCTCAGGTGATTCATGAAAAAACATTCTACTTCTAAATTAGATGAAACCATCCAAATTTCTATGGAACTCATTTATCTTTTCTTCCATTAATACTTTCACCTTCTTTTGAAGGTCCATATCATCCATTTGTGCCTCCTTAATCTTCTCTTGGATATATTTTCGAAGAAGTAATTTGGCAACAATAGGATATATTCCACATCGTTATGATTTCCAGATATATCCTTTTAATATCCATGAAGATAAGGTATTTCTTAGTCCATATCATGGATAGAGTATCAGGTTATTTACTTCTAGGAGAATCAACTACCTTGTTCACTATTACCAGATGGTAGAGAATTGATAAATCATAGTCATTGATTATCACTAACCATCTTCTTGGACACATGTTATGATCCTTCTGTATGAATATAAAATTTATACTCTTAATATATGTATATATGTCACACATCCCACCATATAAGTAGTGTCTCTAGATATTCAAGGTGAATAATGCAACTGCTAACTTTAGATCCATTGTTGGGTAGTTTTTCTCATAGATCATCAGTTGTCATTAGGCATAGACTATCACTTTGTCATTTTGCGTGATTAAACAACCCAAGAATTTCATTTAATCATTTGGGTATATTAAAAAAATCTTCTCAAATTATTGTATGTGTGAGTATAAACAAATTTATTAGAATATTTGTGAGATCCATAAATATTTACTCCCGTTCATTTTTTCTAATAACTTTTCCCATTTCTATTTTAACATAGTCTACAGGCTAGAAAATAATGAGAAATTTCTTACAAAACAACAGTATTATAATGATATGCCTAGAAAACTATGGATTTCCATGAAACTAATGGGTATGTTCCATATCATAATTTCCATTTTCTTTGAAGGGTCTAAAAAAATTCCTTCACTTGTGGTTATGTTCACCAAGAATGTGATTTTATGCTTCCAAAAGTCACACTTGATAAACATAGAATATATTTTATCTTTCTTTAATGTTTTCATCAAAATACTTATATTATCTTCATATTCCTCTTTAATCTTTGAGAAAATAAAAACATCATCAATAAAAACTATGAATTTTTTTTTTCGTAGTGTCTAAAGAATCTATTAATTAAATCTATAAAGATTGGAGGGGCATTAGAAAATCTGAAGGAGATCACTAGGTACTCATAGTG
Organism: Viscum album; assembly: GCA_963277665.1. Classification (NCBI taxonomy): domain Eukaryota; kingdom Viridiplantae; phylum Streptophyta; class Magnoliopsida; order Santalales; family Viscaceae; genus Viscum; species Viscum album. The sequence goes on from OY728122.1 coordinate 1,790,722,377, forward strand.
TTAATATATCATATAAAAGATCATATTATTAACATATTTATTCTTCACCTTTAGATGATGATATACAGAATGGATATACACATTTTAGAAGTACTAATCTCCTCATAGTTGATTGAATGTGTCAAAAATCCATGGAAAGGGACATTTTTTTGTTGTGTTTTCTAGTGGAGATCCTAGTAATTGATACACATATGCATTGATCCATCCTTTTTATTTACAAACTGTAATGGTGAACCCCATGGTGATGCACTAGATTCTATGAATCCTTTTTCCAAATTCCATTATAGCTTCTTATTTAATAGTTTCAGTTCAAAATGGTCGATCCTATAGGGGAATTTGGAGATAGGAGTGATTCTTGGTACATGTTCTATTGAGAAATCTACTTGATGGTCTAGTAGAAGTCCATTAAACTGTTTAGGAAATACATCTGTGTATTCCCTGACAATTGGAATTTCCTATATGTTGATGATTTCATTTTAATATTCTATTTATATAAGGTTTTATTCTCAAAAAGGTATCAACACACACAATTGAGGGATTTTCAAAAGGGGTTTATTGTTCTTCCTTGAATTTATAGAGGTGAATAGGATAGATCAGAATATTTAAAGAGATTTAATTTTCCTAAAAGGTCGATTCTTCTATATATAATTTGAGACGATCCTCTCCCAATATAGCATTAAATTATACCACGGAAAGTATTATGAGATTTTATAGAAGAATCAATGAAAATATGCAAATGAGAGATGAGTCCAACACTTGGGATGTAATGATTGAAAAACCAGATGTTTTCATAGATATATCTACATCAAGGTTTTTGGATATTTGATCAAACATTTATAAAAAAATTTTATGATATAAAGTAATACATAGAGCTAGAATCAAATAAAACCTTTTACATTATTTATTTATTAGATGGAAATTGTACCTTTTTCAATATCATTTCACACTCCACTTCATGAATAGTGATGGAATAATATTTTCCCTGCTACCATGGATTTGGTGGTTGCTAACACTAATCACCCTCAAGGAACTACGGTTCAATGAACATTTTTCATAGTTCCCTTTATTCATATAATTAAACCATTGAACCATTGATGATAAATTAGGAGGTGAATTCCTTTATTCCATTTGGTTGGCTAGATTATTAATATATCTTTGAAATTAATGAGTTTGGTGTCCTTCTCTCCCACACTTGAAACATTTACCCATTCCTTTGAGGGAATTTCCATGATTCTTATTCCCAGATCGTTTACATGTGGGTGTTTGGATCCTCTTTTCTCCAATTTTATTTAATCAAATTCCTTGAAACTTCATTCTTTTCTTCTTATCCCCATGTCCGAAGGATCAATATATGAACTTAATATCTACTTTGATATAATATTGATCCACTTATTTATGACTCCCAAAGTCTCAGATAGTTATATTCTTTTGAATTTTGTTTTTAATCCACTAAAGAATCTAAATAATTTGATATCATTGTAGATAAAAAATCTTGAGATATATATTGAGTTAACCCAATGTTACATGATAATTGGATCCAAAGATCCAAAAAATGTTGGTGGTTGTTTCCATAAAAAACACTTGATACCCCATTTCGACTTCTTGGGTGAAGGTGGATGATCAATGTGGTTTAGGTTTTCATTCAATGACTGATACAACTGTGTAAACATAACTATGAAGCTTTGAACTCCACCTATAAAGGAATTTGTAATGTCATTTAGGCAATCTTTGCATTATACCTTAAATGGGTTTTGGCCTGAATTTTACTAGTTCTCACCATTTTTTATGACATAAAATGTTTTAAAAAAACAAATTTCTATAAATCATGAATAAATAATTTATTGTTTTGTGAAATTAACACTAAAGGAATATCTTATGGAATCCATATGTGTATCATTTTTGTAAAATTATTCTTATAGGATATACTTGTACTTACGGTTTTCTTTAACATGTTATATTCCTAATTCCCAAATTAACTAAACCATCTCCTTAATACCAATAATATTGACCCTGATTTTTCTTACATGATAATTGCAAAATTATTATAATAAACAACATATTAGTGATATACATTTAGGATCTAGAGGTTTAGTGTCTTGGGATAATTAGGATCATACAACACATGTATATAATAAATTATAGATATTTATTTAAATCCTTATTCTTTTTTCCTTCAAAAAGAATTCATTCAACTAAGTATATGTAATCCCCTGAGGATATATATCAATGAAAGGGGGGATCTAAAAGCCTGGTAATATGAGGAATAGGGGGCATGAATCAATATAACATGGGTGAGAATAATCATAATCATCATAGTATAATAATAAGATCATCATCACAATCAAGAAGGAAATATTTTATAATTTCATTTAATGTGGAATATACATAAAAATGAAACGTCAGGTCATAGTGGTGAAATACCACACATATTTGTGGAAAAATTTAGAATAATGTTCATTCATAACATACGTGAATAAATCATAACATTATAATTGTGAAAAAATATAGCATACTTTTCATGAAAAGTGCAAAAAATATCATGTGATACATCATATAACCAAATTCAGTGGAGGAATATATAATTATGGGCCCACACATCACAACATAATATTTATATATTCATGCATGCCACATATAACATACAACAATAGTAGTCATGAAATAACCCATGTAAAGGAATGGGTTTTATAAGGATTTGATAAAGAATAATTTCGTGAATAAACATGGGGTTACCAAATGAATAATATGAAAACATATTTTGAGTTAACATGATCATTATTTTGTGAAGAAGAAACAACTCAAGGGGAGTAAAATATGTGTTTTGGAATGAAAATAGTTTTTTGGAAAAAAATTATACTTGGATTATAAATCATAGTGAAAACATGTATACCACCAAAAAGAAAATTTAATAATATTTAAAAGATATTTAAGGAAAATTAGGGGAGTATCCATAAAAAAGTGATGTTAAATAGGGACAACCCAAATTAAATGACTTTAGTTTGAGAATCCCCTTACCTGAAACCCCTCTCTATTTTCTTTATTTTCCTCCTCCTGAATAAAAAAAAATTGATTATTAAAATTTTGATCCAGAAGTTAAGTATTATAAATATTTCCACTATTTACTAATTATAATCATTTTATTATATCTATTTTTTTTAAGGGAAAATATTTTTATATCTTATTTTCATTAAAAGTTTCCTCTTTTTCTACGGTTTTACTATTTCGTTCAATATAATTTTTATATTAATAGGATTAATTCTATAATCCAAAAATACATATATTTTTAAATTTATATAATATATATAATTTAGTAGAAAATCCAAATGTTTGGTGATATTAAATAAGTTGTGAACATCTTTGTTAGCTATTAACAGACTGTTATTGGGAACATTGTCCAAAGGCAGAGAAAGAGAGGTAAAAGTTATAAATAAATAAAAATTATTTTTTACAGTAGTTTATCATATGTAATATAAATTTAACATACTATATAATTAATCAAATAACATTTTATTTTTAAAGGGATAAATAAAGAGAGTAAGATTAGAAGAGAACACAAAGAAGAGTTAATGAAAACATACCCTCTTCTTAATGTTTCTTCCCTTATAAAACACTAGAACCCATTGATGATTAGAGTTGGATTACTCCTAAATATCCCTATGGATTCCGAGATTCTTAATAGAGAGTTTTTATGTAGATCCATTTATTTGGAATGTGTTAGAGGAGTGTTTTACCATGGGTATAGAGAATGGTTTTTTATACATGAGGAGACATATTTTGAGATAAAATATTGAAAAATATTGTATCTAAAGTTAACATTATAATAGTTATATTTATGAAATTATAAACCATATTTTATTTATATAACATTAATTTATTAATTTTAATCTCTATGTAAATAAAATCCATATGTTTAATCAAATGGAAAAGTGGGAAAATAAGGAAATATATTATTTAAAGGAACATTTTTTATATTAGGATTTGGAATAATCTTTTTAGGTTTGAAAATTACATTTTTTTAATGAATCATTTATTAAATTAAATATGTCTTCACCTATCTTCAGGTTAATTAAATTATCGGTTCATATTTAAGTTAAGAATTATGTAATTCAACAAACACCGATTATAAAAAAAATATGAATTTTTACTATTCACATGAAAATTAATGCATTTAAGAAAATTACCAACAAAATAATCCTTAGAAAATTTTTATGTTATGATTTCAAAAATACAATTAATTTTCTCTGAATAATTTTCTGTAATAACTTATTTTAATTTTAAATGTTAAAATTATGATTTTATGAAATAACTTTAAATATGTCTTATTAATAATGTTCTTATATTTTCATTGAGTTTTTTATCATGATATTTTTTCTATGGAATTATAAAATTTATATTTACATAAATTATTCCTGAAAAATATTATTTATATTACATTTTATTATTTGGATGTCAAATTACTATTCCAACGATCATGTTACTATTCCCAAGGATGATACTATTATTCCCAAAAATCAAGTTAATATTCCCAACAGTGAGGATACTATTACCAATAGCTAGGTTACTATTATAATGGTCACATTTCTATTCTATTGGTCACATTACATCTTATAAATACTACTTAATTACTTTATTCATTATTTACCTCAATTTTTCTCAAGGTTCTATATATCAGTTTTCTATAATATCGATTTGTTTAGTAATACTTTTTTTTCATTCCAATGGTTTTGTTTGTGGGATAAATAATTTTTTGCAATTAGGGGACCCAAATTCTTCTATTGCAGTTTTTTTCCACACTTCAAATATTTTTAATTTTAATGGGTATAGTCATTGACTAATCTAACATTTTTCATTAATGAATTAAAGTGTTTTTGGATTCTATATGAATTATCTGTGTATAATATTATATAATATAATTCAAATTTATTTAATGAATAAAATATTATTTAAAATTATAGGTTCATTAAATTATCAATACCATTAAACATATGTTTTCAAATAATTAAGAAGCTATTGTGGAAAAATCCTGATATACTTTATGATTATTATATCAATAATATCATTGATATAATACTTCTACAATATAATTCCCAAATACCAACTCATAAATACTTTATCCTTTCACTTCAATGATTGAAATGGAAAATGTCTTTCCTTAGTCTTGGAGTTAACCCTTGGATCTAGTCATTGACTCAAATAATTCACAAATTCCCTACACTTAAGACATTGAACTACAAATAGTGTAGTAAGATGTAATTTATTCCATTCCATCATAATATTAATGTTTCCTCATAAATTAATTTATTTATTCCATTATTTTCCATATATATTTCATTTTACCAGTATTTTGATACATTCCCCAAGGTGTCTCTTTCCACATTTCTTTCATGAATAAAATTGTGACTTCTTTCCTCCATACTATCCAATACTCATGTTCTGAGTGAACTATATCCTTCTATTATTTGATGATAAATTTGGTTGGTCAACATTAATGTTGTTAGTCATATATCGTGATAAAAAATTGGGAATGATCGCAATATCTTTCACTTGAGTAATCATCCCATCTAGTTTCTCTTAAACACCGAATTTTCCATTACATTCAACGTTAACATGGATCCTTCTAGTAAAAACCATTGATTGAAAACAAAAAACATAATATGAGAAACAATAATCATTATGATAAATCATGAAGTATCTTTCTTAGGGTATATAAATCATTAAACCTAATTTTACACCTTAGGGTTGACCTAGGTCATCTCTAATTGGTATATATTCAAATCCGTCATAATTATTCATAATGAAAAATGTGAGTTAACCTAAGAAAATATCACATGAGTATCAAACTTAGTGTATAGAAAGAGCACATAACTATGAACCTGAATAATAGTTGTGATATACTTTCCCCACTATTTTTTGGATTATTAACCCTTGATGAATCTAATCTAAAACCATATCCAATTAGAGTATCCAGATAAGGATTTGTTTCTAAGAAAACCAAATAATCTAATTTTTTTTAATTTTTAGGTCACTATCCTATACTTATAATTTCCCTCAATCTCAGTAATAGGGTTATGTTTCCAAATCTATTTTTTACTAAATCAATTTCCAAAGGTTTCTACTAAAAATTATATGATACTAACTATAAAAACCCTAACCCTAATAGCCTAGAGTCAGTCTTAACTCTATTAAATTTTTACTAGATATAAGAACTTGCATACCAAAATATTGATTAGTTTATAATTATTTGAAAATTACATATTTAATTGAATGTGACATTACACTTTAAAACATAAAATAAAACAAAATATTTTTTTAGGAACTCCATTATTCCCATTATCATATCCAGATATATCAATAAAAATACACTTCTTAACATCATGGGGAATAGAAACATAAGAAATGGTTGAGCTCAGATGATTATTAAGAGTTTCTAGGAAATGGATTATTTCTTGAATACATAAGGCATAATAGATATGAAAATGAAAACAACAAAAAATAGATCCCATTTAATGAATAAAATGAGCACAAAGAATAATATGTAATTGATAAATGATAATATAATAACTACATAAAAATAATTAAAGACCAAGAAACATATCCATTGATATCATAGAAAAGTAATTAGGCACATGAACATCAATAAATAATATCCTATTCAAAGAATACATAATTCCAGAAATAATTTACTAACTATTGAGGCCTTGTGCCAAGACATCATACATAAAATAGGTATGGTCTCAACCAAATATCGAAAAAAGTTTTTATCATGAGAAATACTGATGAATCAAGTGAATAAATAGAGAATTTGTTGTCACTTACTGAGTCTAATTCGTTCATCATGTGAAAGGGAATAATAATTATACAATACATAATCAATATACACATTCAAATTGAAAAACTAGAATATGAAATATTAATATTTCCTCTAATACATCTTATTGTAAGCCATATAGATAAATAATAAAGGTGACATAATTATAAAATATCCCAATTAGAGCATAAGTAAAATAAAGGTTTGTTGTCATTGATGAGTAGAAATACCATAAAAGACCATTTAAAAAAGTCTTATGAAAAATAAACTTTCAAATTTGAAAAATAATTTTAAAAAAAATTATAGAATTTGGGAAAACATTTCTATAAAAAGAACCATGGAAACATGTAATGGTAGCTTCAAATCATTGATTAGTTTTATATGATTAAATTCAATTCTTGGAATATAAGAGAATAAATTATACCTTTCACGCTTTTATAAGAAAACTAAAAAAGTCCCTCACTTGGAAAACAATAAGAATATTACTTTTATACCATTTATTAAAAGTTAAATATGGGTAAAAATGTATTAAATGAATCATTGGACAATAGTAAAAATATTTTTGAATTTGTTTTATGGAAAATATTGATATGGTAGAAAAAGATTCCCCACTAAATAGAGAATCAATGTTGGTTTTCCATAAAATGTGGTTCTATTATATTGAGTACTTAATGAGTTGAAAATGAAAAGAAAATTAAAATTAGGTATTGGAACATACATATAAAATTACAAGACTCTTGGAGTACTAATAAAAAACTCTATTTCTATTTCTATGGCCAAGGCATAATATATAGCCTCTGAGAATTATTGAACACAAATTATTCAGATGAAAAATATTCTTTGGTTTTATGGGTTTATATATGATCTTGTTTTTATCATGTGCGATAATAATAGTTCCATTAGTATATTTAGAAATCCCTTTAAAAACATATAGAATAAGTACATTGATCTTAGTACCAACTTTTTGAGAGACCACTTTCAAATAGGTGATATATTTTTAGATTTTATTAGCACAAACATTAATTTAGAAGGAAAACATTTATTCTATAAAGCTTTTATTTTATTAATTATAGTTATAAATGGTTCACTGGTGAAACATAGTTTATGATTGATGTTTTTTATTTTCCATAATTTTTAGAAATCTATTTATTTCTAATTTATTGAATTATACTTTTCCTTGAAATTTTATTTTAATCATTGCATTTTTTTTAATTTTTAATGGTGGAGCTATTTAATTTGTTTTAAATGACTTACATGATTATGATTAATTTTTATAATAATCACAAAGGTAGATAAATTTATCATTTTTAATATTTATTTTAATATTAAAAATAGAGAAACTTATCATTCAATTTTTGTAAAACTAATTTTGAGTGGATTTTAATAAAAATGCATTCCTTTATGGATACAAACAACATGATGTGGTTCTAGAATGGATTCACCTTGGGGTAATAATGACAAAATGGTATCCTAGGTATGAACCTAATCTTCATCCGAGGCATGAGTACAAGGCCTTTAATGCAAAATTGTTTTGAAATTCCTAGTGGATATTCTTTACATAATTCACATCACCTTTTCAAATCATTATAAAGGTTTAAAATATATGATTTGAAATTATCATTATTGAAAATATCTTATGAGTTGAAATTCTCTTTAATAAAAACATCATTTTTAATTTTTTTATGAAATATTGAAATAAATTCCAAATAAAATTAAAATTATTTTTATTAAAATTATTTATATTCCTCTATCTATTTTTCTTAAATTTTTATTTTAATTGATTCTGGTACAAAAACATGGGGATATTGGTGTACCACTCACTATTTTAATGATTAGAAACATGATTTAATGCTCTAATCATGTCAATTTAGTGTATTTAAATGTTTATATTTGAGTTTAAAGAGTGGAAGGTGACCAATCGATTGGTGGGAATAAAAGTATTTTGGAGGGATTCCTTGAAGAGACTCATTGGGAAATAAAAATTGTTAGACGGAGGAAGAACCATGGATGTCTTTTGGAATGAATTGTGGTTAAATGCTTCTTTCAAGACCAACAACTATCTGATAGAGGAAAACCATCCATACAGTGGCTACAATAAAATCCCTATAACACTTGAAGGCCCACTAGATATCTGAGGATCTAGGTTAGGTAAGAACTGAGTCTAAAATAAATAACCAGAATTCTAGTGGAGTCATCCATCCATATAGTAGAGTTCATACCAAAGGTAAAATAAGTCCATTAAAAGTGGACCCTACCACATTTAATTAAGTCCCAACATCTAAATTTACCTATTTACATGTCTAATACCACAATAGGATGTTTTTATCCTATAAATAAACCCCATAGTAGGTAAGTAAATATAACAAAAATCTTTTATCGATCACCAAATTCAATTTAGAAAACATTACAACTTCCTTAGAAATATTTTTTAACAGGTTTTGGGGAAGTACACCCACCTTTAATAAACAACGAAAACTCCCCTGTTTTTGGTTATAGGGATCCCATTACAAGAACATGCAGGCCCCAGGGAAATAAACCCCAATAAATATGACAAGTAGGCACAAGTACATTTTTATTTAAATAGTTCACCTCAACAACCAATTACCAGTAATATCTTGCCTGAAACTCATATGTGGGGTAACCAAACCATCATAATAGACCTCAGAAACAATGCTCCATTTTGAAAATCATTCATCATCAGGAAATTATTCCCCCATATTCGAACCATAAGTGGAAACCCATCATGAAAACCTACTCCCCAAATGCTTGCACTAAAATAGACGACAACAGCTAGAAACATCTCAATGGTGAACACAAGAACTCTTTATAGGTTCATGGAGATCACCATTCCGTCATAGAAATTTGTCCACCTTCACTATACCAAAAAAATATATCTTAATTTACAAGGTATGTTTTATTATAAATATACCCTCTCGGGTTTTCAACACTTTCACCTAAAGATTTCACTCCAGTCTAGAAGATCATAATTCAATGTCATCCCGGATGTCTATTAATTCCTGATCTAATTGAAAATTAGTGAAAAAACTCCACTATCACGTATTCCTTCATTCCCCCCACTGTCAAGAAGGGGTCATTCTATTGTCTTCAACCACTTCCTAATACCATTATTGTTCCTTATTCATCAATGGGGACTACACTTCCGCAATTCTTATTTTCTCCTTCTATCATTTTATTCTTCCTATCATATTAGGAGATTATCAAACAAATTGGAAAGTGTTTATCTTAAAAGAAAAAACAAATTATTATTCTTTTCTTATATTCTCACCACCATTATATTTGGGGATTTGGGTTTATTTAAGAAACCATAAAAAAATAAAGTGTATTATCTTTATCTTGGGTTTATTAATGAAACCAACTAAAAAGTAAGTGTATTCCTTATGAGGTGTCTTAGCTACCCCTAATTTTAAGGAAATTCTTTTTCCAGGATTATTGACTACCAATAAAGTAAAGGGATTAATCTATAACCTTTCAAGATATTTATGGGAGGAGATATAGGTGTTCATATTGATTTTTAGCTAAACTCTTATTTCAAATTGCATTGCCTTTAGTTTCTTAATTTCTATGATTCTTAAACGTTTGACTTATATATATTTTGATTATTTTATTAAAATTTATCACAAAGTTGCATAATTTTCTCACATTATTTATTTTTAATTTTATAAATTTAAATTCCCCGCCACTCTTCTTGTCTTTCTCACACCAATGAACTCACCAAAAAAATAGGGGGCAATGAGGTAGTTAAATGGTATGTCCACTATTTTTCCTTTAATATATTGATGAATGATACATTATTATTACCTATAATACCTCTCCAAAAATAAGTATATATTTATTCCAACAAAATTTAATTTATAATAACCTATTAATTATAATGACCCTAGATTTTCATACATAAATGTCACATCTTATTAGAAAAATATTCAATACATTTCATAAACACACACCTGAGGATCATAGTAGTTTAGTGTATTTAGAGACTAGAAACACAGTATTAGTATTTTATGAATTATCTTCAATATCTCCCTCAAATATCTTTTCACATAGTCATCCTCTAAGACATAACCTACCTAAAATTTCTTCACAACCTAGGAATGAAAACATAAGAAAGTGTGAACTCAAATTATAAGTATGGTTAAACATAGGGGATGTTAATATATGATCATATGAAAGGAAATGATAAGTATAATGGTATAAGATAATTATTATCAATTACAAATTTCATAACCAATCTTTTGTAGATCATATACATGATTCATGGAATAAAAAAATTATCATTTTAGAAAACGTAGGCCATAAGAGTGAGAAATTATCAAAAATAAATAAAGAAACATAAGATAATGTTATAAAAGTGTGGAACCATCATCAATATAGGGAACTATTTCATATATCGTGGTAAACATCCAAGACCATAACCAAAGTGTATTTTCACTTATAACGTGTTTCCCTTTGTGGATCAGGACACAACTATTTCCCATAGTAGACCATGACTCATGCAATTCCCCTGGTTGAACAAGACTCACCTGTATCCCATAGTATATCCAGCCCAATGACTTGTTTCCCATTATTATCTAATGTGATATAAAATTTACACAATTAATTGGAGGTATATATAGGTTCCACCAATCTCAAAATTAAAACAATACTTATGTGTGCCATAATATTAAAAAACATTCATCATATCATCACATCATAACTTGAGTAAAGATAAAAGGATTCATAAACATTTCCTTAATTTACCATAGAATAAACCATTAAAAATAAATGGGTTTTATAAAAATTTCAACAACATAAAAATTAAGCATCCCTAAAATGTATAATGGCGATATCATTCAATATTATCCTTGACAAAACAAAATTTACATCAAAGGTTTTTATCTTAGATGATAAATGATTATGAAAGATCACATGAAAAATTTCTTGAGTAATTTAGCCATTCCACATTGAAAAAAACTTTTAACAACACAACAAATTTTGAAAATATATTTCTTTTATAATAAACTTAGAAACTTATAAAGGAATATTTACAAATAATTTAGACCATTTCATGGGGAAAATATCCTTTCCATTTTTTTATCAATTTTTTAAATTCATAAAACATTTTTAAATACTCTTATTTGAAAATAAACTCAAAAAAATATAAATTAATCCTTAAAATAATTATTTGGTCATGTTTGTAGAAAATATTGTTTATGTCATACAAATTAAAACAAATATTACCTTCATATTTTCTGTAAAAGTAAAAAAAAATGCATTTTTTGAAAAAAAAATTGAATATTAATCTCTAAACAATTTTTAAATATTAAAATATAGTTAAAAATTATTATTTTAAATCATTTTATTATTATAAAAAATATGTTGAACGTATATTTGTAAAACACAGTTTTAGGAGAAAAGGGGTTTCGACAAAAGAGAGAAACAAAGAAACTTTTTATTATAAAAGTTATTTTGAAATCACGAGTACATAAAGAGAAGAAAATGAAGTTAAAAAATTTACTATAATGAAATATGTGTTGGAGAATAAATTAAATTAGTTTCTTGATATATATATCATAAGATTTCATTATTGGAAGCATCATAAAAAACAATCATGATAAATAATGAGATTGTAACATATAAATCTTACCACTTTGGTAACTTATAATTGTAGTCCACATGAAATAGAGGCAACAAAATGGATATATAAATCTTTTTAATTTTATGTATATACATTATAAAATTAATTCATGGGTAGTATGCACACCATATAAAAGAAACACATGGTGAATATTAAATGTGTCTCACAGAAAAATAAACGTGAGATGGAAATACCTTACAATAAGTCTGAAAATAATTTATAAATGTTAAAAAATAATTTATTATTAAATAACTATACATATATATCATACCATATATGATTTACTTATGAAATTATATTACCCTTTTATTAATAATTCTATGTTAAAGTCACATTTCTGGTAATTACTTCTCGGTTTTTTCCAGTATGTTTTGATTTTTTAATATTAGTACTATTAATTTTATCATGGTTCCATCATGAAAAAACTTTAATCCATGATATATATATAATATATATTTCTTATAATTATATTTATATTGATCCATTAAAGTTAGATATATAAAATTTAATACACTACCATGGAGTAGTAGGCCATCTATATGCATGAAAGTTGTTTCCATTTCCCAAAAGAAATAAATAAAGAAATGAAATTAATATATTACCATTAAAAAATCATTTTTATTTCATATATATCACATATTTTCATTAAAACCGTCCTTATTACCATCTAGGTAAAGTGTGACGGAATTACATTTCTTTGTGAGGGAGTAGTCTGTCGTGCACCCGAACAAAGTTATTATATTCCCATGGAATGAAAAATAAGAAATAAAATGCGGTATAAAAATAATAGAAGAATGTTAATATCAATAATATCATATATTAAATTTAAATAAATTATTATATCCATCCATGATAGGTGTGATGGAAAACAAACAATAATGATTTCTGAGGCGGTAGTCTATCATACACATAAATAATGATTTCGTAACCCATTTGAGGGAAGATTATAATGATTTAGGTTTTGAAATTAACATAACAACATTAAAATTTATTCAAGATACTGTTGATATTATATCATCATGGTTTAATATTAATTTATATAAGCGAAGAAGAAATAAAATAAAACTCTTGAATATGGAGATTACCTCTTCTTCGAACAACTTCTTTTGGTTTTCCCCAATTAGATTTATATGTTGGATTTATGACCAAAATAAGGCTTATAGAATGATATTGGGGAAGTGATGAAGTGATTTGGGAATGTATTTTACAAACCTAATGGGTTTTCAAGTGTGATGTGGAGAGGAGAGGGGTGGGCTTTTATGAGTGAGGTGAGTGACTCACTTGTAATATTTGAAAAAAAGGTATACCCAAATTTTTCACATTTGAAAAGGGACTTAATTAGAATATTATATAACATAGAAAATATAATGTCTATATATGACCATAAAATTGGTGTTGGACAATTTTTTATAAATTTTAACCCTTATATTTTTTGTTTAAACCCAAGTAAACCCATTTTTAGCAAAACCGCGATGAATAATTTTTAGAGTTTTTACTATTCCTTATAGTAAAAAATTAAAATGAAGTTATTTGTTAAAATAATGTATGCTGATTCAAAAAATTTAATCTAATTTCATAAAATACATTCACAATATTGGTAAACTGTAATTTAAATATCATCCCATGGACATAAGGATAATGTGGGTTTTTAAAGGGGAAATGCTCAAAAGTTTAGGAATATTTTATATAAAAATTTAATATGAAAATTATTAAATAGACCTGAAATATATTAATATATTTATAATTGAAATATTTCACCTTTTTAAAACTTTCTTAAAATAATTAGACTGTTTTTAAAATATTTAAAATAAATGAAAATTCCTAATAAAAAACCAGTATTCATTCACCATTTATTGAAAATTTTATCTTCTGAAGTAATTTCCAAATATTTACTCTAATATATTTTTGATATGATCATTTCAAAAATTAAATTTATTTTTAAAATAATTTTTCTAAAAATTTCAAAATTTATTTTTAAAACATGTGTGTAAAAGGAAACAAATTATTTTTTTCCGAAAAATTTAGTTTCTAAGAATAAAATTGTATTTATTATTTTATATTGTTAATAAAAAATATGATTAATGTTAATTTAGTTTAATATATAACAAAATAAATATAAATAAAATCGTTAACCAAAATTATTTTGTTTAATTCATTAATATAAAATGTGTTTTAAAAAAATAGTTTTTTTTTTCAGAAAAAATATTTCATTTATTTTCAAATATTTTTTATTTTTATTTATAAATAATTGTTCACTAAATAATTCATTTTATATAAAAGTATAAAACATATATTTTCATAATTTATTTTTTCCCATTCATACCCATAATTCCAAAGACAAGTAGATTAATATCATGTTGATGAATATTATTTTAATAGTATGTCACATTTTTCTTGATCTTAGTGTTTCTTGTAATGAAAGATACACTTAGTGTTTCATGTAACACAAAATATAGAATATATAAAATTAATATGAAACAAATTTCACAAAATTAAGTGGTTTTATATTCTACACCACTTAAATAAATTATGTCATCACAATTTGAACCTATGCTCGAAGATTTTAATTTTTCATGTTTGATGTAATGAATCGGATTTTTACGATTTTTTAGAAATTATTTGGGAGAATTTTGAGACCACGCACTAAGATGGCATACAATTATGAGGCTCGATGCACTCGAAATAGTTTGTTGAAAAATTTAATGTTTTTAATAACACACATGCATGAATTTTATTAAAAGTGAAATAACTTTTATGTAGTTTTCCAGATCAAAAATCTAAGAGAACCGTTGAGCTCATAATAGTGGTTTTAACCTAGGTTCACCCTAACTTTGGTTGGTTCTGTCCATCAATAGATAAATTCCCCAAGGTCATAACTATAAATAAAATAATTAAATGAAATTATTTTATTTTTAAATCTAAATAATTCATAAATGGTAACTCAGATTGGAAATCAAAGACAAACGTTGAGTTCATAATTGGGTGTTTTCCTTAGGTGAGGCATAAAATTGAGTGGCAGGTGCTAGTTGTAAAAGATAGTTTTTGGATGTAAACATCATTAAAATATTAAAATAAAATCATTTTATTCTTAATGCAGAGATACGTTTTTGTAATATGCATTTGGCATAGAATTAAGGGTTATCACCATAACCCTGGATTTCTACTGAGGTAATGAAACAAAACTCTCTTAATGAATGAAGATGGACCATGGATCGACATTCAATGAAGATCCTCAGATTTGAAGGATATTCACCCATGAAAACGACCCAGTTACTATTCTTTATTAGTGATCGAACTAAATCAATGTAGGGTGTGTGCTTTAAATTTATTTCTTCCTCCTTATTATTTTCTACGATTGACATGGATCAATAGAAAAATGTATTGATTCATGGGTCATGTGTATTGTAGGTTGGTATTATATTTTTAGGGTCTTATAATTGGGGATTTATTTATGAAAATATACTTTTGTTTTCATGATCTTTATAATGGAATGGACTGAGGATGGAACAAACAATGATTGAGGTTCAATCCATGAGGTGTTCCATGTGCCTTTCTTCCCTGATATTCATTCTGTTCTATGTGTTCTTTGCATTCTTTAGTGTTTATGAACGAATGATCATTGCACCCCCATTTCATGGAGAAATAATCCAAAATCAAGGATCCAATGTTGAGACAACCTACTAGAGGTGTGGAAATGATAGTGAATAACAAAATAAAGAAAGTCAAGAGATATTGACATTATATTAGTTTAAAATAAAGATGAATCGAGACATTGATAAGAGCCTAAGGTGATGAAGAACATGACCCGAGGATCACTCACGTGCTTCTGTTTAAAAAAAAGAGCATCAGAGGAGAACCGGTGACCTTCGGAAGGGGCCACCGGTGAGACAACGCTAGTAGCATCAAACGGTGGTGGCTGCATGTGGGAGGCAACATGTACTGGTGGGAGCTGCATAAACTGTGTCTCTGTAGTCGTTGGAGGAGCCCACAATGGTGGGGGTCATGGGTCAGGAAAATTTGGTGGCCATCCACATTGAACGAGGTAGTGTTAAGATTCACCCATTCATGCAGACCAAATCAGTGGGGTAGCCCGCTTGAGTGGCCCAACGGTACACCACCTAATGGTCTAGCAGGCCAGCTCGCTGGTTTAGGCCGATCCCATCAGACCGGGTTGGGATGGATGGTGGGTCGGACTAGGTCCGACCAACCGAGTCAGATCTGGAATGGATCGAGGACAAACCCTTTTTAGTATAAAAAGAATAAATTTCTAACATATCATATCTTAGATGAGACGTCTAAGGGTTTGGGACCCTTGTGATGGGGTGGACGTTTTGAGATGGCTTGGTGGGGTTTTAGTTGTACTAGAAGTGGTTTGGAGCATTCTCTTTGTCTATTCCTTTGAGGGTTTGATGTTGGATTTCATTCCCATCATAGAGGATGAAACCAGAGGTCGATAGATTACCCTTGGTCTTTTAATTTGAGGTTTTGATGCAGGAACTCATTCCCATTATAGAGATTGACCCTTTTTTTATGTGAGTTGTCTCAGCCTGACTTTGATTGTTGACTCAGCGGTTTGGAGCATTTATCATTCCCAGAGGCCTGGCTGGTCCTCACTTCTATTCTTGTCACCATAGATAGGGTTCTTGAAGTCAGTGTGACCAATAATTATGGAGTCAATACTACCCTATCTAGGATGATGTTTCCAATAAGGCTAGTAGTCCCCCCTCTGTGCCCTGGGTGCAGTGGACCACCTATCTTTGTATCGAGATCATATTCTTTCTGTTCTACATGACTAGAGCTGACGAGTGTGCTTCAGGAAGTTTTCAGTGGTTGATGTTTGGATGTGATGTATTGAAACATCATGTATTAGACATACTAGATGTCTTAGGGAAACTATTTAACTTTTCAAGACTATTCTCTTCTCTTGGGTACTTTTGTTAGACCTGTTTATCATCCTTAATATCAAATAAATCATGGTGTGATGTCTCCCAAATCAAGACTACTACCAGTGATCCATATGGCTAGTAGTGGATGAGACCATTGAGGATTAGAATCTTTTATGGGTATATATATATTTCCATGTTATATGTGTTGTATAAATATACCTTTTTGAGTTGATTATATCTTCTTAGTGATGTTTCCTCGGTGTTATTTTACATTTGTGTTTTTGGGGTGTCCTAATGTGTATTTTTTTACTCACCCCTGCATGGTATTTTCTTGATCATCTGATGTCTTGTGCAGATGATCGATGCTTTGATGGTGTCATAAGTGGACCAGGACTAGGTGTTTCTTAGAGAGACTAGACAATCGAGGTGTCCTCCCGTGGCTTCAGACAACTTCCCATATACCTACCCTTCTGGTTGGGTTTTCTGCAGATGAGTTTCAGGAACATGCACTTTCAATTTTCCAGACTCCATTTTGGGTTGGCTTGTATTCTGGCTCTGTTTACTTTTCAGTTTTATACTATCATAAATTGTTGTTGGAAACTTATTGTAACGCGTGCTTTTTTACTTTGTGTTTTTACTTTTCATCATTTTAAGCTGCGAGATATGTGCGTGTGTACATGTTATTAGAAAAATGCCCCTTATTTGTGGGATATTCCTACTTAGTGAAAGTCATCATCCCATGGACTATTAGAGGTGGGATTGGGTTAGTCATGGAATTGGCCCCTCTGGGATAGGTGATATAGGGGTACAAGAGGGGTCAGTTCTACTTTAGAACTGGGTGTCTGTTAGATTGGTCCAGTGTAACAATGTTTAGTGTTTCAAGTTCAGCTTTTAGTATAGGGACTCCAGTATAAGATGGGAAACTGACATATCTATACACCAAGAATCTAGATGGTCACTTCTCAACTCAGTGCTCAAAAACATTGGTTTTAGGGTAAAAAATAATGGTACATATATCATATAAGAATGGGTTTTGTTTTCCATGTCATTCTTGGGACAACTCACCAGGTATACTCTTTTTACCGTGATTCATTTTGTTTTGTTATTGGATATATTCAGGATTCCAAGTAGTAAGGTTTCCACATCAGTATCAATAGTTTGACCTGATTGTTATTGAGGCCTTCCTGAGGGGAGAAACACATGGAGTAGTTTTTTTATTGGATGGCCAGCAGGTGGTTCTTTCTACAGTTGATTAGTACCTAGACCCAGAAATAGTGGTTCAGGTGATGCATATTGAAAGAATGAGTCTTTAATGACACTTATGGTGTAGGATGGTGATACACATTGTTAGAGCATGTATTATAGGATTTCAAGGAAATGAACTCCCATGATGCATGGTAATCAGGACCTACCGATAGCAGGTGCACGATGTAAGGTACATAATAAGAGGTTTCATTAGAGGCACAAAGGCAACCTCAGTTCCCAAAAGTGATACATCGATATGATTATTAGGGGATATGACATCTCTCATGAGAATTTTCCACCATTCAGGCTACATTCAAAGAGGTGGTTGATGAACCACCAAGGAAGAGGCAGTAGCATAAGCATATGGATCTGTCGGGTGGCGGACCTGGTAGAGGAGATGGAGGAAATGGGGGGAGAAAATTTTAGGCTATCGAGGATTATTACCACAAGACTCTAGGAATGGTTCAATGTAAAATCCGTTTCATTCAACTTTAGTTGCACTAGAAAGATACCTATCTTAGTGATTGCCTTGCCTGCCACTTTTCTTGGTTTATACATAGAGATTCAAATTAAACCATTGACATGAATGATTTGCTTAGAGACACCTACTAGATGACACTTGATAATCAGAATCTAGTTACAATAGTGTGACCTGAATCTTAAAGGTGGTAGTTTCAGTTGGGATATATTGGTAGTAGCATCGAGGCCATACAATGTCAATCTCGGAATGGAAAAGTAGCCACATTTCATGCTCAATTTGATTGTTTTTGGCCAAAGGTGCGGTTCATCTACAATAATAGAACCATATTTCACTATTTATCAGAGAAAGGTAATTATTTTCTAATCATTATGGACTCAATCATAGAAGGGGGAAACCTATTACTCTTTAGTTAGATATCCTAAACCTTCGTGCAACGGATGTTTTGAGTCCTTAGTTTTTTATAATGGTGGTGCTGTATGAGGACATATTCCCTAAAGATGTTCAAGGTTTACCTCCCTGTCAATAGATAGACTTCTCTATTATTATACACCTCAGGATGATATTGATATCTACACCTGAATATCAGATGGTTCCCACAGAGCTTCATGAGTTGGGGGTGTAGTTGGAGGACTTATAGAGGAAGGTCATTGTGAGATCCAGTGTTTCACCCTGGGTAGCCCCACGTGGTCTTCATTGATAACTTCCTAGTGTGTTAGATGTCCAATAAGAAGCATGCGAGGCACCTGAGGATGGTCCTGGACCCACTTCCAGAGCCCCAACTACATGGAAAGCTCTTGAATTATCATTCATTGATTAGAGATGCCTTTTTTTCTAGGACACATCATCTGATGGACTAGATTTTCAATGGGTCTAGCAAAAGTTCAGGAAGAGTTTTATGAGAACTGCCCTATTAAGGTTTACAAGGGATGATGTCAAGTACTTCATGTTCATTGATTAATCTGAAATCGGGCATGGTTATGTCCTGATACAGAGGAAATTAGTGATTACCTGTAGTTCGCACCAGTTAAAATCACATGTGAAGAACTACATGAACCATGATATTGAGTTAGCAGTTGTAATCTTCACATTGAAGATGTGGTGACACTTCTTGATGGGTGAGAGTCTTAACATCTACCTTGACCATAAGAGCCACAATTATATCTTATCACATAAGGATCAAAACTTGAGATAGAGGTGATGGCTACAGTTCCTCTGAGACTATGGTATAGATATTTTCTATACTCATGGGAAGGGGAACATGGTAGCAAAAGCTCTTAGTAGAAGATTTGTCTTGCTGTTGCTGAACGAGGCATAAGAGAAGTTAACCTCTTTGTAGATACCCATTTTGGATGGGCTTGGAGTAGCTTATCTATAATAAATAGTTTTCACCCCACCACTCTTATGGAAATTATTATAGTCACAAATAAGATATACTGATTGTGAGGCACTATGTGATCAAATGTCCCCAGGGCATTCCCCTGATGGATATTAATAAGGTAGGGAGAAAGTTGTTATTTTCAGAGGATGAATGATGATACTAGTGGAATTGGGAGAGGAGGTTCTGAGGGAGTTCCATATATCCCCTTTAGAAGTATATCCAAGTATGTAAATGATGTATCAGGACCTCTGACATTATTTTGGTGGCCAGGGAAGAAGAATAAAGTTGCATAGTTTGTTTCACAATGGTCGATAAGTGAATGATGTGCATCAGGTTCAAGCGGGTTTTACTCAACCCATTGAGGTGCTGGAATGGAAGTGGGATGAGATTAAAATGAAAATTGTGACAAGATTACCACTTATGTCCTGGGTGAATGATACCATCTTGGTGTTCGTTGACTAACTCACCATGTTGGCCCACTTTTTAGAAATCTGGTAATATTTTTCAATATACAGCTTGGGATGTCCCTATGTGTATAAGATAGTTCGACTTGATGGAGTTCCATCGATGATTATTTTAGATCGCGATGCTCTCTCCACATTCTGATGGTGGAAGGGATTACATGATGTGTTTGTGGATTCATTATGCTCGAGCACATCATTTCAATCATAAGCTGACAAAAAAGACTGAGTGAGCCATTTAGGGTTTGGAGAAAATTCTAAGGGATTTCTTGTTATGTTTTGGTCATAGTTTGGAGGATCGCCTACCTCTGGTGGAGTATTTGAACAACCACAAAATCCACTCTACCATTGGTATAACACAATTTCAGGATTAGTATAGGTGACCTTGTAGGTCACCATTTTGATGGATTAACCTAGGAGAGATGGCACCCATGGGACCAAAGTAGGAACATTCACAAAATGCAACACAATTTTAAAAGAAAATGATTTTATTGAAAATAACCCTGAAGTATTGTAGAATAAACTTCATGAAAATAAGGTGTTATGAAAACCTAAAAATCCATTCATGCCATGTAAGTTAAAAAAACATTCTCCTCGTACTTTTAACGGAAACGTTAAAAAGTACCATGTATGGTAAACAAAAGATAGATTCTTTCCATAACACAAAGTAAAAGTCAAAGAGGGGAAAACATGACTTTAAAAATACATGTAAAAATATTAAAAACTTTATGAGAAACATTTTTATGGACATGGAGGAAAAATTTAACCCTAGTAAATACTTACGAATAAACAATCTCAGATAAAAACGAGATTGGAAAAGTTATCCCTTACCTTAGGTCCGATATGCTTTGAACGTATCCGAACATCCTGTATAATGATTTAAATAATTTCATTTAATTATTAAATAATCATATTAATTTTTATTATATCATATATGGTTCACTTAGGACTTTATATTACTAGTTCTTTTGTTAATTCCATGTTAAAGCAGCGTTTTGGGTAAAATCATTTTATTTATTGTAGGTGTTTAGACTTGTTGTTATTGATATTATTATTAATTATATCATGATTTACTTAATTATAGAATTTAAATCATGATTTATATATCATATATATATTCAGTATAAATATATATATAATAGATAGATAAATGAAATGAAATACACCGTTCATGAGGACGGTAGGCCGTACGTACCCATGAATGCTGTTTTCCTTTCCTTATTGACTTGAATGGAAGTAAGTAGATGATATATATATATAAACATAAATATAGTAGCTTAATTAAGTCATATATTTCATTATTATTCATTATATAAGCTTTATAATCATTCTTTAATGGTTAACGTGGAGAATGAATCTCATCGCGCCGTGGAGACGGTAATCCATACGTACGCACGAGCGATGATATCATTCCCACAATTATTGAATGGAATTAGAGTGGATAATATAATATCTAAAAATCAGTATGATGTTATAATAACCATATATAGTTATTCTTTACACCATTATACCCATCCAAGTAAGGTGGTGGTGGAAAAATAGATTACACCACGGCGTGGAGACACTACAACAAAAACCGTGTTTAGCGGCGGTTTTGTGGCGGCGGTTCACAAAACCGCCGCTAAACGTTTTCGCCGAAAGGTTTAGCGGCGGTTTTTAATAAACCGCCGCTAAAATTGAAAATAATTTCACAGTCCCGACCCTTCTTCCCCCACCCCGATTATTCCCCAAACCCTCGCGCCCTCCCTTCTTCCTCTAACCCCCCAGCGACCCGCACACCTCCGGCGACCCTCGACCTCCGGCGACCCGCGACCTACGGCGACCCGCGACCTCCGGCGACCTGCGACCTCCGGCGACCCGCGACCTCCTACTTGATCAAGAAGCACAATTATCCCCCGTAAACCCATTTTCATTCTTCTTTTTTTTCTTCAATTAGTTTGTTTTTTCATTGTTAATGATAATTTTTGGTAGGATAGGGGAATTATAACCCTTACGGCGTGATCTACGGGTTTTCTTTTTTATCACGCCCTAGATTTATGGTAGGATTCCCATGAAATTGACATTTTTAATTTGAAAATCATTAAATATGTGTTTTTATCACCATCTTTTATTTATATAATCTAATTTCAATCTTTGTATATAATTAATTTCATTCGCAAACGTTGGTCTAATCTTGTTTTATGATATTTGACTTTGTTTTGTGAAATATCTCACACATAATGTCGGTCCTATTGTGCTTGGATTTATAATATTACTTTCATCTATTTCTTGTTGTTATACTTTTTTCTAGGTGTTAATTATTATTGTGCACCATTTGGTTAATTCATTGGGTTTGAAAAATCGGTGGTTTAGGTCTCGTTTTATGAAAATGGTATTATCCGATTATAGTTGTACATGCTGGTTTTTTAGTTAAATGTTTCATTTGTTTCTCACCATATTTGGGATTTTTAGAACCATATTTAGCATTTTTAATAAGTTCCTGGAATGTAAATTGGTGTTTTTTAACATTTTGAGATTCAACTGAAACTGTTTGCTAATAATTTCTTCCCTAGTCTTTATAATGGTTCCCAATTGGATTTTATAGGAAAATTATATAGGTATACCTATTATCATATTCCTTTTTAATTATTTATACGACTGAAATTTATAGGATTCCAAATTTCATAAACTAGGGAGGTAGAATGTAATGGTTTAAAGGAATTTTTGAATATCCTTGAGTATCAAATCTCTTATTCAATGGTGATATGTTCATATTTTCATTTAATATAAAATATATATTGAATATTTCAAAAAATTAGATTATAATTATATTTCAGATACAGGAAAATGGATAATGAATTTTAAATCAACATCATAGATTCCATGAATGTTTCTCAAAGTCATGTTACTCCTATTGAAGGAATGATTGATTTAAAGATAATAGATTATCCACTCACATATCTCAGTATACCTCTTATTTATGAATATTTTCGAATTAATAATTTCAATTAAATAACTAATGAAATTTTATTAATAATACCAAAATAAGAAACTTTATAACATTCATATGAGGGAAATATTAGCTTGAATCTCAATGTGTTAACTATAGTTTCCATTAATCTTCATTGATGAACTATGATCCAAATAGAGAACAAAATTTTATTCAAAATATTTTATCTAAATTCTTTTTGAACTTAAATGAAAATAATATTCCTTATTTGAAATGGTCAAGGAAAATTTCATTGCATACTGTTGAAGGAATATTATATATCAAAGGTCTTTATAAAGCCGTATAATCCCATAGAACAAAATTATAATTGAAATATTTATATATCCAAGACTACTAAGATTATTTTTGGATGTAAAATCATATTCAAACAAATGATATATGGCTTGATTGAAATTATTGTTTTGGGTATGATTGGTGGATATCACTCACAAGATTCTTAACTGACAGCCTCTTCCCTTTCACATGAATATGTGGAATATACTCTGTCCTATAAGAAAATGGTGAAGTAGTATGTACCATCTTTGAGATACAATCTAGTAGGTTGTTGACTATCATCTCATGCAACATTATCCCCACCAGATAGTCCACTACCACAATGGTATACAGAACCATTTTTTCAGGTTCCTGAGCCACCCAAAGTATAAGAATGTGGAAATGAAGAGTTAAACTGCACTTCTGAGTGGAGAATATGATATGAAACTATAACCACTGATCAGTTTTCTGATATATTAAGGATGATCACTACTTCCAACATCATAATTCTAGGGCCACTCAATCATGATAGGGTTTTTTTTCAAACCATTTGGGAGACACATTTCTGCCTCTTGAACCTAAGAGCATTGGGATGACATTTTCCATTAACGTTACATGGTTTATTTAGCAGGGCTTCTCGTGTCGTATCCTCCACATCCACTCTACAGTTTTCTCCACATTTCCATGACTAACATAATTCTCTCCACCTTAGGAGGGTCATTATCACTAATTTATTCAAGAAATTCAAACACCATGTCTCATGCTTCCATCACAAGATGAACCCCAAAACTTAAATGTGGCCATTTAGATTTCCCTAGAACAATAAAACAAACATTACCCATTGTGAAAATGGTTTCAGTGAATGTAGTTAACTTGATTTAAAATGCATTATGATCAGTTTCGATCACACATCAAAGGGGTGTTGTTTGAGGCAACATAAATGTGTGATCGATGGTGTTATGATAAGTGTGTATCCCGATATTCTTATTGCTCCTAAATGAGGTGTTGACGCTGTCTCCTATGGACCAGACTTGTTCAGTTGGTCTGAAATGGTAAATGTGGTCAATGAATCATCTTTATTATATTATGCATACTTTATGGCCAATGGTTCATCTTTATTATATTATGTTTCTGTAATCTTACACTATCGTATATTTTGTGTAGGCACATTGTGATATACATGGATAAAAGCTGGATCACATTACCGAGGAACACATCTCAATATGTTAAGGGTTTGAATGGGTTTTTAGATTTTGCAATTTCTAATCGATCCGTTGAAGGGAGAATAAGATGTCCATGTCCTAAATGTAAATTTAGAACATGGTTGAAGAGAGATGAAGTTTATGAACATTTAATACTGAAGCAATTCCCTGAGCAATATTTGTGTTGGATTTGGCATGGAGAATCAAACAATACAGAAAGATTGAGGACTGATGTTAATCCACAGAATGAGGTCCCAAGTTCTTCGACAATGGAAAATGAAATGCAAAACCTCATAAATGATGCATTCGGCACTGCAAGACACCACTATGAGCATCAAAACATATCAGAACAACCAGAAGAGGGTGCTACAAATTGCAACGTGACAAGTGATGTTTCTGAGACTGTAACACAAGCAGATCAAGATTGTAACATATCATTGGATCCTCTTGATTCTGTGGAGCCAAATGTAAGGGAAAACTTCAGTGAGGAAAATGCATTTCATGATTTAGTTGCCGATGGAAATCAAGAGTTGTATAGTGGGTGTTTGAAATATTCAAAGCTTTCATTTCTACTGAAGTTGTACCATATCAAATGTCTATGTGGAATTACAAATAAGGCAATGTCCATGTTATTGGAATTGATTCGTGATGCATTTCCTGAAGCAAAAATCCCAGAATCGTTTTATGATATGAAAAAAGTTGTTAACAAGCTTGGTCTGAATTATACAAAAATACATGCGTGTCCCAATGATTGTATGCTTTACTGGGGAGAGGATTCAAGTAGACAGAATTGTAAGAAATGTTCTTCTTCTAGATGGCAGTCAAAGGGTGATGTTGGAAGTATGACTGAACATAATTTCACGGAGAAGAATAAAAGGAACACACCTGCAAAAGTTTTGCGTTACTTTCCTTTGAAGCCTCGATTGCAAAGATTATTCATGTCATCAAAAACCGCCGAACACATGAAGTGGCATGCTGTAGATAATAACAATGATGGGTTAATGAGACATCCACGGGATTCCCAATCGTGGAAGACATTTGATTCATTACATCCAGATTTCTCAGCTGATCCTAGGAATGTTCGATTGGGATTGGCTGCCGATGGATTCATTGCAATTTACTTCTGTAAACTTCTCTCGCTTGATGGATGTTGGTGATCGTGAACTGCATGATCCATATATCTTAGCATCGCAGGCAAAAATGGTATATTATGTGAATGATGTTGTGGATGAAGGGTGGAGTGTAGTTACTCACGTAATACAAAGAGATTTGTATGATATGGGTGATGAAGTGGAAGATTTGACCTCTGCAATTGAATTTCATCAACAACAGGAAGCAGAATTATTTGTCCATCATGATATTGAAAATATTGGTCTAGCAAGGATGAATGAAGTGGATGAAGCAATGGAGCAGGAAACCGACATGATTGAAGGGGAAAATGATTGTATGTACAATTATTTATTCATTCAGCAACTACTTGTTTCATTTCTGTAGTCATTCATTATCATTGTTATATATATATTGTTTGTTAATACTGGGCATCTATTATCATTTTTAATTTTTTTTCTGCATGAATTTTTTGAAATATATATTCTGAACTTAATTTTATTTGATTAAATGACAGGAATGCCAAGGAAGAAGCGGTACACTATTCCTTCTTCTTCTGCGACAGATGACGATCCGTCTGTCCCCACAGTATCATCTCCCCCTGCACCATCTCTGACACCATCAGTGGATGCCTCATTAGGGGATGAGTCATCGCCTCCCCCTACAGGAGCTTCAGCAGCGGGGCAGCGACACGCCCACTCCAGTTCATCACGGACATTCTGGAGGGTCGCAGTCATAGGTACAAATTTTAATTAAATAAATTTATTGCATTTTGTTTATAGTAATTGTTTGCTCATTGCAGATGAAGACAATGAAACCGTGGAAAGAGACATAAAAAGTTCTGATGTTTGGAACATGCATGGCAAGAAGATAGTGGTGCCATTTGATTCTTATGGGGTCCCGACGGATGACGCCGCAGGTTTACTTGGTCAGATTATAGGTCAGCTGGCAGCGGAGCCCGTTTCCCTGCCTATTTCGTATGATGATTGGAGGCATATGCCTCCAAACTGGAAAAATGAAGTTTATGATTCTCAGATAAAGGTAATTTTATTACTTTATGGTTTAATTGAATGTCATTTTACTAATATATTCAAAATGAATTTCTGTATACAGATGTTCTTCCACTTTACCGTTGCTGATGTGATAGCACGGAAGTGGACATTGAAAAATCTTGGAAAAAAATGGAAAGATTTCAAATGGAGGTTGTGGTGTGATGTCAACGATTCTTCGTTGACCGTGCAGCAGATGTATGAGAAGATACCCAGTGGGGTACCGAAAGAACAGTGGAAGGTTTTTGTCGATAGACATCGTGATGAGAAGCGGATGGTATTGAAATATATATTATTATATTATCCTCATTTTACATTTATAAATGTACATGAAGAGGAGATAGACATTGAATACAATACTATTAAATTGAATTTTATTTATTTCAGGATCTCTCAAGAAAGAATGCTTCAAACCGGGCGAAGCAGGTAATCCCGCACACTGCGGGTTCAAAAAGCTTTTCAAGAAGCCGAATGTCATTGGTAATCTTTTAATTAGTTTAAATATTTATAAGATAATATTATCTATTTAACATATTTGATTGATGATTTATCTTTGTTTAATGCAGTCACAGAGTTTAGGGCATGAAGCATCCCGAACAGAACTGTGGCTGGATGTTCATAAAAAAACAGATGGAAGTTTTGTTAATGAACCTGCCAGAGAAGTTGGGGTATGAAGTCAATTATTTATTATAATAACTTAATATCAGTTTTTACTGTGTTAATATATATTGATATTTGATTTATAGGTAAAAATTAAAGAAAAATGGGATGCCAATCCTGGGCAATCCTACTCAGTCTCCCAGGATGACCCGGTTGGTCAAGTCCTTGGGAAGGAGCATCCTGGTAGAGTGCGCGGGATGGGTTTGGGACCCGTACCATCTGAGGTCTTTCGCATGCCATCAGGGATTTCGGCCTCATCCACTCCTGGTTATAGTCATTTCATACCTGAAGATGCTCAGAGGGAGATGTCTGCTCTACGAAACACAGTTCACCAGCAGGGGAATCAGATATCTGATTTGCAGAAAGAGTTGCTTGAAATACGTCAGCATATGAGCAGATATGCCCCCGGTGGTAGTGCATCGGGTAGTGGTGAGCAGGTAAATCACAAAAAAATCAAAATCATTTAGTTTGCAAACTTTTATTGGTTTTAATTTTTATTATAAATATGCAACAATATTTAATTTTCAATATAATGTTCTTACAGGTGGCAGCAGGTGGTAGAGATGAAGGTGGAGAGGGTGACGATGCAGCATCAGATGATGAGTAGTAGTATTGTTGATGTGTTGAACAAGTATGATAACAGTTGGTTTGTAGTAAAAGCATTTCATTTGCTGAAAATTATTTCTTTTTAGCACTCTAGTGTTGTTCTCTATGTATTAAGATGGTATTCTGAGACTATGTTTGGAGTAATTAATGTTTAATTATCATAAAATCAAGAATTATTACCCATTTTAATTGTAGATGATATATTACACCATTTAAAGGAATCTGATAGGTTTTTTATGATTGATATATGGTCTAAAAATCACCCGAGGTGGTTGAAAGGATTGGAATACTTCTTCACCTACCACTTCCTAAATAAGTCTTGTTTCCCATCTTTATAGAGAACCTTCACGATGAGTTTTTCACACCACTTATTCCAATTAAATACACAAGAGGGTTTGTGGAACTTATTGCAATTTCTTGAAGAGTGGAAGACTTTATCGTAGAGACAAAATCTAAGTCCTGAGTAATTCTATCATCTCAAGTGAGTATAATGGGGAAATAAGAGGCTTCCACTACTACACTCGGGACCTTATACCCAATCCATCTCCAAATACTATACCATAATGTGTGGATCCACCTCATGAGAATAAAAAAAATGCACACCTCATCAATTTGATCGAATAGGGAAAAGGTGAAAAGAGTTTAAGGATATGAAAAACAAGGTATATTCATTTAGAAATGACTGAGTACCTGGCTACTTTATCTTACCATTGGAGAACAACTTGATCAAATTTCAAAAGCCCAGGACACCTAGAAAAGATGGAAACAAAGATCTCCAAAAATATTTACCCTTCCATCAAGTACTAGGGAACATCATTTAGGGGTGTTTAATTTACAAATACATCCTAAAAAAGATGGTGGACTCTGGGAAAGTGAAGCTGGGCAGGCCACCTTATCTGGTATCTTTTGTAGCTTCCATCGATCCACATGTGGATAATGAATGGAAAAAACACATCAGTTAGAGTATAAAAAAGTTCAGTAAATGGATGGTTTGAATGGTGATCAACAAGAAACATGATATTCTTTGAAAGTATTTAAAATAACCAAATGTTCCTTAAACCTGTTCCATTACAACACAACCAACTTCAAAAACAGCACAATCCTCTAAAGGCTAGTCTTCCAAAAAGAGAAATGGGAAAAAGGGTAAAAAGAAAATATAATAATATGAGCCTATGACAAAGACAAATTTATCTTTAACCTTTTTAGACTTCATGCCTATAGTCCCATAAGCATGGGATCCACCCCACCAAATGGTACAGTAAGGGTATGTATTAATATCCACAACTGACTTTGATTACTGAAACTATGACCTCTGAAAAACATGAGGTATATACCTCCTTTTTGAAAAAACATTAGGATGTGTTTTCTTGTAATTACATATAGGTTCTAGGCCTTGACCCTGAGGTAGACACCCATTAGTTGGGTTTTCAAGTAGACCATCAAAGATAAAAATAAGCATCCATAAGGACACAACCAACTTACACCTCCAAAATTGAGGCTAAAGTGGATAAGATCATCAAGGTCAACTTCAGTTTATAATTATAAAATATAAAATGACTATCCAATAATTTTCCTATGAAGAATAATAATTATCAAATCAATGTTTGTATAGAATTTAGATATCTAAACTGGAACTATCAAAAAGAAGAAATCCTGGTTCAAATCATAGAACTCCTGATTGATGCAATGACTCATTATAAATCCATCTCTTTCATGGATGGCTATTCAGGGTACAAAAAAATTTATATGGTCCCATAAGATGAAGAATACACCACCTTCAGATCCTCCCATGGAGTATTACCAAGAAAATTAGGAGACAGGTGAGCCTACTCCTTTGAAATTTATTAAAAATAAACGGGCAAAGGTACAAGAAAATTCAGGAAAGCATTTTACAAATACATGTATAAACATCACCATGTAAATCAGCCTGAACAAAGCTATCACCAAGTTCAAGAGAAACAAAGTACCAACTTGAACCAACCTCCAGAATCACCCCTTTAGAAAGAGCATCTGCGACTTGATTCGCCTCATGATAAACATAAAGCACTTCAACAGAGATGAAGTCTGCTAACAGAAGGAATTCCACCCACACTGAAAGAATCCTCCATGGCACATTTTAGGACTAATCTCAAAGAATTTGAATAGCAGTGGATGAGTCAGATTCAATCCAAATTTCATGCCATCTGAAGAAAAAAACGTACCTGATAGCTTTAATAATTTCCTATAACTCCGCCTCCAGAGAAAAATCATTACCAATGTAGTGAAAAAAGAATCCTTTGATAAATCCCCAATGGGTACAGAAGACACCTCCGCAACCAGTCGGACCGGGTGCTCCATATGTTGCACCATCAACGTTAACCTTCATCCAACGTGAAATAGGAGGGATCCATCTAACATGATTCAGAATTAAAGGATTCCTTGTCCTACCATTAATACCAAGATACCTGAGCAGGGTTAAGTCAGAGACATCATTTCTCATTGCCCTGGTTTGAATACATGAAGTAGTCCACACTACCAAATGAATCTCCAAGACACCACCATGAAAGGAGGGGACACAGTTATTGAAAACGAGTTCATTTCTGGACTTCCAGATATAAGAAAACTGACTGGGCACCGCTGCATATAGCAGCGAATGAATCTGCTCACTGCATTCTGCATTGCACAGTGAGTAGAACAGGTCATCAATTGAATTCAATGAGAGGATGCAATGGAAAGTTGCCTGCAAATAGTTCCAGATTTTAGCAGCAAACTTTCATGTAAGAAAAATGTGCTCATTAGATTCAGCCTCAAATAGACAGAAAAAGAAAATCAAGGCAAAATTAATTCTAATCTTCTACAAAGCAGATTGAAGGGGAAACTATTTTCTGCATACCCTCCATATGAGCAATGTAGCAGCTAGAAAAATGAAGGGATTATGGAAAGTAATAACCCAAGGCAGGGGCTACAAATAATGACCACATAAGCTTCTATACCAGTCTCTAGTAGTAAAATTCCCATTCAAATTTGACATCCAGATGAGCATATCAGATTCATGAAAGGAGTATCTGTCAGTTTCACAAACATCATGACTAGGGAGATTGCAAATAATAGAGTAATTACTTTGATAGTCATCAATAGTCAAATCCCTTAACAGATTAGGGATGTAGATATAATCAAAAATATGCCTTAATATCCAGTGAGTGGTCCAGAAATTAAGAGCAGAATTTTTGGAGACCATCCATTTAGAGGATAACATCAAGTCAGAATAAGATTTCTTGAATGCAGGCCAAATGGATGAGCAAAGATAAGTTGAATGCCCATTATGAAGCTTTTCAGTAAATCTCCTTTTAAGAAAATCTATATAATTATTAGTAAAAACAATTAAGTTCCATGTGAACTTATTTATCAATGTGCCATTGAAGAGAAGAATATCCTTAACACCCATTCCTCCAATTTGAATTGGCTTAATGGGAAGGGGTGATATCAAATGTGCTTTAGGTTTTTCATGATATTGCTTTTCTATGAATGTGTGTTGGTTGTTGTTTATTATGAATTGTTTTTACTTCTATGAAATTATTATTGTTTCTAAAATTTAATTTGATAAATCACCTCACATTAAAATGATAATGTCTTTACTTATGGTAATTGAATTTCCTATCTGTAAACAAGGAATCATTGTCTTTTCCCTTTTCTTGTGAGGTTGATTTAATTTGATAGTTTGCATAATAGATGGAATTATGGTTATGGTTACTTTATGAGTTTGGATTATGGATAAGGTGATGATTTGTGATGCAAAAATTGTGGGTTGGATGTGTTTGAATTTTATAACATTGTGTCTTGTCTTGTTAGTTACTCAGTAGTTATGGAATTCTTGAAATGGTAAATCTTAGTGGGGCAGTGGTGTAGCAGATGCAATGAATTTTTTTTTCCAGTTCAACGTTTAGCGGCGGTTTTAACCGCCGCTAAATGCCATACCTGTGAGCATTTAGCGGCGGTTTTAACCGCCGCTAAATAACCGGGAATCCGTTAGCGGCGGTTTTAACCGCCGCTAAATGATGAACTGGGCAGAATTTAGCGGCGGTTTTAACCGCCGCTAAATATATTATGTTGATATCTAGCGGCGGTTTTCACCGCCGCAGAATAGGCGCATCAAACGACTGAATTTAGCGGCGGTTAAAACCGCCGCTAAATAAGATACCCATATAACCGCCGCTAAATGAAGAAAAACCGCCGCTAAATGACGGACATACGACACATTTCTAAAACCGCCGCGGAATCGAAAAAACCGCCGCTAATAGATTGCCGACGCCAAACTTAGCGGCGGTTTTTGTAAACCGCCGCCACACAATATAGCGGCGGTTTAAACCGCCGCTAAACCGGAAAAAAACCGCCGCTAGGATCGGCATTTGTTGTAGTGAGACGGTATTCCGTACGTACGTACGCGCGGTGATTTCATTTTCTGTAGGATGGATATAAAGTGAAATGGGTTTGTTTCATATTTATAATAAAATATCAGTATATTATTTATACTAATGTTATTACTTTATTTGGAAATAACTAAAGAAGAAGAAGTTTAAGAAGAAAGAAACTTGAAGGAATCGGTAGAAGAGATTATCTCTTCTTCGACGCACATATTTTAAGCTTCCTCTTAAGGCACTAGAGTTGGTATTTTTAGGAGACCAGAACCTCTATAACTTTTATATGGTATTTTATAATGGAAATGGTCCGGGTTTGGCTGAGCTTGAGGGCTCAAAATTGTGTGAAGAGAAGAGGAAGGAGGTTCCCTTTTATAAGGGTGGAGAGGGGAACTTTAGAAAAAACTTAAAATATTATTTTATAATAAAGTCATATTCGGTTTATAATGACTCCAAAGTGACTTATTTCGAATATAAAGTGGGTATGGGTCGAAAGACTTTCAACTGATAAGTTTTAGACAAGTTTAGGTTACTATTTTGACCTTATCATTTAGATTTATCTCTAAGTTAAATAATTTAACTTTTATCGTGTCTTCTTGTTTTTTACACTATATGGTTAATAAATTTACTATATCCAGAAAAACGAACCCCAATTGGTTCATTATTAATATATACAACCTTATCTAATTCATTTGGCTGAACCTTAGATTTTTAGGAATATAATAACAAATAATAATATAATTTTTGTTTTGAAAACTATATTATATCTATTTTGACACTATTTGGTATTTGATTTTTGTAAAAATCATAACAGCATAATTAGTTCAAAAAAATACATTAAATCAATAATAACAAGTCACATTAATCTATAAAATTAGTTTAATTCATAAAAAGTCTCAAATTAAATTTATTTGGGTATTTATAACATTAATTATGTTAATATTTCATTAATAAGGTAATTACTGCATCATCATTATGTCATAAATAAAATAAATTATTTAATGTATAAAAATTATAAATAAAATAAAATTATTTAATAAATCATTTTATCTTCATAATGAATATTTATAGTCGAATTTATCTTATGTATAACCCTATATTAAATTTTTTTAGTTATTAAAGTTTGATTATAACTCTTTTAACTCTTCCTTAAATAAAATAATAATAAATGTCCTAATATAATCCAAGTGGACCTAAAGGGTAATATTTTATTCCTAAGGTTGTTTTTGGTCTAATTAAACTTATCCAATATAATTAGGACATGTGTTATGGTAATAATAATATCATTTTTACCCTTAATTACCCTATTTAATTTTAACCGTGGTGAATAAAAGTAAAAAAGTTACTATTCACAAAATATTTTTTATCTTATTGACCACATTTTAATCCTTGATATTTACTGTGTCTCTCGGATTTTTCAAATTCAACTCATTGAAGTGGTAAAATTATGTTTTATGTACAATTGCAACTTCTCATAGGAGGTGGGTAAAAGACGGTAAAAAGTTCAATAAAATTTTTATGTATCTATATTATTATAAAATTACTCCAAAGGATTACATTTAACTTATATAGGTATTATGTATCTATTTTGACCTAAAATAAATTTAAAAAAAATGATTATTTAAATATAAAGTCGGTTTTTAAATAGTAACCTAGTGTTTTCACTATTCAAATAAAATTGAATGTTTTCAGAAAAATACCAAAAATTCACCCTAGGGTAATTTCGATATTATGAATCCAAAAATGAAGTCCATTATGAAAGATAAAATTTATAAAATTTCAAAAAGAGGTATTACTATTCATAATGGCTAGTTTATATAATATTTTAATAACATATAGTTGTTTAGTGAAACTCGGTATTGCGTACAACACACGCTATCGAGGAAGGTTGCTCCGGCGTGCAACACAAGCCTAGAGTAGTGTTTTCCTATACTGTAAGCTAATACGTTGTTTCATATAGTGAAAGCTAATCTTGGTGTAGTGTACAACACAAGACATTAAAGTAATTTAAAATAATATTTCTCATAAAATCTCGGGGTGTTACATTCTACCCCCTTAAATTGAATTTCTCCCACAAAATTCATCGGGGGTTATAAATGGTTTACTACTTGAATTTTTCTTTCATAGAAACTGATATCCTAAAAAGGAATACAAAAATTTCAATTTAAAAATGGAATTTAGTATCATAATGGTCACCAAAGTAACTGAGCACTGGGTTTTCACATAGGACAACATAGGTAAAAATCTGGATATGGAAGAGAAATATAACCATCAAGTTCTGATGGAGAGTGGTAGAGAACATGCATATGAAGAATCCATCAATCACAACCCCATAAATTTGAGATGATTTAAGGTACCATCTAATTAATCATATATGAGGGAAATAGGAAAACATTTTTGGTTTTCAACATCATTTCCCTAAAGTTGAAAAAAATTGTTGAATTAAAAGAAATACTTAT
The DNA here is from genome assembly GCA_963277665.1 of Viscum album. Classification (NCBI taxonomy): domain Eukaryota; kingdom Viridiplantae; phylum Streptophyta; class Magnoliopsida; order Santalales; family Viscaceae; genus Viscum; species Viscum album. Next base: position 1,790,757,989 of record OY728122.1, read on the forward strand.
TTTATTTTGGTATAATCTCACCGTTGTTCGTGCCTTGAACAATTTACATTTCATCTCTTAAAGAAAATGAAGTTGAATTTGTAATTAGTGATGTGTAATAAGATCATGCCTTAGAATGATAGGTCATTCCATCTGTTTCTATCCCAAAAAGTTTAGCACAATTTGTTAAATATACATAAGTCCATCTATGTTGAGATTAATCATATATGGTTGCTAAAATGGACTTATACTTGATCTATCATAGTTATTAATAAAATAATACTAGTTTCTACTAACTAGGGACATCCTGTAGGCCAATGGTAGGCGATAAAGGCCTGTCAAACTTTGGTTGTGGGTTCGATTCCCTCATCCTTGTCCGACGTGACGGGTTGTCCCCAATCCTGCAGGTTGTCTTTTATTCTAAAACTTCACAATTATAAAATTACAGAAATAAAATAAAAAAAAGTTTTACCATTAAATAATACTATCTAATGTCTGAAATAATCCATTCCAGTATTTAGACTTATCCAAAATACATCTGTCTTATCTCATAGTATAAATAAAACAATTACTAGAAACGTCATCAACCAAGCATGTGAATACCATCATTTATCCCCCATATATCATAAGATATATCTTTGTGATCGCATTCCAAACATGTGAATACCTTAATCTTGTATTCTCTTGCAACATGAATTACCATAGAACCATAGTGAAAACATGAATGCTATCAAAAGGTAACTCTTTCCACATACCAAAATCCCAAAATTTCTATATACTCAAACCATGATATCACTTTGTCCTTATATCAGTCATGAGCTCATGAATACTATCAAACATATTATTTTCTCCTTATCCATTCATTATGCGCATATCATCTATTTTCCAAAAAATATTTCAATCACTTTTCACGGTTACCAAAACTATAAAATTATTAAAAACCACAATAGACCAATATATAAATATTCAAATATTCCACGATACTACAACATTATTTTGTAATCCCATTACATAAACGCTTTATCATTCCACCACATTGTTGTCATATTCAACATCACTAATAGTGATTGCATGTGACTTCTCGTTTTTCCATTGCCTTAATAGGTAGTTGAGGTCGATCATCATTAACCCTTGAATTAGGGAATTGATTAGCATAATGTCCCATTTCCTTGCACTTGATGCATTTAAGTGTTGGTGGTTCATTCTCTGTATTCTTTTCGATATTCACATCAATAGCTACCTTTCTCCGATTACTTCGACACTAAGATACTCGATGACCTTATTTTCCAAACATAAAATAATTTCTAGTCCCTTTAAGAAAATCTCCACCATGCTTTTTTCCACACTTTGAGCATAAAGAAACATCCATCTTCATTTCACCATTTTTTTTAGATTTTTCTTTGAACTCCATCATTCATTTCTTGTCAAAACCATGAGATGTATATGTTACACAAACTTCCATTTCTACCATGATAGCACAACACACAATTTCTTCATAGCTAATGAAGTCTTTTCTAGCTAATGCCCTTTGAAGACTTGATTTTAAGCCACTGAAGAATCGATCAACTTTACTTTTAGGTTGAATGATAAATCCAGATGCATTCCTTGAAATCCATGTAAAATTTTCCTTGTATATACCAATAGATTCATCATAATTTTTCTTAAGTGCAAGGAACTCCTTTTCCATTTTTGTTCGAAGAATATGAGGGAAGTAATTATTGAAAAACATGTTCTTGAACTCTTCCCATTCCATGGATGAAATTTCATCTTAGGGACTTGTATTCTTAATTAGATTCAACCATTGGTATGCTTCACCTTCTAAATGGTAAATATCTAAAATGACTTTTTCATGTTCTGAACAGTGAAGTATGGAAAATATCTTTTCAATGGTACTGATCTGTTGTTCAGCAACAAGTGGATTAGAAGACCCATTGAAAGAAGATGGATGTTTCCTCATGAAGGACTCCATAGAATATTGTTCCCTTCTCTGCTCATTTTGAAGTCCAGAATGAATCATAGATTGTGTAATTATAGCAATAAGATTTTTCACTACATCTCCCATAACATTGTATTGTTCAAAAGGACAATCATTGAATTGTCCATTACATTGATCAACACGGTTTTTTTGGGTTCCAACCATCATTTAAAACCCAAAAAAATTAGTGTGAGAGGAAAAAATCATAATCAAGGGGGATTGCCTCAAATATCTAACATCTTAGGTTTAATTATAATATCACTATAGTAATTCTAGGACTATAACCTATATAAATACTTAACCATAGGGACATCCCTATACATACCTTAGAAATATCTCTAGGGATCTCACTATTGTTTTCGCATCCTAGTTTCCAAAGGTTAACTAAACATTTCCTCTGATACCAACTATAGTGACCCAAAGCATGAAATACATGGACATTAAATTACTTTTTTGGAATACCTAATACATAACAAAAACAGACACCAAAGGACCGTAATAGTTTAGTGTCTTTGGAAACTCGTAATATAATCTTCTAATCTGGGTGAACATAATATTCAAAGATCAAAATCTTGAGCGATGACATAAAACCTGGAAGTACGTAAGGCATAGATCATAATGGAACATAAATCATGATAAAATAACATGGGAATATAATTGTGTAAAACCATTAAGAACATGATATTATTTCCATAGTAGCCAAGGCATTGCTGCCAATACCATCTTAGTGGACAAAGTCCCTTTCGGAACCGAGTTCACTCCTCGTTCCAGTCCTGTATCACTGAACCAGATTAACTTGCCATTCCATCCATGTATATCTAATGAGATATAAATCTTTACCCAATGCATTGGATGGATATATAAGTCTCACCCATCTCATAATGAAATCATTATTACTTGTGCTACAACATAAACATAAATCATTCATCATAACCCAAAGAATAAAAATGGATTTCATAAACATCATCCCATCATAACATAATCCATATAAAACAAATGGATATAATTTCATCATATGAAAAGTTAAGCCATGTAAATCATATACATATTATACTTGAAACATACACATATGAAATAATGTCATCTTAGATGGAAAATAGTTTTGATAAAACACTTGAAAATAATTCTTGAGGAAAATATCCTTTCTTCTTATAAATCATTTTTATTTTCACAAAATTCCACAAAATTTTAAAAGAAAAGGATTTTATTGAAAATAAACATGAAATATTGTTGAATAAATTTCATGAAAATAAGGTGTTATGAAACTGTAAAAATCCGTTCATGTCATATAAGTTAAAAAAACATTCTCCTCGTACTTTTAATGGAAAAGTAAAAAAGTACCATATATGGTAAACAAAAGATAGATTCCTTCCATAACACAAATTAAAAGTCAAAGAGGGGTAAACAAGACTTTAAAAATACATGGATGAATATTAAACACTTTATTAAAAACATTTTTATGGATATGGATGAAAAATATAACCCCAGTAAATACTTATGAATATACATTCTTGCATGAAAAAGAGATTGGGAAAGTTATCCCATACCTTAGGTCTGATATGCTTCATACATATCCAAACATCCTGTATAATGATTTAAATAATGTCATTGACTTATTACAGAATAATATTCATTGTTATGATAACATATATGGTTCACTTATGACTTTATATTACCCGTTATTTTGTAAATTCCATGTTAAAGCAGCGTTTTGGGTAAAATCGTTTTATTTATCGTAGGTGTTTGGAATTGATGTCATTGATATTATTATTAATTATATAATGATTTTCTTACATACATAATTTAAATCATGATTTATATAATATATATATATATATTCAGTATATATATATATATATAATAGATAGATAAATGAAATGAAATACACCGTTCATGCGGACGGTAGGCCGTACGTACACTTGAACGCTGTTTTCCTTTCCTTGTTAGCTTGAATGGAAGTAAGTAGATGAGATATATATATATACATAAATAAAGTAGCTTAATTATGTCATATATTTCCTTATTATTCATTATATATAATTTATAATCATTCTTGAATGGTTAACATGGAGAATGAATCTCATCGTATTGTGGAGACGGTAATCCGTACGTATGAACAAGCACTGATATCATTCCCATAATTATTGAATGGAATTGGAGTGGATAATATAATATCTCAGAATTATTATGATGTTATAATAACCATATATATTAATTATTTACACCATTATACCCATCCATGTAATGTGGTGGTGGAAAAATAGATTACACCACGGCGTGGAGACGGTATTCCGTACGTACGCACGCACAATGATTTCATTTTCCATAGGATGGATAGAAGGTGAAATGGGTTTGTTTCATATTTATAATAACATATCAGTATATAATTGATACTTATGTTATTACTTTATAATTAAACAACTAAAGAATAAGAAGTTGAAGAAGAAAGAAACTTGAAAGAATCGGTAGAAGATAATACCTCTTCTTCGACGCACCTCTTTTAAGCTTCCTCTTAAGGCACTAGAGTTGGTCTTTTGAGGAAACCAGAACCTCTATAATGTTTCTAGGGAAGTTTATAAGGGAAAAGGTCAGGGTTTTTCTAAGAATTAAGGCTCAAAATTGTGTGAAGAGAAGAGGGAGGAGGTGCCCTTTTATAAGGGAGGAGAGGGGCACTTTAAGAAAAACTTAAACTATTATTTTATAATAAAGTAATATTCGGTTTATAATGGCTCCAAAGTGACTTATTTAGAAGCTAAAGTGGGGATGGGTCGAAATACTCTCAACCAAAAGGTTTTATACAAGTTTAGGTTACTATTTCAACCTTATCATTTAGATTTAACTCTAAGTTAAATAATTTAAATTTTACCATGTCTTCTAGTTTTTTTACACAATATGGTTAATAAATTTACTATAACAAGCCAAAAAAAACCCATGTGGTTCATTATTAATATATATAACCTTATATATGTCATTTGGCTGAACCTTATATTTTTAGGAAGATAATAACAATTAATAATATAATATTTTCTTCAAAAACTATTTTCTGTCAATTTTGACACTATTTAGTAATTGATTTTTTTGAAAATCTTAACAGCATGATTAGTTTGAAAAAAGTTACTTAAATCAATAATAACATGTCATATTAACCTATAAAATTAGTTTAATTCATAAAAGTCTCAAATTATATTTATTTGGGTATTTATAACATCAATGATGTTAATATTTCATTAATAAGGTAATTACTGGATCATCATCGTTTCATAAATAAATTAAATTATTTAATTTCTAAAAATTATAAATAAACTACCATTATGTAGGAAATATTTTTATCTTTATAATTAATATTTATAGTCGAATTTATCTTATGTATAACCCTATATTAAAAATGTTTTATTTATTAAACTTTGATTTTAACTCTTTTAACTCTTCTTTAAATAAAATAATAATAAGTGTCCTAATCTAATCCAAGTGGACCTAAAGGGTAATATTTTATTACTAAGGTTGTTTTTTGTCGAATTACACTTATCCAATATAATTAATACATGTGTTAGGGTTATAATAATATCATTTTTACCCTTAATTCCCCTATTTACTTTTATCTGTGGTAAATAAAAGTAAAAAGTTACTATTCACCAAAAATTATTTTTATCTTATTGAACAACATTTTACTCCTTGATATTAACCGTGTTTCTCGGATTTTCGAAATTCAACTCACAGAAGTGGTAAAATTATGTTTTATGTACAATTTCAAATGCTCTTAGGAGGTGGGTAAAAGACGGTAAAAAGTTCAATAAAATTTTTTTGTATCTATATTATTATAAAATTACACCATTGGATTACATTGAACTTATATAGGTATTATGTATCTATTTTGACCTAAAATACATTTAACTAAAATAAATTATTATTTAAATAAAAAGTCGGTTTTTAAATTGTAACCAAGTGTTTTCACTATTCATCGAAAATTGAATGTTTTCAGAAAAATACCAAAAATTCACCCTAGGAAAATTTTGATATTCCCAATCCAAAAATTAAGACCATTTCGAAAGATAAAATTTATAAAATTTAAAAAAGTGGGTATTACTATTCATAACGGCTTATTTATATAATATTTTAATAACATATCATTGTTTAGTGAAACTCGGTATTGCGTAAAACACAAGCTATTGAGGAAGGTTGCTCTGGCATGCAACACAAGCCTAGAGTAGTGTTTGTGTATACTATAAGCTAATACGGTGTTGTGTATAACAAAATCTAATCTTGGTGTAGCGTACAACACAAGACATCAAAGTAATTAAAAATAATATTTCTGATAAAATATCAGGGTTTTACATTCTACCCCCCTTAAAATGAATTTCTCCCTCGAAATTCGTCAGGGTTATAAGTGGTTTACTACTAGAAAGTTTCTTTCATAAAAACCCACATCGTAAAAATGAATACTAAAACTTCTTTTTAAAAAGGGAAGTTAGAATCATAATGGTCACTCAAAGTAACTTAGCACTGGGATTCCACATAGGAAAACATAGGTTAAAATATGAATATGGAAGGGAAATCTAACCATCAAGTTCTGATGGAGAGTGGTAGAGAACATGGATATGAAAAATCCATCAATCACAAATCCATAAATTTATTATGATTTATGGTACCATCTAATTCAGCAGATATGAGGGCAATAGGACAATATTTTTTGTTTTCAAGATCACTTCCCTAAAGTTGAAAAAAAATGTTGAATTAAAAGAAATACTTACTTGATTTTTGTACAATATCACCGTTGTTCATGCCTTGACCAATTTACACTTCATCTCTTAAATAAATGAAGTGAATTTGTCATTCGTGAAGTGATAGAAGATCAGGCGATAGAATGTTAGGTCATTCCACCTGTTTCTATCGCAAAAAGTTTATCACAATTTATTAAATATACATAAGTCCATCTATGTTGATATTAATCATATATGGTTGCTGAAATGGACTTATACATCATCTATCATAGAGATTAATAAAATAAAACTAGTTTCTACTAACCAGGGACTTCTTGTAGGCCAGTGGTAGGCGATAAAGGCCTGTCGCACTTTGGTTTTGGGTTCAATTCCCGCATCCTTGTCCGACGCAATGGGTTGTCTCCCGTCCTGCAGGTTGTCTTTTTTTCTAAAAATTAACTATTATAACATTAAAGAAATAAAATCAAAAAAGGTTCTAGACTTAAAAAATACTATCTGTTTTCTGACATAATCCATTCCAGTAGTAAGACTATCCAAAATACATATGTCCTATTTCATAGTATAAAGAAAACGATTACTAGAAATGTCATCAACCAAGCATGTGAATACCATCATTTATCCCCCATATATCATAAGATATATCTTGTTGATCACATTCCAAACATGTGAAAACCTTAATCTTGCATTCTATTGCAACATTAATTACCATAGAACCATAGTGAAAACATGAATGCTGTCAAAAGGTAACTCTTTCCACATACCAAAATCCCAAATTTTTTATATACTCAAACCATGATATAAATTTGTCCTTATATCAGTCATGAGCTCCTGAATACTATCAAACATATTATTTTCTCCTTATCCATTCATTATGCGTATATCACCTATTTTCCAAAAATATTTCAATCACTTTTCATGGTTACCAGTACCATAAAATTATTAAAAACCACAATAGACCAATACATAAATATTAAAATATTCCACGATATTACAACATTATTTTGGAATCCCATTATATAAATACTTTATAATTCCACCACATTGTTGTCATATTCAACATCTCCAATAGTGATCACATATGACTTCCCTTAGTCCTTTGCCTTAAGAGTTTTTTGAGGTCGATCATCATTTACCCTTGGATTAGGGCATTGATTAGCATAATGCCCCATTTCCTTGCTCTTGTAGCATTGAAGTGTTGGTGGTGCGTTCTCTGTAGTCTTTTCTCTATTCACATAAATATCTACAGTTTTCCCATTACATCGACACTCAGCTTCTCGATGACCTTATTTTCCACACTTAAAACAATTTATAGTCCCTTTAAGACAATATCCACCATGCTTCTTTCCACAGTTTGAGCATAAAGAAACATTCATCTTCCTTTCACCATTATTTTGAGATTTTTCCTTGAACTCCATCTTTCGTTTCTTGTCAAAACCATGAGATGTATATGTTACACCAACTTCCATTTCTACCATGATAACACAACGCACAATTTCTTCATAGCTACTGAAGTCTTTTATAGCTAATGCCCTTCGAAGACTTGATTTTAAGCCACTGAAGAATCAATCAACATTACTTTCAGGTTGAATGATAAATCCAGATGCATACCTTTAAAGCCTTGTAAAATTCACCTCGTATATACCAATAGATTCATCATCCTTTTGCTTAAGCTCAAGGAACTCATTTTCCATCTTTGTTTGAAGAATAATAGGGAAGTACTTATTGAAAAACCATTTCTTAAACTCATCCCATTCCATGGATGAAATTTCATCTTGGGGCCTAGTATTCTTAATTAGAGTCCACCACTGGTTTGATTCACCTTCTAAATGGTAAATAGCTGAAATGAATTTTTCATGTTCTGAACAACGAAGTATGGAAAATATATTTTCAATGGTACTGATCCATTGTTCAGAAATAAGTGGATTAGAAGACCCATTTGAAGAAGGTGGACGTTGCCTCATAAAGGACTCAATAGAATATTGTTCCCTTCTCTGCTCATTTCGAAGTCCAGAATGATCACAACTGGGAATCCATGTTTTCCCAATGGTTCTAAACCATTGGGAAAGGACCTCAAACCATTGGGAATACTTATCCCAACAGTTTTAGAAACTGTTGGGCTATGAGGCGTTGGGAAAGCCTTATACCAACGGTTCACCCTGAACCATTGGGAAAGGCTGTTTAGATTTCTTTTATACCAACGGTTCAGTTGAACCGTTGGAAAAATCAGTGCACAGGGGTATTCCAAGGGTTTTGAAACTATTGGCATAAACATATAGGGTATATACCCCAACGGTTTTGAACCATTGGGAAATACAGCAGCAGGGTATAACCCATTGGTTTTGAACCGTTGGGAAATGCAGTAGTAGGGGGTATAACCCAACAGTTTTGAACCATTGGTAAATGCAACAGCAGGAGTATAACCCAACGGTTTTGAACCATTGGGAAATGAAGCATCCACACACAGGTATAAGCTAACGGTTTTGAAACCATTGGGTTAGACCCCCATTAATTTATATTGAAACAGCCTGCAATCAACTGCAGGCTGCCTGCAATCAACTACAGGCTGCAATGAAAACTTTGTAAAAAACGTGCCATCTCACAAAAATACACTGAAATCACAAAAAAAACACTCGTTCTGTGTGTTTAGGAACACTGCAACCTTCAAACACAAAAAACACACCACTGCACACATAGAAAACTCACAAAAACTCACTTCAATCACCTACAATCACACACAAAAATAGGCAAGAAACACATAGAAATAATCATCTCATTTTTAAGGCGTAATCACATCCCTTCCCCTTGTATGGTTCACATATTGATGTGTTAGAGAGACCAAGAACCATCAAAATGTTGTCTTTTGATCAAATAGGGAGGGGTATATTAGAAATTCAAGTTTATAACTCATGTATGAAGAATCCCCTACCTCAATCCTGATCTATCAGATAAGGGTTATTGGTTTTGATTACTCTAGGATAAATTTGATTTTTTTTCGATGAATTTAATCATTCAATACACTAACCTTGAAGGATATTTACATTATGACAATTATAACCCTTTTGTTCCTAAAGTATAATGATGGGGAAATCATATACTATGGGGAAATGACTTCTATAATGTCAATAGATTTAGTTATATTGTTTCATTTATCAAGGTATTGGTTTGTGTTTAAGAGAGGGATATTGGTTATGCTTCTGTGACACATAGATTCTATGGGGATAGATATTTACTTGATTCAAGAGAGATATCACATGCCTAATTTTCAAGGGGATATGCTATGATGAAATCCAAAATGGTGTTTGTCAGTGGTTATGAATCATTTACATCATTTTTGGGCTCACTTTGGAAATTTTCTATCATATTCTAAGAGGATAATATTACAAGGTAATATTCTATCCCCAATCTATAATGAAAACATTCAGATAATCCTCCATGACAATCTAGTAGATTACTAAATGAATTTTAGTATATACCTTCCATAGATGATTTTTGTATCCATTGAAATTTGAATGATGATACATAGGGAGAATCATAAAAATTAACCATTTATCATATGGGATCATGGTCTTCATGGTGGTACAATAGCTGGTGAGCTATGATATGGACCAAATTCCCTTGTCATTTCATACAAATGTTGTGTGAAAAATTCTAACAAGTACAGTGAAATATCATAAGGAATGGCAACACCTTGAGTGATTAGGTGTTGGAAGGACCCTTACCTGACTAATAATGATGCTATCATATTATGAAATGATATCTAACACTATGATGATTGATAAGGTAGGTGGAATAGGTCCCAAGTGACTAGAACCTTGTACCTATCTGGTGAGTTATGATATGGAACAAATTCCCTTGTTGTTATTTCGTACACATGTTGGGTGAGAAATTATAACAAGTATAGTGATATATAATAAGGAATGACAACAGCTTGAGTGATAAGGTTCTTGAATGACCCCTACTTGAGTGATAATGAAGTTATCATAATATAACCTGATATCTAACCCTACCATGATTGATAAGGTAGTGGTCAATATAATGGCCTTACCTTGAGTGATAAGGTTCTAGATGAACCCAACCATGAGTGATAATGGAGAATTTGGAATGTGATATTAGACCTACCATGATTAATATGGTATTATTTTAGAAAATGTATTTACATTGTTCATAATGTATTAACATGGATGTTTGTTGAGTGAGAAGGTTGGTATGTGATATATAGTTGTATGAGACACTACCTTTAGTAGTATTGAAGATGTTGGGAGTTGAGTGATGAGCTATATTGAGTGAGAAGTATTAGTCTAGGGCTTTGATAAGGGTAAAAGTAGTGGATACATATAAATACGTTGGGCTAGAAAAGACATGTGTGAAGATAATTTACTATTTTGAAAGTGGTAAATTACTACTTGTGTAGAGGTAATAAAGAGGTAATAAAGAGGTACATGAGGGAAAATATTGGTCCTTTCCATTTTTTATGTACCATTAATGAGACATGTGAAACTTTTTTAAGGACATGAATTGATTAGTTTAATGAATGTATATATATGATTTTGTATTACAAATGGTGTCAAAATTATTAAGGCATCTTCCATACATATCTTGACTTTCCTTTCATGTTTAAAAAATAATCCAATGGTGTTCATGGATCTCATTAATGAGATCTTCCATACATATCTCAACTCATTCATTATGGTGCTTATTGATGATATCCTTATATACTAACTGACCATTGATATACACATTGGACCCCTATATATTTTTTTGTACGCTTTGACCACATTATATGTTTTATAAGATCTCAAAGTTTCACTTATTCTTCCATGAAGTATGTTTTCTTAGGAACATAATCTATAATGTGGGAATTTATGTAGACCCAAAGAATGTTTAGGTTGTGGTGTCATGAGAAGGCATACGAAACATGTTTGAGATTGTGGGTTTCCTTTGTTTATTCGGGTTTTACATGAGGTTAATTTAAATCTTTTCCCCTTTAGAAGTGCCTATGACTATGATTAATAAGAATGTAGTTATGCTTGAGTGGTCAGAAAAGTTTAAAGAGGCCTTCCTAAAAAGCCAATGATGTTTTGTTCCTACTAAATTACTATATATTATGATTCAGAAATGAGGTTTCCAAATTGATCCCCGAGCATGAATTAGACTTATGGACATTTCTTGCATTGGACACAGAGTTGTAGTATCTATGTAAAAGGTTCTATATTGTCCTCATCATATCACATATGAGAATGTGTCAACATTGGAATGATATTTAATCAAAAATCATAGTCAATGTAATATTTTCAAATATTGATAACATTTATCATTAAATACAAATACAAGGGTCTGATGTTTCTCAACATAATGACGTATTAATCATGATCTATGATGGATATAACATTATTAAATTCCATACTAATTGTACCTGGTTGGATTATGAATAGGGATTTTCCTTCCCCTACTAGACTCACTGAATGGGTCTTCCACGGTTTCTACAACATTGATAGTCTAAGTAGGGAAATGGCTAGAATTATAGGTTCTTCCACGGATGTGCCTTATCCGATATACTCGGGTCCTATGAAATCATTCTGCAGTTCCGTAATTGGGTTCAAGGAACTCAAGTTCATCTCCATACGCATCCACCTTCCCAACCCCCCCCCCCCCCCACTACCCCACCTGCATATCCCCCCGGCCCAGCCCCCTCCCCCATGCCTAGCCTACCCACTGCACATCCCACACCTCCCTCACCTGCACAACCACCACCCCCACCTGCACAACCCCCTGCCCGGCCCCCCTCCCCCATCTGCCCAGCCCCCCCTCCACCTACGCAGCCACCCCCCACACCTGCACAACCCCCCCTCAAACCCATCCCATCCCACCCCCTCCCAACCAAACCCCCTACACATCCCACCTCCTCCCCACCTCACCCCCGCCAAGCACCCTCGCCTCCCCCACAAATTCCCATAGGGTAGTTGATTTTAAGTTTTAATTGTATTTTTTTGGTTTTGGTGACCCATTTAGGATTCCATCTATGGATACTTTGGAGAAATTAGGTGTTTTGGGATATTTTAGGGGGGTTTAGTTTGGGATAACTCATGTACATGATGTGTAGTTTTGAGAACACACATAATTTGTTCTTCGTACTTGGGAAATATGGGTTTTGGGAACTAAAAGATTAATACAAGGGTGTGGGTTACACGCCATGTAGTGGTGACTCAGGGTATTCTAGTGGCAGATAACCATGTAGGGTATAAATTTATATCTAGTTCGAGGTACACGGATATGAATTGTGTGTGGGTAGACCTTGTGTGTGGGTGATATATGGATAGGTACTTACATGGGAACCATATGTGGGGTAAAGATTGTGTATGGGGTGATACATTCTATGTAGTAGGGAATTTTTCATGCTAAGTGGGGCCTTGTATGGGAATGTACCTAGGTGGGGGTAAACATCATATACCGGAACACATGATGTGTACTTTGGAAAAGTACACACTGAGTAGTCTATGTAACATGGAAGGAGGGGACATTTTCGGTTACATATCATGTACCTAAAGTACAGGTTGGGTACTTTTTTCACCTTTTTGTGTTCACCCTATTTTAACCCTGGAGTCAAAATTCGACTTATGAGTATTCAAGTTTGATCAGTTTTTCATATAAATTTCCATGGTGGAATACTTTCTATGTTTGAATGTGGTCTTTATGGTCTTTTGGACCAAAAGAATTCTTTATCAGGATTTCATCAAGGATTGGATTCAGAATCCTACAGCAGGTTGGGTTGTGAGATGAGCATCATGTGTGAGGGTTATGAGATCATTAGTTGGAATGGATTGTGAAATCTAAGATATTTTTGTTCAATGTTCCTTCATATAGATCCTGAAAATTATAATCAAGTAGTATATATGAAGAGATCTTGTTTTATCCTGACATGTTGGTACCTATTTCTCACGGTTAGAAAAGTTGAGGATTACCGCCTTTTTTTAGGATTCTAACTATTAGAACCATTGGGATATGATGATTATGTGCGATAGAATTTATGGTCGGATTTCCTTAAGATATTTATATACATCAAAGGGACTCTTGAGGATTCCATAGTGGGCTTGTTACTGATTGAGTGAACAGTGTTTTCTATAGCGGTTAATTAATAATGCCCATGTGGAGTGGTCAATCTTGTACTATAGAGCCCTTTTAAGGTAAAACCATTATGACTGTAATGAGGACCATTGATAATTCATTGGTTATTAATTTATTTTATATACCCCATTGGGTGAGTTGTTGATAGATGATAAGTTGGCGACATTGTTGATCAATGATCAGGTTTTTCTAGTCATTGATGTATTGGTGCTTCCATCAACATGGATGTTCTTTCACCCCCATATCTTATCTTTTCTCACTCCCAGCACACCCCCCCCCCTCCCCCACCTGCACAACCACCTCCAAACCCCTGTCCATCCCCCTCCTCCTCACCTCACCCCTTCCCATCCCCCCCCTCCAACACATCCCCCCTCCTCCCCACCTCATTTTGACCTCTTCAATATCAATCAAAATGATTCTATATAGGTAAATTACAACAAAACTGAAACCTAAAATGATATATTGCTTGTTTTCATAAGGGGATCATAATAGATAGTACATTTCAGCGAAATGGAACCAAAAAATCGAAAATAAATGAAGGCATACAGACTGATTTAAAGTGAATGAACAAAAATTACTTGAATAAAAGATAAGATGATAGGTTGGAAAGTAGAGGTAGAACCCTCAAGAGCAGGTAGGGAAGTAGGGTTCCAAACACAACCTAAAATAGTAAGGGGATCATAACACATACCCATTTAATTAGTAAGAATAGAGCATTGGAAAACCAAACCTAGCACGCTGGGAAGTAGGGTTCGCGTCGAGATTCGGTTGGGAAGTAGGATTCGTGTCGAGCGATTGGGAAAAATCTTCCAAATGGGTGCGTCGAGCTATGGTTTAGGGTAAAACGAGAAGGGTTATGGGATCACATAGATATTTGGAAAAAAAGTGTGAGCGCTGATGAGCGGGGAGCGGGGAGCGGTGAGGGGTGGTTGGGATGGGAGCATCGGCGAGGGGTGGTAAGTATGAGAGCGGCGGTGAGGATGGGAAGAGTATGGTATTGGCACCGTGTGTTTGGATAAGTGCGGATAAGGGATAGGAGAAGTATCCCGAAAGGACTGTGAACCACCACAGGGTGTCATCCTGGAGTAGGGCCAAATCATAGCGTGACCGCGGTGTGACCGCGGTGTGACCGCGGCATGACCGTAGCGTGACTGCGGCGTGACCGCGGTGTGACCGTGACGTGTTGGCCCGGTCCAGCGACATCTGTGGGACAAAATCTTCCGGCCAGTTGTGAAGAGAGCAGGAGGAAACATGGCAACATTCTGATCGTCACCTCCCTCCCCATTAACTATGGATGGGTAATGTGTCTAAAACTCTATCTAGGTATTATAAATTGAATTCCGACAGGACTCCGGCATGACCGCGTCGTGACCGCGGCGTGATCACGGCTTGACCGCGGCTTGACCACGGCATGACTGCGGCATGACCGCGTCGTGTTGGCCAAATCTAGTGACATCTGTGGAGCAGCATCTTCTGGCCAGGAGCGAAGAGGGAGGGAGGAAGCGAGGCAATATTCTGGTCGTTGTCTCCCTCCCCACTAACTATGGATGGGTAATGTATCTAAAACTCTATCTAGGTATCATACATCGAATTCTGAAAGGACTGTGAACCATCGCAGGGTGTCGTCCTGGAGGAGGGATAAATCACAGAATTACCGCAGCCTGACCGCGGCGTGACTGCGTCGTGGCCACAGCGTGTTGGCCCGGTCGAGCGACATCCTGGGGGCATCATCATCCGGCCAGGATTCCAAAGAAATCATATGTATTTGTCCTTCACATTATAGAAACCGATCTTATGCTAAAAAAAATAGACTCTTGATTTGGGATTGTGGTATGATAATGATATATATTTGATATTCATTGTGTTTAATAGTGGTACTAGGTAGTTGAAACTACTGATTGAGATTCAAATTGTGCATGTGTATTACTTATCAATGGTATAGGCATTTATTTGGACTCCAATAATAAAACTTCAGTCACCTTGAGAACAAAAGAATTTGAGTATGTTTTAACTTCTCAAGATGCAACACAAATCTTATGGGAGAATTCATATATGAAAAAAATTAGATGTGCATCAAGGCCAGGAAAACTCCCCAAATAGTGTTAAGATAAAGCTTATGGGAGGGAGCACCATAAGCCTGACAGGTGTTAAACAATGACACCATCAGTGTTTTTAGATATATAGTCTCGAGTAAACATCCAAAGGTGTGGCCAAGAGGCCAAGCAAACACTAAAAACGGGTTTCTCCATAAGATAAGGTCACAACGGACAAGATAGAACAAATCAAATATTTAATATGTTATAAAAAGGGATCATCGGAAGGTTTTAGTGAGCAGCACAATGACACAACATCTAAAGGCAAACGAAATGACGGAAAAGAATCATATAGCCTAAACTATCACTGTGAGTTTTCACAGATAGCGCACCTCCATTGGAGGGGTTTTATTATAAAAACATGACTTTATTTATCAAATGAAAAAATTATATTAAAGAAAACTTATTCAAGATATGCAATTCAATATAATTAATAAGAATTAATAAATAAGCTAAATTAAATTTAAAGCATTTTTAAATTAAAGAGGCTATGAGAGGGACTCTACCTCAAGGTGGAACCAAGCCATCCACTTCATCTCTCAGAGATTTCTAACTAAAAGATGATTCTCCTCCACTGGGTATACGCACCTTCACACTCATACAAGGACACCTAGACCCTATGCACACACCTGCATGGCCATTAGCATGTGCAAGGGGATCCTTGCACATATGCTTATATGCATATATTATTCTCCACTCACCTGTTTATGAATTTATATATATATATATATATACATGGCCACACCTAGCCCCATACGTGCATAATAACTACCATAGGTGACTATACATGTAACGGGGGAACCCACATAAATATACTTTTTTACCTATGCACACGCAAGTGAGTCGCCCTTGACTTGGCGACTTGAAACCAATGATCAGGGATCAACGCACTGCACAAAGGATATTAAGAACCTTAAAACACATGAAGGAATCTATATAACCAGTAAAAAACCAACCAATGGCATTAAAGACTAAGTGAAAAATGTGATAAAGAAAATAAAATGAAGACTAATCTAAAACATACCTGTCTCCTGTGAATATAGCTGTCACTGCCCAACATATAAGTACCACAACGCCCCATGGGTCAAATCATGTTCCTGCAAGAAAAGGGGAAACAAATCAATGTTTCAAAATGATACTATCAAATAGTACATTCCTATTAATTAACAATTAATCTTCCTTGTAACGGTATATAATCCATTTGGCCCATGTTCCAACTTAGTTTGGTTTTGTTCGATACAAGGGATGAGGTCTTATTATTAATGGTATTTATGTTTACACTTGAGATATTTATTTAAAAATGATGCATGTATTTGGCCTTATTATTTATGGTTTTAGATCTTATCCTGTTTCCATGGGGCCTTTCCACAAGAATAATTCTTGGAATGTAGGGTTCAGTTCACATTTATGCACTTTAATGTTATTGATGTCACTAACAATGAGGATTTAGATCTAGTAAAATATTCCTAACAGGATTGGGCCTTGTAGTGATAGGTGTTGCAATTGTACATCTATCATTTGATGAGGAAATACTTATGAGGATGGATTGGCATCATAGTACGTTCTTAGAGTGGTATGGTCCCTCTGAATATATAAAATGTATTATGAAAGGTTTTACTCCATTTAATGGTTCAAGAGTTAAACTATAGAGATGAAGGATGAGATGCTAGTGTGGATATAGGGTATTGTCGGACAGATTGGCATTATAATTCCAAGAGGCTTTTTGTGATTTAGCTTAGGATGGAACCTGGTTAGTGGGGTTGGGTTATAATACATGATTTTGATGAGGTTCTTGAGCGGATTATTGAGAATATAATTTAGATGGGTTCAACAAGGTGTGCTTTTGTGACTAGGACAATCATAAGGTGAATAGTCCTCTTTGTCTAGTTGGATGATGAGATGTGCATCGAGGCATGGGATAATACTCGAGAGATGAGTCTATAATATGTTACTGAGAGAATATAATACGATAGGTTTGATAGGATTAGGTGAGTGGCCATCCCATTCAAGGATGATACGATGTATGGAGACACTTGGAGACACTTGGGGTTATTTATGCTATCTCATGGAGACACTTGGGGTTATTTCATGACTCCAACATACTTCAGAAATGTTCCCACATGATGTTTTTGAAAAACGGTACCATCTCATAGAAGTATCCTCTATCTTCCAATGTTTCCTCATACTCACACCTCATGGTATTACAGTATACAAGGGATCTACATCAAAATATATTCTTAGGATAGATATCATATCCATCACCGAACCACAGATAATCCTTTGAGTGATTAATCAGTCTGGAAAATTGTGATTTTTGACCTTCTTAGTAAACAAACCATAACAATTTTCCTTTCTTTTCTTTTTTTTTATTTTGAAAAGGAAGAGATTACGAATGAAACACAAAAATTAGTAAATGGATCACAACTGCATAATCATGTGAGCATATCATACATCTCTGGAAGTGGAAGCATCCCATGATCTTTGAATGTCCTACCCACACTTGTTCAAAGATACCCATACGCATTGTACAATAAGAATGTTATGAAGGGAAATAGGATTGAAATTTCTTCATTTTAATAGAAAAATAATGGAAACTAAGTGTTGAATGATGGATAGATGTCAGGTGGGTCTTAGGGAAAAAGTGTCTATGAAAGAGTCCTAAATCATTTTAGTTTTATACTTGTTCAGTCATCACTAAGATAAGACCACAGTGCAAGTTCTACTCAGTTTACATGCCCCTGGAATCTATCAAGAAATATGCCTAGATAATAGTATGAAATTGAAGGATTAGAGTCCTCTTGGGTAGTGAGAATAAAAAAATGGCAATCAAAAAGGGCATAAATCCAAAGTAATAGGCCAATTAGTCATTATTTTGATGATTTTGAATTTGAATTAATTCCCTAAACTTAGCAATAATTCTAAAAAAAATCTAAGTAGGAGTCAAACATGGTCCTTGGCACTTTTACACATAACGTTTTTTTATAACAAGGGCATAATGATTCTCACATTTAAATCATTCTTATTATTTTGAAAAATGTCTCATAGACAAGTGATAATAATAAAAAATCCAAGTGCATCACATGTGAAACTATGAGAAACTCCCCCCACACTTAAAATGAGGTAGTGTCCCTACTGTCAATAAAGTATAGGTGAGATTGGTATGGCAGAAATTTTTAATGTTTCTGGGATGGATATCGAAAAAAATGAAAATACAAGCGAATTGAGAGCTCCCTGGGAAAATTGGTAAGCCATGGGGGTGTTTTCTACTGTAATCTTGTGTACCTGAAAAAGTGTTAGAGAATGAAATCGATTACAAGATAACAAATATTAGTTCATTGAGATAAATATTTGGAAGAGTATATCAACGGGAAAATACCAATCAAGAACCCTGGAGGGAGGAGAGGGAGCTGAGAGGGGGGACGTCATGCGGGGTGTTCGGCCATAGGGGGTCTCGTGCGCGATTGGAGAGGGGACTGGGGGTCGTCGGAGGAGGAGATTGAGGGGAGGGGGATGTCGCCAGGAGTGGGAGACAAGAGGGTAGGGGGGAACGTCGTCGGGATCCATGAGGGGAGGGGGACATCATCATCGGAGAGGGAGATGAGAGGGGAAGGGGAACACTGACGGAGGAGAGGGAGGGGGCCGGGAGGTGGAGGCGGAGGCTGGGAAGAGATAGAGATCGAGGAGGGGGGAGGGGGTCCAGAGGTAGAGGTTGGGGACAGTCTGGGATGAGGAGCCCTAAATTGGGCGTACAAATTATTCTTTCCCAACGGTTTATTAAAACAGTCGGGAAAACCCAACATAAAACACCTTATTCCCACAGTTTAGAAAAACCATTGGGAAAACCCGACCTAAAACACCTTATTCCAATGGTTTACTAGAACCATTGAAAAATGGTCTTTATCCCAATGGTTTTTTAAACCGTTGGGAAATAATTGTTGGTATAGGTCCCAATTACATTAGTGGATTCATAGCTTGTGTAATTATAGAAATATGATTTTTCACTCCATCTCCCATAACATTGGTTTGTTCAGGAGGAGAATCAATGCATTGTCTATTACATTGATCAACACGGTTCCTTCGGGTTCCAACCATCATTTAAAACCCAAAAATAATAGTGTGAGAGGAAAAAATCATAATCAAGGGGTAGTAACTTGAATATCTAACATATTAGGCTTAATTCGAATATCCTTACCATAATTCTAGGACTGTAACCTATACTTTAATTAACCTTAGGGATATCCCTAGACATACCTTAGAAATATCTCTAGGAATCTCACTAAAGTTTTCGCATCCTAGTTTCCAAAGGTTAACTAAACCTTTCCTCAGATACCAATTGTAGAGACCCAAATCTTGACATACATGGAAATTACATTACTTTTACAGAATACCAAATACATAACAAAAAAAGACGCCAAAGGACCGTAATAGTTTAATGTCTTTGGAAACACAGAATATAATCTTCTAATCTTAATGAAATATCTTCAACATCTACCATAAAGATCTTACTATTTTTTTCTTACCTAAAACCTTTATTTATATCCTTGGAAAAAGAAAAAATATAAAGTGTGAGCTCAAATGCTCAGTAAGGGTAATCATGGATAAAATAAAACAAACCATATACATTTTAACATAAAAACATGAACCTAATATTTAAACATGAAAATCATGAGCAATGACTTAAAACCTGGAAGTACATAAGGCATAAATCATAATGGAACATCAGTCATGATAAAATATAATGGGAATAAAAACATATAATTATGGAAAACCATTAAGCACATGATATGATTTCCATAGTATCTAAGGAATTTCTTCCAAGACCATCTTAGTGGAAAAAGTCCCTTTCTGAACTGATTTCACTCCTCATTCCAGTCCTGTATCACTGTACCAGATTAACTTATTGTTCTAGCCATGTATATCTCATGAGATATAAATCTTTACCCAATGCATTAGACGGAGATATATGTCCCACCCATCTCATAATGAAATCATTTTTACTTGTGCCACAACATAAACATAAATCATTCATCATAACCCAAAGAATAAAAATGGGTTTCATAAAAATCATCACATCACAACATAATCCATATAAAAAAAATGGATATCTTTTCATCATAAGAAAACTAAAACCATGTATATCATAGACATATTATTCTTGAAACATACAAATATTAAATAATATCATCTTAGATGGAAAATGGTTTTGATAAAACACTTGAAAATAATTCTTGAGGAAAATATCCTTTCTTCTTAAAAATTATTTTTATTTTCATAAAATGCCATGTAATTTTAAAAGAAAATGATTTTATTGAAAATAACCATGAAATATTGTAGAATAAACTTCATGAAAATAAGGCGTTATGAAATTGTAAAATTCTTTTCATGCCGTATAAGTTAAAAAAACATTCTCCTCATACTTTTAACGGAAAAGTCAAAAAGTACCACATATGGTAAATAAAAGATAGATTCCTTCCATAAAACAAAGTAAAATTAAAATAGGGGTAAAAATGACATTAAAAATACATGTAATAATATTAAACAGTTTATGAAAAACATTTTTATGGACATGGACGAAAAATATAACCCAGTAAATACTTTCGAATGAACAATCTCGGATAAAAACGAGATTGGAAAAGTTATCCCTTATCTTAGGTCTGATATGCTTCGTACATATCCGAACCTCCTGTATAATTATTTAAATAATGTCATTGAATTATTAAAGAATCATATTCATTGTTATGTTATCATATATGGTTCACTTATGACTTTATATTACCCATTCTTTTGTAAATTCATGTTAAAGTAGCGTTTCGGGTAAAATCATTTTATTTATCATAGGTGTTTGGACTTGTTGTTATTGATATTATTATTACTTAAATAAATTAGCTTAATTATGTAATATATTTAATTATTATTCATTATATATAATTTATAATAAGTCTTGAATGGTTAACATGGAGAATGAATCTCATCGCGTCGTGGAGATGGTAATCCGTACATACGCACGAGCGAAGATATCATTCCCATAATTATTGAATGGAATTTAAGTGGATAATATTATATCTCAGAATCCATATTATGTAATAATAACCATATATAGTTATTATTTACACCATTATACCCATCCAAGTAAGGTGGTAGTGGAAAAACATATTACATCATAGCGTGGAAACAGTATTCCGTACGTACGCACACGTGATGATTTCATTTTCCGTAGGATTGATAGAAGGTGAAATGGGGTTTTTTCATATTTATAATAACATATCAGTATATTATTGATACTTATGTTATTACTTTATAATGAAAAAACTAATGAAGAAGAAGTTGAAGAAGAAAGAATCTTGAAAGAATCGGTAGAAGAGATTACCTCTTCTTCGACGCACCTCTTTTAAGCTTCCTCTTAAGGAACTATAGATGGTATTTTGAGGAGACCAAAACCTTGATAATGTTTCTAGGGAAGTTGATAAGGGAAAAGTTCAGGTTTTGGCCGTGTTTGGAGGCTCAAAATTGTGTGAAGAGAATAGGGAGGAGGTTCCCTTTTATAAGGGAGGAGAGGGGAACTTTAGGAAAAACTTAAAATATTATTTTATAATAAAGTCATATTCGGTTTATAATGGCTCAAAAGTGACTTATTTCGAAGATTAAGTGGGTATGGGTAAAACCCCTCACAACCAATAGGTTTTAGACAAGTTTAGGATACGATTTTAACCTTATCATTTAGATTTAACTCTAAGTTAAATAATTTAACTATTACTATGTCTTCTTGTTTTATTACAATATATGGTTAATAAATTTACTATAAAGAGCCTAAAGAACCCCATGTGGTTCATTATTAACATATATAACCCTATATAAGTAATTTGGCCGAACCTTATATTTTTAAAAGTAGAATAACAATTAATAATATAATATTTGTTTTAAAAAATATTTTATGTCAATTTTGACTCTATTTGGTAATTGAATTTTGTGAAAATCATAACAGCATGATTAGTTCGAAAAAAGTTAATTAAATCAATAATAAAATGTCATATTAACCTATAAAATTAGTTTTATTCATAAAAATTCACAAATTACATTTATTTGGGTATTTATATCATCAATTATGTTAATATTTCATTAATATGGTAATTACTGCATCATCATTGTGTCATAAATAAATAAAATTATATATTTTATAAAAATAATAAATAAAATAAAATTATGTAGAAAATAATTTTATCTTTATAATGAATATTTATAGTCGAATTTATCTTATGTATAACCCTATATTAATTTTTTTTATTTGTTAAACTTTGATTTTAACTCTTTTAACTCTTCTTTAAATAAAATAATAATAAGTGTCCTAATCTAATCCATGTGGACCTAAAGGATAATATTTTATTTCGAAGGTTGTTTTTTGTTGAATTCCACTTATCCAATAGATTTAGGACATGTGTTGGGGTAATAATAATATCATTTTTACCCTTAATTGCCCTATTTACTTTTAATCGTGGTAAATAAAATTAAAAAGTTACTATTCACCAAAAAATATTTTTATCTTAATGAACCACATTTTACTCCTTGATGTTAACCATGTCTCTCAGATTTTTGAAATTCAACTCACATAAGAGGTAAAATTATGTTTTATGTACAATTGCAAATGCTCCTAGGATGTGGGTAAAAGACGTTAAAAAGTTCAATAAAATTTTTATGTATCTATATTATTAAAAAATTACTCCAATGGATTACACTGAACATATATTGGTATTACATATCTAATTTGACCTAAAAGAAATTTATATAAAATAAATTATTATTTAAATAAAAAGTCGGTTTTTAAATATTAACCAAGTGTTTTCACTATTCATCAAAAATTTAATGTTTTCAGAAAAATACCAAAAATTCACCGTAGGATAATTTCGAAATTCCGAATCAAAAAATGAAGTCCATTTTGAAAAATGAAATTTATAAAATTTCAAAAAGTGGGTATTACTATTCATAACAGCTAGTTTATATAATATTTTAATAACATGTCGTTGTTTAGTGAAACTCGGTATTGCGTAGAACACCCTCTATCGAGGAAGGTTGCTCTGGCATGCAACACAATCCTAGAGTAGTATTTGTGTACATTGTAATGTAATACATTGTTTCGTATAGTACAAGATAATCTTGGTGTAGTGTATAACTCAAGACATCAATGTAATTAAAAATAATATTTCTCATAAAATCTCAGGGTGTTACATTCTACCCCCCTTAAAATGAATTTCTCCCTCGAAATTAGTTGGGTTTATAAATGGATTACTACGTGAAAGTCTCTTTCATAGAAACCCACATCGTAAAAAGGAATAATAAAACTTCATTTTAAAAAGGGAAGTTAGAATCATAATGGTCACTCAAAGTAAATGAGCACTGGGTTTCCACATAGGACAACATAGGTGAAAATATGGATATGGAAGAGAAATCTAACCATCATGTTCTGATGAAGAGTGGTAGAGAACTTGGATATGAAAAATAAATCAATCACAAAGCCATAAATTTGGGATGATTTAAGGTACCATTTAATTCATTAGATATGAGGGCAATAAGACAACATTTTTGGTTTTCAAGATTATTTCCATAAAGTTGAAAAAAATTGTTGAATTAAAAGAAATACTTACTTGATATTGGTAAAATCTCATAGTTGTTCGTGCCTTGAACAATTTACACTTCATCTCTTAAAGAAATGAAGTTGGATTTGTCATTAGTGAAGTCTTAGCAGGTCATGCGATAAAATGATAGGTCATTCCATCTGTTTCTATCGAAAAAAATTTAGCACAATTTATTAAATATACATAAGTCCATCTATGCTGAGATTAATCATATATGGTTTCTAAAATGGAATTATACTTCATCTATCATAACGCTTAATAAAATAAAACTGGTTTCTACTAACTAGGGACTTCTTGTAGGCATGTGGTAGGCGATAAAGGCATGTCTCTCTTTGGTTGTGGGTTCGATTCTTGCATCCTTTTCCGAAGCGACAGGTTGTCTCCCATCCTGTAGGTTGTCTTTTATTATAAAACATCACTATTATAACATTACATAAATAAAATCAAAAAAGTTATAGACTTAAAAAATACTATATGATGTCCTACATAATCCATTCCTGTATTTAGACTTATCCAAAATACATCTGTTCTATCTCATAGTATAAAGAAAGCGATTACTAGAAACGTCATCAACCAAGCATGTGAATACCATCATTTATCCCCCATATATCATAAGATATATCTTGTTGATCGCATTCCAAACATATGAATACCGTAATCTGGTATTCTATTGCAACATGAATTACCATATAACCATAGTGAAAACATGAATGCTGTCAAAAGGTAACTTTTTCCACATACCAAAATCCCAAAATTTCTATATACTCAAACCATGATATCACTTTGTCCTTATATCAGTCATGAGCTCATGAATACTATCAAACATATTATTTTCTCCTTATCCATTCATTATGCACATATCAACTATTTTCCAAAAATATTTCAATCACTTTTCATGGTTACAGGTACCATAAAATTTTTAAAAACCACAATAGACCAATACATAAATATTCAAATATTCCACGATACTACAACATTATTTTGGAATCCCATTACATAAACACTTTATAGTTCCACCACATTGTTGTCATATTCAACATCTCCAATTGTGATCGCATGTGACTTCCCTTTTTTCCGTTCCCTGAAGAGGTTGTTGAGGTCGATCATCATTAACCCTTGGATTAGGGCCTTGATTAGCATAATGCCCCATTTCCTTTCACTTGTAGCATTGAAGTGTCGGTGGTGCGTTCTCTGTATTCTTTTCTCTATTCTCACCAGTAGCTACCTTTTTTCCATTACTTCCACACTCATCTTCTCGATGACCTTCTTTTCCACACTTAAAACAGTTTATAGTCCCTTTAAGACAATCTCCACCATGCTTCTTTCCACACTTTGAGCATAAATAAACATTCTTCTTCCTTTCGCCATTATTTTGAGATTTTTCATGAACTCCATATTTCATTTCTTGTCAAAACCATGAGATGTATATGTTACACCAACATCCATTTCTACCATGATAGAATAATGCACAATTTCTTCATAGCTACTGAAGTCTTTTATAGCTAATGCCCTTCAAAAATTTGATTTTATGCCACTGAAGAATTGATCAACTTTACTTTCAGGTTGAATGATAAATCCAGATGCATACCTTGTACGCCCTGTAAAATTCGCCTCGTATATACCAATAGATTCATCATCCTTTTTATTAAGCTCAAGGAACTCCTTTTCCATATTTTTTCGAAGAATACGATGGAAGTACTTATTTAAAAACAAGTTATTGAACTCGTCCCATTCCACGGATGCAATTTCATCATGCGGCCTTGTATTCTTAATTAGATTCCACCACTGGTCTGCTTCACCTTCTAAATGGTAAATAGCTAAAATGAATTTTTAATGATCTGAACATTGAAGTATGGAAAATATCTTTTCAATGGTACTGATCCATTGTTTAGCAACAAGTGGATCAAAAGACCCACTGAAAGAAGGTGGACGTTGCCTCATGAAGGACTCAATAGAATAATGTTCCTTTATCTACTCATTTGGAATTCAGGAATGATTCATAGATTGTGTAATTATGGAAAAAATATTTTTCACTCCATCTCTCATAACATTGGTTTGTTAAGGAGGAAAATCATTGCATTGTCCATTACATTGATCAACACGGTTCCTTCAGGTTCCAACCATCGTTTAAAACCCAAAAAGAATAGTGTGAGAGAAAAAATCATAATCAAGTGAGAGTACCTTCAATATCTAACACCTTAGGTTTAATTCTAATATCATTACCGTAATTATAGGACTATAAACTATACTTATACTTAACCTTAGGGACATCCCTAGACAAAACTTAGAAATATATCTAGGGATCTCACTAAAGTTTTCGCATCCTAGTTTCACAAGGTTAACTAAACCTTTCCTCTGATACGCACTGTAGAGAACCAAAGCCTAAAATACATGGAAATTACATTAATTTTTCGGAATACCTAATACATAACAAAAACAGACACCAAAGGATCGTAATAGTTTAGTATCTTTGGAAACTTGGAATATAATCTTCTAATCTTGGTCACGATCTTCAACATCTCCCATAAAGATCTTCCCATTTTTTCATACCTAAAACCTTTCTCTATATCCTTGGGAAAAGAAAACATATAAAGGGTGAGATCAAATGCTCATTAGGGGTAGGCATGGAGAAAATAAAACAAACCATATACATTTGAACTAAAAAACATGAACATAATATTTAAACATCAAAATCTTGAGCAATGACATAAAACCTAGAAGTACGTAAGGAATAGATCATAATGGAACATCAATCATGATAAAATAGCATGGGAATAAAACATATAATTGTGGAAAACCATTAATCTCATGATATGATTTCCATAGTAGCCAAGGAATTTCTTCCAAGACCATCTTAGTGGACAAAGTCCCTTCTGAACCGAGTTCGCTCCTCGTTCCAGTCCTATATCACTAAACCGGATTAACTTACCCTTCCAGCCATGTCTATCTCATGAGATATAAATCTTTATCCAATGAATTAGAGGGATATATAGGTCCCACCCATCTCATAATTAAATCATTCTTACTGGTTCCACAACATAAACACAAATCATTCATCATAAACCGAAGAATAAAAATGGGTTTCATAAACATCATCCAATCATAACATAATCCATATAAAAGAAATGGATATCAGTTCAACATAAGAAAAGTTAAACCATGTAAATCATAGAAATATTATACCTGAAACATACACATAATAAATAATGTCATCTTAGATGGAAAATGGTTTTGATAAAACAATTGAAAATAATTCTTGAGGAAAATATCCTTTCTTCTTAAAAATGATTTTTCTTTTCACAAAATACCACTCAATTTTAAAAGAAAAGGATTTCATTAAAAATAACCATGAAATATTGTAGAGTAAACATCATTAAAATAATGCATTATGAAACCGTAAAAATCCGTTCATTCCATATAATTTAAAAAAAACATTCTCGTCGTACTTTTAACGGAAAAGTAAAAAAGTACCACGTATGGTAAATAAAAGATAGATTCCTCCCATAACACAAAGTAAAAGTCAAAGAGTGGTAAACATGACTTTAAAAAAACATGGAAGAATATTAAACAATTTATGAAATACATTTTTATGGACATGGATGAAAAAATATAACCCCAGTAAATACTTACGAATAAACAATCTCGGATAAAAACGAGATTGGAAAAGTTATCCCTTACCTTAGGTCCGATATGCTTCATACGTATCCGAACCTCCTGTATAATGATCTAAATAATTTCATTGACTTATTACAGAATCATATTCATTGTTATGATATCATATATTGTTTACTTATGACTTTATATTACCCGTTATTTTGAAAATTCCATGTTAAAACAGCGTTTTGGGTAAAATCGTTTTATTTATCATAGGTGTTTGGACTTGTTGTTCTTGATATTATTATTACTTATATCATGATTTACTTACTTCCAAAATGTAAATCATGATTTATATATCATATATATTTTCATTATATATATATATATACTATAGATAAATGAAATGAAATACATCGTTCATGGAGACGGTAGGCCGTATGTACGTTTGAACTATGTTTTCCTTTCCTTGTTGACTTGAATGGAAGTAAGTAGATGATATATATATATATATACAATTCAAGTAGTTTAATTATGTCATATATTTAATTATTATTCATTTTATATATATTACAATCATTCTTGAATGGTTAACATGGAGAATGAATCTCATCGCGTCGTGGAGACGGTAATTCGTACGTACGCACGAGCGATCATATCATTCCCATAATTATTGAATAGAATTAGAGTGGATAATATAATATCTCAGAATAATTATGAAGTTATAACAACCATATATAGTTATTCTTTACATCATTATACCAATCCAAGTAAGGTGGTGGTGGAAAAACAGATTACACATCGGCATGGAGACGGTATTCCGTACGTACGCACGCGTGGTGATTTCATGTTTCGTAGGATGGATAGAAGATGAAATGGGGTTGTTTAATATTTATAATAATATATCATTATATTATTGATACTTATGTTATTACTTTATATTGAAATAACTAAATAAGAAGAAGTTGAAGAAGAAAGAAACTTGAAAGAATCGGTAGAAGATATTACCTCTTCTTCGACACACCTCTTTTTGGATTCCTCTTAAGGCACTATAGTCGGTCTTTTGGGGATACCAAAACCTCTATAATGTTTCTAGGGAAGTTAATAAGGGAAACAGGCAGGGTTTGGCGAATCGTGAAGGCTCAAAATTGTGTGAAGAGAAGAGGGAGGAGGTTCCCTTTTATAAGGGAGGAGAGGGGCACTTTAGAAAAACTTAAAATATTATTTTATAATAAAGTTATATTCGTTTTATAATGGCTCCACAGTGACTTATTACCAAGATAAAGTGGGTCTGGGTAGAAAACCTCTCAAACATTATGTTTTAGACAAGTTTAGGTTACTATTTTAACCTTATCATTTAGATTTAACTCTAAGATAAATAATTTAACTTTTACCGTGTCTTCTTGTTTTCTTACACTATATGGTCAATAAATTTACTACAACAAGGAAAAAAACCCAAGTGGTTCATTATTAATATATATAACCTTACCTAAGTCATTTTTCTGAAACTTAGATTTTTAAGAATAGAATAACAATTAATAATATCACATTTGTTTTAAAAACTATTTTATGTCAATTTTGACACTATTTGGTAATTGATTTTTTAGAAAATCATAACAGCATTATTATTTTGAAAAAAATCAATTAAATGAATACTAACATGTCATATTAACCTATAAAATTAGTTTAATTCATAAAAAGTCTCAAATTACAATTATTTTTCTATTTATAACATCAATTATGTTAATATTTCATTAATAAGGTAATTACAGCATCATCATTGTGTCATAAATAAATTAAATTAGTTAATTTCTAAAAATTATAAATAAAATACCGTTATGTAGGAAATATTTTTATATTTTTAATGAATATTTATAGTCCAATTTATCTTATATATAACCCTATATTAAAAATGTTTTATTTATTAAACTTTGATTTTAACTCTTTTAACTCTTCTTTAAATAAAATAATAATAAGTGTCCTAATCTAATCCAAGTGGACCTAAAGGGTAATATTTTATTCCTAAGGTTGTTTTTGGTCTAATTACACTTATACAGTAGAATTAGGACATGTTTTAGGGTTATAATAATATCAATTTTACCCTTAATTACCCTATTTACTCTTAATCGTGGTAAATAAAAGTAAAAAAGTTACTATTCAACAAAAATTATTTTTATCTTATTGAACCAAATTTTACTCCTTGATATTAACTGTGTCTCTGGGATTTTCTAAATCCAACTCACAGAAGTGGTAAAATTATGTTTTATGTACAATTGCAAATGCTCTTAGGAGGTGGGTAAAAGACAGTAAAAAGTTCAATAAAATTTTTATGTATTTATATTATTATAAAATTACACCAATGGATTACATGGAACATATATAGGTATTATGTATCTATTTTTACCTAAAATAAGATGACATAAAATAAATTATTATTTAAATAAAAAGTCGGTTTTTAAATAGTATCCTAGTGTTTTCACTATTCATCAAAAATTGAAAGCTTTTAGAAAAATACCAAAAATTCACCCTTGGCTAATTTTGATATTCCGAAATCAAAAATGAATTCCATTTTGAATGATAAAATATATAAAATTTCAAAAAATGGGTATTACTATTCATAACGGCTAGTTTATATAATATTTTAACAACATATCGTTGTTTAGTGATACTCGGTATTGCGTACAACACACGCTATCGAGGAAGGTTGCTCTAGCGTTCAACACAAGCCTAGAGTAGTGTTTGCATATAATGTAAGCTAATACGGTGCTCCATATAACTCAATCTAATCTTGGTGTAGCGTACAATACAAGACATCAAAGTAATTAAAAATAATATTTCTCATAAAATCTCAGGGTGTTATATTCTACCCCCCTTAAAATGAATTTTTCTCTCAAAATTCATTGTGGTTATAAATTGTTTACTACTTGAAAGTTTCTTTTATAGAAACCCACATCCTAAAAAGGAATACTAATACTTCATATTAAAAGGGGAAGTTAAAATCATAACGGTCACTCAAAGTAACTTAGCATTGGGTTTCCACATAGGACAACATAGGTGAAACTATGGATATGGAAGAGAAATCTAACCATCAAGTTATAATGGAGAGTGGTAGAGAACATGGCTATGAAAAAGACATCAATCACAAATCCATAAATTTGTGATGAATTAAGGAACCATCTAATTAATCAGATATGAGGGAAATAGGAAAACATTTTTTGTTTTCAAGATCATTTCCCTAAAGTTGAAAAAATTTGGTGAATTAAAAGAAATAATTTCTTGATTTTGTTACAATCTCACCATTGTTTGTGCCTTAAAAAATTTCCACTTCATCTCTTAAATAAATCAAGTTAAATTGTTATTCGTAAAGTGTTAGTAGATCATTCGATAGAATGATTGGTCATTCAATCTATTTCTATCGCAAAAAGTTTAGCACAATTTATTAAATATACATAAGTCCATCTATGTTGAGATTAATCATATATGGTTGCTAAAATGGACTTATACTTCATCTATGATATTGATTAATAAAATAAAACTATTTTCTACTAACCAAGGACTTCTTGTAGGCCAGTGGTAGGTGATAAAGGCCTGTCACACTTTTGTTATGGGTTTGATTACCGCATCCTTGTCCGACGCGATGGGTTCTCTCCCATCTTGCAAGTTGTCTTTTATTCTAAAACTTCACTATTATAACATTACCGAAATAAAATCAAAAAAATTTATAGCCTTATACAACACTATCTGATGTCCAACATAATCCATTCCAGTATTTAAACTTATCTAAAATACATATGTCCAATCTCATAGTATAAAGAAAATGATTACTAGAAACGTCATCAACCAAGCATGTGAATACCATCATTTATCCCCCATATATCATAAGATATATATTTTTGATCGCATTCCAAACATGTGAATACCTTAATATTGTATTCTCTTGCAACATTAATTACCATAGAACAATAGTGAAATCATTAATGCTGTAAAAAGGTAACTCTTTCCACATACCAAAATCCCAAAATTTCAATATACTCAAACTGTGATATCACTCTGTCCTTATATCAGTCATGAGCTCACGAATACTATCAAACATATTATTTTCTCCTTATCCATTCATTATGCTCATATCATCTGTTTTCAAAAAATATTTCAATCACTTTTCATGGTTAGTGGAAGCATAAAATTAATAAAAACCAGAATAGACCAATACATAAATATTCAAATATTCCATGACACTACAACATTATTTTGGAATGCCATTACATAAACACTTTATCATTCCACCACATTGTTGTCATATTCAACATCTCCAATAGTGATCGCATGTGACTTCCCTTTGTCCTTTTCCTTAAGAGGTTTTTGAGGTCGATCATCATTAACCCTTGAATTAGGGCATTGATTAGCATAATGCCCCATTTCCTTGCACCTGTAGAATTGAAGTGTTGGTGGTGCATTCTCTGTATTCTTTTCTCTATTCGCATCAGTAGCTACCTTTATCCCATTAATTCAACACTCAGCTGCTCAATGACCGTCTTTTCCACACTTAAAATAGTTTCTAGTCCCTTTAATACAATCTCCACCATGCTTCTTTCCACACATTGAGCATAATGAATCATTTGTCTTCCTTTCACCATTATTTTGAGATTTTTCCTTGAACTCCATCTTTCGTTTCTTGTCAAAACCATGAGATGTACATGTTACACAAACATCCAATTCTACCATGATAGCACAACACAAAATTTCTTCATAGCTACTGAAGTCTCTTATAGATAATTCCCTTCGAATACTTGATTTTATGCCACTGAAGAATCGATCAGCTTTAATTTCAGGTTGAAAGACAAATCCAGATGCATACCTTGCAAACCTTGTAAAATTCGCCTCGTATATACCAATAGATTCATAATCCTTTTGCTTAATCTCAAGGAACTCCTTTTCCATATTTGTTATAAGAATACAAGGGAAGTACTTTTTGAAAAACAAGTCCTTGAACTCATACCATTCCATGGATGCAATTTTATCTTGGGGCATTGTATTCTTAATTAGAGTCTATATGACAACCCTTCTTTTAATACAAACTTAAACATGATTTATTAAATAAACTATTCACTTTATACAACATGGAAGATCGAGAGGTCTTGTGTATTTGGGATTTAGGATCATTACATAACAACTTAAAACATGAAATACAACATCTTTATTGAAAAATTCCTTTACATAACCACTATATTCCCTCGTACTTAGCATTGCATGGGATAACCTGAGGACATGCATAAGAAAAGGGGTGAGCTATAAAGCCCAGTAAGGGAATAAACATAGAATACATGAGGATTAAAATACATGTTAGAAAATAGGTATATCAATAGAGCACAAAAGAAACATGAAAATAAAGGCATGATAAAGAATGATAATCCTAACATGGAAATGTGGCAACAACACTTAACATTGAATTAGCATGAGCCAAGACTCATTGCACATGGAGCATGAGTAGATTCTCATTGCACATGAATTATGAGTAAAACCTCGTTGCACGTGAATTATCATGATTCAACACTCATTGCACATGACATATCATGATACTATACTATACCCAATGTATTGGAGTGCTATAAGGGCACACCCTTCTTAAACATTTCATTTCATGCATAAGTGTGCCACATGGATCATAAAACATGGATTCACTAAACATAATCATTTATTCCATGATAAAAGAATGTGGGATTCATACAGGAAACTTTATAATAAATAAGTAAATGTGTATAAAGGTGAATACCCTTGATGGTGAAATGGTCATGGTATTCACTACATAAAGGCATTGACTTAGAAAATCGTTGCAATTTTGGCAGCGTAACGGCGTGACA
The DNA here is from genome assembly GCA_963277665.1 of Viscum album. NCBI lineage: Eukaryota > Viridiplantae > Streptophyta > Magnoliopsida > Santalales > Viscaceae > Viscum > Viscum album. The sequence continues at coordinate 1,790,791,955 of OY728122.1, forward strand.
TAAGAATTCATAAAAATGGTTGATGAGAGATAAAAGGGGTGACTCATTATATTTTCATTAAATGGATAGTAAGGGGGTCATATAGATTGAAAGAGCACTGTCGTGGGCGCCCTCAAATGATTAGTATGATTTTGGAGTACTTAGGTGCAGCAGAGTGGCTGACCAAGGTCGTCTCTCAAAGGAGGAAGTGAATTAAAACAATTTTTAGAGGTATTCTAGAAGTAAAATAAAAGAGAATAAAAACACTACTTGAAAGGATGGGGGTGTTTGTTTATAGTTTATGAATCTAGAAGAAGTTTGCTGGAAGAAGATTGTATTTTTTTTGTTTTTAGTTTTGAAATGAAGTTTGATTAAAATGACACAACAAAAAGATGTTTGTTTAGACAATATTTAAAAGACGTAATCGATCTAACTCTACCTCTTCAATCATTTATTAATCATTATCATTTAAATTTATATTCACTTAATTATTATCCCTTAATTTGTTAAATCCTGAACCCTACGAGAATTAACTTTACCACGAATATTGAAGTGAATTTAACCTTAGGCTAACTTCAGAACATGCAATCGCAGCACCCTGCTTTGATTGATGTTCTAAGATTAGCTTATGGTAAGTGGTAAATTAAGGCACATATCCACTCTGGAAATGAGGATGAATTGTGTTTAGATATTATATTTGAACTCTACAAATTTATCCCGTGTGGTCTTGTTTTACCGATTAAGATCGCGCTCTCACAATTTACACAAAATCCCGACCTCGCGTGTTTTTGTGTAAATTGTTCAATTGCTTTCTTAGTTTCTTACAATTTAAAAACACAATTCATGGATCATATTAAGTTAATTACAGTAGCTCATTGATTCAAAATAATTAAATGAAGAGGGTAGAAGATAGATCGATTACTAAAAGACTACTCTTCAATGGGTGGCGTAATCATCGTAGAAGCGTTTTGCATGTGCAAAGGTTTAAAATGGGTATAACCCAATAACGCTTCTACTCAAGAATTCCAGCCCAATTAGGAAGATTAAGAGAAGAATAAATTTAAACAAAACAGAAGAAAATATAAGAAATAAAAGAAGAACAAAGAAGTTTATTACATAAACAAAATCATTACAACATGAAGAAGAGAAGGAGGCTTCGATGAGGGGATCCTTGCTTCCAGAGCTACCCCTCTTACAATGGTTGGAGAATTTGGGTGAAACAAATTCTCCTCTGCCTCCAATCTCCCAATGCACGTCCCAACCCCTCAAAATGATAAAAACCCCAATTTATATAGGGGAGGGGAGGAGAGGTTACAAGTGGTTTCAAGTGTGAATGTGGAAATTCGGACAAATATTTTATGCCAACTTGCACCGCCCATTTGACCACCTAAACGCGTGAATTGTCCGGCCTTCCAGAAGGATGATTTGTGCCCCGTCATGTCCCCGAGCTTTCATCAAAAGTTGGGCTCAATACAAGCCCGTATGTAGAATATATGGCCCAAATACAAAACCTTCTCCATTCTGGCGAGCCCAGCCCAACGTTGACTTCATGGCCCAATTTAAACAACCAAATGAACTCTTTAGCTTTAGTGTCCTGAATAAAAGTTGTATATAATTACGTTAGGAACACTGTTACAAAATTTCAAATTCAAATAATAAATATAAAAATATTTATCTTCGAAATACTACAGTGCACTATTAAGGGTAAAACTGGGATTTTCACCAAATTTTCAAATGAATGATCAAATCCCAAATATTTTATAAATAAACATGTTTAACACAATGTGAGGAAATTATATCATTTATTATCAATAAAATATTCAATAAAATAGTGTTTTATCAACTCCCCCACACTTACCCTTTTGCACACCTGGGCAAACCTTCATATCAAGTAAACGTCAATATCAAATCAAAACCAATTTTAAAACACATATCTTTAAGATCAATCAATTTCACACCAAGAATCAAAAGATATAATGCCTCATAAAAAACCTTATTTCAAGTTCTCCATTTATATCATTCAATATATTTCCACCATTTATCCACCCATGCACAAAACACTTACCTCGCTTGAATTTTCTCTCATCACTCAAATATCAATTTTTTTTGCAATGTCTTTCTCATCCAAACTCATACAAGGGTCACCATAGGCTTGATAGATTCCTACATCGCTACCTGATGTGATTCAAGGACATATGTTTATCATGAGGACTTTTCAGGGTTGTTCTGTGGCTTTCGGTTGGTAGGATTAAGATGTGAAAAACTCTGAGGATGAATGAGGAGGGCTTGACTCTTTTGAAGAAAAATTGCATTAATCTAATTTTCACTTAAATATGGTCTTCTCTTCAATCCCCATAGTATCAATTCAGCTCCATAATCATGAAAAGTCATGAAAGGTTTACACCATTCATCATTTCAGCATAAAAAATTTCAATCTTCTCAAACATGATTTTCTTGAAAGCTCCAGATGGGCACAACTTTCCACCTCAATTAGAAGCTCCAGAAAAGGCACAGCTTCACTTGTCATGAAAGCTCCAGAAAAGGCACAACTTTCAATATAATGACTTTTTTTAGCAGCAAACACATCTCTTCAGAATTTAATTTTCCACCCAAAGTATCACAGAATGTGGTGGCAAAACCCAAGACAACTTCCCCCACACTTAAGCTCAACTAGATTATGCAATTTCACTTCAAGAGTTGGTTGGATAGGGAAAATTGGCTTGTAATGTGGCTTAACCTAACAGGTTGTGCATGGATTCTAAGGGCTACAACGATTAAATATTCAAGGTAGGCCATTATAACAAAGGATTCTTTGAAATATGGGTTTTAATACCAAACAAATGCCTCAATCATTTAAACACAAGTACCTAAAACCCTCAAGTTTTGACAGGAATAGATCAAATTCTGGTTAAATCAAGTATGGTTTGGTTCTCTTAAGAAGTTAGGTGAATGTAAAGAATATGAAAATAATGGTTCAGAAGCCACACAGGAATGTGATTTCAAATTTAAAGACAGTGAGATGTGGCATGGGATTCAAAATTCGGTGTACTTTCCATGAAATTACTAAATATTTGAACTTGAAACAAAGTCATTTCAGCATTCATTTAAGCTTAGTTTCAAGGGGTAAATTGTTTCACTTATTGATATGGATTTAAAAATGGTGATGAGAATCATTTCAGCTCAAAAGTTTCAAAAACACACAGAAAATTGTAAAATAAACACACAAATTTTGAAAAACACACAATTTTTTTTTGGTTTTTTTTAACAGGAAAACAATTGAAATTACTAAACTAAAAGGTTCCCTCCCCCACACTTAAAATATTGCATTTTCCTCAATGTGAACCCATGAGATGATATATGCACATGAAATGCAGAATTTTTAAATAGGACAAATAATATAAAAGTGAAAGGGTTAGGAACAGCCTGATGTGATCAAGTGATGATGGGGTCATGCAGTGTGATAAAATCCACTGCATCAGTAGGATGTCCCTCAATGTATCTCTTCAAACGTTGCCCATTGACTGTAAAGCTCCTTCCAGTGTCCTCTTGTGTGATCTCCACCTCACCATAAGGAAAAACATTAGACACAATATAAGGACCTAACCATCTGGAACGCAACTTACCAGGCATCAACTTCAGTCGTGAACTATAGAGAAGGACTTTCTCTCCAACATGAAACTCCCTTTTTGGATCATTTTGTCATGAGTTGCTTTTGATCTTTCCTTGTAGAGCCTTGAGTTCTCATATGATGACAGGCGAATCTCCTCAAGCTCTTGAATTTTCAACTTCCTTTGAATTCCAGCTTGGGCCAAATCCATGTTGCATTTCTTTATAGTCCAATATGCCCGATGCTCGACTTCCACTGGGAGATGAAATTATTTCCCAAAAACAATCCGAAATGGGGACATACCAATGGGGGTCTTGTATGTTGTCCTATAAGCCCACAATGCATCATCCAAGCGCTTGCTCCAATCCTTCCTATTTGGCTGCACGGTTTTCTCCAAGATTTGTTTCAACTCACGATTTGAAACCTCAGCCTGGCCATTTGTTTGGGGGTGGTATGGTGTTGATGTTTTGTGTGTCACCCCATACTTTCGAAGGAGGGAAGAAAAATTCCTATTGCAAAAGTGTGTCCCTTGGTCACTGATGATGGCCTTTGGTACTCCAAACCTACAAAAATTCAGTGCTTTGACAAAGTCCACAACAACATGAGAATCGTCAGTCCTGGTGGCCTTGGCCTCCACCCATTTACTCACATAATCAACAGCAACCAAAATATACAAAAATCCAAATGAACTAGGAAAAGGACCCATAAAGTCGATGCCCCATACATCAAAAATCTCACAAAATAGTATGGGTTGTTGGGGCATCTCATGTCTCCTAGAAATGTTCCCAGTGTGTTGGCAACGAGAGCATGACTTACAAAACAAATGGGCATCATGGAACAAGCTAGGCCAATATAATCCAGAGTCTAAAACCTTCCTAGCTGTCCGTTGGGGTCCAAAGTGTCCACCACAAGCAAGTGTATGACAGAAATGCAAAACAGACTCAAACTCATGATCGGGAACACACCTCCTAATGACTTGGTCACTACACATGCGCCAGAGGTACGGATCATCCCACACATAATACCTAGACTCACTTTTTAATTTTTGGACTTGATGCTTCTTCAAATTTACTGGGATTTCAGAGCCAACAATGTAATTAACTAAATCAGCATACCAAGGATGCTTACCTGAGATGGTATAGAGATGCTCATCGGGGAAAGTGTCCCGAAGTGGTACCTAGTCCATGGTGTCACCCTCTAGTGTGTGAGTAAGCCTACTCATGTGGTTTGCCACCAAATTCTCTGATCCCTTCTTGTCCTTTATCTCAATATCAAATTCTTGAAGAAGGAGCATCCAACGGATAAGTCGTGGCTTTGCATCTGGCTTCTTTAGGAGGTACCTCAAAGCTGCATGGTCAGAAAAAACATCTACTTGAGAGCCCAATAAATATGAACGGAATTTATCTAAAGCAAATATGACAGCAAGAAACTCCTTTTCTGTGGTAGTGTAGTTTGTTTGGGCTGAATCTAGCGTCCTCGATGCATAGGCGATCACATGTGAACGTCCCTCCACCCTCTGAGATAAGACAGCTCCAACCGCGAAGTTGGAGGCGTCACATATAATCTCAAATGGAAGGTCCCACCGTGGGGGCTGTATGATAGGTGGAGTGGTCAGACACTTCTTTAGCTCATCAAAGGAAGTCCTACAAGAATCATCAAACACAAATTCAGAATCTTTTTAAAGTAATCGTGACATAGGAAGAGCGATCTTACTAAAATCTTTGATGAAGCGCCGATAAAATCCTGCATGCCCTAGGAAAGATCTAACATCACGCACACATGAAGGATAGGGTAAGGATGAAATAATTTCTACTTTAGATCTATCAACCTCTATCCCATGTTTTGACACCACATGCCCTAAGACAATGCCACGCTCTACCATAAAATGACACTTTTCAAAGTTCAGGACCAGATTCTTCTCAATATAACGATTCAACACATTTCCTAAACTACTTAGACATTCATCAAATGAAGACCCATACACTGTAAAACCATCCATAAATACCTCCATGCAGGTCTCAATAAAATCAGAAAAAATACTCACCATACATCTCTGGAAGGTACCTGGGGTGTTGCAAAGTCCAAATGGAATCCTCCGGTAGGCAAATGTGCCAAAGGGACATGTGAATGTAGTCTTCTCCTGATCCTCTGGAGCTATAGGAACCTGAAAATATCCAGAAAATCCATCCAAGAAGCAATAGTGTGTTTTCCCAGCTAGTCTCTCGAGCATTTGATCAATAAATGGGAGGGGGAAATGGTCCTTGCGAGTGGTCTGATTTAGTTTCCTATAATCAATACACACACGCGAACTGTTTTGCACCCTCATTGGAACTAAATCATCTTTCTCATTTTTAACAACAGTAAAACCAGTTTTCTTAGGCACAACCTGAATTGGACTTACCCACTTTGAATCTGAAATGGGAAAGATTATACCTACCTCGAGCAATTTCTCAACATCCTTTTTAACAACTTCCAGGAGGGTGGGATTGAGTCTCCTTTGTGGTTGTCTCACAGGTTTAGCCCCATCCTCCAAGAGAATCCTATGCATGCAAATGGAGGGGCTAATACCTGATATGTCAGCCAAGGTCCACCCAATCGCCCTGATGTTCTCCCTCAAAATATTCAAAAGCCTTTCTTCATGTTCAAAAGGGAGATTGTTAGCAATGATAACAGGTAATCTCTCACCACTCAACAAGTATGAGTATTTCAGATTTGGTGGCAATGGCTTGAGTTCTAATGAAGGAGGGTGTAGTATGGATGGAGACATTGAAGGAACTGAAATATGTGCACAAAGAGCATTAGTATCAGAATAGACATCATCAAAATCATAGAATAAAGCATCAAATCCATCAGCATACTCAACAGCCATTTCATAATCAGAGTTCACATGATCAAAATCAGAATATTATTCCATTTCAAAATCAAATCTTAGAGAGTCTTGTTCCTTAAAAATGGGTGTAGAAGTATTCTTAGACATCAAACTAGAACCAATACTCATAATCTCCCTAAGCATAGGACAATCAAATTCTATGGAGTTTTTATTTGGTGGTTCAAAATGGGAGATAACAAAAGCAGAATGGTCCTCTGAGGGGTACTTCATGGAATCCATAACATTAAATATCACAACTTCATCTCCAAACTCCATGGAAAGTGTACCCTCATTGACATTTATGATAGTTTTTGCATTTTTGAGGAAGGGTCTACCTAAGATAATGGGGGAATGAGAGCTTACCTGATCATCCTCCATGTTAAGCACATAGAAGTCTGCTGGAAAGATCATGTCTCTTACCCGGACAAGTACATCCTCAAGGACTCCTGCTGGATATGTCGTAGCTCTATTCGCCAATTGCACCACTACTCTTGTTGGCTTCAACTCACCAACCTGTAAGGAAGAGAATATAGAGTGAGGCATCACATTTATTGAAGCTCCTAAATCACAAAGAGCATCAGAGAATTGCAACTCCCCTATGGTACATCGGATGGTGAATGTCCTAGGATCCTTGCACTTTGTTGGCATTGCTAGAGTTGGTGTAATGAGTGCCGAGACATTCCTTCCAAGGTTGATCCTCTCATTCCCCTTGAGCCCTCTTCGATTGGTACAAAGTTATTTTAAGAATTTTGCATACCTTGGAATTTGCTTAATGCCTTCAAGTAGAGGAATGTTGATCTCCACACGCTTGAATGTGTCCAAAACCTCCTTTTGCATTGCTTCTTCAGCCATCTTCTTGGTTTGAACAACCCTGTTTGGAAAAGCAAGGGGTTTAGGAGGAACATCATCAATCTTTTTCTTACCTTTATCTTTCTCCTTGGATTGCTCATCAGTTGGTATGGAATGCGGCTTCTCTGAGGTTGAGGTGAATCCCGGTGGAATGGTAGGTGCAGATGTATCGTTCATTTGCTTCCCGCTTCTCAATGTGATGGCACTAACATTCCCCTTTGGATTTGGAGTGGGTTGGGAAGGTAGATTTCCAGAATTCTTACTCACAAGTTCATGGAGGGCGGTGGCAATCTGACTCATTTGAGTCTTCAACTCTCTCAGCTCCGAACCATGACTCTTCAGCTCATTTTGTTGATTAAGAACAATTTGTTTCAAAAGATAATCAGTGTTAGAGTCTACCTTGTGTTGGATATTCCCTTGTTGCTGACTCGTTGATGTTTGAGCATCGAATCTCCTTTGGGGTTGTTGGAAACCCTGTTGGTAAGGTGGAGGCTGCTGGAAGTTTGGTTGAAAAGGGGGCCTTTGTTGTTGTCCAGAGCCATACCTCATGTCCGCTAGATCTTTCCACCCTTGGTTGTATGTTGGATCAAACTTCTTTTGGGGATATGGTTGTTGTTGTTGCTGCTGAAATGGTCTCCCAGGGAACACTGCTGCACAATCTTCTGTCTCTTGTAGTTGTGGGCAACAGTCAGTTGGGTGGCTTGTCTCAGTGCAAATGCCACATGGCCTTGAAGGAGGGGGTAGAGATGTCTTTTGTGCCAATGCAATCAGCCTCACCATAGTGGTCAATTCTTCCAACTTAGTATCAATCAAATGACTTTCAAGAGAAGAAGGACTTACCTGATGTACTCCCCTGACATGTGGTGAACCTCTATCACCAAATTGTTGGGAGTTTTGGGACATCTTGTCGATCAACGCACGTGCAGCTACTGGTGTCTTGTCCACCAATGCTCCTCCAGCTGCAGCATCCACCATGCTCCTCTCCATGGGTGTGAGTCCTTCGTAGAAGTATTGGATGAGGAGTTGCTCACTGATTTGGTGATGTGGGCAGCTTGCACACAACTTCTTGAATTGCTCCCAGTACTCATACATTGACTCCCTTTGGGCTTGCTTGATCCCCGATATCTCCTTTCGAATGGATGTGGTCCTTGATGCTGGAAAAAATCTCTGCAAGAAAAGACGTTTCAAATCGTTCCAACAAGTTACATCGTCGGGTTGTAAATAATACATCCAATCTTTCGCAGCTCCATCAAGTGAGAATGGGAATGCTCTTAGTTTGATTTGATCTTCAGAGACATTTCTAGGTTTTAGGGTTGAGCAAACCACATTAAATTCTTTCAAATGTTTATTGGGATCCTCACCAGAGAGGCCATGAAACATTGGAAGTAAGTGAATTAACCCAGATTTCAGTTCGAAGTCCGATTCGAGATTTGGGTATGCAATACAATTTGGTTGATAGTTAATATCAGGTGCAGCCAATTCTCAAATGGTTCTATTAAGTTCATTTCCATTGTTTCCAGCCATTGGTTCTTGATTTATGGTTGAATTTGAATTGCTTCCAATTTCAATGTTCTGATATTGGAGTAATTCTCCAACTGGTTGAATGTTGAAACTTCCCGTAGATTGAGAATGTCTGATTCGTGCCTTAAGGCTACGTTCAATCTCAGGGTCAAAATCTAAGAGATCTTCGGGATTAGTTCGTGTCATCAATCAAAGAAAGATGAAAAGAAGGAATGTGGACCATAGTAAAATAAAAATTAGAATTTTGTGTTGAAGGTCCAAAAATAAGTAGAAAGAGATAAAAGAAGAAGAAGAAAGAAAAAAAAATCAGATTGGGTAAAGACAGAAGAAAGAAGAGAGGAAGAGAATTAAAATGTAAAATAAAATAAATACCTCTAATTGGTTGAAATAATTACTTTCCTCCCCGGCAACGACGCCAATTTGAAAGAGCACTGTCGTGGGTGCCCTCAAATGATTAGTATGATTTTGGGGTACTTAGGAGCAGCAGAGTGGCTGACCAAGGTCGTCTCTCAAAGGAGGAAGTGAATTAAAACAATTTTTAGAGGTATTCTAGAAGTAAAATAAAAGAGAATAAAAACACTACTTGAAAGGATGGGGGTGTTTGTTTATAGTTTATGAATCTAGAAGAAGTTTGCTGGAAGAAGATTGTATTTTTTTTGTTTTTAGTTTTGAAATGAAGTTTGATTAAAATGACACAACAAAAAGATGTTTGTTTAGACAATATTTAAAAGACGTAATCGATCTAACTCTACCTCTTCAATCATTTATTAATAATTATAATTTAAATTAATATTCACTTAATTATGATCCCTTAATTTGTTAAATCCCGAACCCTACGAGAATTAACTTTACCACGAAGATTGAAGTGAATTTAACCTTAGGCTAACTTCCGAACATGCAATCGCAGCACCCTGCTTTGATTGATGTTCTAAGATTAGCTTATGGTAAGTGGTAAATTAAGGCACATATCCACTCTGGAATTGAGGATGAATTGTGTTTAGGGATTATATTTGAACTCTACAAATTTATCCCATGTGGTCTTGTATTACCGATTAAGATCGCTCTCTCACAATTTACACAAAATCCCGACCTCGCGTGTTTTTGTGTAAATTGTTCAATTGCTTGCTTAGTTTCTTAAAATTTAAAAACACAATTCATGGATCATATTATGTGAATTACAGTAGCTCATTGATTCAAAATAATTAAATGAAGAGGGTAGAAGATAGATCGATTACTAAAAGACTACTCTTCCATGGGTGGCGTAATCATCGTAGAAGCGTTTTGCATGTGCAAAGGTTTAAAATGGGTATAACCCAATAACGCTTCTACTCAAGAATTCCAGACCAATTATGAAGATTAAGAGAAGAAGAAATTTAAACAAAACAGAAGAAAAGAGAAGAAATAAAAGAAGAACAAAGAAGTTTATTACATAAACAAAATCATTACAACTTGAAGAAGAGAAGGAGGCTTCGATGAGGGGATCCTTGCTTCAAGAGCTACCCCTCTTACAATGGTTGGAGAATTTGGGTGAAACAAATTCTCCTCTGCCTCCAATCTCCCAATGCACGTCCCAACCCCTCCAAATGAGAAAAACTCCAATTTATAGAGGGGAGGGGAGGAGAGGATACAAGTGGTTTCAAGTGTGAATGTGGAAATTCGGCCAAATATTTTATGCCAACTTGAACCGCTAATTTGACCACCAAAACGCGTGCATTGGCTAGACTTCCAGAAGGATGATTTGTGCCAAATTATGAACCCGAGCTTTTATCAAGAGTTGGGCTCAATCTAAGCCCGTATGTAGAATATATGGCCCAAATACAGAACCTTCTCCATTCTGGCGAGCCCAGCCCAACTTTGACTTCATGGCCCAATTTCAACAAACAAATGAACTCTTTAGCTTTTGTGTCCTGAATAAAAGTTGTAGATAATTAAGTTAGGAACACTGTTACAAAATTTCAAATTCAAATAATAAATATAAAAATATTTATCTTCGAAATACTACAGGGCACTATTAAAGGTAAAACTGGAATTTTCACCAAATTTTCAAATGAGTGATCAAATCCCAAATATTTTATAAATAAACATGTTTAAAAAAATGTGAGGAAATTATATCATTTATTATCAACAAAATATTCAATAAAATAGTGTTTTATCATAGATACATTTCCAAACAATTTTAATGGAATTTAGATTCATGATATAAAAGTATTGCTTGAATGTAAATGAAGAGAGAGAAGTTCCTTTCTGAATTTCGGCATAGTAACGGATGTACATGGGAGGAATTTAATGAGAGAGAAATGGGTATCCCATCATTCAAACAATAAGAGGGAAGTATGGGGGATATTCTAAACCATACCCCATCATTTATAATTGAAATTAACTGGGCATAACAATATTATGAAAATTGGAGAAAAAAGTTAAATGAAGAAAAACCCTTACTTTGAAGTGTGCTTCCAAGGATTGAGAGATGCTTGAGAGAGGCTTCTTGGGAGCTCGAGGCACCTTGAAAGGATTCTAGAGAGAGTAGGTCAGAGGTTGGACGAAATTAAAAGGATTTGAGTGAGGAGGAAGTGGGAACTTGGGTGGGTTTATATAGGAAAGACAAGTGAATTCTTTATTATTTTGGTTTGGGACCCCTAACATTAAACTAATCCAAACCACAAATCATATAATGGTTTTTGCCCATGGTTTTTGTAAAAGAGAAGAGGAGAACAATATTTTAAAATGCCAATGTCTGAAATTCTTAAAATAATGGGGTTTCTTATGTGGAGGTGAGTCACACTCCCATTGAAAATAATTTAAAAAGACAATATGTCTAATAAGTCTTGAGGGGTCCATTAATGCTTTTAAAGTAAGTCAAACAAACACAAAATCACATTATTTTAATGGTAAAATATATATTGGTATAACATAAAGCTTATAGTATTTAATTACATCACTATTGGGATATTATGATGTCCTAAAACACATTATATATTTAAACGGTATTTAATTTTTACCCAAACATTTGACTGTCTCAGAAAATTATGAAAAATTCACCATTGGATAATTTTGAAGTCCTGATTCTAGAAATATCATTTATTTTATTTAAATTATTTTGTAAATATTTTAATTTTTACTTTTAAAATATAATCCGACATTTATCGAAAATTCACAGGTTTTGACAAAAATGGCTCTCAAACCTTAATAAAAAATTATAATTGCATTCATAAAATTATATGATAATTTATATATAATAAAATTAATTTAACAATAATAATAATATTTTGTTTATATATTATTTAATTCAGAAATACCTTAATTTAATAAAATAGATTTGTTAATTAAATAATAACTAAAAACACTACTTGTACCTTAAAAACTATTCACAATGTATCAATAATGACAAGAAAGTATATTTATTATTATATAAAAAAATAATGTACATGAACATAGTACTGGAGATTTGTTACATAACCCCTTAAAACAGCCGCATATGACATCTGGGTAAGGTGTGTGATAGTGATAGACTCTTGGGGTGGCTCAGATAACATTGCTCGAGTGGTAATCTCTATCAACTTAGACTTTTACTATAGACAGTTTTGTTCGAGCTTGACATGATGAAGCTCAGCTTGGGCTTGGTCAATAGAGAAGCCCAAATACGCCACCTCTTTTCAGAGCTCCGACAAATGGGCTTTGTATGGACCAATTCTACTAGATGAGGCCATCGCTTCCTTTTTATGAGTAAATTGGATTTATTAAAGCCCTATATTTATACTAATCATGTGATCACTATTCAATGACTATGAAATCAACAGTCACAATTCTTAACATAAAACCAAAGAAGTTGACAATTTATATAAAAATTTTACAAAAAGATACATTTAATTAGATCAAGAGGGATTTCCATTAATGAAACTTTGGGTCGTTACAATATTCCCCCCTTAAGAAATTCCGCCCTCAAAATTTCCTATTACCACACTAAAACAGATGTGGGTAACTCAAATTGATCATTTCCTCCGATTCCCAAGTCTCTTCTTCAAACTTGTGGTTTCTCCACAACACCTTGACGAGGGGCATTGTCTTATTTCGTATAAATGTTTATCTACGATCTAATATCTTCACTAGTTTCTCCTCATAAGAAAGATCATCCTCCAAATGTACCACCTCATAAGAGAGTACATGTGAAGGGTCCGGTATGTACTTCTTTAAGATGGAAACATGAAAGACATCATGTACTTTGGCCATGGTAGGTGGAAGTGCTAGTCGATAGACCACAGCCCTGACACGATCAAGAATCTCGAAGGGGCCGATGTATCTTGGACTTAACATACCATTATTTTCAAACCTCATGACCTTATTCCATGGAGATATACATAGAAAAACCATGTATCCAACTTTAAACTCAAGGTCTCATTGATGATTATCTGCATAACTCTTCGGTTGACTCTGGGATACCTTGATATGCTGCTGAATGGTTTTCACCTTCTCCACCATTTCCTCGACCATTTCTGGTCCAAGCAACTTACGTTCACTGACCTCATCCAAACACGCCGATGTTCTACACCTTTTCCCATAAAGGGATTCATATGGTGCCATTTGGATGCTCGAGCGGAAACTATTATTATAAGAGAACTCAACCACAGGAAGATGTTGATCCCATACTCCTTTAATGTCCATTGAGCATGCTCTCAACATGTCCTCAAGTGTTCGGATAGTCCGCTCAGATTGGCCATATGTTTGAGGATGATTGGCCATACTGAAGTTCAGTTCAGTATCCAGATCATGTTGAATACTCTTCCAAAACTTATAGGTGAATCTTGGATCTCGACCAGATACAATAGATAGTGGAACTCCATGCAGCCTTACCACTTACCTGATATATATCCATGCCAGTTGATCCAATGAGAAATCTTCCCAAATATCAATGAAGTGTGCAGTCTTTGTAAGAAAATACACCCCATCCCAGATTGCATTGTTGCCTTTGGATTTCCTCAGAATTCCAGTGAAAAGGTCTGTGGTGACGTTCTCCCATTTCCATTCTGGTATGGTCAATGGTTGCATCCTCCCCTTATACTTTTTCCGATCTGCCTTCACTTGCTGGAACACCAGGCACATTCATGTATATACAACGATCTCCTTCTTCATATTATCCCACCAAATTTTTTCTCAGATATCTCGATACATCTTTGTGCTCCCTGGGTGAATAGAGAAATTTGAATTATGTGCATCATCCAAAAGTTCCTTCTTTAGATCTGGACTTGACGGAACACATAGTCTTTTCCCAAATCGCACAATTCCTTCTTAATTAACATTAAACTCCGAGGATTTCCCTTTTTCGATAGCTTCCACTTTTTCCTGAATTCCCACAACATCCTTTTGAGCATCCTTTAACCATTCCAAAATATACGGCTGAGAAATAATTTGTAAAGGGATTGATGATGTTCCCTTCTTTTGGATTCCCATGTCCATCTTCATCGAGTCTAAGAAGATTTGATACTTATCAATTCTCATTATTGATAGAATCGTTGGGTCCTTTCTACTTAGGGCATCTGCCACCTTGTTCGCTTTCCCAGGGTGGTAATGTATTGAACAATAATAATCCTTGATGAGCTCTATCCATCTTCTCTAGCACATATTAAGCTCTTTCTATGTGAAAATATATTTAAGACTCTTGTGGTCAGTATATAACTCACATTTCTCCCCATAGAGATAATGCCACCATATTTTTAAGGAAAAGACCACCGCCGCCAACTCCAGATCATGCATTGGATAGTTTTTATCATGGAATTTCAAATGTCTTGAGGCATAGGATATCACTTTATCATTCTTAATCAGCACACAGCCTAGGCCCTTCTTCGAAGCATCACTGAATATCACAAAAGGTTCCCCACTTGTGGGTAAAGTGAGCACAGATGCAGTGATAAGCCTTTTTTTCAACTCCTTGAAGCTTTCTTTGCATTCATCACTCTAAGAAAACTTTACTCCCTTTCAAGTTAGCTTAGCAAGAGGGTTGGAAAATTGTAAGAAATTTCCCAAAAATCGTCAATAATATCCATCTAACCCCAAGAAGCTACGGATATCCGTTACCGATGTTGGTATCAGCCATCCCTCAATTGCATCTATTTTGGAGGGATCCATAGATATCCCAATGCTTGTGATGATATGGCCCAAGAATGAGACCTACTTCAACTAGAAATCACACTTGCTGTACTTTTCATAGATCTTCTCCTTGCGCAAAGTCTCTAGTACAGTTGTTAAATGATCCTCCTTGGTTTTGGAGTATATTTGAATATCATCTATAAAGACTACCACAAATTTGTCATGGTAATCTCTAAAGACACTATTCATCAAGTCCTTGAAGATTTCTAGAGCATTAGTGAGTCCGAAAGGCATTACTATGATTTCATAGTGCCCGTATCTGTTATGAAAATCTGTCTTGGGGACATCTTCCTTCTTCACCCTTACTTCATAATATTCCGACCGCAAATCTACCTTGGAGAAGTATTCTGCTCCATGTAGATGATCAAATAAGTAATCAATCCATGGTAGATGATACTTTTTCTTTATCGTGATTTTTTTAAGTTCATGATAATTGATGTAAAGTCTCATTGACCCACCCTTCTTCTTGACGAAGAGGACTGGTGCACCCCATGGTGAAGCACTTGGGTGTAAAAACCCTTTATCCAGATTCTATTTTAGTTGTTTCTACAGCTCTTCAAGCTCCACAACAGCCATTCTATATGGAGTCTTGGATATTGGTAGCACCCCTGGTATAAGTTCAATTGAGAATTCAACGTCTCTTTTAGGAGGAAGATCAGGCAGTTCCTCGGGAAACACTTCAGCAAATTCTCTCACAATAGGCATTTCTTCAAGGATGGTTTCTTCCTTGGACTCAATCATATGAGCTAGATACGCATTCTCATAGAGTAGTAATATCCATGATTGCAACGATCGAGCTAAAGGAGATTCATATTCCTCCTTACACTTGTAAATAATTAGAGGTCAATTCTCTATATGGAGTGTGATTTCCCTCTCCTGAAAATTTATGTTGGATCTATATAAGGAAAGCCAATCCATGCCAAGAATTGCATCAAATTCAACTAGAGGGAGTATAACGAGGTTCTTCGGGAAATTCAATCCATATATTATGATAGGGGAGGAGTTATATTCATGGGATGCAATGATTTCCCCATTTTCCGTACTCACCGACATCTTCACTTCCATGATTTGTGGTGGTGTTGGGATTGTTCTACTAAACCTTCGATTTATAAAATAATGCGTAAAACCTGAATCAAAAAATACATTCGCAATTCATGAATGGATAACTAGCATACCTGTTACCACTTCGTTCTCAGTGTTCACTTTGGCAGAAGTGACAGCAGAATCTCTTCCTTGTTTCCTTGGAGGTTGTTGTGCCTCTGAAAACCCTTGGATTAGGGTACTGATTTGAAAAATGCCCTGGTTCTTTGTAGTTGTAGCAATGAACAACGCGTTGAGGTTCGAACGGAGTGTTCCTCTCCTCTGTCGTATTTGCGGGTCTTTCTTGCCGACAGTTAACAGCTAGGTGCCCTTTTCTCCCACACCTAAAGCATATCCTCGTCCCCTTGAGGCAAATTCCCGGGTGCTTATTTCCGCACTTTTGGAAAGAGGGGTGCTAGATCTTCTTAGCACCATTGGATTTATCCATCATACCTCCATCATTGAAGTACAACTTATGCTTCTTGTCCCCATGATACCCCTGTGATTTCCTGATCTCCATTTTGACCCTGAGGGAACATCAGAAAATTTCCTCATAGCTGTCGAAGTCACGGATCGCTAATGCTTTCTGTAGGCTATGCTTCAGCCCACCAAAGAAGCGGTCAACCTTGAATTCGTCGGTAATGACAAAGCCGGAAGTGTATCGTGATATCCTTGTGAAGTTTTCCTCATACGCTCCAACAGATTCTTTGTCTTTTTTCTTGAGGGAAAGGAAGTCCCTTTCCATCTTATGTCGGAGGGTGCACGGAAAATATTTATCGAAAAACATCTTCCGGAAATCCTTCCATTCCAACACCTCGATCTCCTCCTCAGGCTTTGTATTTTTGATCAACGACCACCATTGATTAAGTTCACCCTCCATACGATAAGCCTCCAGGAGAACCTTCTATTGTTCAGAACATTAAATGATGGAGATGATCTTTTCAATGGTGTTGATCCATTGTTCAGCGATCATGGGATTGGATGATCCACTAAAAGGAGGAGGCCTTTGTCTCATGAAGCTCTCGATAGAGACTTGTTCTTTATTGGGTGCGGGGGGGGGGGGCTTGGAAGTTCCTCTTGACCCGTGTTTCTATTCAAATCTTGAGTTAGTTGAGAGACTAGCATGAAAAGGTTCATGATTCCCACTCCCATTGGATTGGGAATCTCATTAGTACAGTCATCACATTGATCTTCACATCGGTTGTTAGCCCGAGTTCTCCTATTACCAGCCATTGGCTGGAATAAAAGGAATGTTACAGGGTAAAACATAAAGGGTAATCCAAATACAAAAGTTTATGACTTATAAATAAACTTTTATTTTCCTTAACTCATGAGTCTATATGATTCAATCTAGGCTTTTCATGATCAACTTTCTAACATATATTCTTAGGGGCATTTTTTTAATTACCTTAATAAGGGTTCATACTAAACTTGTGAATTTGTCAAAACATATCCCCCGAGAGTGTCGTAACCAAGAGTGATTCAAGGACCGTTTTTGTGAACTAGTTCCCGTTCGAGTCTAGCTCAAAGCGGTGTTTTTGGGTTTTACCCTTAGCATACATCTGTTTCAGAGATTCCTCTACCTGCTCATATCCAGACAGGGATATATCTGTTTGATAAAACACTCACTCAGTACTTAACAAAACTTAGGGACGTTTTTGTTATACATAGTCTTTTCTCTAAGGCTTTACTGGGGTTTTCTAATCCTAATCCCAAAAATAACTAAACCTATCCTCTGATACCAACTATGGAATCCATACTTTTAATAAAAACATAAAAATTATTTATTACATAAACTATTCACTTGATACAACATGGATGATCGAGATTTCTAGTTTCTTGGGGGATTATGATCATTAAATAACAACTTAAAACAGGAAATACAACATCTTTATTGAAAACTTCCTTTACATGACCACTACATTCCCTCGTACTTAGCATTGCATGGGATAACCTGAGGACATGCATAAGAAAATGGGTGAGATATAAAGCCTAGTAAGGGAATAAACATGGAATACATTAGGAGTACAATACATTTTAGACAATAGGTATATCAATATAGCACAATAGAAACATGAACATAAAGGCATGATAAAGCATGATAATCATAACATGGAAATGTGGCAACAACACATAACATGGAATTAGCATGAGCCATGCCTAATTGCACATGGAGAATGAGTAAATTATCATTCCACATGAAGCACGAGTAAACCCTAGTTGCACTTGAATTAGCAAGAGTCAACACTCATTACACATGACATATCATGATACTATACTTTACCCAATTCATTGGAGCTCTATAAGGGCGTACCCTTCTTAAACATTTCATTTCATTCATAAATGTGCCACATGGATCATAAAACATGGATTCATTAAACATAATGATTTATTCCATGATAAAGGAATGTGTAATTCATATACGAAACTTTATAATAAATAAGTAAATGTGCAAAAAGGTGAATACCCTTGATGGAGAAATGGGCATGGTATTCACTACAAAAAATCATTGGCTTAGAAAATCAGTGCAATTTCGGCAGCGTAACGGTGTGACATAAGAATTCATAAAAATGGTTGATGAGAGAGAAATGGGGTGTCTCATTATATTTACATGAAATTGATAGTAAGGGGGTCATAAAGATACTTGTCTAAACAATTTTAATGGAATTTAGATTCATGATACAAAAGTATTTATTGAATGTAAATGAAGAGAGAGAAGTTCCTTTCGAAATTTCGGCATAGTAAAGGATGTACATGGGAGGCATTTAATGAGAGAGAAAGGGGTCTCCCAACATTAAAAAAATAATAGGGAAGTATGGGGGAGGTGCAAAACCATACCCTAGCATTTATAATTGAAATTAAAAGGGCATAACAATATTAGGAAAATTGGACAAAAAAAGTGAAAGGAAGAAAAACCCTTACTTGGAAGTGTGCTTACAAGGCTTGAGAGAGGCTTGAGAAAGGAATATTGGGAGCTTGGGGAACCATGGGAGGATTATAGAGAGAGTAGGGAAGAGGTTGGATGAACTCCAAAGGCTTTGAGTGAGGAGGAAGTGGGAGCTTGGGTGGGTTTATATAGGAAAGGTGAGTGAATTATTTATTATTTAGGTGTGGGACCCCTTACATTAAACTAATAAAAACCACAAATCAGATCATGGTTTTTCCCATGGTTTTTGTCAAAGAGAAGAGGAAAAAGATGTTTTATAAGTCCAAAGACTAAAATTCTTAAAATAATGGGTTTTCTTATGTGGAGGTGAGTCACACTCCAATTGAAAATAATTTAAAAAGACAAGATGTTTAATAAGTATTGAGGGGTCCATTAATACTTTGAAAAGTAAGTCAAACAAACCGAAAATCACATTATTTTATTGATAAAACATATATTGGCTGAACATAAAGCTTATTTTATTTTATTACATCACTATTTGGTACTTATGATGTCATAAAACACATTATATATTTAAACGATATTTACTTTTTACCCAAAAATTTTACTTTCATAGAAAATTATGAAAAATTCACTGTTGGATAATTTCGACATCCTGATTCCAGAAATATAATTTATTTTATTTAAATAATTTTCTAAATATTTTAATTTTCACTTTTAAAATAAAAACCTACATTTATCTAAAATTCACAGGTTTTGACAAAAATAGCTTTCAAACCTTAATAAAAAATTATAATTGCAATCATAAAATTATATGATCATTTATATATAATAAAATTAATTTAATAATAATAATAATAATTTATTGAAATATTACTAAATTAAAAAATCGGTTGATTTAATAAAATAGATTTCTTAGTTAAATAATAACTAAAAACACTCCTTGTACTTTAAAAACTATTTATAATGTATCAATAATGACAAGAAAGTATATTCATTATTATATAAAAAATTAATGTACATGAACATAGTACTAGAAACTTGTTACATAACCCCTTAAAACAATCGCAGAAGACCTAAGGGTAAGGTGTGTGATGGTGAAAGACTCTTGGGGTGGCTCATATAACATTGCTCGAGTGGTAATCTCTATCAACTTCCACTTTTACCGTAGACAGTCTCGTTCGATCTTGACATGATGAAGCTCAGCTTGGGCTTGGTCAAGAGCAAAGACCAAAGATGCCACCTCTTTTCGGAGCTCCGATAAATGGGCTTTGTATGGAGTAATTCTAATGTATGAGGCCATCGCTTCCTTTGTCTGAGTAAATAGGATTTGTTAAAGCCCTATATTTATACTAATCATGTGATCACTATTCAACAGCTATAAAGGAAACGATCACAATTATTAACATACAACCAAAGAAGTTGACATTTTATATAAACATTTTACATAAAGAGACATTTAATTAGATCAAGAGGGATTTCCATTAATTAAACTTTGGGTCGTTACAGTCCACCACTGGTCTGCTTCACCTTCTAAATGGTAAATAGCTAAAATGAATTTTTAATGTTCTGAACAACGAAGTATGGAAAATATCTTTTCAATGGTACTGATCCATTGTTCAGCAACAAGTGGATTAGAATACCCATTGAAAGAAGGTGGATGTTTCCTCATGAAAGAATCAATAGAATATTGCTCCTTTCTCTGCAAATTTGGAAGTCCAGAATGATTCATATCTTGTTTAATTATAGCAATAAGATTTTTCACTCCATCTCTCATAAAATTGGTTTGTTTAGGAGGAAAATCTTTGTATTTTCCATTAAATTGATCAATATGGTTCCTTCGTGTTCCAGCCATCGTTTAAACTGAAAGAGAATAGTGTGAGAGGAAAAAATCATAAAAAAGGGGGAGTAACATCAAAATCTAACATCTTAGGATTAATTATAATATCATTACCATAATTATAAGACTATAAACTATACTTATACTTAACATTAATGACATCCCTAGACATACCTTAGAAAAATCTCTAGGGATCTCACTAAAGTTTTCGCATCCTAGTTTCCAAAGGACAACTAAATCTTTCCTCTGATACCAACTGTAGAGACCCAAAGCTTGACATACATGGACATTACATTAATTTTTCGGAATACCTAATACATAACAAAAAAATACACCAAAGGATCGTAATAGTTTAGTGTATTTGGAATCTTGGAATATAATCTTCTAACCTTGGTGAAAGATCTTCAACATCTCCCATAAATATCTTCCCTTTTATTTTCTTACCTAAAACCATTCTTTATATCCTGGGGAAAGGAAAACATATAAAGGGTGAGATCAAATGTTCATTAAGGGTAATTATGGAGAAAATAAAACAAACCATATACATTTGAACTTAAAAACATGAACATAATATTTAAACATCAAAATCTTGAGCAATGACATAAAACTTGACAGTACGTAAGGCATAGATCATAATGGAACATAAATCATGATAAAATAGCGTGGGAATCAAACATATAATATGGTAAAAACATTAAGCACATTATATGATTTCCATAGTATCCAAGGCATTGCTGCCAAGACCATCTTAGTGGACAATGTCCCTTTCTAAACCGAGTTCACTCCTCATTCCAATCATGTATCACTGAATCAGATTAACTTATAGTTCCAGCCATGTATATCTCATGAGATATAAATCTTTACCCAATTCATTTGAGGGAAATATATGTCCTACCCATCTCATAATTAAATCATTCTTACTTGTTCCACAACATAAATATAAATCATTCATCCTAACCCAAAGAATAAAAATAGGTTTCATAAACATCATCCAATCATAACATAATCCATATAAAACAAATGGATATAACTTCATCATAAGAAACGTTAAACCATGTAAATCATAGACATATTATACATGAAACATACACATATGAAATAATGTTATCTTAGATGGAAAATGGTTTTGATAAAACACTTGAAAACAATTCTTGAGGAAAATATCTTTTCTTCTTAAAAATCATTTTTCATTTCACAAAATTCCACACAATTTTAAACAAAAGGATTTTATTGAAAATAACCATGAAATATTGTATAATAAACTTCTTGAAAATAAGGAATTATGAAACCATAAAAATCCGTTCATGCCGTATAATTTAAAAAAAAACATTATCCTCGTACTTTTAACAGAAATGTCAAAAAGTACCACGTATGCTAAACAAAAGATAGATTCCTTCCATAACACAAAGTAAAAGTCAAAGATGGGCAAACATGAATTTAAACATACAAGGAGGAATATTAAAAACATTATGAAAAATATATTTATGGACATGGATGAGAAATATAACCCCAGTAAATACATACGAATAAAAAATCTCAGATAAAAATGAGATTGGAAAAGTTATCCCTTAACTTAGGTTTGATAGGCTTCGTACGTATCCAAACCTCATGTATATTGATTTAAATAATGTCATTGACTTATTACAGAATAATATTCATTGTTATTATTTCCTATATGGTTCACTCATGACTTTATATTACCCATTCTTTTGTAAAATCCATGTTAAAGCAGCGTTTTGGGTAAAATCGTTTTATTTATCGTAGGTGCTTGGACTTGTAGTTCATGATATTATTATTAATTATATCATGATTTAATGACTTCCAGAATGTAAATCATGATTTATATATCATATATATATTTATTATATATATATAACAGATAGATAAATGAAATGAAATACAATGTTTATGGAGACGGTAGGCCGTACGTACGCATGAACAATGTTTTACTTTCCTTATGGACTTGAATGGAAGTAAGTAGATGAGATATATATATATATAAATTAATTACCTTTATTATTTCATATATTTCATTATTATTCATTATATATACTTTATAATCATTCTTGAATGGTTAACATGGAGAATGAATCTCATCGCGTTGTGGAGACGGTAATCTGTACATACGCAGGAGCGATGATTTCATTCATATTATTATTGAATGTAATTGGAGTGGATAATATAATATCTCAGAATAAGTATGATGTTATTATAACAATATATAGTTTCTCTTTACCCCATTATACCTATCCAAGTAAGGTGGTGGTGGAAAAATAGATTACACCACGGTGTGGAAACGGTATTCTGTACGTATGCACGTGCGGTGATTTCATTTTCCGTAGGATGGATAGAAGGTGAAACGGGGTGGATTCATATTTATAATAACATATCCATATATTATTGATACTGATGTTATTACTTTATATTGAAACAACTAAATTAGAAGAAGTTCAAGAAGAAAGAAACTTGAATGAATCGGTAGAAGAGATTACCTCTTCTTCGACACACCTCTTTTCAGCTTCCTTTTAAGGCACTAGAGTTGGTATTTTTAGGAGAGAAGTATCTCTATAATGTTTCAAGGGAAGTTGATAAGGGAAATGGGTAGGTTTTGTCCGTGCTTGAAGGCTCAAAATTGTGTGAAGAGAAGAGGGAGGAGGTGCCCTTTTATAAGGGAGGAGAGGGGCACTATAGAAAAAACTTAAAATATTATTTTATAATAAAGTCATATTCGGTTTATAATGGATCCAATGAGACTTATTTAGAATATAAAGTGGTAATGGGTCGTAATCATCTCAACCAATAGGTTTTATACAAGTTTAGGTTTCTATTTTAACCTTATCATTTAGATTTAACTCTAAGTAAAATAATTTAACTTTTATCATGTCTTCTTGTCTTCTTACACTATATGGTTAATAAATTTACTATAACAAGTAAAAAAAACCCCAGGTGGTTTATTATTAATATATATAACCTTATATAAGTCATTTGGACAAACCATAGATTTTGAGGAATAGAATAACACTTAATAATATAATATTTGTTTTAAAAACTATTTTATGTCAATTTTGACACTATTTGGTAATTTATTTTTGTGAAAATCATAACAACATGATTAGTTCGAAAAACATTAATTAAATCAACACTAACATGTCATATTAACCTATAAAATTAGTTTAATTGTTAAAAAGTCTCAAATTACATTTATTTGGGTATTTATAACATCAATTCTGTTAATATTTCATTAATAAGGTAATTACTGGATCATCATTGTGTCATAGATAAATTAAATTATTTAATTTATAAATATTATAAATAAAATACAATTATGTAGGAAATTTGTTTATCTTTATGATTAATATTTATTGTCAAATTTATCTTATGTATAACCCTATATTAAAAATGTTTTATTTATTAAACATTGATTTTAACTCTTTTAACTCTTCTTTAAATAAAATAATAATAAGTGTCCTAATCTAATCCAAGTGGACCTAAAGGGTAATATTTTATTCTGAATGTTGTTTTTTTTCGAATTACACTTATCCAATAGAGTTAGGACATGTGTTAGGGTGATAATAATATCATTTTACCCTTAATTACCCTATTTACTTTTAACCGTGGTAAATAAAAGTAAAAAAGTTACTACTCACCAAAAATTATTTTTATCTTACTGACCCAAATTTTATTCATTGATGTTAGCCATGTCTCTTGTATTTTATAAATTCAACTCACATAAGCGGTAAAATTAAGTTTTATGTACAATTGCAAATTCTCCTAGGATGTGGGTAAAAGAAGTTAAAAAGTTTAATAAAATTTTTATGTATCTATATTATTATAAAATTACTCCAATGGATTACATTGAACATATATAGGTATTATGTATCTATTTTGACCTAAAATAAATTTAAATAAAATAAATTATTATTTAAATAAAAAGTCAGTTTTTAAATAGTAACTGAGTGTTTTCACTATTCATCAAAAATTGAATGTTTTTAGAAGAATACTAAAAATTCACCCTAGGATAATTTTGATATTACGAATCCAAAAATGAAGTCTATTTGGAACGGCCAAGTTGTGTCTTGTGCAGATGATCACCACTTTGACAGAGTCCAATGTAGATAGGGACCAGGTTGTGCTTAGAGGGACCAGACAATCGATGATTTCTCATACAACATTAGTCAACTGTCCATATTCCTACCCTTTAGGTAGGTTTTTATATGGATGAGTTTCAAGGACTTTTTAGACACCTTTTTTGGGTGGGATTGTATTATATCCACGTTTACATTACAATTTTCTACTATTGTACTCTATCATGGGTATCTTAGTGGTATGCATGCTTGTTTTTTTAGTATTTTTACTTTTCAACATTTAGGGATAGTAAATGTGTGCATGTGTATAGATACATAGGAAAATGCCTCCCATTTGTGAGACATGCCTACTCGGTGCTAGTTGCTAGCCCCTGGCCTATGGGAGGTGGGAATGAGGTAATCATGGCATGATCCCCTATGGGACAATTCATGGTATTTGAATCCCAAAATAAGATCCATAAAATAATTTTATGTCACTACTTAAATATATAGTTATTTTGAAAAATGGTTTGAAAAACTTATACGTAAATCTTCATAGGGTGAAATAACACATTGATATCAAAAATCTCATCCAAAATTTAACTTAAACCATTCCATAAATGGTAAAACATATAACCCTTCCAAAAATAAAAAAAATATAAATGAGAACACCAAATTTCTCAAAATAAACATTCCATTAATCTCCTAGATATCAAAATGAAGCTCTTGATGATCAGATACCAAATATGTGAATACTTTAGCTATATATTTTCATGAATCATGGAAATAACCTTAATTACTATAAAACCATAATAAAAACATACATGCTTCCTAATTCCTTGAATAAACCATATATTATTGAATATTTTCTATAAATACAATAATGATATAAACTACATCAATGATAATAGAAATTTTTTTTGCCCAAAAGTCATTAATCTGATCAATGTTCATAAATACTATCCAATTTAATTTATTCATATCCATAATATATTTATCTGAAGTAAATTTTTTTTTTCTCAAAATAAGAAATATATTAAGGGTTTTATTTCTTTAATCAAAATACCACCTTTCCAGTAAATCAATTTTCTATGTTAGAATCAACATTTAATTTTTTTTGAAAACCATCAAAAAACCAATACCAAAAAATACTTATCTATTTGATGATTCATATAACATAATTCATTAATTACAATACATAATCACTTAAATAATACAACTTCCATCTTAAACCATTAACTAGGATTCATCATAATATTCTATAATATATCTTTCCTACAATATGAAATATGAATCATGTTTTAACATTCATTAACCAAAATTTAATCATTCTTCATATGTTTAACATAAAAAATAACTCTAGAAAAATCCATAACATTCATATTTTATTTTCAATATTCTCATCATCAGTAGAATAACCATTACCTATAACACCTTGTTGATTATCTTCATGTAATTTCCCCTTAGTACATTTATTTTTATAATGCCCATACTTTCCACATTTGAAACAGTCAATTTGAAATGAAATCTTCGGGACACCATTATTATCATCCATTACATTAAACAAACTATTAATTTGTCCTCTACTATTACATACTTTATTTACTTATTTTACACACTCGAAAAAATATTCCATTTCCTATAAGAAATCCACTTATATTATTATTCCCACACTCTTGAAATATAAGAACCAATATCTTCTTTCATATATGGTTTTTACCATATGAAATATCAATGAAGACTATCCATATCTTCTTTGGTTTGACTGAGAGTTTGTTAAGATGTATGTTTTTAATCATATATCATGATTACAAATTGGGAATAATAATAATATTTTTTACTCTAGTTTCCATCACATTTGGTTTCTCATTAACAAATTAACTATATTATTCCATGTTGTTCTAGTTCTTTTTGGTTCCTTCTAATGAATAAAGCCAAAAATAATAGTTTTAGTAACAATAATCATTGTGGGGAACCACATAATCAGTATAAATCAATTATAGGATGTATAAATCATGAAAAATTATTTTCAACCTATAACAACTTATGCTTGATCTAGTCCTTCAATGCCTATTATTAATATCATTCATGGTGATTTATAATGATTATATTAATTACCAAAGCATATCCCATATGAGTGTGATACTTGGTGTGTATAAAGGGCCATTTTCATTCACCAGGTGATGGTTATGTCCAAGTAAATGAGATATTTTTGGAGTTATTACCACTAAGTGCCTATTTTATAGAGCCACATCCACTTATAATATATAGATAGGGATGCAATTTCTCAGAAATCCCTTTCTCTATCCTTTACCAAAATTCTAATATATTTTACTATACATAAAATTATCCTTATACGTATCCTTAGTAGTATCCCTAGAAAAATCTATATTAATATGCATATGAATATTACTAGGGATATCACTAATGTTATTCAAATATTAACCTTCAAAATTTGAATAAAACGTTCCTCTAATACCAACTATAATGACCCTGGATTTTCATTCAAAAATATCAAATATTTTTAGATTAATATTCAATACATTTCATAAATACACTCCATAGGACCATAATAGTTTTGTGTGTTTAGAGACTAGAAACACATTTTTTTTTGGTTTTTTAATGATCTTTAACATCTCCCACAAATATATTATCACATAGTACTCCTCTTATTTATACCATACTGAATTTATTATTCATCATAATGAGTGGAAAACATAATCAAGGATGAAATTCGATGTTCAGTAAGGGTAAACATATCCCAACATGTCATTGATCTTAAAAATTATTCATAGAATAAAAATTTATCATTTCAGTAAACATGGTCCATAAGTGTGATAAATCATCATAAATCATTCATGAACCATACAAACATGCCATAAAAGTGTGAGACCATAATAAATATAGAAAAAAATTATATATTAAGGTTAACCACCAAGAACATCCAAATTTTTTGTTAGTACATATCAATTATATTCTAATTTGGATTGGGATGTTCATATTTACTATAGTGGATAAGGACACGCCTCTTTCTTATAGTGTATTAGGACTCACCGGTTTCCAATAATGTATTATGCCCATCGACTTGTTTCCCATTGTTATCTCATGAGATATAAAGATTTAATCAAAGAATTGGAGGGATATATTTTTCCCACACATATAATAATTCAAATCATACTTATGTGTGCCAAAATATCATAAAACATTTATCATATCATCATATCATAACCCATGTTAAAAAACTTCTTCATCAACATTTCATCAATTCACTATGGATTAACCCATGAAAAATAAATGCATTGAAAAAAAATCATGAATAGAAAAATTAACTATATAGAGAAGGAATAAGGATGTTATCATTCAATATTATCCCCAATAAATAATATGTAACATAAAATTATGTCATCATATAAGGAATTTTTTTTAAAGATCACTTGGAACATTTCACAAGAAATATAACCTTTCCAATTTGAAAAAAAACTATCTAAAACTAAAAATTCCTTAAATTTTTTGGAAAAATATTATTTAAATAAAATCCTAAATTTATATATTGAGCATGAAAATAAGGATTTGATTATTATGGATATAATTACCATTCATTCCATAAATGTTAAAAAAGATATTCCTTTCAAATTTTCTGTAAAATCCAAATGAGAATTGTCTTTAAAAAGACATAAGGATTAATTTAATTTATTTTAAAAAATAAAAAATTTATAGAAAATTATTTAATAAAAAAATTTAATTGTTTTAACCCCTTTTTAAAACATTATTAGGATACATATTTTTAGAAGAAAAATGGTTTATGAACGGAGAGAGAAATAAAGATGCCTTTTATTAAAAACATTCTTTTGAAATATTATGTGCATAAAGAAAAGAAAATGAAGGTCAAATGTCTGTTCTAATTAAATAACCAGATAAGAATAAATTTCATGAGTTTCTCGATATATAAATTGTAATATTTCAACATTGGAAGCATAATCCTAAATAATCATGATAAAAGCTGAAATTATAACATATAACCATTAACAATTTGGTAACATTAAATCATAATTCACATGAAAGAGATATAAAAAAATGGAAATGATAATCCCAATAAATTTTATGATATTAATCATAAAATACCTTCATGGGTAGTATAAACACTATATAAAAGAAACACGGAGTGAATATAAGATGTATCTCACATAAAAATTAAAGTGAGACAGAAATACTTTAAGTCTTGAATTCATTTTGACACATTATAAATTCATGTATAATAAATATAATATTGTTATAAAAAAATTAATGTACCCTAAATATAAATATCATACCACATAATATTTACTTATCATATTTTATTATCTTTTTATTAACAATTCCATTTTAAAGTCTTGTTTTGGGAAACAGTTACATTATTTTTTTCATGTATGTTTTGATTTATTATATTTTTTCCACTAAATTTGATCATGATTAAATAATACTCATAATTTTAAACATGATATAAATATCATATATATTCAGTATACAAATATTTATAGTGATCTATAAAAGTTAGAGATAGAAAATGAAATATACTATTCATGGAGACGGTATGTCGTACGTACACATTAACAATGTTTCAATTTTCCATATGGAATGAAATGAGAAAGGTAAATAATATATTAACATTAAATAATAATTTTTATGTAATATATATTACATATTTTCAATAAACCCATCCTTATTACCTACCATGTAAAGCGTGAATGAATCACATCACTTCGAATCACAGTAGTTCACCATACAAATGAACGACATTATCATATTCTAACAAAATGAAAGGTAAGAAGGAAAATGTGACATAAATATTATTTAATCATAATATTTTCATAAATATAATATATAAATAATATATACATAAATATTTCTATCTGTGATAGCTTGTAACAGAAAAAATAATAATATTAGTTCGTGAGGTAGTAGTCTATTGTACACACGAATGGTGATTTCTAAACCAATTTGATAGAAGTGGAAAATGATTTATGTAATTAAATAAAATTGATAGTATATCAGTATATTTAATATACTAAGGTTATTATATCATCATGGTTTTATAATAATTTAAGTATGTGGAGGATGAAATAAAATAAAACACTTTATTAGAGACGGTACCTCTTCTTGAGATAACTTATTATGCTTTTCACCAAAAGTATTCCTAGGATGGATTAATGAACAAAATAAGGCTTATAGTAAGATATTTGGTAATTAAGTATGTTATTTGGGTAGTTATTGGATTAGATAATTTGTTTTGGAAGGGTGAAGTAGAGGGTATAGCGGGTTCCCTTTTATAAATGAGGAGAGTGGCACACATCTAATTTTTTAAAAGAAAAAGATGTACCCACGTTTCTCACCAATAAAAAAGGATTAAAAATGCACTCTTATGTAACATAGAATATATAGGGTTGAAATATATCATGAAAATGGGTGTTGGAAATGTTTTTGGATGTTTTTAAAATCTTTAATGAAAATTGAAATTCTTAATAAAGAACACGTAATTTTTACTTTTCATCAAAAAAATAATATCCAAAAAAAATTCTAAATAATTAACCATAAGATAATTTTATCATGATGATTTCAAAATTTAAAATCATTTTTTTAAATAAATTTTCAATAAATGCAAAAAAATATTTTAAAAACAAGTGCACAAAAGGTGAGAAAACTACTTTTTAGAAAAATATTGTTTTTATGATTAAAACTGAATTTATTCTTATCTATTGTATAGAAAACACATAAGTTGAATTTTAATAATTTGATTAAATATATAATATATAAACTTAATTAAAATAATTAACTAATTTTTAAATTTGTTTTGGTAAAATGTACTAGATTTTATAAAAATAGTTTTTGAGAGAAATATATCGTTTATTTTCAAATAGTTTTTATTTTTATTTCTAATTATTGGTGATAAAGTAATTAATTTTATATATACATGAAAAACATATATTTTAATATGTTTTTTAACCTATTGAAAACATCCATTCCTATAGATAAGTGATAACTATCATTTTAAATAAAATAATTTTAATAGTATACCATGTTTCATTTAAAAACTATGTTGCATGTAATGAAATATACAATAATTATTTTGTGTAACACAAAATATCGAAATGATTAAATTCATTTGATAATTATATTCCCCATAATATAGGGTTTCTATTTTCATAGTGGATAAATATATCTTTAATGAAATTTAATGATCCATTTTTATCTTCATAAAAATTTAAGATATCATTAGTGTATAAGAGATGAGTTGGGACACAGATGTTTCTAGTAAAATTAGTACATATAATTTTACATTGGTACACTACTTTGATAATTATTCCACTAATGAAGTCTTAAATGATTCTAATTTTAAGTTTAGATAAACGGTCCCCTTGACTTATCCATCATGAACACTTGAAGAATCCATTGGGTGAATTAATGAGAAAAATTGATAGCCTTAAACTCAATAGGATAGAGTGTATCGGTCTGATAAATCTATAAAATATTGCATACAAGGAATGTAAATTCTTGATGGATCCCTATTTGAGTGTGTTAATGTTTTCAAATATTTTTAGTTTCAAGGATATTTTATTAGATTTGTATTTTATTAAAAGAGTGTTGACTCCTCTCAATGCGTTATATAGATAGTATTGTATTTACTTCTCTGATATAAAGACAAACTATTTTTGGAATCCAACCATAGTTGCAACCTATAAAATATTAAGGGAAAAAATATTCCAAAAAATCCCAAGGATTTGATTAATAATAATAATGGGCCCATATTTATTCAAATCCAAATAATTATTGGGTTTTTTTAACCAGGAAAATTAATGAATCATTAAGGAATTGAAGGAGTTAATCCCTATTAAAGAAATCCCTAATGGTCTATGCGACTTCAGATTAGAAAATATATCAAAAATTAATGAGGAATTTATTTGACAATACCTTAGACCCTACATAACACTCCATGTTCTGAGAGGAAATATAATTTTAATTTTATAATCAAGTGATACTACAGTTAAGAAATTATTATTCATATTATTCACTTAATGAGGAAAAACAACATCCATGATTTGGTTATATCATATGTTTTCCACCTTATTGAAGTGATGGATAAAATAGGTGACCGAGACCTAAGTAATACTATTAGATATAGTAGATATGTTTCCATTAATATAAAGATATGGAATCTCTTTTTTCACATTACTTTTCTTGTGAATAAGGTTGATGAATTTTGAGTTTCGGGCTCCTTCCTTTGGATATTTAACCCCATGCTGTTCCCTGAGAATGTGATACCCTTTATAAATTATATTTTTCTGGTGTAGAGGCTGTTTTATTTCCTTAGTTTGAGGGAGATTATTCCTAGATTTTCAGTTTTTTAATTATAGAGGGTCATTTTTAGAATTGGAAATATTAGTGTCTAATCCACTAAACATAATTTTACTCTAGGATCTAAAAACTGACCTAATTATATTAATATTTATGGAGAACCATTAGCGGTGTTCCAGATTAGTTTTTTTAGAATGAATATATAAAATAATTATTTTTAATTACCAAAACATATGAAAATAAAGTGTAAAGGATTCACTCAACAATCTTACCCTCTTTAATAAATATAAAAAAATATCTAACATATAAAAATACTTCTCCATTTTGTAAATAGTAAAAATGGTTAAAATAAATAGATTTTAAAATTCTCACATCCTTTTTAAAAAAATATGCCCCATTCTTGAAATAAATAGAACATTTACATAAGTTATAAATTATCCCAATACAGTTGAATAAAAAAATACTATTGATACATGTATGAATATACTGAATCATATAATAAACATTGAAGAACAAGAATTTTCGCATCCTTAAGCGGTTTTGGAGATGTATTTAAAGTATAATTTAAAAAAAATTAATTTTAGAATAACTCACCGAAGAATAATTAATACATATAAAGGCTATAAATAAAATCTTCATGAAGTGAATGATGATTATAAATATGAAAATATCATTGAAATTTTATCTTCTATTAGTGAGTATAATCTATTTAATAACATTTTGTAATAAACAAAATCTTCAATGGAGATATTAAATAAATTATAACCTAAAAAATAATAATAAATTTAAACTTTTTATGAATTTAGAAAATTTAGAAAAACCCATTTCTTATACCAAGTTCATTTGTAATATTTTTAAACTTGACAAAATATAATGGTTTAGTAAAAATATTTACTAACAGAACATCTATAGACACATATTACCGACAATTGTTTTTGAACATGATCTCTTATAAAGTTAAAAATTACATTAATATTATTAGATAGATAGTGTTGTAAAGAGATTTTAAAAATAGAAATAGAAAAAAAAAGAGTCACATAGAATATGAAAGTTATCAAAATTTTTAAAAATAACTATTTAATATAAAAAAATTTATCAAGAAAATAAGAAACAACAATATCTTATGAATCATATTTAGATAAAACAACAGATATTTTTTTCTTTAATATTAAAAATCTATTTTTTTTCCAAAAAAGTGGCACATACTAATAGTACATTTTCTATTCAAATTGCATCCCCCAAAAACATAATTAGAAAAAACATTTCAATTTAAATGTTTTTATGTGGGATAAATTATAAAAACATTTCTTATTCCTTTAAAATATTTAATAATTATTTTAATATACTTCTAGTAACTCTCTTTAGGGTGAACCTAAAATATTGCACACATGTATACTGAAAACCATAATTTTGGTATAGAAGTAGTTAAAAATAAAAAATTACAAATCTTTACTCTAAATATTTTGAAATTTAATTTACACTCTATCAATATCAATATCCAAATAATAAGTTTTACTCATATAATTTTTTGAACTTTTACTAAAATCAAGACTCATGTGAAATACATAAGTTATTTATCCTGAATATTATTTATGAATAAGTTCACTAGAATGTCCAAAAATAATATCATCAAAAAAATTATAATAATTATAATATCATTAATAAAATTATTAAAAAATAAATTTGGATATACTTTTACTTTAATAAGACCTTTTCAAAATAAATTGACACAACCATTCACACCATGATCAAGGAAATTGTATAATTTCATTAATAGAATTCGTTTGTTTTAAAACAATATTTTGTTTCTTTTAATTTTCAAAACTGAGGGGATATTTTATATAAGCTTCTTCCAAATTAAACAATTCTAAAATTCACATTTTACACCATTTTATTTTGTTTAAAACCATGAACAAAAATACAATCTAATAAAATTTAAATTAATTATAACATATAAGTTGGTGGAAAATTGTTATCGTAATGAAATCCAAAAGTTTTGTTGGTTTGTACCATAGAAAAAACTTTTCCAATAATTCCCTATATAAGATGAAATTTATTAGTTTCTCAAGATCATTCTTGAGGTTGATTACCCCCTTGATATGTGTATTGACTTATGTATTTTTATTTTCTCCAAAATCGAAATATATAAAATATTCCTCAATATGATTTTTCTAAAATGATTTATCTTTTCAATATTTTTCAATAAATTTAACATGAATAGATTCTTCAATAAAAATAGATCATTTATTATAGATTCTATAACATTCACTATCATTAGAATATCCTAAAAATATTACATCATTAGATTTATCATCAATTTTATCTGAATAATATTTATTATTACTGATAAAAAATTTACAAACCCAAAAAATAAAATAACATAATTTAGTTTCAATTCTTTTACATAATTCATAATTTAAAAAAAAATTCTTAAAATAATTCTATAAGAAATAAAACAAGACATATTCACAAATTTATGCCAAATATATTTAAGTAAAACATACTCATTTAACATGGTTCTATGTATTCTTAAATACTACTATTTTTTATATTCACCTATACCATTTTTATGAGTTTTTGTGGTTGAAAATTTATGATAATTTTATTACGCAATTATTTTAAAATAAAGGTTTATAAATTCTCAACCATTAAAACATTTAGTTGATAAAATTAAATAACCATTATCATTTTATAATATTTTACAATAACTAGTAAAAGAAGATATATTATTACTTTTAAGTGAAAGGAAATAAACCCTTATAAATATATTAAAAAAACAATGACAAAAATATATATCTTACCCCAATGAAAAATAGCTTGAACTGGACAAAAAACAAGTTAAAAAGGTCTTATAATTACATCCTTAAGAGAAAAAAGAGTTTCTTTATTCTATTTTCCTTTAATGTGGAAACTGCATACATGAGTTTTGTGAGATTTTTTAGTGACTATTTTTTCCTTTTAAAATGGAATAATATTTTAAGTAATATTTTCAAAACTAGGCACTGAGTTACTTTGGGATTCTAGGGTTCAGGGAGCCTCAACATTGAAATAATAAAAATATTAAATATAATATATTATTCATGTTTATTTTTTATTAAATAATATAATAAATACCAAACAAAATTTGAGATTGGAAATATGATATTTCCATTAAAGTTTTTATATGGGTTTTACCCTAGAAATGATTTAAATTTTTTTTGCATCAAGCATTTATTTTAAGATATTTCATGGATAGAGAGATAAACAAATAAATTTGTCTCTTTTATTTTTTATTAAATTTACTTACCTATTTCTATTATATATATATTCCCACTTATGGAAAATCGTAATGGTGATCTTCATAACCATAGGGATTAGAGAGAACCCATTGGGAGAGATATTTGATAAATAATGAGATCATGGCTTAGAGATTTGTGTGCTAAGGAGTTCATCTTTAAAAAATGGAGTTTCTATATATCACTAAAAATAATGACGTAGAACCATTATTCATAAATGATCAATGAAAACATTAGGTAGGGAATTTTTATCGATTGGTCCAATCATTTTATTTTTTATTCCATGTATAACATGAATCAATACTTTAAATATGTTAATTTCAGGGTTTATTTTTGATTTACGATTGATGACTTTTTATCCCTGAACTTATGTTTAGTTGATCATTGATTATTCCTATATGTTCATCATTTTAACATAAATGGATTTATTCCAACCAAAACAATGGAAAAATTTCATTATTCATATTTTTTTGTAATTTTTCTCCTCCCGTACTATAAATGTTCATCATCAGTATTCTCTTTGACTGACATTTGAAAAATGCAAAATAACTGATCATCTCACATTCAATGTTTGGCATAAAATATTTTTCTAGCACGTTTGGATTTTGGATTAGTGGTAGGATCATGGTTCTTTGATGATAATTGGAGATTGGGGATGGATCAGAGATCTACAGTTCATTGGATTTGATGTTTCAACAACATGGTTTGACAAGGATGATATGTGAGCAGATTTGGTGGCCAGAATCTGACCATCGATTATGATTTTGGACAAGTGAACTCTATATCCATGTTCCTTGGTGTATTTCATCTATTGATAAAAGGAGTATGTAGAGATGTTGGATACATATTGAATAGACTAGAGTTTCTATAAATTCCCAACATACTCAGAATTTACTTTTGAGATCACATACAATGTTGTTCCCTTTCTGTAGCATCTTGGGTTCTGTGTAGAGTTAAATATCACACACCGTGTATACCCTATACATGCCATGTGACCAGATGTTGGAAATTTTGACTATGCCCCTAGGGTACACATGAACTAATAAAACCATGTATTCATGCTTCACTATAGTACACAAGCAAGAACAAGTACCCAGTTATGGATTAAGAACCCACGAATGACCAGAGTATACATGCATGACCAGAGTAAAAAATGAATGGCTAGAGTATACAGAGAAGACTATAGCCCATGTTCATGGGTTGAAGTACATAGGCATTTGATAGAGTATATGGGAATACCTAGTCTTGAGAAAACATAATTTATACACCCAATTCATGTCATGTGCTTATACTAGGGTAGGTTGCGTTCCTCATTCTCTTCATTCTATATTAGGGTGTGTTCCATCTTTCCAGTTTAGTGTGGGTGAGTCCCCTTATACCAAGTTAAGTTTCCTAGTCTACTTCTGTGAGGTTTTAGTATGAAATCTTTTCTTGAGTATCAGATGTATGTTCACCTTAGTGTATGAGGGGTTGAATCCTTTTTCTATGCTGGAATTGTGATCCTCATCCCATATACTACCCTAGGTAGGGTTTGGTATTGGATGAACTACATTTGCAGGTGTTTGATCCCTATATAATGGGTTAATATAGTCAAGGTTAGGTATCCCCAAGAGGCCTTGGTTGTGATCCATTATCTATTTATATCTATATATAGAGTTCTAGAGAGTACTTCTTAATGGAAAGGCTTAATGAGCATGATCGCTTAGTTGAGATATACCAATGTTATCGGATCTGAGGAGTGAACTCTCCCTAAAGAGTGATACAATGAAGCCCTGAGAAAAATATTAGGATGGAATTATGGTTGTGAAATTACCCTTATAAATAGTTTCTATGTTGAGTATAAATATATTATTATTGTTTCAATTGTCATATATACTGATTGAAATAACTTCATGATGATGATATAACTTCTCTCTCTTGAAACTATATGTTTGGTAATTTGGGGGTGTCCAATCGGGGATGTTATCCTATTCCCATTATGGGAACTACCAACTCACTTAGTTTCTTATATAGAAGATAGACTTTACAATAGAGGTTTAGGTGTAACAAGAGCAAGAATAGCATAGTTGATCAGGATTATCCATGATTGATTCTAGGAGTTTTATTTGAATGAAGTTCCCTCCTTACAATATTTCTAGGATTGTATTTAACTCTAAATTCTTTCTTGTACTTTTTTCATACATTGATCTTAAAAATATATGTATTCCTAAATTTTTTGTATTAGTTTTATCTTTACTCTCTAAATTTTACTAGTGGTTGGTGATGTGTACTTGTGTATAAGTATATTAGTGAATGGACTCCCATGTGTGTGTGTTATGCATAATAAACAATATTCACCATCCCCTAGCCAATTAGTGGTTGGATTTGGATGTAAAATTTAAAATAACACTAGACAGGTTGGGAATGAGGGGTTGGTTCATTGCATAGTGGTATCAAATCAATGTTCATCTTATGACTATAGTTTGAAGATTGTATATCGGTGAGTCTTGGTTTGGGAACTAGGTTAACAATGTTTAAGTTTATCAAGTTTTTATATCTATCTTGGGATTCTAGTGTTAGTGTAGAGGATTACATATCAATTCATTAGGAATCTGAAAAAATTTATGTTGACTCTGTAAACGTAGGCACTTGTTGTGGTAAAAGACATTGGTACATCTATCATATAGGAATGAGATGTGGTTTACAAATCCTTCTTGAATCGTCTCCTTAGATATACTATTTTACCATGATATGTGTTTCGTATTACAAAATGAATCCATAAAGAAATACATCTTGGATTTCAAAGTTATATAATTATGACGATCCTCATAGTGACAAGGCTATAGTAAATGGGATGATGTATAATGTGGTACCTCCAGGTGGTTTTCCAATCGTTCCTCCCCCATTGAGAAGAAAGTAATACCATTAGTACTATAAGTACTAGAAGATGATTTCCATAGTATGATCACATTTCATGTGTTCCATATATAGACATCTATTAGGTTTTTGGGAAATACAAACCCCAAAAAAGTAGAGGACTAAAAATAGTCAGTTGGGATAGTTTCCTTCTTTTTCAGGACTACTCCTGATCAGATGGTGTTCCTAGTAGTGATCCTTCTCCATAGCCTTGAATAGTGATGGTGGATCCTATTTAAATAGATTCACTAAGAGGTGAATCTCGTTTGGAAAAATTTTTAGTTCTTATTCATGGAGGAGTTTCACCTAGGGACACTATAATCTACATGTATCCAAGAGCATCTGGAGATCTAACAGGGCAACATGATAGTGGTAGAGTATGAATTGAGGTCAGCAACCTATTGTGCCACTCAACGGATATTGTTTGACAATCATACATTTTATCTTCTACCATTGAATAATTCCTTTACTAATATATTAATGATATAGTGACATATATTTTTATACCTACTTATGTTGGGGTTCGTAAGAATTCCTTAGTAGTGGAAAGCTTCATAGATGTGAAGGCATCAACAATTATTACTAACAGTGAGCACCCGAGAGATGATACTTTGGAAAATGGTATCAAAAATTAGACCCAAGGATTTATTCATATGTGGTTGTTATAGATACAATCACTGGACTGAGGGTCTATAAATTATGGATCTTAGGATGGTTATCGTAAGCTGAGGGAGAGGTTA
Organism: Viscum album; assembly: GCA_963277665.1. Lineage (NCBI taxonomy): Eukaryota > Viridiplantae > Streptophyta > Magnoliopsida > Santalales > Viscaceae > Viscum > Viscum album. The sequence continues at coordinate 1,790,831,031 of OY728122.1, forward strand.
TTCTTCTTCTATAATGGGTGGGGACATCTTTTGTGGGATTTTACAACATTCCATGTGGCTGATAAAGAGATGGTCGATCGGAAACATTTGTATAGAAATCAACTAGATCTGAGAGTTCACATGGAAAAAATATGTGGTGGTGGTTTTGGGAGAGTAAGAGGGGTCATTGACATTTTGTTCTATTCCCACCACCACCCCAAGTAGTCTACACCAAACTCAGGGAGCTAATTGGCCTGGATAATGGAAGTTGCTGATAGTAGAGGCTAATAAACCAGAGGATCATGGGATTCATTGAGGTATTATTTGTGTATTATCTACTATAGCTATCATATTGGAAGACATAAGTGTGATCCAATCTTTTCTTGTCACATCCCTTCTTCAAGATCTATGGCTTCTGATGTAGAATTTTTATTGAACGTTGAACATGGAGACTCCCACTAGAGCATATTAAATTATAGTGTGGCCTACCAGTTGGAGAAGGGAGTTTATTTTTAGATATCTTTATTCCCATGATGAGGCCTTATGACATCATTCTAGGTATGGAATACCTATCCATATCACATGTGTAGATTGACTATTTTGAGATGGAGGATGTGGTGCATCCATATTTATGAGATGATGTTTTTCATTATATGTTAGAAGGAAAACCAGGAATAGAAGGATATGATCATGCGTATGATTGTACATCCAATTAATCATCAATTGGATAATATCACGCTTCAGGAAATGAATGTTAAAAGATTTTAGATTCCAACATTAGTGGCAGAGTATGTGGATTTCATCCTTTAAGATGTTTCGGGCATACCTCCCCACAAGGAAGTCACATTCCACATATACATACAACCAAGGACTACCCTGATATGTGTGTCATTATAACAGATATCTCTCACAGAACTTCATGATATGAAGGTGTAGACTGATGATTTTCCGATGAAGGTATTTATTAGACCCATTGTGTTACCCTAGACTGCCCAAGTTTTGTTTTCTAAGGGGGATAGGAACGTGAGGTTATGTGTGGAATACTATCACCTAAATCAAGTTACTATCAATAATATGTGTCAACTTCAAATAATCAATCCCCTATTCAGGTAATTGAAAGGGGTGAGGTGGTCCTTGAAGATTGAACTCAGATTATTCTATCACTATCTATGAGTTTGAGATGAACATATATTAAATATGTCATTATGGTACCTCAATGGTAACTATTTTTACATAGAGATTTATTTAGAGTGAATAATGCCCCCATCAGTGTTCATGGTACTCCTGAACCAAATCTTTGAGGATATCAAAGATTGGTTCATGGTTTCCTACATAAATTAAATCCTTATGTACTTAGCATCTGAGGAGGAGCACGTGATACATATAAGGATGTTCCTAGAAAACTTTGAGAGAAAAATATTTATTAGAATCCATGGAACTATCTATTCAAGATTGGAGAGGTCCACTTATTAGAACATCTCATCTCAGAAGAGGAGTAACAGTGGACGATGTGATGATTGAGGTAGCGCTATCGTAGGAGCCACCCAAGGAAGTGTCTAAGGTGATGAGATCCCTTAGATTGGAAGGACACTATAAGAGATTCATGCCCTATTTCTGTAGGATATATACACAACTTCCTACATTGACCTAAAAGGGTACAAATTAATATGTAGAGAGAGGGTCCAAGAGTCTTTTCATGAGTTGTGGTAGAGGTTGATGACTGCCCGATCTCAAGACTACATGAGGAGGGAGTTCAATATGTGGCTTTTTATAATGTCTCTAGGACTGTACAACAACATTATATTTTTATGAGATATTTTTTTTTAATTTCTTTGATTTCTTATGAGGTATTATACACGAAGTTAACCTTGTTCTATACGCAACACTGAATTAGCTTGCGATATACAAAACACTATTCTTGGCTTGTGTTATACAAAATTTCAATTTATTTTAATAGAATACATTTCGTGCAAGACTGAGTTAAAATTAACAACTAAATATTATTACATTTCCTTATAACCTAGTCATTATCATGTCAGGTATCAACACTATTAACTTTCTTCTGAAAAACTATATAAATGAAAATAAGTAAGGTTATAAAATAATAAAATCACTCTTGATGGATTTTGATAAAGATATGTATATATATATGTGTGTGTGTGTGTGTGTGTGTAATATATTCAATAAAATATTTAAAATTTATCTTACATGTTTTCTAGACATGATATATGAACAAATTCCTTTTTTTGGATAATAGTAGTATTTTTTAAAAAATGCAGTTTTGCAGAATTTTCAGGGTGCAACCATTTTAAGTATAGATTATGATAAATTCATATGTTATATTAAAAAAATAAAATTATTATTTTTAACAGGGATATCAAAATTTAATTTGGATGACTTTTTTATTTTTTATAAGTTTTAAATTTTGACGAATAGTAAAAATATACTAAATTTTAATTGAAAACAAATTTTTCATCAAAATAATTTATGTATAAAAATTATATTATTAAATGGGTTTTAATTATAAATATAATATATTTTTATCATTTAATACAATTGAGTTAATTGACAATAATCTTACATTGAATTCATATATAAAAACATTTCAACCTTTTGTAATGTTTTAACTTTTAAAAAACTGGTTTATCATTCCGACAATGGGATTAATTTTAAATTAATTACTAAAACTTTTATGATTTTAATTTTTAAAAATGGATTCCATATTTTTAATTAGTTTTTCCATATTATTTAAATATAATTATTTTACTTTTGGGCTTTGTGAATAGTTACATTAGTAGTTTTTTATTAATACAGTAAAAAGGTAAATCATGTTATTAAGGGTAAATATAATTTTATAAAATTACATTAAAACTTGCCTTAATATGATTGGATGCGTTATTTTTTACCTAAACCATCCGTGGGTCAATAAAACCCTTTGGAAGCCACTTGGATGATATTAGGACATTTAATATATTTTATTTAAAGAAAAGTTAAATAGGTCTTACTTAAATTTTAATAACATTATAATTTTTTTCAATAACGTAATATCGAAGATAAATTAGTCTCTAAAAACTAATTTTAAATATAAAATGTTTTTATTTATCATGTAATTTTTTTTTTAATTTTTAGTAAATAAATAATTACATTAATGGCTTATACATTGATGTTGGAGAAATTATCTAATTGATGAAAAATCAATAGAATAAATTTTATTAAAATTATAACTATTAAAAGACCAAAAAACATGAACAAATATTTATGGTCTCGTTTATATCAACCATAATCATCCAATTTTAACTGTTTTGAGAATTTAGAGCCATATGTAAAAGATTAAGAAACCTATAATATTTTATTTAATGCCATCTGAAACATATCAAAATAAAGTTTTAATAAATATAACATTTTTAATGTTGGTTTCTACAAAATATATATTAGACTATAATTATTCCTATTAAATATAGTAGATTTATCTTCATAATAGTATATTAATTTTTATTTTAATCCAACAAATATTTTAATGAAATAATTATACAAAATTAATGTCATAATTATTTAATTAATGGAAATATAAAATTAATGTGATTAAAAATATTAAAATAAAAATAACTCTGGATAATTAATATATTTAACTAATTTTAGAGATTACCATGACCCATTATGGATATAATGAAATATATTTTTCTAGTATAACATCCTATCTTCATATTTTCAAAAAAGCAAGAATTGAATAGTTTCAAAATTGGCACTATTGTAGTTTTGTCAAAATAATGTTTTATTAAAATATTTAAAAATAATAAAACATTTTTAAAAAACCAAAAAATAATTATGATATGGTCTAAAATGTTATAAATTATTTATTTATTACTTAATTGACATAAAATAAGTAAATATTTCACCCCTTTAATATTCAAATATTTGTTACTCTAATTAAAATGAAATAGAATAACTAAGTGATAAATTAAAATGATCATGTTAAAATGGATTGAAAATCATGTCTATAATTTTTTGGTTGATTACATTAAAACCTGAAATATAGTCCATACCCTACCCATTTACCTTATAGAAATTCCTAGTTACATTATAGAGTTTTGTTTCTTCTCAAAAGACCAACTCTAGTGCCATTAAGAGGGGATCTAAAAGGAGCTCATTGAAGAAGAGGTAATCTTCTTTACCGACTCTTTTAGTATCATTTCTTATTTTACATAATCTTACATTTTTATTTAAATTATTAATTATTAACTAAAATATAACCAATATTCTGATATTTTATTATGGTTATGGAACAACCATATTCTACCTTATACCCATCTTATGAAAAATAAAATCACCATGTGTGCGTACATACGACTAATGGTCTCCACGCCGCTATGTAATTAGTTTTTCACCACCATCATAATTGGATGAGAATAATGATGTAAATTATTACTATATATGATTCTTATTACATGATATAGACTATGGAAGAAAATATGCCCCATCATATTCCATACCATTTTATAATTAAAGGAATGATATCATTACTAATGTGTACGTACGTCCTACCGTCTCCACGATACGATGTGATTCATTCTACATGATATCCATTTAAACATGATTACATAAATATATATAAAGAATAAATATGATATATATTAGGTGAATATTATTTTAGAATTATATAACTATTTCCTTAGATGGAGAACCAGAACTTATTTGATGAAACAAGCATAAGAAAATGAAGTAGCTAATACCCGAATAATGAGTACTAATGAAATGTTATTATCTAAAGGATGTTAATATGATCATATATGATATCATAAAAATGAATATTATTCTGTAATAATTATATGAAATAATTTAAATCATTATACAGTAGGTTCAGATACTTATAAAGAATATCAGACCAAAGGTAATGGATTATTTTGTCTCACTTTTTTTCTATGGGACATATGCTTTACCCAGCACTTATTTATTTTGAGTGGTGTTTATGCTTCCCATGAATTATTTTATAATTCTTATGATGGAGGCTATCATATTTAAGTAGTTATATAATTTTCTTTATATTATTAGGCATATGATTTGACTAATAATAAATTGGTAAGGGATAATTTGGCTATCTCATTATTATTTTAGATTGTTTATACATAAGTATTAATGGGGGTATATTTATCATCCACATACATGTTTCTTAAATATGTAATATTATATGTATTCTTATTTAATTTTTAAATTCAATTATAGCCATAGGTGATTTTTTATTAAATTATATTAAAGGAATATTTTGTTGTTATTTGATACAAGGTACTATTTGAATTTTTAGAAAAATTATGAGGAGAATGTTTTTTTAACTTATATGGCATGAACGAATATTTATGTTTTCATAAATCCTTTTTTTATGAATATTACTCTAGAATATTTATTTATTATTTGAAAATAAATTTATTTCATTTAAAATTGTGTGGATCTTTAGAAAAGAAAATATTTTTTAAGAAGAAAGGATATTTTCCTCCAGAATTAATATCAAGTGTTTAATCAAAATTATTTTCCATATCAGACAAAATTATTTAATAGGGCTATGTTTCAAGTATACTATCCCTATTATTCTTATGGGTTTATTATCTTTTTAATGTAATTATATTTATGAAATCCATTTTTTACATGGATTATGTTATAATGAAATGACATTTAAGAAACCCATTTGATTCCTTGGGTTATGCTATGATGAATGATTTATGTTTTTGTGGCACACATAAGAATGATTTAGTTATGAGATGGAAGGGACCTATATATCCATAAAATTAATTTGGAAAGTAGTTATATCTAATGGTATAGACATGATTGGAATGAGAAAAAAAATTGGTTAGTAATACAGGGCTGGAATGACAAGTAAAACTGGTTCAGTAATATAGGGCTAGAACGAGGAGTGAAATCGGTTCAGTAAAAAACTTTTTCAACTATGATTTCCTTGGTAATGAGCCATGACTTATATGGAAATTATTTTCTAGTGTTATTTTTTCCACAATTACTTGTTTTATGCCAATGATATTTTATAATGTTTTTTGTTCCTTTATGATTTATTCCACACGTACTATAAATATTTTTTTCATGACACAATATTTTGATATTAAAAATTTATGTTCATGTTTTTACATTATTATGTTTATTTTTTGTTTTAGGTTCTCCATTTTTACCCTTACTGTCCATTTGATCTCACCCTTTTTATGATTTCTTTTCTCTACGATATAAAGAAAATATTTAGGTAGGAAAACAAATTGGGAACATTTTTATACGATATTTTGAAGAAATTTCAACAAAGTTAGAAGAATGGGTTTCATTTTTTCAAAGACACTTTCATCAAATTTTATGTAATGTTAATGATAGTAAATAATGGGGATTTATAGTTGGTATAAGAGTGAATATTTAGCCAACATTTGGAAACTAGGATGTGGAAACTTCAGTGATATCCCTAGAGATATTCCTAAGGATATGTCTAGGGATATCCCTAAGTATAAGTATAAATATAGGTTATAGTACTAGAATTATGGTAATGATCATGAATAATCTATTATTAAACCTAATATGTTAGAGTTTTAAAGTACCCTCCCTTGATTATTTTGTTTTCCAAGTATTATTTTTCCCTCTCACACTATTCTTTTTGGGATTCAAAAAATTTCTGGAAGTAAGAGGATTCATGTTAATCGAGAATATGATAAAAAATGGAATGATATTACTCATGAGAAACCAAATAAAATGGGATTTTAACGGAGAAAAAACATTATTATTCCTAATCAGTAATCTAAAAATATGATTTATAATATCAACTTTGGTGTGTTTATTGACCCGCATAATAAGAGAAATATGGAGTTTCATGATGACTACAATGGAAATAAAGTTTCATTTTCCTCATATAAATAATGTGGAAAGAAAAAAAGGAGAATGTTTTAAAGGAACAGGAAGATTCTTTGAATGTGGAATAGTAGGACACAAAGAAAGTAATTGCAAAAGAAAAGGTTCAGTTAAAACAATCGAAAAATATATTGGTATTCTTAAGGCATCAATTATAGTTAAATTTTTTAAACTTGGAATCTATGGGAATTATGAAAATCAATTCCCTTGGGAAAAGGATCATGAAGAGAATCAGAATGGTTGTATGAGTGGTATTAATATTGCTGATATTAAAGAGACAACGAATGACGTATGAGATGAAAGAAGGTGATGAATATTGTTCAATTTTTTTAGAGGATAGTGGAATGATTCCATGTTTATCAAGAATAATGGTGTACAAGAAATTTTATAGTTTTATGGAAAAAATAAACATATACTTATTGTTACGCAATTGTTTTTAATTATGTATTTGAAAGTATATATTGAATTGTATTGGTAAACATGAAATGTTATTCATATTTTTTTGGAAAACACATTAAGGGAAAGATAACCCTTAATATTTCATTTATGTTATGATAATGATATTTGGATGAAGATATGTTGGATTTGAATAAGTATATTAGATTATTTTAGTTTCTTGGAAACTGATTATGGATTTTTTTTAAGTTGGGTTATGCTATCATGGATAAAGTATACAACATTTTGGGACATAAGGAATATATCCAATATGTTTCAGAATAAGGAAACAAGCATGTTTTAAATAAGGATATATGGTAATTCAGGTTTTTTCCATGACTCAATATAATACCTAATGAATCTATTAAAATGTTTTGAATATGACCAACAAGATATTCCTTATGATATATGGGTATAATTTTTAAACTAAGTTAGTGCACCTCTATCTAAAGTTTCTTATTTTCTACTTAAATAAGGGCTGTAAGGTTATCAATTTATGGAAATTTTATGTTAACCATTGGATGAAGTTTATTATAATAATGTATTATCTCACCATAGGTGGGATTATGTATATTGGATAATTTTTGCTAAACTTTTTTTGATAAAGACATGTGGTATGACCTATCAATCTATTTATGGACCGCATGACCTGCTAACGCTTTAGGAACAAAAAATTACACTTCATTTATTTGAATAAGATATGAAGTGGAAATTTTTCAAGGCACAAAAAATAGTGGGGTTGTATTGAAATCAAGTATGCATTTCTTTTCATGTTTTTCAAATTTAGGGAAATGATATTGAAAACCAATTTTTTTTCTAGTAACTTCTTATCTGATGTGTCAAATAGTCCCATAGATTATGTCAGATTTATGGATTTATGATTGTTAACTTTTTCCTAACCATGTTCTTTATCACTCTCCATCAAAAATTTATACTTATATTCCTTTTCCATGTCCATGTTTTGACTTCTCACCTATGTTCTACTTAGTGGAATCCCAATGATGAGTTACTTTGGGTAATCATTCTATTTCTAAAATTCCATTTTAAAATGATGTTTTATAATTCCTTTTTATTATGTGGGTTTCTATGAATGAAAATATCATGTAATAATCCTTTTATAACTAAGAAAATTTTCAAGGGAAGAATAAATTTTAATGGGGTAGAATGTAACACCATGATATTTTTATGAGATATTTTTTTAATTTCTTTGATGTCTGGTGTGTTTACTACACCAAGATAATCTTGCATCATACGCAACACCGGCTTAGAATGAGGTATACACAACGCTATTATTGGCTTGTGTTATAAAAAATTTAATGTTATTTTACTATAATTCATTTCATCCAATAATGAGTTTAAATAAATAAATAAATTTTATTATGTTACCTTCTAACCTAGTCATTATAATTGTCGTCATGAACAATATTTACTTCCCAATAAAAAACTATTTAAACCAAAATAAGTGAGTTTATAAAATAATATAATCACTATTTATGGATTTTATTAATGTTATATATTTATGTAATATATTCAATCTAATTTTTAATATTTATCTTATATTATTTATAGGAAAGATATAAGAAAAAGTTAAATTTTTGGGATAAAAGAAGTATATTTCAAAAAATGGAGTTTTGCAACCTTTTGATGGTGCACCCATTATAAATCTAGTTTTTATACTTTTATATATTCTATTATAAAAAAATAAACTTCTTTTTTATATGTGGGATATGAAAATTACAGTGAATGATTTTTTGATAATTTTATAATAAGTTTTAAATATTGTTAAATAGTGAAAATATACTAAATTTTAATTGAAAACAACTTTTTTCCTTGAAATACTTTATGTGGATTAATTATATTATTGAATTGTTTAAAACAATAGATATAATTTATTTTTATCATTTATTTTAATTTAGTTCATTGACATTAATTTTACAATGAATTCATATGTAATAACATTTCAATCATTTGGAATGTTTTAACTTTAAAAAAATTGATTTTTCATTATGAAAATGGGATTAATTTTAAATTAATTACTACAAATTATGTGTTTCAAAATTTGAAAAATGGAATACATTTTTGGAATCAATGGGTCCAAATTATGTAAATAAGATTCTTTTATTTTTGGGAATATTATGAACAATAACTTCAGAAATTTTTTCTTAATATGGTAAAATGATAAATTAGGTAATTATGGTAAATATAAGGCAATAAAGAAACCTTAACACTAGTATTAGAATGATTGGATGAGTTATTTTCAACTTAAATAATCCTTGAGTTGAAATGATACCCTTTGGAATCCACTTGGATGATATTAGGACATTTAATATATTTTATTTAAAGAAAAGTTAAATATGTCTTACTCGAATTTTAATAACTTTATAATTTTTAAATATGGTTATATAGAAGAAAAATATACTATAAATACACATTTCAAAGACAAAATGTTTATCTTTATCACTGATTTTTTTTTAAATTTTTAGGAAATAAATAATTAAATTAAATTCTTATACGTTGATGATGCAAAAATTATTAAATTGAGGAAAAATCAATAGAATAAGACCTATTAAAATTATAATAACTACTAATGACAAAAAAATCATGACCAAATATTATTGTTTTATTAGATCTCAACCATAATCATCCATGAGTCGATGTTTTGACCATTTGGAGTCATATGGAAAATATTAAGACACTTATAATATTTTATTTAAAGTGATATTAAACTTGTCACATTAAATTTTGCAGAAATATTAAATTTTTAATGTAGGATTCTATATGTAGTGGAATTGACCCTCTTGGTCCATTACTTTTCCAAATTCTAAGTGTTGGGGTTTCTTGGACACCATCAGTGAGTTCGGAGGATGTCAGTGTCCGTGGAAACATGTCACCATGGTGTCACCTATCGGTGGCACTGATTAGTCTCACTGATCATTTCCACCCATCGGTCTCACAGATTAGCTACACAGAGCAGCTTCACATGATCGACATCACATAGCAGCTCCATCCGGTTCACCAATCAGTTTCAACCATCAGTCCCACCGATCGGTTTTACCAATCGGTCCCACTGATTGGTTTACCCCATTGGTCTCACCAATCAGTTTCACCCATTCGTCTCACCGATCTATTTCACCCATCTGTCTCACCGATCGGTTTCACCCATCAGTCTCACCGATCTGTTTCACCCATCACTCTCACCGATCTTCTCCCCCGGATCCGCTTCACTCGATTAGCTTCACCCGATCGGCTTCACCCAAGCAGCTCCACCGATTAGCTTCACCCGATCCGCTCCACCGATTGGTTTCGCCGACCAGTCTCACCAATTGGTAAGAGAGGTGTGTCAGGGTTTCCTTCCCCAGTTTTCCTATAACGCCAATTTTATGTCTTTTTATCCATTTAAAGTAGTTCAAGGCCGTATTTAAATCCCATTAATGATATCTAAAACCCCCAAGATTCTTGCAACCCTTTACTTACCAAACCATGTGGCCTTTTCCTCAGTGTCATCCTTTTTTCCCATACATTTTGTCTCCTCCCTTGTTATGTGGTTTTTCTATTTAAAGTAAACCCTTTAACTCACTTTCGTTACAGCCACCTCTTCGAGGAGAATTATTAAATACCAATTAATTCCATCATGTGTAACCACCCAACCGTGTGGAGAAACCAGGATCCACCTTTAAAGGCATTCATGATTTCAAATCCCATAACTCTGAGATCTCTCCATTCATCACACAGAGTTTCTTTCTTCTTATGGGAGAGTCTCTTTTCCTTATCATGGTACTTTTGGAGTCCCTCTTCCCGAGGATAGTTGTGCACCAGTGCAGGAGCCTTTTCTACTCACTCTTGGAGCCCTTGGAGTTCCTCCCCTACAAGTAGCACATACCCAGATCATATCACAAGGGATAAAACTCTGATCGATAATCATCTATGTAAGGATTCTCCCTTTATCTCTCTTTACAATGTATCATGTGTGGTGGGTATGAGGATGTTCCCTCACAATGTAATTGGAACCAAAATTTAAAAAGATAATTAATAAAACATTAAAGAATGAAGGGGTGAGAATGATGATGTCATTGTTGTGTTTTACCTTTTTTGGTATATTATGAATTGTATGGGATTTTTTCCACTGAAAATAGTGGCTGTTAGTGGTCCTTCCTTATGCACTAACAATCCAATATTTTTTTTGTTAATCCTATAATTGAATGGTTGTGACATGAAAAATGGTTAATCACATAAATTCAGTTGATTAAATAAATTCCAAATGAATAGTAATACTTGTGTGATTGCCCCAGTTAACCAAATGGAAATAAGGAACTTGATGAATGGTGTGGTTAAATATGGAAAAAACATCATTGTTATTTGTTGGTGATTTGTGTGGTGGATATTATTGATGCTGGGGGCGATGTGGATGGGGATGGGATCCCCTGTTGTTGAGTTCTTGGTTGTGGACCTATGTCCGTGTGGGACTGTATAATAGGGCCTGGGTTGGTTCTAGTACTTTGATGGATCTAACTGATCCCTTTTTTGTTGTGACTTTACAAGAGAACCGAGTGTGAATGGTTAAATTACTGCTTGGCAATTTTTCCTTCCTTGTCTTGTGGTTATGCCCATTAGTTACCCAATAGTGAATAGTTATTTAACTGTATTAACTTGAATGTGATAAAAAGAATGGGTTTAATGGGGAATTGTTTTCCCGGAATGAGTTGTGCTCTGGTTGTGGCTATTGTTCTTTGGTATGAATGAGTAATAATGAGGGTGTTTGTGTATTGGATAGTTTTGGAACCCTTAAGTTGGGATGAGTTCTTGTTTACCTATATGTATAAATTTAGTTTTGTTTTTATTATTCACACCCCACCCAAGTTGAGCACTTCATTATGAACACCCTCATTTCATGGGGGAGGGTGCTTACCCAATATCCTATTAGGTGGTAGGATATTAGCTCCTTCCTTCTCTCTCTCCCAAGTATCCCAAGACTCTTCAGGAATTTTGTGATGGTATGAGCTCCATTTTGAGCCTGAGACTCTCCGAGTAGGGTATGTTGTCGTGGTTGGACTAGGTGTGTGTGGTAAGGTTTGTTTCCAAAGTGTCTTCTGGATGTGGCCAAGGAGTCTTCAGGTGTGGCGGTAGTTGTTCTAACCCAGGTTTCTTCGAGCGTGGTTACGTATAGTAGTGGTGGCACATATGGTTGTTGTTGGGGTGGCAGTGAGACTATAGTGAAAATATCGGGGGAGTTCTGATGTGTAGGATGTCTTAAATAACCAGTGGGAAAGCAGTACAGGGTACCCAATTGTTGATGTGAAATTACTATTACTTTACATAACCTGCGTTATTTGGGGAGTGTTCTTTTGTGAGGCTAGGTGGATAGTTTTCCTTGCAATGTGTTTTGGTTATCTCCATTTTCTCATGGGGAATTATGTTGTCTCTCCACTTGTGCATGAAAAATTTTGGTTTTATCTACCGAGTATACCTATATACTCACCCTAATTATATAAAAATACATTCAAGTTTCTAGGAGGTCTTCAGGGACCATGCAGGGTCATACTAGCTTGGGCATTGGGACAATTTCTATTGATGTTTTATTTATTTTGGTACATTCCCTTTGGAGTTTTTCTTGTACTTGTTTGGGTTTATCATTGAAAATTCATATGGGAATGGGTTTTGGATTTACTTTTACCTTCATTTTTGGAGTTGTTTGGGTTTTTACCATCATATCTTCTGATCCTACTAATTTAAAAGTGTAATGCCTTCCACATTACATGTGATTCTATATTATTGGTGCTAGTCGCCACTTGGTCCCTATTGAAGGCAGGACTCGGGGGTCATTATATCTCCTTCAACTTGAGTAAGGGAGGGTATGGAAATATTCTATCTCTTCCCTCATCTTAGTAAAGGCAGGTTGTGAAAGAATGGTATCAAAGGAGATGGTTGAGATATAGGATAGATCTCAGGGTTAGGCACAATGGGTATTCCATGGGATGGTAGGGAAACAGTGTTTGGAAATCTGGGATCATGAAATAGGCTAGGGAAGATCGTCTAGAAACTAGATTTTAGGGACCCTTGTGATCCAATGCAAAGAATATGGACCTACCAAATGGCCAAGTGAGGCTACACTGATTGTAGGGTAGAGACCATACAAAAGGTACATGAATCATAATTCCTTGTGTTCTTGTGTGTTCTAGATGTTATGGGAATTTAAATAAATAACAAGTTTAGAAAACTTTAAAATAAATATTCTACACTACTCGGGCATAAGCATTCCTTGTTTGCCTTGCAGCTATGGAACTTTTATGACGACCATGAGTAGTGCGGGCGATCGAGACCCTGGATGTTGATCGGTTTGATCATTGGAGGACCAATCGAGAGGAGTAGATTGACCAGTGTTAGAAGAACCTTCATGACTTTCAGTGGCAGACCCTTGGGATGTATGAGGGTAGCATCTCGGACATGGAAACTAAAAGATGGCTCGAGGAGTTGGTGATTCATTTTAGCTAGATATGGTCTCCAGTTGAGTACTGGGTTCTATTGGAAGTCAGTCATATGAGAGAGATAGCGTGTCAGTGGTGGATACTCTACCTCATAGAGAGGATGGAGAGTGATATTTATTGGGCTGACTTCGATAAGGAGTTCTAGGAGGAATTAATTTCTTCTACGATGAAGGATAAGAAGAGGCAGGAGGTACTCTACCATTAGTTTGGGAGTATGTCACTGAGGGAGTTGGGGATCATGTTCAAGGATCTCCTTCGTTTTGCTCCGGACCTTTTTCCTAATGAGGAGTCTTGTGTAAGATGTTTAGAGGAGGCACTCCGACCATCTCTTCAGTATAATGTTACTCCCTTCACCCTACCAACATACTTGGAGGTCCAAAATATGGCTCAAGTAGTGGAGAGGATGCACATGAAAGGAGTTTTTCTGTGAGAGGGGATCCAGTTGGGCTCGTCAAAGGGGAAGACCATAAATAGTAGGCCTCTAGTGTTAGGACCATATAGGTTTCAGCCAGTGGGGAGCAAGCCCCCGTAGTTCCAGTTTCGATCTCCTGGTCCTTTCCCTTTCTTTACAGGCCAAGGACTTAGGTGATTCATCTGTGGCAGTTGGGGGCACCTTTGGAATCAGTACCCGGACTGAGCATAATATAGTGGGGGTGAGCAGGTTCATCACCCACCTCAGTAGCAGTAATTTATATCTAGGCCCTTATAGAAGTAGCAGTAGGGACAACAAGCTCCCACTCCTCCTAGGGAATACATTGCATGAGGAGGCTGACTTCAGGGCACTCCTCAAGGAATTCGACCACGGCATGGTCGGGGAGGTGGATGTCAACCGAGGGGAAGATGAGCTGGGCCTGGGTAGTTGCACACCATAGAGGTAGTAGTTTCAGTAGTGTCAAAAGTCATTCGAGGTTCGATCAACTTGTTTAGCACTATTCCACATGCCTTTTTTGATTTAGGATCTTCGCACTCCTTTGTTAAACCTGACTTAGCCCTTTCCTTTTGCCTAGAAGTAGAGAGACTATCCATGTCCCTATTGCAGAGTATGCCAGTTGGGGATCATATCATCCTATTTGATGTTTTTCGAGGATGGATATTGATGTTGGGGCCGCATCAATCAAGTGCAGATATCATTCTGATTCAAATACATCCATATGAAGTCATCTTAGGCATCAAATGGCTATTTTCTATGCACACTGTTATTGACTACTTCTAGAGAAGAGTCATTTTCTCTTATGAGGATGGACAACATGTGGATTTTGTTGGCGAATGGAGTTGTTAGGTGGGGATATGACGTGTGGAGCCTCTTCTTTCTAAGTTACTCGGGATTTTAGCAGAATCCGTGGATGATGAGATGAGAGATGTTTTGGGAGTTTTATGAGAGTTCTTGGACATTTTTCCTGAGGAGGTTGTAACTCTACCCCTCGACATGATGTTGAGTTCACGATAGACTTACAATCTGGTGCCTGTCCAATTTTCATGGATACTTATCAGATGACACCTTATGAGTTGCAGGAGTTGCAGATTTAGCTTAACGATCTGATTAATAAGGGTTTTGTCTGACCCTTCATGTCTCCATGGGGGGCTCCGGTCTTGTTCAAAAAATGGAAGATGGTGGTCTTAGGCTGTGCATAGACTACCAGAGACTGAATTAGGTAAGGATCAAGAACTGTTACCCTCTCCAAAGGATATAAGGTCTCTTTGACCAGCTGAGGGGAGCTGGCTGTTACTCTATGATCGATCTGCGGTCAGGGTATCACCAGTTAAGGGTGAAAGACAATGATATCCTGAAGACAGCTTTCAGGTTTAGGTATGAGAACTTTGAGTTTGTAGTCATGTCATTCAGTGTTACAAACACTCCTACTATGCTCATGGGTCCCATGAAAACTATTTTCCACAGGTTTCTGGACCGGTTCACCATTGTGTTAATTGATGGAATATTGACCTACTCAAGATCATAGTATGAAATATACAATGCACCTCAATATGTTCTTGGATATCCTTCGACATCACCAGATCTATGGGAATTTGACTAAGTTCAAGTTCTTGACACAAGAAGTGCACTTTCTTGGACACGCGATGTCTCAAAAAGGGGTAGTGGTTGACCCGTAAAATGTTGAAGTAATTATTTCTTGGGAAGCACCCAAGAATGTGACGAAGGTTCTCATTTTCTTGGGTCTGGAAAGCTATTATCAGAGGTTCGTACCCAACTTTGCTTGACTTGAAACTCCTTTTACAACATTGACCTAAAAGGACTAGGCCTTCATGTAGAGTGATCAGTGTCGAATAACTTTCACCTATTTTAATGAAAGGTTGGTCATTGCTCTAGTGATCAGGTTTCCAGGGGAAGGGGTGTTGTTTTAGGTGTTTTGTGATGCTTCTAGACTTGTCCTGGGGTGTGTGCTGATGCAGTAGTGGGTAGTGATCTCTTATGGGTCTAGGAAATTACGTCCTCATGAGCATAACTGTGCCACCCATGACCTAGATCTTCTAGCAATAGTGTTTGTGTTGATTTTGTGGAAGAATTACCTCTTCGGGGATCACTTTGTGGTCCTCACAGATCACAAGAGTTTGAGGCATATCTTTACCACGCGGGAACTGAGCTATTTACAACAAAGGACGATGGAGTATCTTCAAGAAAAAACAAATAGATCTCTTACACTAAATGTTCGAGGAACAATTTGGTTGATTCCTTGAGCTGGAAGTCATAGGGGGAACCTGTTTAGGAGTCTATGGATTCTTGGATGGAAATAGGGGAGTTAACTACCTTACACCTAGATGCAAGGGTGGATGGTGGTAGAGGTTGTCTATTTTAGATTATAGTATAGTCCTCTCTATTGTGGTGGGTGGAGTATTCTCAGGTGGGAGGCTTAGAGAGTGAAGTGGTGCCCGATCGGGATGATGAAGGCAATGCTTCAGAAGGGTGGTCGGAGGATGGTCAAAATCAGATGATTTTTTTAGGGAAGTTTTTTGTCCCGGAGACGATGTGCGATGGAGTTCTCCATGAGTTCCATAAATCACTCATAGAAGTACACTTAGGATTTTCCAAGATGTACCGAGGCCTCAGGGAACTGTTTTGGTGGCCCATGGTGAAACATGCAATGGCGGAGTTTGTGGCGAGGTGCCTGGTGTGTCAGCAGGTGAAGGCTGAACACCACATCCCAGGATGTTTCTTACAGACTTTATATGTCCCCAAGTATAAGTGGGATGACATATCGATGGATTTTTCTAAAGTAATGCATAGGGTTTAAGGAGGTTGCAATGCTATTAGGGTAGTGGTAGACAGACTGAGATACGTGGATGAGCCAGGTGCAGTTTCATGGAGTTTTGAGGCCCATAGTCTCGGATAGTGATGCACAGTTTACCTCACGAGTTTGGAGTGGATTGCAACATGCTTTTGGCTCCCAACTTCACCTTAGTGCTACTTTCCACCCCCAAACAGATGGGAAGACAGAGAGGACCATCCAGACATTGGAGGATATGCTACGGGCATGGGTTTTGGACATCTGTGGATCATGGGAATGACATTTTCCCTTAGTAGAGTTTGCCTAAAATAATAGTTGTCACTATACTATTGTAATTGAACCTTTTAAATCCTTGTACGAGAGGCTGTATTGTTCGCCCGTGTGCTGGACTAAGGTTGGGGAGGCAATTTTTCTTGGCCAAGAGATAGTGCAGATCACCAAGTAGAAGGTTCAGCTTGTGCGTGAGAGGATAAAGGCATCCCAAGACTAGAATAAGTCATATGCCGATTATAAGAGGATGCCCTTCGAGTTCAAGGTTATAGACCATGTGTTCTTAAAGGTTTCCCCTCGACTTGGGTAGCGAAGTTTTGAAAAGGGGATAAATCTCTCTCCTAGGTTCATAGGGCCTTTCAAAGTGTTGGGGAGAGTCAGTGAGGTGGCATATTAGCTAGAATTTATACCTTAGTTAGAAAGGATCCATGATGTTTTCTATATCTCCCAACTTTGTCGATATATGCACAATGATTCTCATTTCATTGACTAGGGATATTTGGATATAGGGGACAATGCTACGTTCATGGAGCAACCCGTGAGGATCATGTATCAAAAGGAGAAAGTGCTTTATGGATGAACCATCCCTTTTTGTTTGTGTGTTGTGGAGGCATGGTGGCCTCGAGTAGAGTACTTGGGAGCGAGAAGCTCAAATGAAATCCCAGTAGCTAGAGCTGTTTTGAGTTGTTGTTCTGACCCTTCCCGGATGTTATTGTTTTTGTGACCTAATGTGATGTAATACTGAACATGTTGGGTTATTAGATGAGTTTTTCCTTACCTTGTGAATGTTTACGAAAAGTCCTGATATGTTTGAATGGGAGAACTTGATTATTAGACAATACTCATCAGCGTGGTTGTGATTATACCCATGTGGGAAAGTCATTTCCACCCAAAGTAGATAGTATATTAACAAGGTGGAAAGAACTAACGTATTCGTGTGTCAGGACAATGTGATCCTTAGGGTTTGTATGGATGTTTTTGTGTGGTCTATCCTCGAGAGGTATATTTTGGAGTGGTTATCCGGGTTACTATTATATTCTCTAGGAAGAGTATAGTTTGAGATGTATTTTATGTAATGATCCAAACCCTATTAGTCCATTACTTTTCTGAATTATAAGGGTTGGGGTGTCCTGGACACCATTGATGAGTCAGGAGGACGTCGGTGTCAGTGGAAACACGTCACCGTGGTGTCACCTATCAGTGCCACGGATCGGTGTCACTGATCAGTTCCACCCATCAGTCTCACAGATCTGCTTCACTAATCAGCTTCACAGATTTTCTTCACTAATCAGCTACACATATTAGCTGCACATATCAGCTTCATGTGATTAGCTTCACATATCAGCTCCACCGATATCACCCATCGGTTTCACCCATTGGTCGCATTGATCAGTTTCACCCATCTGTCTCACCGATCAGTTTCACCCATCAGTCCCACCGATCGGTTTCACCAATCAGTCTCACCGATTGGTTTTACCCATCTATCTCACCGATTGGTTTCCCCCATCGGTCTCACCGATCGGTTTTACCCATTGATCTCATCGATGGGTGTCTCATCGATCCACTTCACATGATAAACTTTACCCTATCTGCTTCACTCGATCAACTCTAAAGATTGGTTTCACCAATCTGTGCCACAAATATTCCATAGTGGGGTGTTGGGGTTTCTTTACCCAATTTTCATGTAATGACACTTTACGTCTTTTTAACCTTCTAAAGTGGTTCAAGGCCATTTTTAAAGATCATAAATGATATCTAAAACCCCCCAAGATGCAAGTGATACTTGACTTACCAAAACTTGTGGCTTCTTCCACTATTCCATCCTTTTTCCCATACTTTTCATCTCCACCCTTATTACGTGGTTTTTTCATTTAAATGAAACTCTTTAACTCAAAGCCATTATTTCCACCTCTCCAAGGATAATTACTAAATAATAATTAATTACATCATTTATAACCACCCAACCATGTAGATAAACCATGATATTTCTTTAAATGAGTTCTATATTTCATATTCTATAACTCCAGGATCTCACCTTCCATTGCTCAAAGTTTCTTTCTTCTTCTAGGAAAGTCTCTTTTCCTTTCCATGGTGTGTTTGGAGACCCTCTGCCCGAGGATAGTTGTGCACCTATGCTGGAGCCTTTTATACTCACTCTTGGAGTCCTTGGAGTTCCTCCCCGACTAGTAGTACATCCCCAGTTTGTGGAACGAAGAAGAAAACTTCGATCGATAATCATCCAAGTAGGGATTATTCCTC
The DNA here is from genome assembly GCA_963277665.1 of Viscum album. Taxonomy (NCBI): domain Eukaryota; kingdom Viridiplantae; phylum Streptophyta; class Magnoliopsida; order Santalales; family Viscaceae; genus Viscum; species Viscum album. The sequence goes on from OY728122.1 coordinate 1,790,850,583, forward strand.
TATCTCTCTTTATTGTGCATCATGGAGGGTTGGTATGATGATGTTCCCTCAAGACATAGATGAAAAAAAATTTATAAAAGATAAGAAATGAACCTTTAAATAACTAAGTGGTGAGAATGATGATGTTGTTTCTGTGTTGTTCCTTTTTTGTTATATAATGAAATGTATTGAATTTATTCTAATAAAAATTTTGGTTGTTGGTGGTCCTTCCTTGTGCACTAATGATACTATGTTTTTCTAGTTAATCTTGTGATTAAATGGATGTACCATGGAAATAGTTAATCACATAAATTATACTAATTAAATGGATTCCAAATGAAAAATAATCCTTGTCTGGTCACCTCAGTTAACCAAATGGTAATAATGAACATAAGGAATGGTATGGCCAAATATATAAAAAAAACCATTTTCTGTACTTATGATATGTGTGGTGCTTCTGCTTGATGTCGTATGGGGCGATGTCGATGGGAATGGGATCCCCTATTATTGAGTAGTTAGTGGTGGACTTGAGGTTGTGTTGGGCCATAAGATGGGGCTTTGTATGGTTCGAGTACTTAGAGGGATCTCATAAATTTCTTTTGTTGTTGTGGCTTTAAAAGAGAATCGGGTGTTAATGCTTAAATCACTATATGGTTGTTTTTCCTTCTTGGTGTGTGGCTATACCTGTTAGTTTTTTGGTAGTGAATAATTATTTAAATGTATTAAAATGAATATGGTAACAGGAATGGGTTTAATGGATATTATTTCCAGGAATGAGTTGTTCTCTGGTTGTGGTTGTTGAGATATTTTATGAATGAATATTAATGGGGGTGTTTGTGAATGGGAAGGTTTTGGAACCCTTAGTTTGGGATGTGTGATCTTTTACCTATATTTATAAATTTAGTTTCGTGTTTATTATTTGCACCCCAACCATGTTGAGAACATTTTTCCGAACACCCTCATTTAATGTGGGAGGGTGTTTTTTCAAACATCCTATTGGGTGGCTGGATATTAGCTTCTTCCTGCTCCCTCTCCTGAGCAGCCCAATACTATTGAGGCAGGATGTGATGGACTGAGGTCCATTTATAGCCAAATACTCTGCATTTAGGGTATGTTTTGGTGGTTTTACCTAGTGTGTGTGGGCAGGTTTTTTTCCCTAGTGTCTTCGAGACGAGCCCCAGGTGTCCTCGGGCAAGGCAGTAGTTGTTCTGGCCTAGTTGTCTTTGGGCGTGGTTTTGTATAGTTGTGGTGGCCCATAAGGTTTTTGTTGGGGCAATGGTGGGACTATAGTGAAAATTTAGAGGGGGGGATTGATGCGTATGATGTCTTAAATAACAAGTTGGAAAGCGGTGTGGGGTACCCAAATGTCGATGTTCTATTACTATTACGTTACCTGACATGTGTTATTTGGGGAGTGTGCCTTGGTGAGGTTGTCTGGATATTTTTCCTTTCTTGGTGTTTTGTTTATCTCTATTTTTCTCATGGGTAATTATATTTTCTCCCCACTTGTGCATGAGAGTCTTTGGTTTTCCCTACTGAGTATACCTGTAAACTCCCCTTACATATATAAAACTACTTTTAGGTTTCTAGGAGGACTTCGTGGACATTGCAGGGCCATACTAGATCGAACATCCGGACAGTTTCTGTTACTATTTTCTATCTTTATTTTACTTTCCTTTTAGGGGTTTTCTTGTACTTTTATTGGTTTATCGTTGAATATGCATATGGGAATGGGTTTTGGATTTACTTTTACCTTTAGTTTTGGAGTTGTTTGGGTTTTTACCATCGTATCTCCTGATCCTACTAAATAAAAATGGTAATTCCTTCCATATTGCATGCGATTGTATAACCTTGGTGCTATTCACCACTTAGGTGCCTATTGACGGTGGGACTCATGGGTCATTATCTCTCCTTCAACTTGAGTAAGGGAGGGTCTGACAATTTTTTATCCCATCCATCATCTCGGTGAGGGCAGGTCGTGACACAATAGAATATATATTTGAATATAATTATTCCTATAAAATATAGTAGATTTAACTTCATCATAATATTTTATTTTTAATTTTAATTTAACAAATAAGTGTATTAAATAATAACACAAAACTGATGCAGTAATTATTTTATTAATGGAAATATAAAATTTATGTGAATAAAAATATTAAAATAAATATAATTTTAGATAATTAATATATAAAATTAATTTTTTATATTACCTTGACCCCTTAGGGATATAATAAAATTGTTTTTTCAAGGATAACATCTTACTCTCTTATAATTAAAAATCCATGAAATGAATAGTGTTAAAATTGACACTATTGTTGTTTTGTCAAAATAACGTTTTATTAAATTACTTAAAAATAATAAAACATTCATAAAAAATAAATAATAACTATACTATTGTATAAAATATTCTATATCATTTATTTATTATTTAATGGACATAAAATAATTAAATATTTTACCCTTTTAATATTGAAATATTTCTTACCCTAGTTAAAATGAAATAGAAAAACTAAGAGATAAATTAAAACATGAGGTTTAAAGGGATATAAAATCTCGTCTAAAATTTATTTTTTGGTTATATTACAACCTTAACACATCCAATATTCACAAATATGATATTATTTTGGTTTTTTGTGTGGGTTTATTTTATTATAAATTATTATTTTTTGGGATTCAAAATGTGTCACTCACCTCAATTATAAAAGGGAATATCCTCCCTCATTTTTTCACAACTCAATGAGCATTCAATCTCGACCATCCCATAAAAATTTAACTTCCAAACTTACATAGTTCAATTCTAGAGGTTTTGGTTTTCGCAAAAGACCAACTCTAGTGCTTTTAAGATGAGATATAAAGGGAACTCACCAAAGAAGAGGTAATCTTTTTTACCGACTCTCTGAAGATCATTTCTACTTTTAATTCATATTCCATCACTGTTTCAATTATAATTTAATAAATACAGTATAACCTATATAATGAGTTTTTATTATGGTTATTTAATAACCATATTCCACTTTATATCCATCTTATGAAAAATGAAATCACCACATGTGTGTACGCACGACTTACCGTCTCCACACCGTGGTGTAATTTGTTTTCACCACCATATTACATGGATGGGTATAATGATGGAAATAATAACTATATATGATTAATGTTAAATGATATATATTCTAGAACAAAATATGAACCATCCACTTCCGTACCAATTTATAATTAATGGAATGATATCATCACTCATGCATACATACGACCTACCATCCCAATGATGTGATGTGATTCATTCTACATGATATCCATTAAAAATGATTATATAAATATATATAAAGAATAAATATGATATATATTATGTAAATATAATTTTTTAATTATATATCTATGACATAGGAAGGATAATTGAATCTTAATCGATGAAACATACAAAATAAAATGAAGCAGTTAATACTCAAATAACGAGTACTAATGAAATGTTATTACCAAACAGATGATAATATGATCATATATGACATGATAAATTATTTTACGATTCTATAATTATTCAATGACATCATTTAAATCATTATACACGAGGTTCATATACATATAAATATAATTGGACCTAAGGAAAATGATAATTTTGTCTCACTTTTATTTCTGTGGGACATATGCTTCATACGTCACCTATTTATTTTGAGTTGTGTTTATTCTACCCATACTTGTTTTTAAAATTATAATCATTAATGTTATGATATTTAAATAGGAATATACTTTTATTTAATTTATGAGGCATACGATTTGACTGATTATAAATCGGTAAGGGATAATTTGGCAATCTCATTATTATTTTTAATTGTTTATACATAAGTATTTACTTGGGTATATTTATCATCCATGTCCAAATTTCAAAAATATGTAATATTATATCTATTATTCTACAATTTTTTAAAGTCAATTTTACCCATTGGTAATTTTTTTGAATTGTATAAAAGAATATTTTGATGTTTTTCAATATGAGATACATTTTGACTTTTATAAAAACATATGAGGAGAATGTTTTTTTAACATATATAACATGAAAATATTTATAAATTTTCATAACTAATTTTTTCATTGAATATTACTCTACATGATATCATGTTTATTTCAAAATAAATTTTTTTATTTTAAAATTTCCTGATATTTTTAGGAAATAATTTTTTCTGATAAAGGAAGGATTTTTTTCTTCAAGAATTAATTTCAAGAGTTCAATCAAAATTACTTTACATCTAATATGAAATTATTTAAAATTGTTATTCTTTAAGTATAACATCCCAATTACACTTATATTTTTATTATGTTTTTTTTGTAATGATATTTATGAAATCCATTTTTTTTACATGGATTATGTTATAATGTAATGATGTATAAGAAACCCATTTTATTCCTTGGGTTATGCTATGATGAATGATTTATGTTTTTGTGGCACACGTAAGAATGATTTCATGATGATATGGGTGAGACATATACCTCCCTCTAATGCATGGGGTAAATATTTATATCTCATTAGATATACATGAATGGAATGAAAAATAAATCTAGTTCTGTAATATAGGGTTTGAATAGCAAGTAAATACTATTTAGTAATGTAGGGTTGGAAGGAGGAGTGAACTTGGTTCAGTAAAGAACTTTTTTTTTCAATGATGATCTTGGTAACAAACCTTCGCTAATATGGAAACAATTTTCTATGCTTATTTGTTTTCCACAATTCCATGATTTTTTCCAATGAAAATTTACCATGGTTCATGTTCGGTTATGATTTATTCGATGACTCAATATTCCTTTATGATTTATTCTATGCTTATGGAATTCCAATATTTATTTCATGACTCAATATTTTGATATTCAAAATTTATTTTCATGTTTTTACATTCTTTTTCTATGTTTTGTTTGTTGATCTCCCTGTTTACCCTTACCGAGCATTTGAGAACACTCTTTTTGTGCTTTGTTTTCCCAAGGATATAAAGAAAGGTTTTATGTAGGAAAACTAAAGAGGAAGATCATTATTGGATATGTTGATGAACATTCGACAATGATAGAATAATGTATTCCATGTTTCCAAAGACACTAAACTAATATTGTCATTGGGAATCTATTTCTATAATTTATATGTATTATTAAAATTTTATATAATGTTAATGAATGTCAATATTTTGGGATTTATATATTGGGTGTTGATATGTTATGATATAGAGGAAATTAGGGGTTACTTATGGGTCCTGGCTATTGAGACCTCTTGAGAAGAACTACATGACCCATGATCTTTATCTGGCTATGGCGGTCCTCATCCTTAATATATGAAGACACTATGTTATGGTTAATCATTTTATCATTTATTCTAAGTATAAGTGTCTAATGTATATCTTTTTATATAAATATATTAACCTTATTTATAGGTAGGGGTAATGTTTTCTAGTATTATGACTTTGAGATAGTCTATACTCTAAGAATGGGGAATATGGTGGCATATGATCTTAGTAAGAGATATTGTTCATAGTTTTTTGGAATGTGAGCAGAGTATTTGTGCTCATTACAGTTGTCCTTAGTTTATGATGATGTTATAACCTACCTTCTATTAATGGTTGTTACTAGTCTACTTCTTCATCATTTTATGGAGGCTCATCTTGGAAATATTGACAGTTGATCGTACCACGATTCACTGTGTAATTTTCACCTTTACACCACTATGTTGAACTTGTTTTATATTGAAAATTATAAAAATAATGACAAGTTGAATTCCATTTTTGAATAATTTATTTTTTGTTAATAACTATTAGAAAGGTAAATGATACTTTTTTTGATGATTCCACTGCAGGAGGAGGTGATTTGGAGGGCCCATGATGATGTATAAGAAAAATGGGCCAAACTGCTCAGGATCCAAGAACACTAGTGGATTAATCCGCACACTTCTACCAGAACGTGAATCCAATTGGGCTCATATTTTGTAGGCCAGTCAAAATTTTATTGGGCTACATTTATTATGAAGGAACCCAAGACTCAGTCGGCCATATAGGGGCCCAACCGACCTGATCCTTCCACCAAACCAAATATGCATTATTCCAAAAGCTGTGTACTATGATCTGTCCATATCTCAGTCTATAGGTGTAAAATTTATGCCAAATTTTCGGTTGATATAGAAAGGAAGTAGGGATACAACTTTATTATTTTTTCCAAATCGAGAAAAGTCTTTTTGGAGGTCGAAACACCTATGAGAATTGGTTTTAAGAATTCTGTGTGCTCAAAACCACCTTCCCATTTTCTTATAAAATGGAACCTTGGGCTCTTCATTTGAAAGTTCATCCAGGAGGAAAAGCTCTGGTATTTTGAAGACCAAAAGAAGTCCTCTCATCATCCAAGGAGTTATGGAGGCCCCTATCCTCACATGGGAATCTAGTATGAAGATGGAGTTCCACCCGAGCCTCCTCCTCCTCTCGATAGCGATCTAAATGGTGGAAGATCATTTTGAGGGAGCTACACAAACATGGGAGGGTGTTACATCGCATTTTCTCTACTGGATTGGTATAATTTTTGGGTTTAATATTTCACTTATTTTTTTTTCTTGAAATGCTTCCCCCTGATTACATTTCATTTGATATAATTAAGTGGAACGCTTTTTATTTCAACACTGATTGGATTGAGATTTGAAGTGGGAATATTGGGTTGATCTTATTGGACAACACAATAATCCTATTTATCTCAGACATACATAAGATCTATGTGTGCTTTGTTAGACCTCTTATTATATGTTTGATAACCAAATCTTAGAAACATGATTTTTGTGTGAAGGGGTGGTTCTTTAAGCATCATTTGAAGAGGTAAGAGGGGAGTCATGATCTTGAAAACCTTCAATAAAAAAATTAAACAAAACCATGTTAAAATTTCAGAACAATGAACTATCCAAGTTGTATTGTGAAATTTAAATGATCATCTTCTCTCATAATTATTTATACACCACCTTTATTTATCAAGTATTTAACTATTTAGTTGAGTAATTTACTTAAATCGGTTTTCAAAACCTCCCCTATCTTAGTAATTATTATTAAAAATACATAATAAAAACCTATCAACGCTTCTTGAGAGACGACATATGTTATTCCCTAGAATATATATCAATATTAAAATCATAATCAATTTGACGTGTCATGACAGTGCAGTAAAATTTTGGCACCGTTTCCAGAGAGCATTTTGGTTTTAGTGTGTGTTTTTATAAGTTTTTTTTTGTAATTTTTGTTAATATTTATTTGTTTTATCTTATACCTCTACCTATATTTTTTTATTCTGATTTTTTTGTGTGTAGGTTTGGTTCATTATACGTTCTACTCTGGGATACTTACAACCTTTAAAATCCGAACTGGAGAAGATCCTACATCATCAACCCCGAGATACACAAGAGGAACCTTTGAAGGAGGAAACAAAAATCATCAACACTGATTTTGATCATCCTTCTTCTTCTTCTTCTTTGAGAACCCACATTAAAACATCAATTAACGTGAATAACATGGCTGAAAATAGTAGAACACTAAAAGAACTAACCTCTCCTGATGTTTATATCCAACCCACCTATATTCAATTATAAGGAGATGCACCCAATTTTGAACTAAAATCTGGTTTAATTCAACTATTACCATGATTCCATGGACTTCCTGGAGAGGATCCACACAAGAACTTAAAATAATTTCATACTGTGTGTTCTACATTAAAACCTACAAATGTGGATGAATAACTAGAAAAGTTAAGTGCATTCCCTTTTTCATTAGAATACATAGCAAAAGATTGGTTATATTATGTTAATTCCCCAATAATAGTCTGGGCAGATATGAAATTACATTTTCTTCAAAAATATTTCCCAACCTCTAGAACTAAAATAATAAGGAAAGAAATTTGTGGGATAAGGAAATCACAAGTGGAAACATTACAGGAATATTGGGAATGCTTTAAAATTTTATGTTCAAGTTGCCCACACCACCAAAAAATTGGTCATCTTTTAATTCAATATGTTTATGAAGGTTTAATCCCTATTGATCGAAATATGATCGATGCTGCTGCAGGTGGTGAGCCTGTTAACAATACCCCAATTGCTACAAGAACCCTAATTGAAAACATGGTGAAAAACACTCAAAAATTTGTTCAAGGTCCAATATACCCATTCATGGTGTCCATGAGGTACAAAGTACTGAATTCCGAAAGAAGGTGGATGTAAAGTTTTAAGAGGTAACTACCCTTCTTCGACTACTTGATCTTTACCAAGGGAAATCCAAATATCCTCCCCCCATCCATTGTGGTATATGTTCTTCTGATACCCACTACATGGACCAATGCCCCCAATTGATAGAAAATTATGAGAGTTGTGAGGAAATATTTCCAGGCCGCCCCTATAAACAACCCTTTAGGAAAGAACCTTAATATCCAAAAAACCCTAGGTTGAAGGAGAACCAAGCCTATAAGAAAGGGGGGTATTCAAACCAACCTCAACAATAATGGAACCAACCGGGGCAGAGTAGTCATCCACCACCACCACCCAGAAATCCTCAACCACCCCAAAAGACTTTCAAACAAACCCCTCCAAAACCCGAGCCTAGCCTAGAATATATGACAAAAAAATGGATTCTAACAATATTCAATTCCAACAAACCACTCAGGCAGCCATATAAGACCTAAAAACCCAATTATGCTAACTAGCTAACTCAATGGATGAATTTCAAAGTCACGGTTCATGTAAACTTCCCTCTCAAAAAGTAGTTAAACTTAGTGATAAAGGAAATGTTAGTGCCATCACCCTTAGGAGTGGAAAACAACTTGAAATTAAAATGAATCCCCCATTAGAGTCATCCCATCCTGAGGAAACCTCCATCCCAACCATTAAAAATGTTCCAAATGATGAAGAACCATGTCTTGAGAAAATATCTTCCAAAGGAAAGAGTGTGTACATTGATGATTCACCTAGACCAACTATTACTCTTCCATTTCTTCAAAGGGCCACCCAACCAAGAAAAAAAAGGAAACTGAACTTCATAAAGAAATATTGGATATTTTCAAGAAATTGTAGGTTAACATCCCATTGATTTATGTTCTGAAGCAAATTCCACAGTACGCCATGTTTCTAAAGGAGATGTGTACAAACCAAAGGACACTTTGTGAGTATGAGAAGGTGAGCTTGGGGAGTAATGTTTCAGCATTGATAGATCCCTCACTTCCCACCAAGTGAAGTGATCCTGGAAAATTTTCTATTTCGTGCACCATAGGGGAGTATTCTTTTTCTAATGCTATGCATGATTTAGGTGCTTCTATAAATGTGATGCCTCACTCTATTTACTCTACATTAAAGGTTGGGGAACTGAATCCCACTATAATTGATGGTAAAATAGATAACCGAAGTACCGTACACCCCTCTGGTGTGATAGAGGATGCTCTTGTGAGAGTTCAAAACTTTATTTTTCCTGCTGACTATTATGTTCTTAAAATGGAGGATGATATGATAAATGGATGTGCCCTGATTATATTGGGGAGAACCTTCTTAAAAACTACCAAATACATAGTTAATGTCCATAATGGTAAATTATCTATGGAATTTTGTGGTGACATATTCCATTTCAACATCCTTGATTCCATGAAGCACCCCTCAGAAGAACATTCCCCTCTATCTGCTAATTCAATTGATGTACTCCCTACCCCTGAAAAAAAAAATTTCATTCCCCCAATCCCCTTTCTAAGTTTCCTTCATTGATAGAAGTGATAGGAAATGATTCCTGAATTTGTTTCTGTAGTGGTCTAGAAAAGATTCATGCTTGTTCATTGATTGATAATTTCATGAACACTGAGGATCCATTGACCATCAATGATACTGCTAAGCTTGTAAAAGCTCATTACTCATTCGAGGATGATACCATTGAGCAATTAGATTAGATCAGTGACCTCTCATTTTCATGAAAACTCCCATCAATCCAAAATCCACCTTAATTGGAACTGAAACAATTTCCTCAATATTTAGAATATTCATATCTTTAGAATGAAAACAAGTTTCCCATTATCATTTCTAGTTCACTGCCTCTTGAGAATTAATTACGACTGCTTGAACTTTTGAGGGATTGTAAAAAATCTTTGGGAGGGACACATGCTGACATTACTAGTATTAGCCAATCAATTTTTACACAACATATTTTATTAAATGATGAGACTAAACCGGTGAGGCAGCCACAACTTTGACTGAACGCAAACCTCCTAGAAGTTGTGAAAAATGAGGCAACATAATTATTGGCTACTGGAATCATTTACCCCATCTAGGATATCCACTGTTTCAGTCCCATTCAAGTAGTTCTTAGAAAATTCTGGCCTTACAGTAATTAAAAATGAAAATAATGAATTGGATCCAAATCATGTGCAGAATAGTTGGCGTGTCTGTATAGACTATCGCAGACTAAACCAACACACTAGGAAGGACCATTTCCCATTTCTATTCATTGACCAAATGCTAGAGAGGCTAGTGGGTATGTCCCACTACTGTTTCCTTTATGGTTATTTTGGATACTTTCAGATCCACATTTACCCTAAGGATTAGGAAAATACTACCTTCACTTGCCCCTTTGGCACATTTTCCTATAGAAGGATTCCATTTGGTCAGTGCAAATCTCCGGGTACTTTCCAAAGTTGCATGATTAGTATTTTTTCGGATTAATAGGATAATTTCATGGAAGTATTCATGGATGATTTCACTGTTTACAGATCTTCTTTTTATGAATGTTTGAGTAGTCTTGGTTTAGTCCTACGTTGCTGTATTGAAAAGAATCTTGTATTAAATTATGAGAAATGCCATTTCTTGGTGCGACAAGGTATAGTTTTGGGGAATTTCATTTCTAGAGATGGAATCTAAGTAGGAAAATCAAAATTGGATGTCATTTACTCCTTACCATTACCAAAAAATGTATAAGATGCTTGGTCTTTCAAAGGTCATGCGGGATTTCACCATTGATTCATTCATGAATTTAGTAAAATTACACTCCACCTCTCCTAATTAGTCCAAATAGAAAAATAATTTTTTTTGATAAAGAATGAGAGGAAGCTTTTAATTTGTTAAAATGGAGTCTCATGTCACCCCCAGTAATCCAACCACCTCGGTGGAATTTACCATTTGAGCTCATGTGTGATGCCTCTAACTATGCAGTTGGGGCAGTCTTGTCACAAAGGGTCGATCAAGCTCCCCATGTCATTGCATATTCCTCACGTACTATGGACCCTGCCCAAGAAAACTACACCACAACTGAAAAATAATTCCTTTCCGTTGTTTTTCCTTGAAAAAATTCAGGTCATACCTTTTGGGGTCCAAAGTCATTATATTCTTAGACTATGCAGCCCTCTGGTATCTCCTTAAGAAACTGAAAGCCAAACCACATCTCATTCGCTAGATGCTCCTCCTTTATGAATTTAATATTGAAATTAGAGATAAAAAAGAACCAGAGAATGTGGTGGCTGACCATATCAGTAGGATTCCACCATCCTCAGAAATTGAATCATCCCCTTATATTCCCATTAATGAAATGTTTCCGGATTAGAAATTGTACCGAGTTCAAGATATTATTCCTTGGTATGCGGAAATTATAAATGATTTGGTAGAATCTTGCATTCCTACTGATTTCAACAAAACCAAGCTAGTAGACAAAACCAAGAGTCTCATTGGAACATTTGGGATGACACCTACCTCTGGCACACATGTAGCGATCAAATCCTTAGGCGTTGTGTTTCCGGTAGCAGGTTTTAGTCTGTCCTTAGATTCTGCCACACTTTTGCTTGTGGGGGGCACTTTGGTCCTCAATGGACTACTCAAAAGGTCCTTGATTCTGGCCTCTTTTGGCCAACAATTTTTTGAGATGCCCATGATTTTTTCAAATCTTTTCCTCGTTGTCAAAGAATGGGGAATGCATCTAAAAGAAATTAAATTCCACAACAACCATTTCTCTTTCATGACATTTTTGATGTTTGTGGAATAGACATTATGGGTCCATTTAATAATTACTTTGGAAAATTATATAGTCTTCTGGCAGTTGATTATGTGTCAAAATGGGTAGAGGCACGAGATACAAAGACTGATGATTCTAAAGTAGTTTTATAATGTTTAGAACCCAAATATTTTGTAGGTTTTGCTTACCTAGGTTCATAATCGGTGATCAAGGATCTCATTTCTGCAACTGAACAATGAAATCACATTGGTGTTGGTACAGGGTCGGTCATAGAGTGTCTACTTTATATCATCGATAGATCAATGGTCAAGTCGAGGTATCAAATAGAGAGGTAAAATAGATTCTTGAAAAAACTATTCAACCCAATATAAAAGATTGGAGTCTTCGACTTGATGATTCATTATGGGCCTACCGAACTTCTTTCAAAACACTCATTGGAATGTCACCTTATTGTCTTGTGTTTGGAATGATTTTTCACCTACCTTTTGAGATTGAGAACCGGGCCTACTGGGCCATCGAACAATGCAATTATAATCTTTATGGTGTGGGTGCCCAAAGGAAGCTGCAGATTCTAGAGTTGGAGGAAATGAGAAGAGAGGCATATGAAAACTCTTGGATTTATAAGGAGAGAATCAAGGCTTCCCATGACCATATTATACTTGATCGTTAGTTCCACATTGGGAAGAAGGTCCTCCTTTATAATGCAAGGCTGAAGTTGCATCCAGGTAAACTTCATTCCCACTGGTTTGGACCATACACTATTATTAATGTATATCCATTTGGTGTTGTTCGGGTTCAAAATGAAGAAACCAATAATACCTTCACTGTCAATGGGTAGTGGTTGAAGCACTTTCACGAAGCCCTTTTGGAGTTCCCAATAGAGGAACTCCATGTTCAAGAAGAAATATACCAGTGAAACACAACAGGTTTTATCCTTCCTTCTCACCTTCTCAATTATTATAGTGAGGACACTGCACATTCTAGGTGTGGGGGGATGGGTACATTCCTAGGTTAGATATGAATTTTCATAATTTTTTTCTTTATTTCATCTCTTTTCACCGTCTTTATGGTATTTTCACTTTTCCCCATCTTGTTGAGTACATTTTGCTTTCCATTGTCTTTCTTCTTTCTTCTCTTTTTCGCCTTATTTATGGTAATTTAAATTTTCCCCCATAAGAAATTTTAAATTTCCATGATTCAGTGACCATAAAGAAAGGTAAGTAAAAATACCATAAAAAATGGTGAAAAGGAATATTTTTATGAAGTTAACATCAGAGATTTATTTTTAGTGAATTTTTTTCTGTCAATGATATAAATGGTTTTATCACTGTGAAACTGTTGAGATGATTTATACCCCTTGTGTGAGTAGATTTTGGGAAAATTGTGTCACTAATATCTCCATATATGTTTTCACCAAACCATGAAGTGTGAATATTTCTTCCTTAATATAAGGTAAATACATGTTAGGTTAATATTTTCCACCTTTAAATGATATTTTCATACATTAGTTCCTTATCCAATCTATTCCATTACTATACCAGATTGACCTATGCATGTATACCTAATGTTCGAATATTGTAGGCACTCAAAAAAATGTGTCTTGGGAAGGTCAAAAACTACTCCCTCTCATCCTTTAATCTTGATATAACTATTTCAATTAGTTTTGTGATGAGATCAAACAAGGTTTCAGAGATGAGTGTGAGATTTGTACCAAATGAAACTTCTAAAAAATGAGGGGAGTGATGAAATGTACAATATATGGGGATATCAAGGTTAGGAGCTTATGATTTGACTTCTAGGAAGGCTTAAGTGAGTGGGTCGTGAAATATGATTGCAAACGATGTGGGGAAGGTTCGGTGAAAATTCATTTAAAGCTGAATAATTTTAAATTAACATATATTAATTGGATAGAATTTGGAAAGAATATCATGGAATGGTTTTCAACCACACACATAGAGAGTTAGTGGAATGGTTCACTTTTGAATTCCTTGCTCATTTTGGTGTCCTGAATCTCTTTGAATTTCAATGTGATATGATTTATGAGACATATTTTACCCTAGAAAAAACTCTTGGCTGTGGTTTGTGCATTGAACTCATTACATTAATGAATTTTAATTTCCTCAAATGATAATTCTTCATGATGTTGGGAATATTTATATGCCTTATTTTTTTGGATTTGAGACTTTGTCCAGGAGTGAAAATGTTTAGGTGTGGGGGTGTGATCATACCACGCTTCACTGTGTAATGTTCACCTTTACACCACTGTGTTAAACTTGTTTTATATAGAAAATTATAGAAATAATGAAAAGATTCATTCCATTTTTGAATCATTTATTTTCTTTTTATCACTATTAAAAAGGGAAATGATATTTTTTTTATGATTCCACTGCAGGAGGAGGTGATTTGTAAGGCCCATGATGATGTCCCAGAAAAATGGTCCAAAATACGCAGGATCCAAGCACATCGGTTTATTTATCCGCACACTACTAATAGACCGTGGCTCCATTTGGGATGATATTTTGTGGGATGGTCAAAATTTCATTGGGATACATTTATTAGGAAGGAATCCAAGACTCATTCGGACATATAGGGGCCCAACTGACCTGATCTATCTAGAACACTGAATCTGCAGGATGCCAAAGGTTGTGTGTTATGATCTGTCCATATATCAGGCTATAGCTGTCCAATTTATGCCAAAAATTCAGTGGATACATAAACGATGTGGGGATATAAATTTTGTATTTTCTTAAAATATATATAAGGCTTTCTGGAGGTCGAAACACCTATGAAAAGTGGTTTTAAGAATTCTGTGTGCTCAATACCACCTTCCCATTTTCCTTTAAAATGGCACCTTGGGATCCTCATTTGCAAGTTTTGCCAGGTGGAAAAGCTATGGTATTTTGGAGACCCAAATAATTCATATCCTCATCCAAGGAGTTATGGAGGCCCCTATCCTTATAGAGGAATAAATTATGAAGAGGGAGTTCCATCTGAGCCTTTTTCTCCTCTCGATGGAGAGCTAAACCGTGGACGATCATTTCGAGGGAGCTACACAAACATGAGAGAGAGTTCCATCACATGTTCTCTATGGGTTTTGTATAATTTTTTTGTTGAATATTTCACTTATTTTTTTCTTGATATGATTCCCCATTATTACATTTCATTTGATATAATTAAGTGGAATTCTTTTTATTTCAACACTAATTGGGTTGAGATTTCAAGGGGGAATATTGGGTTGATCCGATTGAACAACACAATAATACTATTTATCTCACACATACATAATATTTAAGTATGATTTGGTAGACATCATAGTATATGTTTGATAACAAAATCTTAGAAAAACGATTTTTGTGCCAAGGGGTGGTTCTTTAAGCATCATTTGAAGAGGTAAGAGGGGACTCAAGATCTTGAAAACCTTCAACCAAATAATTAAACAAAATAATGTTAAATTTTCAGAACAATGAACTATCCAAGTTATGTAGTGAACATGAAATGATATTCTTATCTCATAATTTTTAATAAACAACCATTATTTATCAACTATTTAACTCTTTAATTGAGAAATTTACTTAAATATATTTTAAACCCCCCCCCCCTCTCTTAGTAATTCTTATTAAAAATACATACTCAAAACCTATCAATGATCCTTGATAGATGACCTAGGGTCATCACTAGACTAAAAATAAATCATAAAATCATAATCAATTTGATGATTCATGACAGCATGGTCAACGTTGTGACCATTCATATTCAAATATCAATTATATTTTCACCTAATTGATTTTCTGGAGGTGGTGATCACATCATCCTTTTGTGGGGATGGATGATGACACCAGTGATGTCATAAGAGGTGGTTTTGAGGAAATTTAATATATACCCCTTTGTAGTACACCCCCTAATGGAAGTAATAATGTATATATGAACATTATTATTGGAATTTAATAATAGTATAGAGGAAATGATTCTATCTAGGTGATCATAGACTGAAACACTAATTTAGACAACAACTACCCATATGATATTAGAGTTTAGTTGAGATCATGAGAGACCTTTCGGTTTAGGAGATAGTACAGATTCATGGTGTTCTATTGATGATCATTTGAGACCACAAAGATTAACTCATATCATGATTATGGAGAAAATTTATGGAGGTATTCTGAAATCAGTTGTGGTAGAGCATGTAGTTTAATCCTTAGACAAACAACCATACAAAGAAACCTATTCAGTTTATAAAATACATGCTTTGGGATTTCAAGTTGGAATTTGGTCATAGTTTAGAGGATCACCTATGTAAATAACACTGGCCTTTTATCCTAGAGTAAGTGGTTACCTTATTATATTTTTTCTATATACAAGTGATCACATCTCAAAGAGTCTAATTATTTAGTAGTATTGGAAAACTAGACACATAATGAAAACTAAAATTATATTTTATAACATCAAATAAAACATAGTAATTAAATTTGGAACACCATTACTATATTTATCTTATCCATACATATCAATAATAAATCACTTTCTGGCATTTAGGGGAAAGGATCATAATAAACAGTCGAGCTCAGATTCTCTATAAGGGTATGCGTAAAATAGATGCTATCATGAATAAGTAAGAGATAATCAATTTTGAAAGGTAAATATATAAAATATAGATAATTACGTTTTAGAGGTATTATATTATATTTTGGTTGAGGTAAATAGCTCAATAGGTGTGAGTAAGTGAAGGGAGAAGGCTCTAATTTATATTTGAAGAGTGGTATTTTTGTAAATACCAAAAACTATTCAATAAATATAAGTCGTTCTGAAAAAATTCCTCCAAAATTTATAAACAATGGAGTGTAGGGAAGGTGTTTCTTTTCCACACCTCCAACAAAAAAATGTCTTTTAAACATTTCATTACCTTATACTATAAGTTTACTTAATTTTACCAAATTAGTTTTCACAACGGTGTGTCATTTTTTAATTTAAATATGTAATTTATCATATAATCCTAAAAATAAATGAACCTTATTAGATAATTTGGACATAATTATTCCAAATATGTAATCCAATTTATTAAATAAAATTCCAATGTGTGTGTAAAAGTAATTTTAAAACTGATTCATGTAACACTCAAAAACTTGCTTTAACCTTAACTACACGAATACATTTTTACTATTTTTACTATTCATTAGGAAAAAAAGTATGTTGAAATTATCACATGATATTAAATATTATTATTTTAATTATGGAATTAGTTTTACCAAATTAAATTCAATGAAGTTGAAAATTTTGATTTAAAATTAATCCCACAAACATGATGAAAATGTGAGTTTCAAATAAAAAATATTATTAAGTACAAAAAGTTTTCATATAAAATATCAATGGAAAACTGATTCTAATGATATATTTTAGAATAATTATAATATAATTTAAAAAAATTTACTCTTGAAATAATTTTAAAAGATAAATTAACATTTTAAATGCTTCAAAAGAGACGGTAGATTTCAATAAAAATAAGTATATTTCTCTTTGCATCAAAAAATGATTATTTTCCAAAAATGATAAAAAAAAGATACCCTCGGATAATTTATACATGATTTTTACAAAAATCAATTTCATTTTTTACAATATATTTTATAAAAGAGTTAAATTATAATTTTAAAATATGTGTGAAAAATGTGGAAGTGCCTCTTTTTAAAAACAATATTTTAAGAATAAAACTCGGTTTATTCTTTTCTCTTGCCTAGAAAAAATATTATATGAATTATAATTTTTTATATTGAAGATATAGTATATAAATGTTCTTAAAAAATATTTTAATATTGATTAATTTAACTTATTAAGAGAATATAACATTTCATGCATAAAAAATGTTTTTTAGAAAAAAAATCTTTTACATTGAAATACAATTATTATTTTTTATTATTAATAAATTGAAAACTAGTAAATTTATTTTATTTCAATGTAAATAATATAATATTTATAATTTAGTTAGTCCTATTCATACCATAAAATTTAATGTCTTGGTTATAATGATATACTACATTTCATTTCATTTTGACTCGGGGTTTCGTGTGTCGCAAGTCATCAAAGAGATTAAATTTATTTTAAATGAAAGATATCATAAATAATTAGGGTGTTGCATATTTCCATCAAAAAAATCTATCCTTGAAATTTCTATAATTCCACCTCATGAATGTATTTGGGTAGTTCTTCATATTAATTTCATCAGGTTCCCACATCACATTATCTATCTAATGATTTCACCAAACTAACCTAAATAGTTGATTCATACGATTCCTTAAAACATGTTCTATAGTTTCCAAAAATTGGATTGTATATCTAAATTAGGATATACTAGGTTAAAATTTTATTTATTCATATGGGATCACATTCATTGGTTCTGGAATGTACTTTATTAACAGTGATTTATAATACACATCATGTACTTTAGAGAGACTTAGTGTCCTTGATAAATGGTAAGACATTACTCCAATTATATATTGAATTTAAAAATTCCTAATGTACTTGGGTCTTAGTATCCATTTCTTATAAAGCCTTATAACACCCTTCCATCAAGGTACTTTCATGTAAAGATGATCAACCCCTTGAATGTAAAAATGTTTCCTCCAATTACTATCATAAATATTTTTCATTATTTGAGATTATTTGATATGGGTTTTAATAGAATTTACCTTTTCCTTTGTCTCCCCTAAAATTTTTGGGCCTATAAGAATCCTTTCACCAACGTCATCATAAAAAAGTATAGAAAAAAAATCACATTCCA
Source organism: Viscum album (assembly GCA_963277665.1). Classification (NCBI taxonomy): domain Eukaryota; kingdom Viridiplantae; phylum Streptophyta; class Magnoliopsida; order Santalales; family Viscaceae; genus Viscum; species Viscum album. The sequence continues at coordinate 1,790,869,300 of OY728122.1, forward strand.
TATAATTATTTATATGACATATTATGTATACTTAACCTTTATCTAAAATGGGTCTTAACAAATTCAAAACCCAAAAATTTGAAAGACACTTTCATAAATTTATCCCTATGAAATATAATGAAGCTCATAATACTAAATACCAAATATGTGGATACCATGATTAAATATTCTTATGAAAATTGGTCATTAATCAAATTACAATAAAGCCTTAATGAAAACATTCATGCACCCAAAATTAGTTCTATATTTATTCCTTATATAAAATTACATACTATTGATTATATTCCATAAAAATAAAAATTATTTAAACTCAATATAATATAACATAAATCACATTGTCATCAAACAACTAATTAGTTCATAACTCATCAATTTTCCAATTTACTACTTGAATCTCAATCATCTCTTAATCCAAACTAAACATTATTAACTTAGAATTAGGCACATATTAAGGGTTATCATTCTTGTAATCATGTGTTCCCAAAAAATATCACATTACCATTAAATCACTTTTCTTTGTTAAATATACTATTCAACATATGTATGAAATTACTTAATAGAAATCTTCTACAGGGCAATACTTATATATTTCATGATTCTTATAAGTACAATACCATTTGTATGACAGGATGACATCATAATTATGGATCCCCAATACATAAAAAGATAAATAATTCTGTTTAGTTTATTGTCATAATATGAACCCTAACTTGTCCAAGGAGTAATTTTTTATAAGAGGGAATTTAGTCAGATAATACTCAAGTTCCCCAAATTTAAGACAACTAACTATAAATGAATCCTTTGGATGAAATTTATTCCCTCCTATCATAGTCTTCATTTTTCATTGGTAATTTATTATTTTATAACATTATTATCTATACATTAGATATTTTCCTATTATTTTTTAGACATTATCCAGCGTGTCACTTTCTAAATTTTTGATATGAAGGAACATAATACTTATTTAATCCATTTTCTCCACCACCTAAGCTCATAGTAAAATCCATTATTATATTCTTTAGAGGGTCTAACAGTGTGTTAATGTATAGGATGTCAATCATATATCATGATAATGGATTATGTATAATCATAATATCTTTTAATCTAGTAATCATACCATTTATTTTCTCTTAATCACCACATTTTCCATCACATTCAGTGTTAACATGATTCCTTATAGTTACGGTCATTAAATAAAACCAAAAATAATATTTTGAATAATAATAATTATAGTGGGAAACCATAGAATCATTTGTTGGATGACCAAATCATGGAACCTTATTTTATATTTAAGACACATTAGGTTTAACATGGGTTTTCTTTATAATTATCTATTGAAATTCTTCACAATAAGGATCATTGTTATAATTATCTATTGAAAACTTTGGAAAGGGTTGAGTTGAGTTTCTTCATAAGGGAATGAATATAGAAAATCAATCATGAATAAGCTATACATAAACAATATGGAAATGAAGATATCTGAAAATAAATTCCATTTAATCAGTATCATGATCATGAAGAATGATATGTAATGAGTAAATGACCATCAAATAATTATGTACAAATAATCACATAATCTTGAAACTTGTACATGGATATAATAAATAATCAAATAATAACATCGAAATCAACAAATAATATCATAAAATGGAATCAATAATTCTAGGAATCATAAAAAAACTATCAAGTCTTTATTCAATTACATCTTACATAAATAAGAAAGGCATCACCAAATAACTAATATTGATTGTCTCATGAGACCTACTGATGCATCGATGGGAAATAACAAGGGTTGACCATATCTTACTAAGTCTAATGCATTACTCATATGAAATTGGTGAAATTTAATCAACATTAATATTCACATTAAACATCATAATATGAAATGTTACTACTTTCCCCAATCTATAAACATAATCATAAACAATTCAGATTAATATGAATAATGGTGTCCGAATAGTACGTACGCAATCAAATTTATTGTAAAATATATGAGGAAATTATAATGATGTTATCATTAAATCATATAACCAGTGAAGAATAAGTAATATAATAGTTTTTTTTAAAAATAATTTAAATACAATAAAATTCCATTAAATCATTCATGGGTAAAATTACATTTTCACATTGAAATTCACTTTTGAAAACATAAAATTTACAGAATATTATGGAAAATTTCCCTCAAAATGATCTCATAGAAATTTAACAAACTTTTAAAATCATTTAATGGTATGAAAATTGGTAAATTAAATTCATACTAATTATGTTAAAACAATTATTCTCATCACATTTTCATTAAAAATTCAAAAATACATTTTTTGAAAAAATTTAGGAAGATTCTGGTTTAAATATTTTTTAAAAAGTAAAAAATGGGTAAAAATGAATTTGAAAAATCATATGAGAATTTTAAAAAATATTTGAAAACATTTTTAGATATCATAGACATAGAAGAGAAATTATTTTCGTTTGAAGAGAAAAATGAAGTTTATTTTTCAAAAAAACATTTTTTCAGACTATTGAGTTTTTATAGAGAGGATATTGAAAGGGAAAATTTCAATTTCCTTAAACTACCGTAGTAGAGTTAAATATATAGTTTTAAATATATAAATATAAAATAATATCTTAGTAAGATACTTTAATATAAATAATTCAGAATAATGATGAAATTGTGAAATAAACCCATACCACTTTAGTTACATTTGAATCATAACCCCCATGAAAAAATAACATCCAATGAAACTTTAAATATAATGAATATAAATATATTCATAATGTAACATATAAAAGGGGTAATATATACCACATAAAAAATTTAAAAGTGGTGAATATGACATTTGTCTTACAGAAGTAAAAGTGAGTTGAGAAACCCTTATCTCATTCTCGACTTCATTTTTATGTGCTTGAAACTCCTACTAAAAATATATATATTAACTGAAAATATATAAAAAAAAACTATAATGATATATATTATACCATATGTTATTTAATTATAACCTTTTATTGCTTTATTATTAATAATTATTTGTTAAAATCACAATTTATGGTAATAACTACTTCATTATTGAGGTATGTTTAGTTTTGGTAGTTTCGTTACTTGTAATTTTCTCATGGTTCCATAATATCCTAAATTTTAACCATGATATAAATATTATCAATGTTTATTAAATAATTTTTTATAAAAGTATATAAATAATATTTTTTCATAAAATCTATCCTTATTACCATCCATGAAAAAATAAAATGAAAAACAAATCATATTGCTTTGTGGAGGTGGTAGTCCAGACATATGCACAAGCGACATTATCATTTTATAATGGATTGTAATGTAATAATGTATATGTGATATAATAATTATACAATTATAATTTTTTCAAAAATATCTTATATATACACATTAAATCCATCGTTATATCCAGTCATGAGAGGTGGTGATGGAAAACAAATTACATCTGTTCAAGAAGTGGTACTCGGTGACACACATGGTAGACGGTTTTGTTTCCCATTTGATATAAGAGGATATTTAAATTAATTATTAAATAAAAGTAATGATATATAATTACATGTAATAAAAATAATTTATTTTATTTTAATTATTAATACATTAATTGAAGTGGTAAGTGAAGAAGTAAAAAACAAAGAGCTTCGTGATGTTAATCACCATCATTTAGAAAAACCTCATTTGGATCTCCTATTAAGGACCCTAGTGTTTGTATTTTAGGAAATGAATAAGGTATATAAATTGGATATGTATATTGGGGATAGATTTTGGTTGTTATTTATGGATAAAAATGGATTAATTTTTGTGAATAAGTGAGGGGAGGTTGTGCCCTTTTATAATTAAAGAGGAGGGACATTTTTTCAAATACCCAAAACTATTCAATAATGGGAAGTCACTATCAACTCATGTTCTTAAAAAATGGATAAATGATAGAGTTTAGGAAAGTCAAGTTTGTGCCACACCTCTAAAAAAATAATCTTTTTTAACATGTTATTCCATTATCTAATATGTTTATATTTATCATTTTATTTATCAAAATGATAACAAATTTTTATTTACATAGGTAATTTATCATTGAAGAATAAATGCTAAAGAATATTATTAGATAATTTTTAACCACTATTTTTAAATATTAAATCCAATTTATCAAATAAAATTACTATTTTTGTGTAAAATTAATTTTAACACATGTTCATGTAATGCGCAAAACCTTCTTTTATCCTAAACAACCATAATTATCTTTTACTATTATTATTATTATTAATGAAAAAAATTAAGTTTAACTTATTAAATGATATTATTTATTTAGATTATAAATATGGAAAAAATTTACCAAATTAAATTCCCATTACTGGCATAATTTACTTTCAAATTATACCCATAAGTGGGATGAAAATGCAGTTTTCAAAAGAAAAGATTTGTTTAAAAAAACATATTTTATGAAAAATTAAAAAATATATTCAAATGATCTAACATGGATTAATAAAAATATAATTGAAAAAATTACTTTTAAATAAATTTTAAATAAAATGTAACTTTGTGAAATCTTTAAAAGAAAATTCATTTTTCTATAAAAATAAGAAGTTTTTATTATTCATTGAAATATAGTCTTTTTAGAAAATTATCTAAAATTTACCATGGAATAATTTTAATAATATTATTTCAAAATTGAAGTTTACTCTTTAAAATAAATTTTCTAAAATAGGAAAAAGGTAATTTTAAAATAATTTCGCAAATTGCGATGAAATTTTTTTTTAGAAAAGACATAATTTTTAAGAATAAAACTACGTTAATTCTTATCTGTTGACTGATAAATGTTAAATATATTATAAAAATGTTATTGAATATATAATAAATAAATTACAATAAAATCATTCACCAATATTGATTAATTTAACTTATTTACATAATAGTGCATTGTGTGCATAAAAATAATTTACTAGAAAAATAATTTATTTTACTTTTAAATGTTTATTATTTTTATTTTATTACTATTAATATGATTTAATAAGTTGATAGAAAATACAATTTATTAAAATTGAAAAATAATGGAACCTCTTTTGAATAATGGTAAATGATGAAACCCATTACATACATAGCGGTAATAATGTCATATGGTATCCAGAACCAAAGGATCGAGAATGGTCCTAAGTGCCTAATGGGAAACAAATGTCAAGATTTTCAAGTTAAATAGTATCATCAACCCCTTTTTGTCAATATAGTAGTGAAATATATCAAATAAAATGTGTCACACCATCTTCCTATCTGTTTCACCATGTTGACAACACAACTAGGTGGAGCACCCCTCCCACACACATTGACATGTGGAGGGAGGACCTGGTGATAGGCACCAACACATGTATCTCTCTTTCAAGCTACCAAACCAAAAAATATTATGGGGAACTCACATAAATTACACCTAATTGAACACTAATAAAGACAAAAATCACTATGTAAAATCAAATCATGGAGACCATCTGTACAAGAAAGGACAGATGGTTGGATGGTTGGATGGTTGGTGTTAGCACACTCATCCCTATTTTTATTCCACTAACCTATCAGTACCTGAAAGAAGATTCACATCCATCCTAATGTAATGGAATAAGATCCAAATCCCTTTGAGGAATCTATGACCCCAAAAAACAACCATTCTCGCAAACATCAACCCTAAAACCTAAACTATTAACCATACACAAAATAAAGAATCAATATATCCTATCGTAGAAGTAGCTATAGTGACCAAAATAATTGAAAAATCCAATAATACCATAACACACACAATTCATCATCAATATACATCAATTTACATCATCCAAATCCACACTATTGCTGTTAAAAATGACACTACTGACTAACTAGAGTTATCCATGAAACACCTCTTTCAAAGTTCCTGGAAAAACCACCGCATGAACACTGCATCCAGTGAGCACCAACATGATCTTCAGATACCACCTCAAGAAGAAAACCAATCTGATTCCTAAACTCAAAACACCACCACCTAAGTGAGATTCCAGAAAAATACCACTTGATGAATAGGCCACCACCTAAAAACAATACCACCTTCATGTGAATATTATATAGACCATCACACAAGCATCGATCCATGCAAGGGGTGACTAGATCTAAGGAAATTCGAATATGATGAAGCCTAACCTACCTATGCTCGAACTAAAAGACACTTCCACCACCTGTAAGGTCACAATATGAGACCAATCCCTCCCAATTACCTAGAAATCCCACCAAATAACCCATATCTGGAGAGTTTTGAGAAAGAAGAGGTGATCACACCACTACTCCTTTGAGAACTGCAAACAGTGTGAGATAAGGAGAAAATAAGATGTGCAAGAATTAAAGGAAACTATGGAAGGGAGAAGTAAAGGTATATTATGATGAAAAAGAAAAAGAAACTATTATTTGGCTTGAATTATAAAAAAATGGAAAACCATAAGGGAATAATAATCGTTCTTAGGTACATTTTCCCAGAGTGAAGGGATATATCTTGAAGGCTAGCTTATCCAATTTCTAATCAATTGATAAAAATTGAATTTATTTTATACGTTTGAAAATCAAATAATTTTCATAATTTATTTATTCCTATTTATATGGGCCAATTTAGTTTCTAGGTTATAATCGAATACTACATTACATTTCATTTAGACGTCAGTTTTCATGTGTTACAAGATATTAAAGAGATTAAATTTATTTAAAATGAACTATATCATAAAGTATCAAGGTATTAAATTCTTCCCTCCTTAAAACAACTCAATCCTTGATATTTACATAATTTCACCTCATGAAAATATTTGGTTAGTTCTTCATCATAATTTCTTCAGTTTCCCATATCACATCTTTTATCTTTTGAATTCCCCAATGTACTATTACCAATCGAGTCGTACTATTCCTAAAAACATGATATGAAGTGTATACAATATGGTTATTCTCTTTATTGTAAGATAGATTATGTTAGAATTATATTTCATTATATGTGATCACATGCATTGGTTACACCATGTATATCCTTATGAGTGATATATGGAACACATCATTCACTTTAGAGAGACATAGAGGAATTTCCAAATGGAAAGATAATGCTCTAATTCATTATGGGATTTCAAAAAGTCCTATGTAACTGGGGATCATTTTCCATTTATTACTAAACCTTATGACACCCTTCCATGGAGAAACTTTTAAGAATGTGTGATCTCCCACTTGAAATTATTAATTTTTACTTCTAGTTATTAACATAGATATTTCCCTGATTTTAGTTTCTTTAATAAGGTTTTGAATATTCTTTACCTTTTCTTTTTTCACATTTACAAGTTCTGGGCCTAGAATCTTCCTTTCACCACCTTCATCTAAAAAATTTATATAATGACATCTCTTTCAATATAATTCTTCATAAAATTCTGCCTAAAATATTATGACTCTAGAAAAATATGTCTGAAGAAATTCAAAACACAAAAATTTCATTGATTTAATAAAAAATTTCACCACTGAAAATATAAAGTTGTTCATAATTCTAAAGACAAAATATTTGAATACCTTGATTATATATTCTCCGAAAAATTGTTAATAACCAAAATTACCATAAATACTTAGTGAAAACATGAACACTTCAAAAAATTTACTCTCTATTCATTCCTCAAATAAAATTATAGATTATTGAATGTATTCTATAAATCTAACAGTGATGTAAACTATATCAAATATAACATAAACCACTTTGTCATCAATCTATTATTAGATCCAAATTCATCAATATTATATCATTTAATAGATCAATGTTAAACCTCTTTTTATCCCAACTAATCATTCTTAAATAAATATTTTGAAATTATTAAGTGATATGTTTCCCTTAATCATTTGTTCTCTAAATATACACCTTAACACTCAATCTATTTTTAGGGTTATTTGAACAATTCATCATATGCTTGAATGTCCTTAATGAAATAATTTCCCAGAATAATCCTTATATATTTCACAATTCATATAAGAATAATGCCATTGGTATGAATGTTTTATATAATAATTATTGAATCAAAATATATAAAAAATATATTCATCCCCCTTAAATGATTGTAATAACATAAACCCTTTAGCATTCTATGAGTTATCTATCAAAAGAGGGAATTTTCTCAGATAATTACAATGTTTCCAAAATTTATGAAAATGAACTATAAAAGGATCCCTAGGAGGAAATTTATTCCATTAAATCATATAATTCATTTTTAATTAGAAATTAAATAATTTATACCCTTCTTTTCCACACATAAAATATTTTCCTCTACTTTTGAGACATTCACCCGGGTGTATCTTTCAACATTTTGGACATGATGGAAGTTTATACTTCTTTCCTCCATTATCTCCACCACCCAAGCTCCCAGTGAAATACATTATTATCATATTTTAGGAGTCCAAGAGTTAGTTAAGTCCTGGTTTTTCAATCAATTGTCATGATAACAGGCTAGGAATAATCATGATATATTTTACTCCAGACATCATATCATTTGGTAGCTCAGAATCACCACATGGTCCATCACATCCAGTGTCAACATGATTCCTCCAAGCTCCATCCATTGACTAAAACAAAAATAAGCATATTATGAGAAATAATAATTATAGTGGGAAACCACATAACCATTTATAGGGTGTCTAAATCAGGAAACCTTTTATTCAACTTAAGACACCTTCATAGGTCTAACATGGGTGATTCATTGTCATCATGTATTCTAATCCTTCATGGATATTCAAATATAAAATGTGAATTAACCTTAGAATATCCCATGGGAGTGTCAAACTAGCTATCGATCCTAGATTGTTTTTATGCACCAGATGATGATTGAGTCAATTCCCAATGTGACTATTTAGAGTTATTACCTCTAGGTGAAACTAATATAGAGACTTATCCACTTATATTATTGAAAAATGGATGTATTTCTAGTAAAAAACATAATATCCACCTTACCAAAACATTAGTACATTCATATACATAGACTTATCCTCAAATCCAATAATCAGGTTATTACCAAATCTATGTTTTTCATAGTTCCCAAGGTTTATACTAAACAATATATGATAAGAATTATAAATACCATGATCTTAGTATCTTGTAGTAATTAGTTACTTTATTACATTGGTGATAGATACAAGTGATCACAACCCAAATTATTGAATAGTTTAGTAGTGTTGGAAAACTATATACATAATTGAATCTAAAAATACATTTGAAAAAATAAAATTTAACTTAGTAATTCCATTTAGATAACCATTATCTACTTTGGAAAATCCCTTCATATCTATTGATTCTCACAAAATGAGAATTATAAATTATATAATTAATTTAATAACCAAGCCATGGGTATTATCTTCTCTTTAAGAGGAAAGGAATGAGGAGCATAACTAAATGAAGTCTTGGAAGCCAAATCCTATGGATCGTGTAAGTTCAAGAATGAATAGATATCCAATGAACATGGGAAGGATATGTGAACATATCACGTAATGTGCATGATCTAGTTATGATCAATTTAATCCCCTTTGATAAATCATCTCATTCTTGAGAAGGTGTCCAAACAATTGACTATGGTCATGATAAGGATACTAGAAAATTTCCCATGATCATGGAAATTTTCAATTAATAGACACCTGAAAGTCAACCAAAAACACTCATAGAATAAAGGAAAAAAGGTGGAAGTTTCATTCAATGGTGAGTTAAGTCGATTTTCATGTGACATGCTTATGTGATTCACAAGACACCATAGACCCCCTAGTGGTATACTGATCTTTTCACATGAGATAATGTTGAAATTCCATCTTGATCATGCTAAGTACTTCAGACATATCTATTCAATCTTGTGATGCCCCATATGCTCAAGAGACTTGTTTAGGGATTTTATATGATAGTTCCCAAAAACCATTATGATATCTAATGGTTATGAAATGAAGAATCATAAAAAATTAGATTGATTGTCCATGCCAATGTTGATACCGCATCATGAGATCCCTTACTGGTCACGTGATTCCCTGAGAGAAAACTAATGGTCAATGTCTGAGAGCCTTGAAGAGTAAGGAAGAAAATAAATTAGGAAAATGTGGTGGCCCCTCAGTGAGGTTGGATATACTGATGGTCACATGAAATAATTTATGCATCTCGTTTGATTGTCGTGGCTCTCAAGAATTCCCTTTGATAGGCCAACTCAGCCTCATGATGACCCCTCAGCAAGCCATCTTGATTTTGTCAGAGGCCACAAACAAAATGTCTTTATCTTGAAAATGGCCTCTCACAAGCCATATGAATGTAAAAAATCACCCAGTCATGTTTTATTCGATCACGCAAAAGCCATTCCATAGGCATCTTGGTCTTGTGAATATTATCAAACAAGTCAGCTCAATGGTGAAAAGACCATTTGACATGTAAACATGGTTATGAAAAATACATTTGATAGGACAAGTTCTAATAAATAATGTGATGACATATCATTATCATGATATATGTTTATCTTGATATACCTTGGACCTCCTATAGAAGGATCATGCCTAGCACATGATTTGACTCTCCATGCATTTACTCAATTTAGAATTGGTGATATACACACCCCACAAGCTGGAATATAAATGGGGTAGTGAGGACTATAAATCCCTCCCCTACTTCATAAAACAAAAAACAAACATTTTGGAAATTACACCCATATGAGTGAAGAAGAGAGGAATTCTTGGACTGAAAGGTCACATGGTCACAAGAGTCTTCCACAAGGTAAAATTTGCAGAATGGCCTAAGGGATCACAAAACATGAATATGTGCTTTGTGTGATCACCATAAGGATAACATAAAGATATTTTTGCATGATAGCTATAATTTCAAAAGGAGAATGTGGATGTCAACTTGGTCATATTTTATCAAAACCAATTAATTATTGACCAACTTTGGTACACATATGAAATAAAGACCAAATCAGACAAAAGAATTATGTGAAGGAAAATACACTAATTATTATTTGAAGGAGTCTAGAACATCACATAACCTATCCAGATCATACAAAAATGCTAGGAAATGTCACCCAAGTGTTAAAAATTTCTCCATACATGTCAAACATGTTTTCTTAAGTCCTCTAGACATGTCAAACAGGTATTACAGATTCCTCTAAACATCTCGACCCAGTCATGCGAAGTCCTCCTGACATATCACCAATGTCTTGAGGAGTCCTCTGGACATGTTTATCAAGTCGTGATAATTCCTATGGAAATTTCATCCATTCCTTGTGAAGTCTTATTTACATATCATCCATTTAATTTTATTCCCTCTATAAAATAAATCTAGATCATGCGATGTCCTCTGGGAATGTCTGTTGAGTCATATGAAGTACAGTTAACATGTCATCTAGGTTATATGAAAACCTCCATACACTCTTAATAGATCATGTTGTATCCAATGAATAAATCAACTAGATCATGATATTTTATTTGGGAATGTATTCTACGAAATTAGGAAATATCCAGACACCCTTCAACATGTCACATAGGAACCTTGGACATATCTGGAATACAATCAAGAAAATCTAGGAAAATATCCTTGGACATGATAACCTTGCCCATTAAAAATATTTTGGCATACCCCAAACTGAATACATAGGACAAATTTCTAACACCTAAGCTTCAGTGTGCATCCACCTTGGTGTAAGTCCATCCATGTCTCAAACACTAGAACCCATGGGAACCGAACTCTCCTATGGGTTCATCATTCTTCCTCAATAGTCAGTGGATTGATAAGTTAACTAAACTATGTGGTCTGTGATTCCTAAAATAAGTAAGATACATAAGGATAATTCCAATGTCCCAAGATCTATACGAAAAACCCCATAAGGGATGACCTAGTGAATAAGTCCTGAATCCATATGTGATGAGGACGATCACTTTCTATACCTTATTCTTCAAATTGATCATAGATCATGTGGGATTAGGGATTTTTAATGATCATATAATTTTTATCATAAATACCCCCATCTATCTCAACATCAGTCTATAATTCCCATTCAGTGGCATGATATGACTACCCCCACACTAAGGCATGAACCTCAGAGTACATCCCAAACGCACAACTAAACTATCATGACTCTGATTCTAGTTATAAACAAGAAACGTTTGGAAACTTACTAAGGCTCTATATTCATAATAAGTTCATGATTTCATGTATATATGTCTTCTATACATGAAGTTAAATAGAATGGTTGAAAAAAATATGAGGGTTTTTATTCTTGTCATAAATCGGATAAGTAGGATTCCTCATAAAAGCTTTAATCTCATCCTTAATATGTCAATTGCCTCCCTAGACGATAGTGAACTCATGATTTTCTGGTTATGTGGATTCAAGATATATCTAGATAACCATTACTAATAAATGAATGAAAATAAATTAATACCCTTGTATTCCTATAGATGGTCTCATTAATAGAGACCCTAATACATATAGAAGGATTTAATACCTGATTGTTTTGTTATGGTAATCAGTTTTGTATCGGGATTAGGAAGAGATTAATGAACATATATTAAGTATTTTATGTAGTCTTAGAATAGGAAATAATTCCCCAAGAAATAATTTTATGAGACTAACCTACCATCCTCTCAAAAAATGTGATTTCCTAAGTATTGTTGAGTTTGAAACCCAAAATGACTACATGCCATTAGAATGCATTTCTGTAACTTGTTAAGGATGTGGGAGCCGTTGGCAGTTTCTATGAGATGAATCTGGTAAACTAGTCTTTAGTGATTTTGAAACCATACTTGAACCCTCACAATCAACCCCTAAAAAGGACACAAAAAGGGTAGACTCAATGAGGAGAAATGTAGTGAAAGAATAACTGTATCATTATAGGTATCAGGAACCTTGTCTCCTATTCCAAGGGAACCATTCATTTTCTGAGTGAAAAAATGGTAATCTCGACATGGATATCTAAAATAACCAAAATTACTAGGATACCTGGTGTATAAAAATTTCTTAAGGTATATCCTATGAAAACAAAAATGATACACCCGACATGAAATCCCACAGAACTGGGGTTCATATGAAATAAGTTTATTCTCACTATGACAAGGCCACATAAGAAAATATCAAAAATGGAGATAATAAAAAGAAAAATATGTTACCTATGGTTATATAATTGAGCATGTATCATAAATGGAATGATTCACTGATTTCTTACTTTATTATTTTTTATCTTTGTGACCATATACTACTCTCACAAACAAATCCCCAACTCGAGATCATGTCTTTATCTAGCAACGGTTCAAGAACATCTGCTATTGTTTCAATTCCTACAGGTCATAGAACAAACTCACCCACTTGAAACCTTAAAATTTGGGTGAAAAATGAAATGATTCAAAAATACCATCGACATGGTATGATCCAGGCCCATGTGGCTACATGAAAAGGTTTCTAGATGCTAAATCCAACAACTCCATCATGTTCAAGGTGAGCTTTCATGAAACCAGTGGAACCTATTGACATTACTAATCACTTTAAAAAATTATCCCAATAGCATGAAAATAAATACATTCTATATATATGTAAGTTGGATCAAGGATTATACTATGTCTCTATTCTGGTTTAGGAGTGACCAAGGAGAGGTCTTATTGACCACCATCACCAACGTCATCTCGTCAGTGCCACCAAACCAATTTCCACAACATAAAATCTTGCATGGGTACCAAAGAAGTCTCTTAGAATATATAAATCTATGAATAAAAATAATTTGTCTCATATACCCACTTCCACTGATGAATCCCACCAATATATTCTAGGTGTAGCTACTAGGAAGGCTCATATCCCTACCCCTCAGACAAGTATTCACACATATTCATGAATATAGAATGGGGGAGGCACATATCCCTTCCCCTATTCATGATTTCCATTGGAATATTATAATTGAAAAAGTACGATAATAGTGGGTTTATACCCTATCTTCAATCGAATATATCTTCATGTATATAATTAATACTGAAAATGTGTAGGCCTACATTCCAGTGCACACTTTTATAAAAATTCACTACATTCTAGAAATAATTGAAGAACTATACCATAATAATCTAACACTAGTACAATTATAGGGACATACACATATTCCTATCCAGATATCTGGAGACACATATCACCATGATCAACATGAACATGAAGCTACTCCGAAGCTAACAAACATTTATTCTCCCTTCTAGGAAGATTATTGGCATATTCTGATAAAGGCCAAGAAACCTAACTGAGCACATGTTCTCATTATAACTGGGGATATCTAAGTGATAGATGAACATTTATTAGGATTGACATATATTTCTGCTAGAAATGACCTGAGGAATACTCTAAAATAACAAGATCGCGCTCATATCCCCATTCTGACTGGGGCTCACCAAGTGAGAGTGACAATTGCCTAAGGATATGAACATATTCAGATTGAAAAAGACCATAGGCATACTCAAAATATAGAGGACTAGGCTCATATTCCGATTTCAAACAAGGCTCACCATGTGAGAGAGCCAAATTCTTTGGGGCACGCTCATGTTCCAGTTAGCAAAGCTACTAAGCATATTCTAGGAGCTCATAGAATCCATATTCATTTCCATACTTTAGCTAATGAATGATTACACCAGCATCTTTCAAAGGATATACTGGAGGAATATCATATCCATTATCCCATTACAGAGGTCCATCAAAATATTCTAACCAGTAATATATATTTGAATAGGGACTATACCCCCATTTCCTCACGGTTTGATCGATATATTCTAAACACTACTTGTAGGCAAGCTCATATTCCTACCAATAATATAGAATACCACCATCATAACCCTATATCTTTTAATCAGTGAGTACATATTACTGCCACATTAGATGGTTATCCATATATTATGGTAGCTGTCTTCGATCAAGCTAACATCCCTACTCATCCCCAAAAGTAAAGTCGAAATATTCTGACCACGACATAGAATGAGCCTCATATCCTTATTATTCCCAATTCCATTTTACTTGAGGTTTGTTCGATGAATATCCACAACACCGCATGTTCCCATTAACTTTTTAAATGAAGAATAAGGCAACCATTACCTTGATATTCCTCTTCATGGTAGTGGAGAGATAGATCTTAGGAACTCAACTCCTGAAATCCTCCATGGTCAACCTCCCCAAACTGATATCACCCTCAGACAAAGAAATCATCCAATTTCATTGACACCTTCATATAGAGGGGATCTCAAAACCCTAACACCTTTATATATATGTTTTCATGAAACACCAGGGTAGACTGTATATAGTTCCACATCATCTATCAGCAATACATCATAAATATTAGCAAGATACCTAAAGAATAAACTTCTATTGTATGACCAATAGGAGGCACATAATTATGATGAATAAGAGGAGAACAATAATATTTTGAGAGAGGATTCAGAAAAAACCTCCCAACCACTTTTTCTCCCCTCTAAACTTCTTACAATCATATCCTGGAGGATCTAGAGAAGGTGTATGTTCCCCACCTACACCAAAATATATGGGAAACTCATCAGAAATTAAAGGCTAGACACCTCCCTTATCTTGGATGCATGGTTATAATTTAAACCAGAAATATAATCTATTGTATAATGGACCTAGTTGTTTTACCAATGGGATAGGACTGAAAACTAGGAAAGAAAATCCAAAATCTATAACACTCTTGCTTTCATATCTACCAAACTCCTTGGAAGCTGACCGATGAAGCTTCTTTGAGTAACTGTATGTGAGGATGGAGAATTTATGGAGCATTGAACATCATATATAACAGAATAAATCTATAGATATAGTGTCCTATAATTTCATAAGCTTCAGTGAATTCAGGGGAATGGGTAATGCATGAGGGAGCATGTCAATACATGGAAATACCCCCACTTGAATGATATAAAAGGTATTTCAAATGGATGGAGGAGAAAATAAATAGACCTTTAAGAAGATCCCCTTGAAAAAATGGGAAAAAATTTAAACATGGAAGCTTAAATTGCGGCCATACAGAAATATTACCATAGAAAATCTCTATTTTCTTGGGGTTCCATTGAACCCAGGTCATACACAAGCACAATTGCACCAAATTGAATGGGCCCGAATAGAAACTACTATAGTAGCCACTGAGGAGTGAACCTTTCCCATAAGTTTGGGAGAATATTTTCCATCGCCTCCACCCCTGGATCATCAATCCTTAATGGAATTAATAAAATATCAGTGACAACAACAAACCAAAACCAACCCACATGACTAGTTGATTTTTTTATCTAAATCATTATCACATAGTTTATGACACCCTGAGATGGTCCTCAATAAATCAGTGGTGGTTATAGATCAACCTTAGCTAGTAAGTTTATAAGAATTTATATCACAATTTCAACCTCATGATTCTTAATATCTTTGACCAGAATCATCAAATCCTAAAAAAAGGATCAATAAGTGCCAATAGTGGCCCCGAATCATCCTTATCACATAGATACAGGGGGAATTTTCATCATTATTATTACCTAGGAAGGTTTTTTACTTCTCTATGTTCGGACATAAATATCGATGGTCAGCATTCCATATATTCATCCTACCAAAACTCAATCCTTTGATACCTATTTCATGGTTATAAAACAAGATCAAAAACTCCCTCAAGGTAACTATTCACAAAATGAGATGATATGAATGTATGGGGAATGAAATCAAATCCCATAGGGGTAGAAAGGCAAAATTTCCAATATTGAAAAGGGTTGGAGTAATGACTTGGATCAAACCCTCAAAGGAGGAGAAAGTATTGAAAAATTACCCTATTATGCCGAGAGTAATTGGATAACAACCATTACCTGACACACCTCAGTTAATGTCTTCACTATTTATACAATAAATGTTTTGGATAAAGATGAAAATTCAGAGGGACGCAAGAAAAAAAGTACCTTTAGGGGAGGGTGATCTATATAGACTGACTAAGGCTATGTGTATGTGTAATTAGAGGAGGATCCAAAACATAACACTTCTAAATAAATAATTTCCACCTCTATTATAGAACACTACCAAGTATAAAGGGAACGATGTAGCTATATCCCACTCACCACCGATAAGATTCGAGATTCCATCTTCATAGGAACAATCGGCACCATATGAGAATGAGATAAAAATATTAGACAAATAAATGAGGAGATACTATGGGGAAACATTAACACCAGGTGTCAAATTCATTTAGATACAAATATATCTACTGCCACACATTAAGAATTAGTTGATATGCCTTCAAGAGTGACATCTAATCCTCGGGATGACACTAGATCTACGAAGATGAACTATATAAATGAGTGATTCTAGAATGATGGAAACTTTACTATACTATGATGATAGCCTCTCCCTTTCCATGGAGATCAGCTAGTATTAGAAAAGATAAAAAATTCATAGTATATGAAAATAGGGAGACCACATTCAGCCCCTCCCACTCCCTATAGATGGGAGGTGTCCTAGAATTCCGTACCTCTTTAACTTTTCAATGGTATTGAATCCATATTTTCTGGAATGGAATCAATGGAAGTTTGGATCATACCTATGGATCATGAGATGATTCCTTAACTCGAATGGGTGGATGACACTAACCACTAACCCAATTTTAGAAAATCAAAATTCTCAAACATTGATGAAGTGGAAGATCCATAAGAGAATCTCATGCTTCATACCCTAATGTTGTTCGATGATGGGTTCTTGAGATTAGTAGGAGGTGACCAAAATGATATGTTTTTTAAAAACTCTTATAGGGAAAACCTTTTTTTAGTACATAGCATTCAGGTAGGATCCATTGTGGTATGGGAAGACCTTCATCATCAATTCCTTTATTATTTTATCTCCAAACTAATAAAATTGACAATTATCAACCTAAAAACTGAAAAATGGGAAAATGATATGATTTATATCTTTATATCCAAATGTAATGGTTTAACCAATTTACTCATCTTCCCTCTATCACATAAGTAATTAATAGAACACTCTATTGAAAATCATTATGATGAACTACAAACACCATTTATCCAGATGAAGTATCCAAGAAGGTTCAGTGAGTATGTAGATATATCACAATTCGTAAAAGATTCCATTTAGTGGACTCAAGATAAGTCTTGAACCATTCCCTCAACATAATGGAAAAGTATTTAAAAGGTAGAAACTACCACTGATTCCATTAAACCAATAGCATTTCATAATCATGTACCTAATTATTCCCCAAATTTCTCAACACATCTTATTAAGTGTAATTAACATAAAAAACTTCCTCAGCTAAATCAAAAAGGAGATCAGGGTTGCCCATGATTTGAGGAACTAATAAATAAAGTTTACTCCTTATTAAATGAGAAGGTCTCCAGTTATTGCATTGAATCCATGGAAAATAACCTATAGAAACTAAGAACACCTCAGAAACCCAACAAGGTTGACCTCACTAATCATATCCTGATTACTTCCCTTTATATGGGAGGATTGGTCAAAACATCTAGGATTTCTTCATCTTTAAATAAGTTCTCTAAAGAATGGTTGATTCTAGACATGTGATATAAGAAAATTCCTCAATGTAAGTAACTTTTTATCTTTTACCCCATGATAAGAAGAGGTTGATTAGAAATATGTTTTGTCCAGTTATAAGATGATGTTAAATAACTATATGAATAGAAATACATTCGAATGAGGTTATTCCACCATGAGCGCATTTCTTCACAAACCCATAATGATCCTATCACCTAGGGAGGTGACATCGAATACACCTCATAAAGGTGGACATAATAATCAGACATATGAAGAGATAGAATAGAAAGGGTCATATTCAGCTCCTATACAAGCTCTAACTCTTCCATAATTCATTCCATCAATATCTAGATAATGGGACCTACCCAAAAAATGGAATCCTCGGCAGATGAAGAAAATATTTTTTGTTCTCTTATGGTTAAACTTAAAAAACCCTTTTCTGATGGAAAATATACCTCCAAACATTAGTTTCCCATACATGAAAATGAATTTGTAGAATAAAGGTGCAAGAGTTGAGGATACGAGGTATAATATGTGAATATTCAAACCTAATATTTTGGTCACATATCTACATAATCCATATATTTAGATTAAACTTGGAGTGAGCATTCTCGAAATCCCAACAGTAACAGGGAGACACCATAGAGTCATCCAGTAAACATTAAATCCCAATCCTCTCAAATGACCATCTGGCGAGGTTATAGTTATATGATATTCCCATACAAAGGGGAGTCTGATGCGACCTTTGCCAATTTAAATATGTGTTATTTTGACCTCTTCTCATTCACTTGTCCTATCTACCTCAAACACCTCAACTCATGAGTCACATAATTTATAGGAACCACACCTTGGGAAGCTCTAACCTGTGATACAATAGTACAACATTTTAAAATAGTTGGTGGTTTTCCCATCCAATCTATTGATCCAAGATATCCTCTATATTTAAAAAGTACATAAAGAGGAACTCATAAAATCACTATAGATCCCACAAAAATTTGAGATAGATGTCACTACAGAAAAGGTTTATTGAGAGGAGACTATACCGTCCAAATTCCCTATCACCGTCTCATTCACAAAACATGATCAATGATATGTCATCTAGGAACATATTAGACCCCAATATGTTTCACAAAAACATGAAAAATTCAACATTCAAATGTCTCTAATTAACAATAGTTTTTCAATCAAACATATCTTGATTCAGACCCCTTAATGTTTGGGATATATGAAAGGGGATTTATCTTTAAAAAATATTACCATTAAATGGAATGATAATAGTGAGAAAATAACTATCAAGAATATCAAGATCAAAGCTTAGATTAAGGATCACACATCTAATGTTGAGTTCTTGGTTATCAACCATGACACCACATATAATTTCTACTTGGATGAACTTGGATTCGCATCCATGTGGATGTAACTTCAATATTACCTCAGTATTTGAAATACCCAACTGATGGGATGGTCAACATAAGACATGGTGATAGTGCCCCATAAAATTCCTACAAAGTTTTATATGATGATCAAATATTATATAAAATTGAGGGAAACTAAGAAATGGGGGATGATAAAATATATTTTGTTGAAAAAGAGGCTTGGGGAACACCCATAAAAATACCTAAGGTATACTTGATGGTGATTATGTTCTATCCATACACCCAATTAGGAATGTACACATAATCCCAAATGTATAATCTCCTCATGTCCCATCAATGAAATAAAGGAAAATAATTTGTTCCAAGATCTCTTTATGATGACTCTATATGTTCAGGATGACAATGTCTCTCCTCATGGACTCTCTCACCAATATAGTGATAAAGATTCTCAGGTTTTACCTACCAATCCATAGAAAAACTCCATAGACTCAGAGATTAAATAAGAAGAAGAAGACCATTGAAATTCCCCTCTCATATTCAGGGAGGGAATCTCCACTAGCATCTATGAGCTCATGTAGATAAATATTGGAATAAAAGAAGAACCACGAGACATACTAATTTTTTCACCATGCCTCTTTAAGTAAAACAAATGTATATTTAATTTATAAATCAATATGTATATGTGTTTTCTTGTAATTATAAAGAAATTCCTAGATTGAACCCCTATATGGATAAGCACCACCTAGTCCTATCTGATGATCATTATGGTTTCAAGAAGGAAGCTAGGATGATGGACCCACCATATAAGACTAATGTAGAGACTAAAGTAAAAAAAAATTGGTCAAGTCCCACATTTTCCAGGAAGGGGAATAGCCATGATGCCTTTTCAACGTCATTCCTACAAAAAAATAAATAGGAATATTAGGTTTTGCATCAATTTCAGAGACCCTAATCAAGACAGCTAGAATGATGATTTACTAATGGAAATCACAACCATTGGATTCCAATCCCTTTAATTAATGGATGTGTATTTAGGTTGTAATCAATATAATTATGGCCCTTTAAGATGATAAATCCATCACCTTTAGATTATCTCATGGGATCTTTTTCTATCAGGTCATGATCTTTGGATTAATGAATGCTGAAACTGCATACCATGTTCCATGAATCATATAATCTAGCCCATCTTGGAGTTAATAGATGAATTTTATATCAATGACCTGGTGGTCAAATCTCAATGTATGGTGATCAATTCTTGGACCATTAAACAATCTTAATTAATTTATAGCAGCACAGTTTCAAGATGAACCCACTAAAATATGATTTCAGGGTAACATTAGGGAAATTACATGGCTTTGTGGTAGGCCACCCTGGAATTGAGGTCAACCCAAGAAAAACAACTAGTGCAATCATAGTAATATCGCCCAGTAGAATCAAAAATAAATTATGGTGATCTAAGGGAATCTCATTTACATTTTGATTTTCATATATAAAATGGGGATTAAATATACTCCCTTTCCAAATTTTATGAATAAGAGATATGACTACCAATGGGATGATGACTTCCAAGAATCCATTAAGAGTACCTCCAGGTACATGATACACCCATCAGTCTTGATGCCTCTTGTGGAAAGAAATCAACTCATCGTATATGTGGCTGCCATGGAATGATCCCTTGATAAACGCATCAATGAAAAAATGATACTTATACTGAAAAAAAAATATTTAATACCTCAGTCAAACAATTCTTGGTATAAACACTTTGTATTATTATGTTGTGAAGAATTTCCTCACGATCATATTTTCTGTGTAAAATTTTTGTCATTACATACAGCACTGAAAATTCCAGTTGGTATCTCATATTGACTTGTTCAAGTACACCCTTGGCCATCCTATACTTACTGGTTATTTGGCCTAATGGTTGGTTATTATATAATAATATGAAATATAGTCAATTTCATAGAATAAACTGAAAGGTAAGGCCCTGGATTATTTTCTTGTAGCACATCCCACCATAGAAAGTACACTAGTGGACCCAAAAATTCCAAAAAATGGGTTTTTTATGCCCACAACAGTCACTGATCAAGGAAGATGTATTTTGATCGTGCCTCCAAAATTTCTATGAAGAGTTTGGAAAAGATTAATCTCGATCTAGTTGATGTCAGGATTATATTTTTTTCTCATGAAAATGAAATTTCTCCCTACTCATTCTAACTAACAAAAGGCTCCACTGATATTGAGGCTAATTATAAATCCCTCATTGTTGGCTTAGAGTTATCCCTACAACTGTAGATAGCCTACCCAAACATTAAATTGGATTATGGTATTATGATAAAAAATCAATGATGAATACGTTATAAAAATTAATAATTTCCCCCTCTCCTTTGATATGTTAGAGGACTGAGGGAACAATTTCATTTTGAATCAATGTTGCATCATTTTCTTTGATCACAAAATGACCATGTTGAAACATTAGCTAATGCATCTACAGTTATGGCTGACTATGATTATGATTAGGTGGTCTTTCAAATTACGCACCAAAGGATAGTCTCATCAATTATTGTCTATAATATGGAAAAAAATAAATCAGATCATCACCACACTAGAGCATGATGAACTGATATCTATCACTAAATGGATAGATCCCATAATTGATTATATCAAAAATGAGACCCTCTAGTAATACCATACTGGAAGGGAACAAACTATACTTTATATAGTAAAAATTAACCTTTGGGATGGGAGAAATGGGAAAAAATACCTCTATAAATGAGGATTCATGGAATCCTTCTCATATGAATAGAAAAAGAGATTCTATCCATCGTGGAAGAAGTTCATGATGGATATTATAGAGCTCATCAGTTCGGGACTAGGCTCTCCCATCTAATAAAAAGGCATGGTTACTACTAGAAAACAATGATAGATGATTATGTAGAATTCAGTAGGAAATTTCATGCAAGCCAGATTCATAAAAACTCATCCATTAATACCCTGAATTTCTACATAAAGATAAATATTCTTGGTTGTATAAAGTTTTGGGAATGGAAGTTGTGGGTCCATATCCCCTAGAAAAATCTAAGCAGTTTCAGTAAATCCTTACTACAAATAACTTCTTTTCCAAACAGGCTAATAAAATACCCCTCAAGAAAGTAAAGATGAATAATCTATTTAAATTACTAAAATCCAAAGTCATCACCATATTGAGATTCCATCACATGATATTGATGGAAAATGACACCAAATTATGATCAACTGAGTTGAAGAGATTATCCATGTAATATAAAATAGAGTCCAAACTTTCATCCCTATATCGTGAAACAAAAAATTGATAGATATAGGACTTAATAAGAAAATATCAAATATAATATTTAATATGGTGCATAAGGGAAAATAATTATTTCTATACATGCACCTCCATGATTTCTGGGCCAAACATACCATTAAGTGCACTACTTCACAATAAACTCTGTTGGTATAAGGAATAGAGGTAGTGTTTCACATAGATGTATAGTTTCCCTCACATATATTAGCTATCTATAGAAATATATTGGATTCCAATCAATCAAAAAAGTTGATAGATGAGATATAATAGATTGATGATAAAAGGTTCCATACATAGAATAACATAAAAGTCTTTAAAAATTAGATCAGACAAGCCTTTAACAAAAAAAATTTCCTATGTTCATTCCTTCAATGAGAACTAGTATAGGTTCTTAGAACCATAATGATACCAGCAAAGAATCCTCCAATTCTATATTCTAAATGGTAAAGTACATACAACATATATAAGGTCTATTATAATGAAGCATGTTTATTGGAAAAAATGGATGAGGAATGAATAACGCCCCCAAAAATGATATTTTTCTCAAGGAATACATTGCATAGATACTATAATAGTATTCTATATCCTAAACACATGAATTTAAACTGCAGGGATGATGTTCTGACCACATGAGAATAAAATGCAAGGAAGGTTTCTTATTTACTTGACGTTAAACTGTGTGATGCATCCTGGCCACATGACATTAAAATGAAAATAAGAATACATTTTCAAATGATGGTTGATAAAACATATTTTTTTTGAATATTTTGTTGATAATAATTATAATAAATTACTCAAATTATAATAAATATTTTTTTATAGAATATTTTGGATTATATCATTTATTTGAAAATTTGATGTAAATTCCAGTTTTACCCTTTTAAAATTCATTATATTGTCTCGAGCATAAATATTTTTATGTAAATTATTTCCAAATAAAATTCTATAACTATGTTCCAAAATTAATGGGATATAAATTATATTCAGGACATGGGAGCTGGATCATGCATTTGAGTGGTCTAAATGGTCCATGAATTAAAAGATGGATTGGATTCATAAGATTGGATATCACCTCAATGTTTGTGTTGTATCTTCTTCAACATGCTTGGATTGGGACCATATTTTGAGGGAGGATCAGGGACATGATTCTGGAAAAAATAATTCTTCTATATGTTTATCCAATTCATACATTTTGGAGGTCTACTATGCTGTGTAAGTGGGATTATACAATTTTGTTGAATTTCACTTTCACATGTAAAAAAATTTATAACCCTATCCCTCCCAAAATCAATTTAAAGGATATTTTCATGCTTTGGGAGGCATGTTAGAAAATTTGGGAAGGTTGGGCCTAAAGGCTGTCTCTTGAGAAGATCTAATACCTCTTACAAGAAGTGTGGCCCAGTGCCAAGATCTCCTCTAAGAAGGATCTTCTCTCCCTCCCCCTCTTTGTGTTTCCTTGTTTTCATGTTTGTAACATCAATTTTACGCAATTAATATTCTATATTCTTCTCTTTTAGTATTTTTATTCTTATTATTGGTTCTCTAAATTATGATTGGAGTCCAGATTTGGTGTTATGAAATAAATCCATTGCTTATGTAGAATGACTCCACAAAGATAACTTCGCCCATAAAAAAGTGATTCCTTTCATATTTGATCTAATAACGACTCCCTTAATTTATTTATTTTGAATCCATAAACATAATTTAATTCATAAATTGTGAACAATTAATTTATTTTTAATTTATAAGTTACTTGGTCAATTTTTACTAAACTACGTGGTTAGACTTCTGTAAATCGTGAGAGTGAAACTTTAACTGCAAATTCTAATCATCTTGGGATAGAATTTTGGTGTTAAATCTCATCCCCAAACTAAATTCATTATAAACTATAAGGATGAGATGATACCCTAATTTTCCACTAACCACAATTTCACTTTTGGATCACAATCAAAGCAGGGTGCAACAAATGGAGGTCCCAAAGTTATCCTAGGGCTCATTTTCACAAATATTGGTGGTTGTGTTAATTTACCTAGGCTTTGTAGGTTAAAAAATTTAGAGGATCACAATTTGATGAATTATAATTATATGGGATAATGATAATTGAATAGTGAAGGGGTTAGATTATATCAACTACATCTTCTCATATAATTTTTTTTAAAGAAATTGTGTCTTTGATTATTGATTCTCATTTTCTGTTTTATTTTATTGTTTGAAAAGTCACAAAACAAACCCCCTATATTTATTTTCATTTTTAAAATATTTTCTTACGTACTTCAAGATTATTAATAGTTATTGGATTCACTTCCTCCTTGAGAGAACATCCTAGGTCATCTACTATACTTTACTTCGTAAAATCACAAATAAATATTTTTGAGAGTGTGTGCAACAATGTTCATCAAATTGGAATCGTTGTCAGGGAGGCAAGTGTTTTATTCAACTAATTAAAGGTACTTTTTTCTTTTCTATTATCCTCTTTTATCTTCCTATTTCTACTTTCCTGTTTATCTCATTTTTTCTTATTTTTATTTATTTATTTCCTCTCACTTTTCTTTTCTTTTGGACCATAAATTAAAAATTATACTCTAGATATTTTGGTTTATTATTATTTATTTACCACTTTTATTTGATTTATGACATGATACCATCCTAAGGATCTCCTTTATCAGGACCCTGAGATTGAGCACAACCTTAGGGATTGAATCAGACAGTCTTGTTCTACAGGAAGTGTCAACATTTACCCAAATGGTGAACTCCTATACTCTAGTAATTTTGAAATAGGAATCCCATATGAAATGAATATACAACCAAACCAAATGGCTAAAAATAATAATAATGAAATCAATAGGAAAATTAGATATTTGGTTTCACCTAATATTAATTATCAACCTATATGCATGGCATATCCAACTCTCAAATCAGACTTTGAGTTGAAATTTGGATTAATTCACCTACTTCCAAAGTATCATGGATTATCTGGTGAGGACCCGAATAAACACCTTAAACAATTAGATGTGTTATTATCAACAATGAAACCAATAAATTTATCTAAAGAACAAATAAAACAAATATCATTACCATTCTAACTTGATGTAACTACTAAGGATTGAATGTATTTTTTACAACCTGAAGATGTGACTTGTTGGAACAATTTCAAATGTCTTTTCATGAAGAGATTTTTCCAGAATCAGGGACCGCATCCATTTGAAAGGAGATATTAGGGATCGATTAAGAACGTGGGGATTCAATGTATGAGTATTGGGAAAGATTTAAGAAGTTATGTGAATGCTTTATGGATCACCAAATGAGTGACAAAAATATCATCCAATACATCTATGAAGGACTCACACCCGTGTGGAGGATCATGGTGGTTGTTGCGGCTAGAGGATCATTGGTTTAAAAAACACCAGTAGTTTCACGAGCATTGATGGAGAAGATGGCATAAAACTCTGAACGATTTTGAGACTGTGGAGCACCACATGTCATAGGATTACATTAGGTATGTCCATCTTATCTCTAAATTCATTTAATTGGTACTAAGTTGGAAGAATTGACCACTATGCATAGAAATATTTATTTTTCATAGAAGACATCCCAACCCCCTCTTTTACAGGCTTGTGGAATTTTCACTGAGACAATCCTTAGAAGATGTGGGATATCTTTTCACAAACATACAACCAAAGATATAAGGATCAAACAGACAAGAGGTATGACTATGGACTACAAAAAAGGCTCCCCTTTCAACAAAACTTCAAGCATCTTCCGCCTTTCTAGAATGGTTTCCTACAACCCCAGACGGGACTTCAATCCCAAGCATCAATAAAACCAACAATAAGGATATCCCCAACCAAAGGTATATTCTAACACTGATGACCTTTTGAAAAAAATTGTTCGTAATCAACATAATGAACTGATGATTCAAGGTTTAGTGGTGAGGGAGTTGAAGACTCA
Source organism: Viscum album (assembly GCA_963277665.1). Lineage (NCBI taxonomy): Eukaryota > Viridiplantae > Streptophyta > Magnoliopsida > Santalales > Viscaceae > Viscum > Viscum album. Next base: position 1,790,896,470 of record OY728122.1, read on the forward strand.
AATGAGCCAGATTTCTACTGCCCTCCATGAACTGGTAAGTAAGAACTCTGTAAATCTACCTTCCCACCCTACTCCAAATCCTAGGTGGAATATCAGTTCCATCACATTGAAAAGTGGAAAGAAAACAACTGATACATATAAACCTTTCGTTCCACTGTGATTCAACTCAACTCCGAAGAAGCCCCATTCCATACCAATAGAAGAGAAACCAATGTAGGAAGATAATGGTAAGAAAAAGATTTATTATGTTCCTCTTTACCCCTTCCCTTTCCAGACAGGGTTTTTAAAACCAACAAGATGGTAGAAGAGGCAATGAAAAAGGAGGTTTTGGACACATTCAAGCATGTAGAGATAAACATTGCCTTGATCGATTCCATTAAGAAAATCCTAAGGTATGAAAAATTCTTAAAAGAACATTGTACAAATCGAAGAGGAATTAAGGGAAATGAGACAATAAATCATTGAAGGAATGTGTTTGCACTAATTACTCCAACTCATGTAATGCAAAAAATTGAAACGATCTAGGTAGATTCACAGTCCCATGCACCAAAGGGGATTTACACTTTTCTGATGCTTTATGTGATTTAGGAGCTAATATAAATGTGATGAGACACTATGTATTATCTTCTTTACAGGTTGGGGAGTTGAATCCGATAAGAGTTGTGGTGCATTTGGAAAGTAAAACTACAACATATTCAGTGGCATTCCTTGAGGATGTACTAGTTTGGTTAAGAGACATGATATTTCCAGCATACTTCTATGTTCTTATCATGGAGGATGATCAAGTAAGTTCTCATGCTCTAATTATCTCAGGTAGCACTGTAACACCCCAAGCTTCCATGGTACGCTTCTCTTTGAATAATACAGTAGCGTGTGTTGTACGCAACTTCGAGTCCTAACACAAACCACAACAGATCAAACTAGCTGTTATTAATAGTAATACCCACTTTATAAAATTTTATAAACTTTAACATTCAAAATGGAATTCATTTCTGGATTCGGAATATCAAAATTATCTTAGGATGAATTTTTTGTATTTTTCTGAAAACATTCAATTTTTTATGAATAGTGAAAAAACATTGAGTTATTGTTTAAAACTAATTTTTTTTTAAATAATTATTTATTTTATTTAAATTTAATTAAGGTCAAAATAGATACATAATACCTATATAATTTCAATGTAATTAATTGAAGTTAGTTTAGAATAATTTTAGATATATAAAACTTTTATTGAACTTTTCACCGTCTTTTACCCACCTCCTAGGAGAATTTAGAAATTCACATAAAACATAATTTGACAACTTTTGTGAGTGGAATTTCGAAAATCCGAGAGGCACGGTTAATATCAAAGAGTAAAATGTGGTTCAATGAGATGAAAATAATTTTTGGTGAATAATAACTTTTTACTTTTATTTACCACGGTTAAAAGTAAAAAGGGTAATTAAGGGTAAAAATGATATTAATGTTACCCTAACACATGTCCTAATTCTTTTGGAAAAGTGTATCTCGACCAAAAACAAACTTAGGAATAAAATATTATCATTTAGGTCCACTTGGATTAGATTAGGACATTTATGATTATTTAATTCAAAGAAGAGTTAAAAGAGATAAAATCAGAGTTTAATAACTAAAAATTTTTAATATAGGGTTATACATAAGATAAATTCGATTATAATTATTCACTAAAAATATGAAAATATTTCCTACATAAAGGTATTTTATTTATAATTTTTAGACATTAAATAATATAATTTATTTATTACACAGTGGTGATGCATTAATTACCTAATTAATGAAATATTAAGATAATTGGTATTGTAAATATCAAAATAAATGTAATTTGAGACTTTTTATGAATTACACTAATTTTATAGGTTAATATGGAATATTATTATTGGTTATATATATTGTTTCTAAGTAATAATGCTTTTATGAAATTATCAAAAACAAAATACCCAATAGTGTGAAAATTGACATAAAAGGTTTTTTAAAAGAAATATTATATTATTAATTGATATTATATTCCTAAAAATCTAAGGCTCGGCCAAAAAACTTATATAAGGATAGTTTAATCATTAATGGACCACTTTGGGGTCTCTTGGAGTTATATTGTAATTTTATTAACTATATAATATAAAAATACAAAGAGACATGGTAAATGTCAAACTATTTAACTACGAGTTAAATATAAATGAAAAGGATAATATTGTGACCCAAACCTGTCTAAAATCTATTTGTTGAAAGTATTTAGACCCATACCCACATTAAAATTTAAATAATCTACTTTGGAGCCATTTTAAACTGAATATGAATTTATTATAAAATAATATTTCTAGCTTTTCCAAAGGATCCCCTCACCCCTCTTATAAATGCGTACTCCACCTTCTCTCTAATTTACACATTAAAAGACTTTTCGCTCAGCCAATCCCTGACCAAATATTCTCTAAACTTCCCTAATTGCATCCTAGTGGCCATATATTGATCAGAAAGACAACCTATGGATCCCTTTTGATAAAATCAAAAGGAAGAACCCGAAGAAGAGGTAATGTTTCAGAACCCTCTTTCAAGTTCCTTTCTTCTTCAACTTCTTCTTTCATTGTTATTTCCATTCTAAAATAATAAATCCAGTATATTTTATATATTGTGATATTATTATAAATATGGTACAACCATATTCAGTATTTTATCCATCCTTTGAATGACATGTCACCATACGTGCGTATGTATGACCTACCGTCTCCACGTTGTGGTGTAATTGTTATTCAACACATTATTATTTTGATGGGAATAATAATGATTTGTAATTCATGTAAATAATAATTATAACATGATAATGATTCTGTATATATGATATACAATCCAATTATATATGATTTTAATATCAGAAAAATGATATTATCGCTCGTGCGTACGTACGGACTACCGTCTCCACAAATGCGAAGAGATTCATTCCCCATCGTATCCATACAAGTCTAATTCTCATTTTATGATTAAAAATAATGTTTATGGACTTTATATAATTCTGTATATAAATAAGATAGAACCTATCCAGAACAAACACAACTTCTGTAACAAAACATATAAAAGAAAACGAGTAAGTTAACACCAGAAATGACAATAATACTAAGATATTATTAACAAAGAAATTTTAAAAGATCATATAAGATATCATATTAATGTATATGATTCATGTATAATTAAATAACAATTATTTCACCATTATACACGAGGATAACCTACCCTCGACCAAGGAAAAAGTACAAAGTAAGGGGTTTCTTATCTCACTTTTGACTACTAGAAATGGACATTTTCCCAACGGTTCAGAACCGTTGGGAAATCCTGTCTAACTATTGGTATATCTTATACCAATGGTTCTGCAAACCATGGGTAAGTAAGCTGTTGGGAAATATTTTCCCAATGGTTTACACAAAACCATTGGGATATTGTAGAAAAATGAAGTTATCCCAATGGTTGTACCAAACCGTTGGAAAAACTATCCCAACGGGTTGGCTTGAACCGTTGGGAAAACCAACGACATGAATTCTTAACCAACAGTTTAGAAACCATTGGAAAAGGTTTTTTACCAACAGTTATATATAAACCATTGGTAAAAAAAATACTCAGAATCATATGCCAACAATTTGAAACCGTTGGCAAAGCCTATGCTGTGAAAATTACACAGCAGCCTGTAATTTTCACTGCAGCCTGCAATTTGCACAGGAGGATGCAATTTCCACAGTATCCTCCAATTCCCTCTCATTTACAATTATTGTACCTGCACTAATAAACTAAAACATACATATAAAATTATTGTACCTTCAACAACCAACTAACACATACATATATAGAACAAATTTATACACATTTAACATATAATGCATCCTGGAACTATACGCATCAAGAATTAAATCAGAATTCATTACATAATTATAAACATACATAATTAATTTAGAATTAAATTTAAAATTTAGATGAAAATTATATGTGGAATCCGGAATTCAATTCATAATTTGATCGGTTATTCATATACCATATTTTTTACTAGAAATGATGCTCATTTTAAACAAAATACATACACCTGGAATGATATCGGCCACACCGTGCCTCGGATTGAGGTGAGGTTAACTCGTATATGTCAAAAATGACCCATGGATAATTTTCATAAAGTATCAACATATTACGAAAGCGTTTGGTCGGATTTTTGTATGTCAGTTGTTGTTTTCACATAAAATTAAGTGCTTTTTAAATAAAAGAGAGAAACTTTTAGTGGTTTCGGCCACACCGTGCCTCTGAATTAGGCGGGGTTGACTCGTAAATGTCAAAAATGATCCATGGATCATTTCTCTAATGTATCAACACAATCAGAATCCATTTGGTTGGTTTTCCGTATGTACTTAAAATGTTATCCAGTTTAAACATAAAAGAGACACTTTGGGTGGTTCCAGCCACACTACGACTCATATTGAGGAGCGGTTGACTCGTACACATCACATATGACCCATGGATCGTTTTCCTAAAGTTTAAATAGATTCCTAATGCGTTTGGTTAGTTTCTTGTATGCCAGTAGTTCTTTTCAATTATAATCATGTCCATTTTAAACAAAAGAGACACAGTTAGAGTGGTACCAGCCACACCGCGCCTCATATTTAGACGAGGTTGACTCATACACGTCTCAAATGACCCATGGATCATTTTCCTAAAGTATCAACACAATATGAATGCGTTTGGTCAAATTTATGTATGCCAATTGATGTTTTCACTTATAATTATGTCCTTTTGAAACAAAAGAGAGACACTTTGAGTGGTGCCAGCAACACCGTGCCTCAGATTGAGGCAGGGTTGATTCATACACATCACATACGACCCATGTATTGTTGTTCTAAAGTATCAACGCAATCAGAATTAGTTTGCTCATTTTTCCATATGTACTTAAAATGTTGTCCATTTTGAACAAAAGAGAGACACTTTGAGTGGTGACAGCCACACCGTGCCTTGGATTGAGGCGAAGTTGACTCGTACATGTAAAATATTACACTAGGATCGTTTTCCTAAAGAATCAACACATTCTGAATGCATTTGGTCAGTTTTTCGTATGTTAGTTTTTCTTTTCACTTAAAATGAAGTTCTTTTTAAATAAAAGAGAGACACTTTGAGTGCTGTCAGCCACACGGCACTCGGATTGAGGCGTGGTTGACTCTTACACATCACATATGACCCATGGATCATTGTGATAAAGTATCAACACAAGCAAAATCCATTTGGTCAGATTTATGTATGTCAGTTGTTGTTTTTACGTAAAATGAAGAGCTTTTTAAATAAAAGAGAGACACTTTGAGTGGTTTCGGACACACCGTGCCTCGGATTGTGGCGGGGTTAACTCATACACATCAAAAATGACCCATGTATTGTTTTGCTAAAGTATCAATAGAAACCAAATGTGTTTGGTCAGTTTTCCGTATGTACTTAAAATGTTTTCCATTTTAAACATAAGAGAGACACTTTGGGAGGTTTCAGCCACACCGTGACTTGGATTGAGATGCGGTTGACTTTTACACATCACATAAGACCTATGGATCTTTGTCCTAAAGTTTTAACAGATTCCGAATGCATTTGATCAGTTTTTCGTATTCCAGTTCTTCTTTTCACTTATAATCATGTCCATTTTAAACAAAAGAGACACAGTTAGAGTGGTACCAGCCACACTGTGCCTCGTATTTAGACGCGGTTGACTCGTACACATCTCAAATGACCCATGGATCATTGTCCTAAAGTATCAACACAATCCAAATTCATTTGGTTGGTTCGTATGCTAGTTGATGTTTTCACTTAAAATGATGTCCTTTTGAATCAAAAGAGAATCACTTTGAGTGGTACCGACCATAGCATGCCTCAGATTGACATGGGGTTGATTCATACATCTCACATATGACCAGTGGATCGTTGTGATAAAGTATCAACACAATCAGAATCTGTTCGGTCAGTTTTCCGTAGGTACTTCAAATGTTGTCCATTTTAAACAAACTAGAGACACTTTGAGTGGTTCCAGCCACATTGTGCCTCGTATTGAGGCAGGGTTGACTCGTACATGTCAAATATGACCCATGAATCATTTTCCTAAAGAATCAACACATTCTGAATGCATTTGGTTAGTTTTTCATATGTCAGTTGTTGTTTTCACTTAAAATGTTGTTCATTTTGAACAAAAGATAGACACTATGAATGGTGCTGGTGACACCACATCTTGGATTGAGGTGGGGTTGACACGTACATGTCACATATGACCCATGGATCATTGTGCTAATGTATCAACATAATTAGAATCTGTTTGGCTGGTTTTTCGTATATCAGTTGTTGTTTTCACTTAAAATGAAGTTCTTTTTAAATAAAAGAGAGACACTTTTAGTGGTGCAGGCCACACCACACCTCGGATTGAGGTGGGGTTTACTCATACACGTCACATATGAACCATGGATTGTTATTCTAAATTATCAATAAAAACCGAATGTGTTTCGTCAGTTTTCTATATGTACTTAAAATGTCATCCATTTTAAAAATAAGAGAGACATTTTGGGTGGTGTCAGCCACACCGTGACTCAGATTGAGGCGCGGTTGACTCGTACACGTCACATATGACCCATGGATCGTTTTCCTAAAGTTCTAATAGATTCTAAATGCGTTTGGTAGGTGTTTTTTATGCCAGTTGATATTTTCACATAAAATGATGTCCTTTTGAAACAAAAGAGAGACACTTTGAGTGGTGCCAGCCACACCGCGCCTCATATTGAATCGGGGTTGATTTTTACATGTCAAATATGACCCATGGATCGTTATGCTAAAGTATCGACACAATCAGAATCGGTTTGGTCAGTTTTCCGTATGTAATTAAAACATTGTCCATTTTAAACAAAAGAGAGACACTTTGAGTGGTGTCGACCATACTGTGCCACGGATTGAGGAGGGGTTGACGCGTACACGTCAAATATGACACATGGACCGTTTTCCTAAGGCATCAACACATTATGAATGCGTTTGATCAGTTTTCTGTATATCAGTTGTAGTTTTCACTTAAAATGAAGTGCTTTTTAAATAAAAGAGAGAAACTTTGAGTGGTGTCGGCCACACCGAACCACGGATTGAGGCAGGGTTGACTCGTAAATGTCACATATGACCCATGGATCATAGTTCTGAAGTATCAACACAATTAGAATCCATTTGGTCATATTTTTGTATGTCAGTTTTTGTTTTCACTTAAAATGAAGTGATTTTTAAATAAATGGGAGAAACTTTGAGTGGTGCCGGCCACATCGTGCCACAGATTGAGGCAAGGTTGACTCATACACGTCACAAATGACCCATGGATCATTGTGCTAAAGTATCAATAGTAACCGAATTCATTTGGTTGGTTTTCCATATGTATTTAAAATGTTGTCCATTTTAAACATAAGAGAGACACTTTTGGTGGTTCTTGACACACTGCGACTCGGATTGAGGCGTGATTGACTCGTACACATCACATATGACCCATGGATCGTTTTCCTAAAGTTTCAACATATTCTGAATGCGTTTGGTCAGTTTTTTGTATGCCAGTTGTTCTTTTCACTTACAATCCTATCCATTTTAAACAAAAGATACATAGTTAGAGTGGTACTGACCACACCACACCTTGGATTTAGACGAGGTTGACTCATACACATCTCAAAAGACCCATGGATCATTTTCATAAAGTATCAACACAATCCAAATGCATTTGGTCAGTTTTTCGTATTTTATTTGATGTTTTCACTTAAAATGATGTCCTTTTGAAACAAAAGAGAGACACTTTGAGTGGTGTCGGCCACACCGCACCACAGATTGAGGCGGGGTTGATTCGGACACGTCACATATGACCCATGGATTTTTGTGCTAAACTATCAACACAATCAGAATCCGTTTGGTCAGTTTTCCATATTTACTTAAAATGTTGTCCATTTTAAACAAAAGAGACGTAGTTAGAGTGGTACCAGCCACACCGCACCTCAGATTTATATGGGTTTGACTTGTACACGTCTCAAATTACACATGGATCATTGTCCTAATGTATCAACACAATCTAAATTCATTTGGTTAGTTTTCTATATGCCAGTTGATGTTTTCACTTAAAATGATGTCCTTTTGAAACAAAAGAGAGACACTTTGAGTGGTTCTGGCCACACCAAACCTCATATTGAGATGAGGTTTATTCATTCATGTCACATATGACCCATGGGTAGTTTTTCTAATGTATCAACACAATCAGAATTCGTTTTGTCATTTTTCTGTATGTACTTAAAATGTTGTCCATTTTAAACAAAAGAGAGAGACTTTGAGTGGTTCTGGACACACCATGCCTTGGATTGTGGCGGGGTTGACTCGTACACATCCAATATGATCCATGGATCGTTTTCCTAAAGCATCAACACATTCCAAATGCGTTTGGTCGGTTTTCCGTATGTCAGTTGTTGTTTTCACTTAAAATGAAGTGCTTTTTAAATAAAAGAGAGACACTTTGAGTGGTGTTGGCCACACCGCGCCTCAGATTGAGGTGGGGTTGATTCGTACATGTCACATATGACCCATGGATCGTTGTGATAAATTATCAACACAATCAGAATCCGTTTGGTCAGATTTCCATATGGACTTAAAATGTTGTCCATTTTAAACAAAAGAGAGACACATTGAGTGGTATTAGCCACATCGTGCCTCAGATTGAGGCGTGGTTGACTCGTACACGTCAAATATGACACATGGATTGTTTTCCTAAAGCATCAATACATTCCAAATGCGTTTGGTCAGTTTTTCGTATGCCAGTTGTTATTTTGACTTAAAATGATGTGCATTCTACACAAAAGAGAGACACTATGAATGTTGTTGGCCACACCGTGCCTCGGATTGAGGAGGGGTTTACTCGTAGATGTCACATATGACCCATGGATTGTTTAACTAATGTATCAACACAATCACAATCTGTTTGGTCATTTTTCCATATGTCAGTTGTTGTTTTCACTTAAAATGAAGTTCTTTTTAAATAAAAGAGAGACACTTTGAGTGGTGTCCGCCACACCGCACCTCATATTGAGGCGGGGCTCACTCGTACATGTCACATATGACCAATGGATCGTTCTACAAAAGTTTCAACAAAAACCGAATGTGTTTGGTTGGTTTTCCATATGTACTTAAAATGTTTTCCATTTTAAACAAAAGAGAGACACTTAGAGTGATCTCTGCCACACTACAACTCGGATTGAGCACAGGTTGGCTCGTACATGTCACATATGACCCATGGATCATTGTGATAAAGTATCAATAGTATCTGAATGCATTTGATCAGTTTTTCGTATGCCAGTTTTCTTTTCACTTATAATCCTGTCCATTTTAAACAAAAGAGTCACATTTAGAGTGGTATCGGCCACACCGCGCCTCAGATTTAGACAGTGTTGACTCATACACGTCTCAAATAAACCATGTATCATTGTCATAAGTATAAACACAATACGAATGAATTTGGTCAGTTTTTTATGCCAGTTTTTCTTTTCACTTAAAATCTCAGCCACACCGCGCCTCATATTTAGATGGGGTTGACTCGTACACGTCACTTTGAGTGGTTTCGGCCACACGTCGCCTCATATTTTGTTGGACTTGATTTCCAAGTATCTCACATAGGGGACCGGGTATCACCTAAGGCATGGTATTACCAACTTGAAAAACAGAAATGTCCTCAGTTTATCTTAAAGGAACAAATATCACTCATGAGTAACAGAAACTATCCTGGTAGCCCTCACCTAGAAACCAAAGCATTCCTACTGGAATTTAAAGTATAAATTCCCTGGGCATGATGAGTCCATCCATGAGTTCTTAACATGTAACCCATGTCTTATCCTAACAATTGACAAGTAATCCAAATCAAACAAGGCATAATTCACATAACATGGAGAATGTACAACAAGACTTTGTATTCAATTTAAAGCATATCATCACATGAATTTGATGAGAATGATCTAATAAGCTTACCAAGACAGTCATATAATTCATGACATACAAAAATGGAATAATCCTAAATAACATTGAAAGATTAGAGAAATAAAAAAGGCATGTGAAATCAAGGAGGAGGGTGGGGGTCTATCTGGGGGTCCAAGGAGGAGGGTGGTGGGCTGTTCGGGGTCTAGGGAGGAGGGAGGGGGCTGTCCGGGGGTTGTCCAGGGGGTGTCTAGGGGCTGTCTGGGGACCAAGGAGGAGGGTGGGGGGCTATCCAGGGGGAGGTCCGGGGGGCTGTCCGGGGGGCTGTTTGGGGAGTTCCCAAACACAAAAAAACACTATAAGCATGCTCAAGATACACCGCAACCACTAAAATACATCAACATCCATGAAAACAGACAATATATAAAAATAACTCAACTACAATACTATACTACGAGTGTAGATAAAACCAACAACTAGAATATATTAAACATAAAATCTTGGTAATATTAATAAAAAAATGTAACAGATCAACTTGTCCCACATCACCATCACCATCATCATCACCCTCTTCCTCATCCTTGCCCTCCCCAACGCCTTCCTCCTCGCTCTCCTCCTCGCCCTCTCCCTCCTCCTCTCCCTCCTCTTCCACATCAGACTCGTCGTCATCATCATCGTCAAGATGAAAATCGTCTTGACCACCACTAGAACTGCCACCTGGAGTACTATATATAGAACGTATCGACGACATATATTCATCAAATGCTGGGCTGGCCTCTGGTGGAAGTGTTGGACGTAGAACTTCAATAAATTTCATAAATGCATTGTTTTCCCTAGCAGGCTGTTCTTCCATATCTGTGGCCCTTTTGTTAGCCTGTTCTACCTGTGCCCTAACTTTATGCACCTTGGTGGTACTACAACTCGTACCAGAGGATGGCCAATACCTCTTCGGGGATATCCTAGGTCAGTAGCATACTCTTCCAGGATGATCCTCTCCCAACACCTGATGTAAGTGATCAGTTGACCCAAAATTGTCTAGTTCTTGTGCATCGAGGGCCTCTAAAGAAGCCTGTTACAAATATATATATATTATTAAGTGACAAAATAGATATTAAAATATAAAATCAACAGATTAAAACATACAATCTACTTCTGAGTCTCTTCATTGACGGCACCTCCATCCTTTCTACATCTACTCGAGCAAAACCATTTTTCTCAAGGCACACATCCTTCAATATTCTATATTTGCCTCTATAATGACATTGAAAACTAAAGTTACACGACAACTTTAGCAAACAATTAAATATTTGAGGAAACAAATGTAAGTGTAAGTTGTAAAGAAAACCTATAAACAGTTGTCATACCTACTTCCTCTCATGATCTGGCATCATAGTATGTCCCAGTGTGCGGAGGTACTCTTTTTCATCAATGTTTTTTTATTTTTTCCAGATAATTCCTAAATAAAATTCGACAATGAAAAAGATTTTATTAATGAAAAACATGAAATTTATTATTTAAATACCTCAAATGTAATTAATACCTTAAACTGGGTAGTCATCCAATGAGTAATCATCTGACGATACTGCTCTATAGGACAATCATTCACAATTGGTACTACCTCTAACTTAATGCCAACTCTAGCACGCCAGCCAATATACAACTCATTCTTGTAGGCTCTCCAAATCTCGACTAAATCCTTTAGATGTTCTAGTCGTGCACCCTCACCATCGGTAAAATTAAATCGAAGATGGAATCAAAATATTAATTCATATAAATACAAAAATAATTCATGGCATTAAATACAACATATTTTTTACCCATATCTCAGACCAAGATCTATCCTTTACCTCATGTGGAAAATGAATCCACGATAGCAGGCTGACCGGAATGATGTCTGAGTATTTGGAAAGCATCTCCAAAAAACTCCGACATTGCTGCCCTATTTTCTCAACCATTTGGTTTTCTTCATTGTAATCCACCATAACCTATGTGCAGCGGTTCCACACCGCATGCATGCGTGTATGCCCCCACCCCCGCCTCCTTTCAGTAGATGTATCTGTCATCAAATAAAAACAAATATTTTATCAAAACATATTATAATGAAAATAAATATTGCTATAAATTTTTTTTAGGGTTCTATAAATATACCCATGCTAGTCTGATCGCTGAGCGCCGATGGATCCACAGAAACTGATGGAACACCCTATGGTGGAACCAGAGTCGAAGACGATGGAATATAGATGCTCAGAGAGACAAAAGTAGACAGAAAATAAGATGGGACAACTGTATGACCAGATTCTGACTGGAGAGTGGGAATCATCATGGGATATGAAAAAGATGGGCCAGAAGATACAAAAGGTGGAGAAAACATGGGAGGCCTAAATATCCCATGTGTCCCTAATGACACACCAGGATCAGAATGTGGGAAGGATGAAATTTCAGTGGGAGGGGCAGGGTCTAGTCGGGTACGCGAAGCTGCCCGTCCACCTCTAGTACAAACCCTCCTCGTACCACCGGCCTGAGCACTAGGACCAGTACTAGGATCCTCATCGAATAACTGTCGACGTATAGGTAGATAATACAAAAAATTTTACAAAAAATAATCACATGAAATTATATATTCTTTAAATATATATATATTTGAAATAATGTACTCACTATAGGCATTAATGGTGGAACACCCATCTCCACAATTCGACGATTGTTCTCCATCATTTTTTTCCTCCGCCTCTCTTAAATTGGCTGCATTTCTTACTTTTGAAAACAAATATGTAATTAATTAGAAAATGTAAACTAATGTTTAACCCAAAAAACTAAATATATGAGGGAATAAGGGGATTCATTGGTAATTCAGCATGGCTAGTGAAAATAACCCCACCCTCATAAAAGTGAGTGTTGGCCAAGAAGGACACATAATATTCAACATACAATGAGAACCATAGTTAATTGACCCTAAAGTTATATTAGTACAGACATCTTGGGGGAAATGGAATATATGATCCTAGTTAACTGATGAATTCAAAAGCTTGTATTCCATATGTTGGACACTATCTAAGGTAAGAAATCATGTGAGGATGGGTATACATCATTCAATTTCTTACATGCTAGTGAGAATGAATGTTTGAATTAATGACTTGAGTTCAATGATTAAATGAGGGTAGATGTTTCATAGGCTATGTAAAAAAAATGGTTAAATAAGGGTAGAGGTTACATACACTGTGCATGGTGGGGGAGACTCAGCCGATTTAGAAACTAACATAAATTTCATCATAGGTATCAATAAGAAACATCAGCATCAAAAGAAACTCCAAATAAAAAAGGACTAAAAACATCAAACACTTTTTATATTATCCCATCAAAAAATGATCATGAATGACCATATACATTTTCATACTTCCATAATTTATAGAGAGTTTATAGTTATGAGATTCATCCACCTTTACACCCTCCCCACCCCACTCGGACAGCCCTACCCCCACCCCACTTGGACAGCCCTACCCCCACTCCACTTGGACAACACAGCCCCCCCCACCACACATGGACAACCCTACCCCCACCCCACTTGGACATCCCCCCCCACTTGGACAGCCCTACCCCACCCCACTTGGACATCCCAGCCCCCCCCCCCCCGTCCCATTTGGAGAGCCCTTCCCCCATCCCACTTTGGAAACCCAGCCCCCCCCCCCCCACCCCACCTAGACATCCCTACCCCCACCCCACTTAGACAACCCAGACCCCACACCCCACATGGATTGCCCAGCCCCCCTCCCCCACTGGGACAACCCAACCCCGACCCCACTTGGACAACCCCCCCCCCTCCACCCCAACTTTGACATCCCTACCCCCACCCCACGTGGACAACCCAGCCCCCCCCCCCCCCCCACCCCACATGGCCATCCCTACCCCCACCCTACTTGGAAAGCCCTACCCCCACCCCACCCACCCCACATGGACAACCCTACCCCCACCCCACTAGGATAACCCAACCCCCCTCCCCCCACCCTACTTGGACAGCCCTACCCACACCCCACTTGGACAACCCAGCCCCCACCCCACTTGGATAGCCCTGCCCCTACCCCACTTAGAAAACCCACCCCTCCCCACCCCACCTGAACAGCCCTACCATCACCCCACTTAGACAACCCATCTCCCCCACCCTACGAAGAGAGCCCCTCCCCCACACCACCTGCACACCCTCCCCCACCCCACCTGCACACCCTCCCACACCCCAAACATCCCTACTCCCACTCCATTTGGACAACCTAGCCCCTCCCCACCCAACCTAGATAGTCCCTACCCCACCCCACTTGGATAGCCCTCAACATCCTCCCCCACCCCATCTGCACACCCTCCCCAACCCAAAATTGAAACAGAAATTCATCCAAATCAAAAATCCAATTTTCAACTAAACTAAAGTCCACCAAAAGTACCAAATCACCCCACTAGAGAACCCCTTTACCATGTTTGAATTGTAGAACAAAAAACAAAAAACAAATCCAAGGGTTTCATAGGCAACGACCCTAATTTAGCCTAAATCAAAATATCAAACACCAAAAAAGAGGAATAATGCTAAAACTAAGGTAACACTTACCAATTTGAAGTGTGAAATAAAGTTTTGTTTGATTGAAGATAGATCTTGGCTGTAAAGAGTCTCGTGGCTGAGAAGAATTCTAGAGGAGCTCGATTAGGGTCTGTCTACAATCGGGTGGAGTGGGGACTCAGGTGTTCTTTATTTGGGGGAATATTTCCCAACGGTTATTAAAAACCATTTGGAAAGACTATCTTTACCAACCGTTTAACAAAATCGTTGGTTTATGTTAAATAAAATCATGATTTCCCAACAGTTTTGGAAAACCTTTGGTAAATATGAAATTAGTTTACACATTGCCAACTATTTTTTGAAACCATTGGAAAAGGTACAATATTCCAATGGTTTCTTTAAACCGTTGGTATAATATTATTGGGAAAACTCTAAATTCCAGTAGTGTTTAATTCTATGTGATTTCCATTGTTCACCACTTATTTATTGCATGTGGTGTGTGTACTGCCCATGTTTGTATTCATTGTGTAATATACTTTAAATCATGTATATTTACATCATCATTGTATGATCCTTCTTTCATGGGTGTATGTTTTATAAGTTACCAAATAAATAAGGTAATTTTAAATTTCAATTTCCACTCATTTGGCTTTACACATACTCCATAGATTATTTTACTCCAAGATTGTGTGTGGAATCACTATTCATTTGATTATGTCATAATTTCCACTCCCCTTTCTGTGGCTATACTTTTGATACACATAATCACTCCATTGATAAATTCTCAAGTCATCGGTATGAACTTGATAAGAGTAATTTTTACTAAATCTCGATTTGTTGAGTAAAACATCCAATTCATTGGTGTTGTTTTTACAAGAATATGTGTCAATGTCCTTTGATTGTTTTAAACTGAATATCCAATAATATTTTGTGTGTTTATATTTTTCACACATAATTATGTTGTTGATTTATCCTTAACCTAAAGATGCGGCCTTTATGAGAGATTTCATCTCAATTTACATTCCATTGAGACTCCTTTTTTGTTATACACCAAATCAATTTTATATGGTGTATATAATGTACTTTGAGATAGTATATCATGAATCCCTTTATTCTCATGATATTACAATGTTTTTATTACCTCAATTATTTGTATTCAAGTGTCCCTATTTTGGTTAGGAACTCTAAATAAAATATCATTTTATAATGTTTTAAAGATTTATTATTCTAAATCATTCTCATTAATGCCCATGTTTTAAAAATGTTTTTAAGGATTTATTTATATGGAAATTAATGTTTTCAAATCAAAATTCCTTTTAAAAGTTTCAAAGTGGTATGGGAAACTTTGATTCAAAAATCTATTTTAAATAGCTTCTTGGCAAATAGTGTGACTTTTAAATGTTTTCAAGAAAAAGGGGGATATTTCACTCAATAGTTTGATGATTATTTTAATCTATGTCAATATCCTTTATTATTCTCGATTGAGGTTAATCTGATATAATAAAATCTTCCATATTGTATCGAATGAGATATGTTTGACTGTGGATGTGTTATTTTTATACCATTCATGGTTTATGGATAATGTATTTACATTTCGTATGCCTGTTTTAATATTAATGTTTATGTTATGTTTAAACCATTTCATATGGTGATGCATTGGACTTAGTAAGTGATGGTTGGAGCCCACTATAGCTTCTTGATGCATCGGTAGGTATCATGAGAAAAACTAGTGTCTTGGCACAAGGCTTTGACAAAATCTTATTTGTAGTCTTGGCATGAGGCCTTGACTATGTGGTTCTGATATTATGACATTATGGATTCCATCATTATGAAAGTGTTTATTTATATTTCATGTAGTTATTCGACTAGTAGAATATCCATGTGAATAAGTAAATGTCATTATTTCATTTTATCTTTTCCATATTTTGTTCAAGTTCAAGTTTTAAAGGATTTTGTTTTAGTTATACATTTCCTTAAATGTTTATGATTATTTATGAAAGTTTCAGCTATATCATTATCCTTACTGATCATCGGATCTCACCCCTTTCAGTGTTTTATTTTTCGTAGGATGTGAAGAAGTAATTTATGAATGACCTCCAGGGATAGTTTGAGGGGATATGAAGACAAGATGCTGTTTTAGTTTTTTTACTTTAGGATGTAATGTAATAATTATGAATATATCTATTGTTTCAATGACTACTAAACTAATCTGTCTTTTGAGACTTGATCTTTTGTGATCATGTCAATGTTATGTAATAATGCACCGACTCTAGGTAACTGGGGTTAGGGCGTTACAAGTACCTTCATCAAAACTGAAAAAAAATATCATAAATGTCCATGAGGGTACACTTTCCATGGAGTTTGGATATGAAGTTTTTGTATTTAATGTTATATACTACATGAAGTACCCCTCAGAGGACCATTATACGTTTTTTATCTCCCATTTTGAACCACTGAGTAAAAAACCCATGGAATTTGATTTTTCTATGATTTGTGAGATTATGGGAATTGTATCTAGTTTGATGTATAAGAGAACTTCCACACCCATTTCTAATGAACAAGACACTCTTAGATTTGATTTTGAAATAGTTTCATATTCTAATTGTGATTATGTGAACTCTGATTATGACATGGCTATTGAGTATACTAATGGATTTTATGAACTATTCACTAATTTTGATGATTTCTATTCTGATAATGATGCTCTTTGAACACATATTTCAGTTCCTTCACTATCTCCATCCATAAAATACCCCCTATATTGGAACTCAATCCATTTCCACCTAATCTCAAATACTCATACTTGTTGAGTGGTAAAATATTACCTATTATCCTTGCTACCAATCTCTCTTTTGAACATGAAGAAAAAAATTTGAATCTATTGAGGGAGAACATCAGATAAATTGGGTGGACCTTTGGTAACATATCAGGTATTATCCCCTCTATTTGCATTTGTTGGATTCTTTTGGAGGATGGGGATAAACTAGTGAGGCAGCAGCAAAGAAGACTCAATACAACTCTTCTAGAAGTTTTTAGAAAAGAAGTTGATAAATTTCTCAAGGCAGGTATAATCTTTCCCATTTTAGATGCTCAGTGGGTAAGTCCTATTCAGGTTGTTCCTAAGAAACTATTTGTTATAGTTGTCAAAAATTGGAAATATGAGTTAGTTCCAATGAGGGTGAAAAACAGTTGTCGTGTGTCTATTGATTTTAAGAAACTAAATAAATCCACTCACTAGAACCGTTTCCCCATCCCATTTATTGATCAAATACTCGAGAGACTAGTTGGGAAGACACATTATTGATTCTTGGATGGATTTTCTTGATATTTTCATGTTCTTATTGCTCTATAGGATTAGTATAAGACTACATTCACCTATCCCTATAGCACATTTTCCTATCAGATGATTCCATTTGGACTTTTCAATGCACTAGGTACCTTCCAGAGATGCATGGTGAGTATTTTTTTCTAATTTTCTTGAGACCATTATTGAGGTATTTATGGATAAATTTATAGTATATAGATCCTCATTTGATTAATGTGTAAGTAATTTGGGAAAGGCTTTGAATTGTTTCATTGAGAAGAATCTTCTCTTGAACTTTGAAAGGTATCCATTCATGGTAGATCATGGCATTATGTTAGGGCATGTAGTATCAAAACATGGGATAGAAGTCGATATATCTAAGGCAGATATCATTTCATCCTTACCCTATCCATTGTGTGTGCATGGTGTTAGATCATTCCTAGGAAATTAAGGGTTTTATCAGTGCTTCCTCAAATATTTTAGTATGATTTCTCTTCCACTATCACAGTTACTTCAAAAGGATTTTGCTTTTGTGTTTTAGGATTCATGAAGTGTAGTATTTGATGATCTAAATAAGTTCTTAACCACTCCACCGATCATACAACCCCCATAATGGTACATTCTATTCGAGCTTATGTGTGACGCATCTAACTTTTCGGTTGGAGCTATCTTATCTCAGAGAGTGGAGATATGTTAACATGTGATTACCTCTAATTTGAGGTCATTAGATTCATCTTCACTGAAATACAAAACAATGGATAAAGATTATCTGGTTGTTATATTTTATTTAGATAAATTTCATTCATATTTATTAGGCTCTAAAGTTGTTGTTTTCTTTTACCATGCTACTAAGAGGTACCTCTTGAATAAGCCAAATGAAAATCCAAGACTCATCTGATGGATTCTCCTTCTTTAGGAATTTTATATTGAGATAAAGGAAAATAAAGGGTCTAAAAACATTATGGCGGACCACATGAGTATAATTACCCACACACTAGAGGCAGACACCATGGACCAGGTACCACTTTGTGACACTTTCCCCGATGAGCATATTTATTCCATCTCAAGTACGCATCCTTGGTATGATGATTTAGAGAATTACCTTATTTCATCTAAAATTCCTGCAAATTTAAAGAAACATCAAGACCAAAATTTAAAAAGAGAGTCTCAGTATCTTATGTGGGATGATCCCTACCTTTGGTGCATGTGTAGTGATCATGTCATAAAGAGGTGTGTTCCTAATAATGATTTTGAGTTTGTTCTACATTTTTTCCATACAGTTTCATGTGGAGGAAACTTTGGACCCTAATGAATTGCGAAGAATGTTTAAGAATTTGTATAATATTGGTCTAGATTATTCCATGATGCTCATGTGTATTGTAATTCATGCTCACGTTTCCAACACCTGGGAAACATTTATAGGAGACATGATATACCTCAAAACCCCATATTATTTTGTGATATTTTTTATGCGTGGGGCATTGATTTTATGGGTCCTTTTCCAAGTTCTTTTGTTTTCTTGTAAATTTTGGTCGTTTTCGATTATGTGATCAAATGGGTGGAGGATAAGGCCAATATTACTGATGATTCTCATGTTGTTGTGGAATTTGTCAAGAAAATATTTTTTTTAGTTTTGGAGTTCTAATTAATATTACTAGTAATCAGGGGACACACTTCTAAAATCAGAATTTGGATTCCCTCCCTCGAATGTATGGGGTGACACATAAAACTTCAAAACCATACCACCCCCAAAAAAATGTCTAGGATGAGGTTTCAAACTGCGAGTTGAAACAAATTTTGGTGAAAATTGTGCAGCCGAATATGAAGGATTGGAGAAAGAGTTTTGATGATGCACTATGGGATTATAGGATATAATACATACTCATATTGGAATGTCCCCATTTCAGATTGTCTTCGGGAAGGCATGTCATCTCCCCATGGAATTCAAGCATCCGGTTTATTGTCCTATAAAGAAATGAAACATAGATTTGACCCAAGATGGAATTCAAAGGAAGATGAAAATTCAAGATCTTGAGGATATTTTAATGTCCTCATATGAGAACTCAAGGCTCTACAAGGAAAGATCAAAGGAAGCTCTTGAAAAAATTATCCAACAATGGGAGTTTCATGTTGGAGAGAAATTCCTTCTATAAAGTTCACAACTAAAGATAATGCATGGTAAGTTGCATTCCAGATGGTTGGGTCCTTATATTATATCTAATGTTTTTACTTATGGTGTAGTGGAGATCACATAAGAGGAAACTAGATGAAGCATTATAGTCAAAGTGAAACGCTTGAATAAATACATTGATAAACTTTCTGCTGATGTAGTGGATTTCCTCACATTGCATGACCCTATTATCACTTAATCATATCAGGTTGTTCCTAAAACTTTTTCTTTTATATTATTTTTCTTATTAAAAATTCCGTATTACATGTGCACATATCATCTCATGGGTTCACATTGAGGAAAATGCAATATTTTAAGTGTGGGGGAGGGGAACGATTTTTGGGTTAGATATTTAGGATTTTCGTTTGTGTGTTTTTTGGGTATTTTCTATTAAGTTTTTTGTTAAAATTTAAAAAAAAATGAAAAAAAAATAAATCAAAAAATATATTTATATATCTGGTAACATTATCATTTGGAAAATATGGAAATTCATGTTTTCCAAATTTATTGGTTGAATGATAATCATGATTAATATTTTATCATCATGGGTTGTTTTTTATAAAAATTCAAGTCATTGATGATATGAATAGTTGTGTCATTATAAATACTTTTAGATTTTGACGTTATTATTTGTGTTATTTTTCAATGGTGAATTGTGTCATTGATTTTTCCACAAAATTTCTCATTCAACCATGACTTATAAAATGTTTCCTACTGAATTGAGGTATAGTCAAGTTAGGTAAAAAATTAATTTGTTGATCCATACATTTGTTTCTCTTCTGATTAGTTTCATTACTGTATTGAGCTGACTTATGCGTGTGTACTTGTTATTTTACTATTTTACACCCTCAAAAAAATATGGTTTGTGTCATTGATTGGTTAAAAATCACTCATCATCAACCTTTGATATTGTAATAACAATTAAAATTAGAGTCACGAGGATTCCAAACACAATTTGACAGTTGATTGGGAGATTTCATTCAAGTGAAACATAAACAAACAAAAATAATAATAAAAGAGGGGAGTGATGAAATGTACTAAATATGGGGATATCTAGGTCTGGATCTTAAGGTTTGAATTTTGGGAATGATTAGGTGAGTGGGTTTTGAAATTAGATTGCAAAGGTATGAAAAACAGGTTCATTGAATTAAACCAAGTAAAAAATAATTGTTTTACATGACCTAAACATACAGAATAATGGGTGGATTTATGAGCTTGGAAAGGTTGGAACACACACACATGTGGAGAATTAGTGGCATGGTAGACCCATGACTTATTTTTCTATGATTAGTTTTATTAATCTAACTGGTTCTTGTTTTGAAACAATTTATAAGACACTGAATTTATAATTTATTGATATTGAATCTTTATAGGATTCTTAGTTTCCTTATTTTTTTACTTTGGATTGAGAAATATGAACATGCATAACTTGTCACAATTTTTTCGAATACATGATATGAGGTTTTTCCCTAGAGTTAAAAAGAATAAGTGTGGGGGAGTTGATAAAATAGATTTTTATTGAAAATTTTATTGATAATAAATTAAATAATTTCCTCATGTTGTGATAAATATGTTTATTTATAGAATATTTTGGGATTTGATTATTCATTTGAAAATTTAATGGAAATTCTAGTTTTACCCTTTTAAAACTCACTGCAGTATTTTGGGCATAAATATTTTTCTATAAATTATTTTCACCTAAATTTTGTAACTGTGTTCCTGACTTAATTGCCTAGAAATCCTATTCAAGACCTGAGAGCTAGATCATGCATTTGAGTTCTCTAAATAGTCCAGGCAGTCAAAGTTGGACTGGATTCAACATATTGGATATCACTTCAATTCTTGCACCGAATATTTTTCATCTAGTCTTGGAATGGGCCTAAATTTTTAGGGAAGATTGAGGAAATTATTCCACCAAAATAATTCTTCTAGAAGTCCAGATCATTCTCGTGTTTGGAAGGTCAACTATGTAGTAAAATGTGGATTAAATTTTTTTTTTCCGAATTTCACTTTTATATTTAAAAGTTTTTGTAACCCTAGCTCTCCCAAAATCTATTGAAAGGATATTTTCATTCTTTGGGAGGGTTTTTGAGGCTCTGGGAAGGTTGGGACGAAATTTTTTCTCTTGAAAAGATCTAATAACTTTTGTAAGAAGTCAGGCCTTGTGAAAATATATCTTCCAAGAAGTCCCTCCTCTCCCTCTTCCTCTATGCGTTTCTTTGTTTTCATGTTTGTAACTTCAATTTTTTTTGATTAATTTTATAAATTGTTATCTTTTTTTATTTTTATTCTTTTGGTTGGTGCTATAAATTAATAGTTGGGTCATGATTGGGTGCTACCCAATCAATCTAATGCTTATGAAAAGTGACTACACAATGAAAACTCCGCCAATGGAAGAGTGATTCCTTTTTATAGTTGATCTAATCCACACTCCCTTAATTTATTTATTTTGAATTCATAAAAATAATGTAATTAATAAATTGTGATAAATTAATTTAGTTTTAATTTATAATTAACTTGATCGATTTTCACTCGACTGCATGGCCAGACTAGTGTAAATCATGAGAGTGAAACTTTAACCGCAAACTCTAATCTTCTTGGGATTTAATATTAAGATTCAAATATCATATGTAAACTCAATTAATTATACACTATAAGATTGATATGATGACCTAATTTACCAATGACTGCATGTTGTCTTTTGAATCACAATCAAAGCTAGGTGTTTCGATTGGAGGTCCCGATGTTAACCTAGTGCTCATTTTCACAAATATTTGTTGTTGTATTAATTTCTATAGGGTTCAGATGTTAACAGGGTAAGAGGATCATAATTGAATGAATAATAATTATATGAGATAATGATAAATTAATGTTTAAGTGGTTATATTAGATCAACTATGTCTTCTCATATATTTGTTTTTAAATAAATTGTCTCTTTGATTGTTGCTTCTCATTTTCTTATTTAGTTTACAGTTCAAAATGTCACAAAAACCCCCCATATTTCCTTTTATTTATTTTGAACTATTTTCTTACTTAATTCAAGATTATTAATAGTTGTTTAATTCAATTACTCCTTAAGAGAATGACCTATGTCAGTCACTATGCTACACTTAGTAAAATTACTAATAAATATTTTTGAGAGCATGTGAGACGATGTTCATCAATGGTAAACTGCATGAAAAATACATCCATATTGCATGATGCTAAACCACATGGATGGAGTCCTAGGAGTAAGACAATAAACTGCATGGAATCCCAATTCCATATTAAAATACTTCAAACTACACAACTTCTTACATTCTCCCCACATGATGTTAAAATACCATGTGAACATCACTTCAAAGATGATTCACTACACATGAGCCAAATCTGTGGGAAATAAAGATGAAGTTCCCCCATACCTCTATGAGAGTCATGTTTGCATAGGAAATATCCCAACTCATGAACTATGTGTGGATTAATTCCTACCATAATTGGATAATTTGTGATAACCATACCAGAAACCCTAGGTCTGACCACTATATATTCATCCTGGTCCTTAGAAATCAAAATAAATGATAATGTAATGAGAAAACGATGTCAAAATGTAGTCTTACCCTATGTGTCAATCATTGTTTGACTCAAGACATAATATTAGTAATATTTATATAATAAAAATGGGATTCCTCTTTTAATATTATTTCTGGAATTCCAAGACATCATTTATAGGGATTCATGCCTTTATTTTCACATCAGGAAACTTACATTCATGCCACACGATTTTAAAATGATTGGATTCAGAGTAACTATGCAGTACATGATTATAATTCCAATTATATATGTAGATACACCTAGATCCTAAATCTTGGCCCAACCACCACAGTATACAAAATTCCCATGTCTGTTCTTTTAACAACTTATGTGTGGTGTAAAAAACCTTTTTGGTTTCTCTTTTCTCACAAAAAGAATTGATCACATGCGGGTGGTAAATTTTATAAGGCATCTCATTCATGATAAATACATATTAGTTCATTTTATGGTTAGCATGGTCCTGAATTCATGGTCTAAAAAGGAACAACATATGTCCTTTTCTCATGATGTTAAACTTCACGATTCATGTCTCTGGGATGAAATAAAACAACACTTTACTGTGGATCTCTCCTGCGAGGACCATTATTTTTGGTTTTTATCATCTACCACACCTCTATTAAATAAGTATGTTTTTCTTGATTCCTATTATCATAGGATGAATAGTGACACCCAGATCTCTAATCGTAGGTCTAGCCGCAACTATCATAGAGAACAATTCCTCCCTCTCCATATGGTTCAGACCTATGTGAAGAGTTTGTCATTAAATAACTATGAGTGGTTTTATTCCTATTATCAAATGAGATATAGGGATGTATGGATCTCCAATTTTGGGTATATCTGAAATAATTAATTGTAAAAATTCCTCCCTTTGTATATGTGTCATCCCTGTGTAGAGAGTTTTCCATTCAAGAACTATGTGTGGCTTAATTATTACTATCACAGTATATGTAGTGATACCTGGATCTCCAATACTAGGTAAAAAAAATCCTTAGTAATAATGACCACCTCAACATATGGGAAAAACCTACATGGAGAGTTTCCCATTCAAGAACAACAAGTGGATTGATTCATGATATCACAGGATACAAAGTGATGCCAGAATCTTCAATCCTTGGTCTAGTCAAAATAAAAATGACAAAAATGGACTCCTAAATGCATATGGGATGAAACTATGCACCAAGATATATGTGACCCATTCTCACGTGGCTTAGTCAACTGCCCAGTTTTCCTTTATTTCTCACAATGACCATGTCTCATGGGATGTTAGGGAAATTATAAATCCACTCTGGATGAAGCAACAAAGACACACTTTAGATGAGGGATTAGGTCTTAGTCACTTGAATTAAAACTAGATGACCATGTCCATGTAATAAAATGTAAAAATGAATAACAAAAGGTCTTGAAATTGAATATATCATCTCTTTGATGGTTGTGTACCCAAGAATCAAATTTTTTATTCTTTTTCCTCAAAATGCATTCAATAAAAAAAATTTATCCTTTTGAGTACAAGAACACTTTTTGAATCTTACATTATCTGTGAACCAAATTTATATATTCCATATCTAATTCAACACATCCAATTCCTAAATTTGATACCATATTTATAGAACCATATGGAAATTTGCATTCCTTGAGCATGGATCCTCCCTATAGAGAATTAGTAACATGGACTAGTTCATCCAAACAGACACTTAAACCTTAATACACCCCTTTAAATGCATGAGTTATTTCCCTGACCATGTGGAACATTATAAGAATCTTCCAATTCCAATGGTTGAAATGTACCCCTCGGTTCCCACCTCCATTTAACTCAAATATTTTTGGGTTATGATTTACACCTTCTGTTACCCAACTATTAAAGTGTATTTTGATTCTCTCAATGTTACACACCTGTGTCTCATACATCTTTTCAAAGAAATATTATGACAACATATCCTTGTACTATTCCATTTCTGGGAATGAATTTTCTCTAAAGACATAATCACTCTAAGAGAGTAACTTATCTCCTCTACAAATGAATCTAATATTCATAGGAGGATCTCTTTAAAGTATTCTATTTTATAATTATTACATAACCTACAATATCAAAATGTATTCTTAGGGAATCCCACCAATACAATTATCATTTAAATACTTTTAAAGAGGACTGAGTCATACATGTCTGTTCTACATATGCCTGATTCAGATCATTAAATGGATTTCTTTCTCTTGTAAAAAATCTATGTAAGAATGGATATGAAATATTGTTACCCACAAATAATTGTGTGCACCGATAAAATTTTTTCCCTACATATAAATTCCCATGAACAGTGTAAAGAGTCCCCAATGATATCTTACATAATTTCACATCAGTTCCCACATCCTTACCACATGATGTTAAACTAAATGGAAAAATTCGTTATCGTATGGTGTAAAAATACTCTATAGATATACCCCACTAAAATATGTTAAAACATGAAGGTCATGACCCTTCATCATCCACTATCAAAGGATGATAAGAACCTAAACCTATTCAACCTAAGTATGGGGTGATTCTTCTATATTTTAAGAACCTCAACCCACAAATCACACTTCATGTCTCGGGATCCTCAAATTATCACATATTTTGGTGAAGGAAAATATATCTCTATAATTGAAAATTCTAGTGATGAATAAGGGATTTGACCTAAAAACTAAATACATCTTGTCACTACAAGAAGGTATTTACGATCCTTATGATTCTTATGTCACCATGGCAGAACTCATCTCCTTAGGTAGCTTTGTGACATCCTTGTAATGATTTTCCCATACCTTCACTCCTGACTCAAGAACCGTGATCCATGACTTACAAAAATTGTATCACCCAATCAAAATAATGTTGGAGTACTCTTGTCCCTGGGTATCTTAATTAGGCTCTTGTGTAACATTTCCCACATACCTGGACCATGTTAATCAGTACCTTAAACTTCATTCAATTTGGTCAAATCTATATGATGTTAAACTTTAGACATTTATGGTAAAAATCAAATGGCCAAAATTAAACTTGTGAAATAGACATAAAACATTTTAGTTTAAAAACCAAAAAATGTTACCTAAGAAAAATTCATGTCTCTTCTCATTGAAATGTTCATATATAGAGTTTAAGAAATTGTTTGAGCATAAATTAACAATGAATAAAGCTTCCAAGTCCTATTTTTTTAGCCCTAGTAAAATATGATCCATGATCATAGACACCCTTGTCATGGGAGAAAAGCTATGGTAATGAAATTTCACCTCTCCTCACCAAGAAAATGTTTTCACAAGGTAGAAAACTTAATTTTTTGGTGCTCAAACCCTTCTTGATTCATACACTTTTTATACACCACCTTTGTTCCTTGGAGGTATAAAGTGACACAACTATTTTATCGAGTTGATTGCCTTTTTTTGGAACCCCATGGAATAAGGGATTCCATTATTTTGGCTCTTTCCTATAGAAAATGGGTAATATATACTGTTTTATCCAAACAGACCCTTCAGTCCTGGAAAGTCACCCCTTAAATCGAAGAGTTATTTTCTTAACCATGTAGAACATTATAGGATTCCTCCATTACCAATGGTTAACCTATAACCATTGTTTCCTACTGCTAGTTAACTCAAATATTACTAGAACATGATTTACAATACCTATAGCAAGAAACTTCAAGTAGATCTGACATCCTCAATGTTATGTCACTGTGTATTATACCCTTTCTAAAATTAGTAATGAAACATTCCATTTTCAATAATTTTAATGGTTCAAACCACATGTATCAAAACTATTTAGTGTAGGGTCTGAGACTCCCAACAAAAATATAAATAGACCTAGGATAAAATAACCCTTCTTGTATAAATCTTTTATCCATACCCCACTTCATTTTCTAGATGTATGATTTTTCAAAAATCATCCATGGAAATTTTAAAATAGCGGGGATACCTATTACATGACCATTCATGTAATCCCTATGGACTCGTTCATAAGTTGTTCTGACTTACCAACTAGAGGAATCTCTTACTGATTAGTAATAAACTCTGATCTTTAAGAGCCCCAGTGACACCGTGGTGGAGCCTAACACCTCAGGGTGTTATGGGTCATCCCCATTATGTTTTCCCCATTCCATATTAATCAATTAAAACTTTTATCTTATTACATACTAAACTAATATACATAATATCCAAGTGGAAATGGAATTTATAATCTTTCACCATCAACCAACACCCTTTATGGTAATGATACTGGGTGTCACCACCCATTATGCATATTCATCCCTCACGATTTCATCCAGAACACATAGTTCTCAAAAAGTACAATAACATTCATTCTTCAAAATATCAATAAATAATTCAGGATATCAGAACCCTTCATAAGCAATCATTCTTAAAAATCCCATCAAGGATGCTGGTCTCCCGAACTCTTCATGAATATCCATCCCTTACTACTAACAAAAGGTTTGTGTAAAAAGACCTTAAGCTAAAAAAAGACATGATCTAAAAGAAACTAAACTATAATAATAAAAGGTATGAGCTAGAGGAACCTAAAAATTAAAAAAACTAGAGGTCCAGGATATAAGACACAAAACTAAAGCTCAAAAATGGTATAGTTTTTAAGACAACAAAACAACCAATTCATAGAGAAACAATGCTCGTCCGGTGGAAAACATTAAAAGGTCACCCAGGGATAAATTTGAGTGTCTGATTACTAGATAGAAACTTTGTGAAATCCATAAAATATTGTCCACAAATAAAATATAAGAGGGAAAACTTTTTAAGTTGATAACAAATAAAAGGGAGGCATCTGAAAAATCCAAGACTATACCCTTTAAGCTTTCCCCTATATGATGCTTATACAAAAGTTTGATAAATATAAAAAAATTAAAATCTTGTATGGATTGTCACATATCCCTATAAAAATAAAAGCTATGATCACATGGTATAATGACTTAGGAAGAATTCAGAGCTTTGTCCCTTCAAGAAAAATATCTTACCCAAATTATCCATCAAAATCAACTGATCTCTGGACAACTAGAGCAGGTACATCAATTATGAATCTTGTGTTTGTGTGCATTCATGAGTTAGTCTCAAAAAAAATATATTTTTATTTAAAAATTAAAATATAGGTGTTTTGATTGACTTGGTATTATACAAAGGATGGGTATCATTGTTGATCCATACAACATCTGATCAGTGAAATTTCATGTACATAATAAATGAAATATTGTTGGAATATGACATGTAAAATTAAGAATTTTTATTCATTAATAAAGTGAACAGGCAGGAGAAACCACCACAATTTGGAGTGTCTCTATGAATTCTATCAAAAAATATATTTTTTATCAGAATGAAAATAAAATATGATTATCTATGTTCAGAAAATTATCCAAAGTCTGAAAAGAGGTATCAGTTGAGAACTGATGTTCTATCCACCCAGTTTCTTCTTCCGATACCCAAGGACAATGGGTTTCAACAAAATAGGAAAACTACTTATCTCATTTCAAAGTATCATCCAATAAGGATTATGATGTAGAAACATCATACTTTATGTGAGATAATATATCTGTAATGACCCGAAATTTCGAATAAATCGTGTTTCCTAATTTTATGTGTTATTTTATTTTTATACTCAACAAAAATGTTTCATTTGATGGAATGAGTATAATTAAAATGAGACCGTTGGGTTTTGACTGTTATATGACCATTGGTCAATATGACCACTGTAAACTAAAATTTTCTATTATTGTCTATAAATACAAGTAATCTTGGTTAATTATTATAGAAAGAAGATTCGATGGCCTCATCGAGTAGTCTTGGACCGATCGAAGCACATCTAACAGAACTTGGGAAGAATGTAGAACCACTGGGCTTTGCTCTAGAACAAGCACAAGCAAAACTTCATCGTGTGAAGCTAGAATGGAATCACCTTTGCGAGAAGTTCAAACTGATAGAAATTATTACTCGTGCAATGTTGGTCGAGCCTCCCTCAGATTCTCTCACCTTAGCACACCTTACACTTAGGTCCTACGCTGGTGTGATAAGGGGCTATGTAAGGAGACCGTAACTGTCTTGTGTAATCCTTTGTTTTAAATAAAAATTGGGATTTCTTCTTATGATGAAGTTTATGAATTTTCAAATAACCAGATAAATATAGTATGCATATTTTTTTATGAATTTTAGAAAAATGATATTTTAAAAATGTTTATGTAAACCTTAAATAATTAAAAATGTGTAATGATATTCAAAAAATGGTCTTCTACAATTATGTCCAGTACGAAATTTAGAGTCTAATAAGATCAACTTGATTTTTGATGAATAGTAAATTATGAATAGTGATTTTATGCTTATGATTAGTAATGTGACCAAATGGATTAGTAATCTCACATAAAGAACGTTTTAATATAATTTAGACACCTTGATTAAGTAATGAGATTCCATAAAATGGTTAAATAACGGTTTTACAAATTATTATTCAAGTATTAGTATTTTAGAGTGAATAGTGTTTTTTAATTAAAAATTAAATTAAAAATATTTAGAAAATTATTTTTATAAAATGGATTTCATTTTTGAACTCAGAGCATCGATATTATGTTAAGGTAATTTTTGGGGTTTGTTCTGAAAAAATGAATTTTCGGTGAAGAGTGTATTTATTTAAAAATTAAATTAAAAATATTTAGAAAATTATTTTTATAAAATGGAGTTCAATTTTGAAATCAGAGCATTTATATTTGTTTAATGTGAAATTTTGGGATTTTTCTGAGAAAGTTGAATTTTCAGTGAATATTAAAAATACAGTTTTAGGGTGTCGGTATGTTTAATGACATCATAACTGTGTCATGATGATGCCATGAGATATTTTCAGAGATGGTCGACCAAAGGTGATGAAGTATTGTATGGTGGGACCCATGTGGCCTAACTCCATCGGAAATACCATGGGAGAGCACATGGTTTTGAGAAAAACCACTTTTGAGGTGTCCCTTGGCCATTAATGCATTGTCCCCTCACTTTCCCTATAAATACCAAGCCATCCTCTCATCCATTTAGACTTCACACTCTCCCCCCAACTAATTTATGGTCTCTTACCTCCCAAGGAGTCCTCCCAAGGTGCCCCAAGCCCTCAAGGTCCCAACCTTTGAGTTTTAAGAGTTACCTTTTAAGGTAAGGGATCTGACCTCTCTCTTTCTTTTCAAGAAATCTCTTTTATGTCATTTCTTTTATGCTCCATGTTATTATGTTAAAGGATGTTATTTTATACTCCTATTAATTCCCTTTTAATGTTCATATAATGAGAGATCCCCTCTTACTCTCATTATTTCGTTTTATGATGTTTTAAGTGGCGCAGTTAGGCTGCAGAAATTTTTGTAACAGATTCTTTCTCCCTTCTCATTTTTCAAGAACTATTTTCATGTAAAGTATTTCAAGTTCATTTTTATTATGTTTGGTTATGATCTCTAAATATATGATACTGATATTTTATTTTCATATGATGAGATACCCTATTTGATATCTTCAATTCATTATTTTGAAGTTTTAAGTGGCGCTGTTAGGCTGCCGAATTTTTAAGTGGTTCTTTCACCTTTCTTCTTTTTCAAAGTTCTAATTCCATGTCAAGTATTGCAAGATCTTTTTTATTATGTTGTGGTATGATATCTAAATCTATCATAATGATATTTTATGTTCATATTATTAGAGACCCTATTCTATCTCTTCAATTCAGTATTTTGAAGTTTTAAGTGGCGCCGTTAGGCTGCAGAATTTTTAAGGGATTCTTTCACCATCTCATTTTCAAGATCTATTTTCTTGTCAAGTCTTTAATGTTACTTTTTATTATGTTGGGGTATCATCTCTAAATATATCATACTGATATTTTATGTTCATATGATGATAGATACCTCTTTCTCTCATCATTTCATTTTAAGAATGTTTAAGTGGCGCCGTTAGGCTGCCGAATTTTTAAGGGGTTCTTTCACCCTTCTCGTTTCAAGATCTATCTTCATGTCAAGTCTTTCAAGTTCCTTTTTATTATATTGGGGTATGATCTCTATATCTATCATACTAATCATTTATGTTCATTTTATGAGAGACCCTATTTCTTCTTGTCAAATCCATTTTTGGAAGTTTTATGTGACGTCATTAGGCTGCCGAATTCTCATAAGAGAAATCTTATTTTTTTGTCTTCATTTCAAGTTCTTCGTTTCATATGGTATATCGTTCAAATTTCAATACCATGTTCTTAAATACTTTATATTCTGTTCCACTACTGTTTTATGTATCATTTTTGAGTGGGTAACCCATGTCCCCTCTCTTTTCAATGTTTTCTAAAACCATGTATCATAGACGTTATGTTGCACAGTTTTCATCTCAAAATTCCTCCCTCTTTATCTCAAAATTATTTTATGTTATTAAGTGAATACACAAAGATCTTATTTCTACGGGGGTATTCACATATATATCAAAATTATCTATTTTAAATTATGGTATTTACATACATGAAACCCGCTTTCCCTTTTCCATGGGTTTAAAGTGACATAAAGATCATGTCTTTAAAGCAGTTTTTAAAACGTTATGATTATGAAATGAAACCAATTTCTTTTATGCTATATGGGTTGCTTATGAAATGATTGATGATGATATATGTGGCTCACATGATTATAAAGACATGTCAAGGGTGCGCCCAGATAGCGCTCCAATGCATTGGGTAAAGACTTAATCTCTAGAGATGACCTTTTAGACTGATACCTTGGTGAATAACCTTGGTAATTTTTAATGACACCTTGGGGATGGACCTTGGTGAAATGAAATGATTGTCAATATTAAATGTTTCAGCCACACCTTCAAGTTATGAAAAATTTTATTTTTATTATGATATTCCTCACGATTTCTTTCTCATGCCTTAAAGTTCTTTTTCATGACTTTATTGATGTATCTCAAGTTCACATGTTAAATGTTTCCCTTGTTTCCCTTACTGGGCCTTATGTTCACCCTTTATTTTGATGTATGTACCCAGGTTGTGAGATGCAGTAATGAAACTAGGATGAACATAAGGAGAAGCCTTTAAAGTGTTTAACAATAATGTTTTTTTTTATTTCATGTATTAAGCTCCTGGTTTCCAAGACACTAAACCTTAAAGATCCTCAGTTTTGTATAATGTAATGAAAGTTTATGTGACAAAAAGGCGGGATGCTATAGTTGGTATGAAAGGATAGTTTAGTTATTTGTGGAAATTAGGATATGAAAACTTTAGGAAGAAGCCTATAGAAAAGTTTATATATAGGAAATCTTCCTGGTATTTTGGTGAGTATTGAGTAATGGGTTGCCAAGCAAATAAATCCCTGTATAGATACGAGCAGGTAGAGGTGCCTCTGGCACAGATGTACATAGGGGTAAAACCCGAAAACACCTCTTTGAGCTACACACAAACGGGAACTGGTACACGATAAAGGGCCTTTCTGCACTCTTGGTTACGACACTCCCGGGGGATATGCTTTGGTAAATTCATAAGCTTAGTATGAACCATTATTAAAGGAACACAGATAAAATAAAATAAAGATTCAAATAAGAATATATGATCATGGATAACCTATATGGGAACCTTGGGGATCACAAGTTAGGGTATAATTTTCTTCTACAAGTTATCCTTATATGATTTAAGTCCCTTTTCATGATTATTGGCTAAGTATTCAAGCCCCTAATTGTACTTTATTTTCGTTGTTAATGGCGAAAAATGAAAAAACATGTCCCAACAAACAATGTGATAGGAATTGTGATGATTTTCATATTAATATGACAGATATGATTAGTGGATTAAAAGATGATTATTATTTTGGAAGAAGTTCACTATTTTGGGGACCCTATATGATCGAGGTAAATAGATTACTGTGGTAATTTCATTGAGGAGTATGGATGACTTATATTTTGATGATTTTATGAATTTAAGTTGGACTTATAGTAATTTAGGTTACTTATGGGAATGATTAACCTATCTTGGGTAAAATATGTTTAGTTTAGCTACTTTTGTTATAAGATGTTAGGAGTGGTTGATGTTGTTTGGAGATGAACAATGATGTTTATTTTGGAAGACTATATTATCAAATCCTTCTTGTATTTGGGTTTCAATCTTAGTTTGGTTTATTTTGAGGAATCTTAAGGAACATTATTTATGGAATGGTCTATGATGAACTTTGGGTAGTACCATGGAACTTTGAAGATTTAAAAGTAGTTTCTATTCATATGGGATTCTTTCTTTTTGAAGAGTTCTTTTACCTTACCCATTCTATTTTTGGGATAATGTTTAAAGATAGAAGAAATAGATAGTTAATCTTTTGTGGATTATGTGATTCTCTAGAAGATTATTGTTGTGTTTTGATGAGACAAAGTAGTTTTGAATGCTCATAGTTTGGAGAAAATATTAGTTTTTGTAGAAACTTATTAAAGGATGAAACTCTACATGAAGGTAGGTATATTTTCTTATTTTTTTGTTCTATGTAGTAAATGGATTCCTCAAAATTATGAAAAGGAACATAAAACAAAAATGTTGTTGGTTTACGTTTCCTACTAGGTAATCAAAGTCCATTTACACACATCATAAGTTTGGGATTTTTTTATGGTTAACTTTATGCTAATCATGTTTTGTATCACTCTCCCTCAGAACTTGACCCTTTGTTTTCTCCTCCATCTCTATGTTTTCCTACATGGAATCCTAGTGTGGGTAAACTCGGGTGACCTTTGTACTTCCCTTTCTTTCTTTTAAAGTAATAGTTTTACTGACTCCTTTTCCAATGTGGCACTTTTAATGAAATTTCAAAACCTAATTTTAAAAAATTGTGAGGACATAATTTCTTAAGGGGGGAAGATTGTAACGACCTGAAATTTTGAAAAAATCTTGTTTCCTAATTTTATGTGTTATTTTATTTTTATACTCAACAAAAATGTTTCATTTGATGGCATGAGTATAATTAAAATGAGACTGTTGGGTATTGACTGTTATATGACCATTGGTCAATATGACCGCTGTAAACTAAACGTTTCGATTATTGTCTCTAAATACAAGTAATCTTGGTTAATTAGGATAGAAAGAAGATTCGATGGCCTCACCCAGTAGTCTTAGACCAATCGAAGCCCATCTAAAAGAACTTGGGAAGGATGTAGCACCACTGGGCTTTGCTCTGGACCAAACCCTAGCTGAACTTCATCGTGTGAAGCTAGAACGGAATCGAATTTGCGAGAAGTTCAAACTGATAGAAATTACTACTCGTGTGATGTTGGTCGAGCCTCCCTCAGATTCTCTCACCTTAGCACACCTTACACTTAGGTCCTATGCTGGTGTGATAAGGGGATATGCAAGGAGACCGTAACTGCCTTGTATAATCCTTTGTTTTAAATAAAAATTTGGATTTCTTGTTATGATGAAGTTTCTAATTTTTCAAATGACCGGATAAATATAGTATGCATATTTTTGATGAATTTTAGAAAAAGGATATTTTAAAAATGTTTATGTAAACCTTAAATAATTAAAAATGTGTAATGATATTCAAAAAATGGTCTTCTACAATTATGTCCAGTATGAAATTTAGAGTCTAATAAGATCAACTTGATTTTTGATGAATAGTAAATTATGAATAGTGATTTTATGCTTAGGATTAGTAATGTGACCAAATGTATTAGTAATATCACTTAAAGAATGTTTTAATATAATTTAGACACCTTGATTAAGTAATGAGATTCAATAAAATGGTTAAATAACAGTTTCATAAATTATTATTCAAGTATTAGTTTTTTAGAGTGAATAGTGTTTTTTAATTAAAAATTAAATTAAAAATATTTAGAAAATTATTTTTATAAAATGGATTTCATTTTTGAACTCAGTGCATCAATATTATGTTAAGGTAATTTTTGGGGTTTTTTCTAAAAAAATGAATTTTCTGTGAATAGTGTATTTATTTTAAAATTAAATTAAAAATATTTAGAAAATTATTTTTATAAAATGGAGTTCATTTTTGAAATCAGAGCATTGATATTTGCTTAATGTGAAATTTTGGGATTTTTCTAAGAAAGTTGAATTTTCAGTGAATAGTAAAAATACAGTTTTAGGGTTTCGGTATGTTTAATGACATCATAACTGTGTCATGATGATGCCATGAGATATTTTAAGGGATGGTTGACCAAAGGTGATGCATTATTGTATGGGGGGACCCATGTGGCCTAACTCCATGGGAAATACCATGGGAGAGCACATGGTTTTGAGAAAACCACTTTTGAGGTGTCCCTTGGCCATTAATGCTTTGTCCCCTCACTTTCCCTATAAATACCAAGCCATCCTCTCATCCATTAAGACTCCCCACTCTCCCCCCAACTAATTTCTCGTCTCATTACCTATCAAGGAGTCCTCCCAAGGTGCCCCCAAGCCCTCAAGGTCCCAACCTTTGAGTTTTAAAAGTTACATTTTAAGGTAAGGGATCTGACCTCTCTCTTTCTTTTCAAGAAATCTCTTTTATGTCATTTATTTTATGCTCCATGTTCTTATGTTAAAGGATGTTCTTTTATACTCCTCTTACTTCCATTTTCTTGTTCATATAATTAGAGATCCCCTCTTACTCTCATTATTTCGTTTTATGAATTTTTAAGTGGCGTCGTTAGGCTGCCGAAATTTTTGTAACAGATTCTTTCTCCTTTCTCATTTTTCAAGATCTATTTTCATGTAAAGAATTTCAAGTTACTTTTTATTATTTTGGGGTATGATCTCTAAATCTATCATACTGATATTTTATGTTCATATTATGATAGACCCTATTTGATCTCTTCAATTCAGTATTTTGATGTTTTAAGTGGCGCCGTTAGGCTGCCGAATTTTTAAGTGGTTCTTTCACCTTTCTTCTTTTTCAAAGTTCTAATTCCATGTCAAGTGTTGAAATTTCCTTTTTACTATGTTAGGGTATGATCTCTAAATCTATCATACTGATATTTTATGTTCATATGACGAGAGACCCTATTTTATCTCTTCAATTCAGTATTTTGAAGTTTTAAGTGGCGCCGTTAGGCTGCCGAATTTTTAAGGGATTCTTTCACCCTTCTCGCTTTAAAGATCTATTTTCTTGTCAAGTATTTCAGGTTCCTTTTTATTATGTTGGGGTATGATCTCTAAATATATCATACTGATATTTTATGTTCATATGATGAGAGACCCCTCTTTCTCTCATCATTTCATTTTAAGAATGTTTAAGTGGCACCGTTAGGCTGTCGAATTTTTAAGGGGTTCTTTCACCCTTCTCGTTTCAAGATCTATTTTCATGTCAAGTTTTTCAAGTTAATTGTTATTATATTTTGGTATGATCTCTATATCTATCATACTGAAAATTTATTTTCATATTATGAGAGACCCTATTTGATCTCGTCAATCCATTTTTGGAAGTTTTAAGGGATGTCGTTAGGCTGCCGAATTCTCATAAGAGAAATCTTATTTTTTTGTCTTCATTTCAAGTTCTTCATTTCATATGGTATATCATTCAGATTTCATTACCATGTTCTTAAATACATTATATTCTATTCCCCTACTGTTTTATGTATCATTTTTTAGTGGGTAACCCATTTCCCCTCTCTTTTCAATGTTTTCAAAAACCATGTTTCATAGACGTTATATTGCATAGTTTTTGTCTAAAAATGCCTCCCTCTTTATCTCAAAATTATTTTATGTTATTAAGTGAATACTCAAAGCTCTTACTTCTATAGGGGTATTCAAATATGTATCAAAATGTTCTATTTTAAATTCTGGGATTTACATACATGAAACCCGCTTTCCCTTTTCTGTGGGTTTAAAGTGACATAAAGATCATGTCTTTAAAGCAGATTTTAAAACGTTATGATTATGAAATGAAACCCATTTATTTTATGCTATATGGGTTGATTATGAAATGATTAATGATGATATATGTGGCTCACATGATAATAAAGACATGTCAAGAGTGCGCCCAGATAGCGCTCCAATGCATTGGGTAAAGACTTAATCTCTAAACATGACCTTTTAGACTGAAACCTTGGTGAATAACTTTGGTAATTTTTAATGACACCTTGGGGATGGACCTTGGTGAAACGAAATGATTGTCAATATTAAATGTTGCATCCACATCTTCAAGTTATGAAAAAATTTATTTTTATTATGATATTCCTCACGATTTCTTTCTCATTCCTAAGTTCTTTTTCATGACTTTATTGATGCATCTCAAGTTCACATGTTAAATGTTTCCCTTGTTTCCCTTACTGGGCCTTCTGCTCACCCTTTCTTTTGATGTATGTACCCAGGTTGTGAGATGTAGAAATGAAACTAGGATGAACATAAGGAGAAGCCTTTCAAGTGTTTAAGAAGAATGTTTTTTTTTTGTTTCATGTATTATGCTCCTGGTTTCCAAGACACTAAACCTTAATGATCCTCATTTTTGTATAATGTAATGAAAGTTTATGTGACAAAAAGGCGGGATGCTATAATATCTTTCGGTTTAGTTATCTATTTATTCAGGTCATCTACTTGGGCATGAAAATTAGTGATTATCAAATACATCTGTCCCAACACTTCTTAAGCTTCCCTAATTAATTCAACCAAGGTATTCCCATTATCAGAATCATGATAGTATTCCTCTCTAATAGTGACTTATTTTTAGGTCAGGATAATTTGTAACGTGATATCAAAAAATGGATGTAAATTAGTAACACAAACCCACAGATCATGAATGAGCTCATGAAGGTGTCTCTAGTGTTTGTGAAACTTTTCTATGGGGCATCAATAATCAGGGCGTGGATTTTAAAATATATTTTCCTTTTTATACTTAGTCCTATATAACAAATAATGTGGTCAAATCAGAAATATGAATGGTTGGACGAGTTGATGAAAAAGAAAGATAAGAAGCTTCATTTTCTCTCCTATTTATCGATACACTTTCTGGCGCTCATATTAAAGGTCTTGAATACTCAAAAAAAATATATCATTCTAATAGGATTTCCATAATTATGTTGTGAATAATTCCTTGGAGGCTTTCTCGATCCTATAGTCCACTCTATTACTACTCTAAATAAGGGTTTTAGTAAATAACATTGTTTTCCACATCACAATCAAATTTAGTCAATAATATTCCTAGGTAAACATCCACCCAAGGAATTGAATATTTATAAGATATGAAGGAAGGGGACCAAATATCCATAATAATAATCTCATCATTTTGTGTACATTGGATCAAACTTAAGAAAAAATTGGCTAATGATCCTAGAATTTCCTTATCTCCACACGCCGACTAAAGGGAGAGGAGAAACCCTTTGAAGAAAACCAAATTTTTTAGAGAACCGATAAAGGGTATATATATCTAAAATTATCAACTCATCATAATAGGAAATGAAAATCTCATCCTAGAGAAATATTATATATGACCCATCAGAGAGAGAGAGAAACTTCTGTTATCAAAAATTATCATGGTCAGTTCAAGATAGGGCATGATGTTTAAACAATAATTCCATATCAACCTATAAAAATCTTTATTTAGAACCAATGAAATAACCTCAACCCTTCAAACATTCAACATACTTGGAAGGAAATAA
This sequence comes from Viscum album, assembly GCA_963277665.1. Classification (NCBI taxonomy): domain Eukaryota; kingdom Viridiplantae; phylum Streptophyta; class Magnoliopsida; order Santalales; family Viscaceae; genus Viscum; species Viscum album. Next base: position 1,790,935,590 of record OY728122.1, read on the forward strand.
TCATTAGCTATCTCGGTAGTTTTACGATACTTGTAACATAGGAATTACAATTTTATCCAGCCAAATAAGAACATGAAGGACCCAATAATCCTTTAATGGATGCTTCATTTATTAATATGAAAAAGGAGCTGATAATGCTGAGAATTATTTTACCTAACTAAAATAAGATGTTTCCCCTCTACTCCTCAAGTTAACATTACCAGTGTGATCACTCAAATTTTTATGCAAGAATCCCCAGTTAGGAAAATCCAACTATTCAGAATATTTCCAAAAACCTACTAGATAAAGGCCTGAGTAAACAACCAATCTCACTTGGTAGCCCATTTTTTTATACTTCTCATCTTCAAGGATTACCCCATTATATCTCGCACAATCATGAACTTATTAGTATGTCAAATGATGAGGGTGTATTGTGATTTTCTGAGTCCTTCTATGGTGGAGGAATATTTTTATCCAATACTTTTAGAAAATGAGTGAGAATAGGTTCATAAAAATCCTTAAATTATCCATCACAATGGTATGCATGTACCCTATAAAGGGACAAGTTTGTGTGGGGTAATCCATAACATCCGAGGCCGGATTAAACTCATCACAAATATCCCTAAGAAGAGATATCTCACCCATCTTGTAAATGTCCCAAAGGTTCATCCTTACGTGTCTATGGTATAGATGAAGGTAATTTGTTCTAGGACACCAATGGATAATCAACACTTTGAGAATTTCTGTTTTATGATAGAAATAGAAATGAAAAATCCATGCTACCTAAAAAATATGAATATCATGTAGCTAGTTGGATAACTCTGAGCAGCTCTTCCATACCCAAAATGGCCATTTTCCATTCATTCGAAAAGTGGATGCTAGGGTGTAAGTCCCACTTAGAGCTCCAACTAATTCATGTATTATTCAAGTTAGAGATGATTATGATTGAATATCTTTGGTAAAGTTTCTAGTGGGAAATATCTCAACCATATTCACCCCAAGGGGTGTTTTACAACATGTAGGACTACCCATGGTATTTATCTACATCCAATTGACTATCTCTGAAAATAATTGGTTGAATACAGTCAAGGTAATATGACACCCAACAATATGGAATATTGTAATTAGGTGAGGAAATTAAAACATAATCTAGATGAAAAAATATGTAAAAAATTATGTTGGTGTGATTGGGGATAGCTCTAAAGTACAGGTGGGAGATTCCCCATACAATCCTCAATGTTTGACAACACGTGATATCGAGGGTTTGAATATTAATTCCCAACAATCGTGGCCTTCTGGAAATAAATATTGGAAGATGTTTAAAAAAGGAATCTATCTATATGAAAACAAAATAAACTAGTTACATGAGCAGGGAAAACCTATCAAAAGAGGGGAATCACTCATAAAACAACATGGTAATAAAATGAACCATGGACGGATTTTAGATCATGTGAGTTGATATGGGTCTTGAGAATCACATGACACATAGAGAAATACATTATTCACATGACCATTGATCACCACACAACTACATGATATTTTATACTATTTGTGACCATGTGACCCTGGGATAGTCACATGAACTACATGATGATCAATAATTCATACGACTGGGTCTATGGGTCAATGGAAATAACCATAGAGCTGAGGAAATGGATTATGGTCCTTGAAAATTCTAAGAGTTGATTCATGGTTCATTTAAAAAAGTACTAGGGAAAAGCAGTCAAACAAATGATATCTCACAAAATAGTCATGTTATCAGTTCTTATGGAGAGGTCTTGCAAAATATGCCTTACAGTAAGGTCATAAAAAGAAATCACATGATAGAATAAATTTCAAGATATCTAGAGTTTTAAGTCATCAATTTAATACAATTCCCCCCCACTACCCTATTTATTGGTTGTTTGAAGAAAATACCAAAGTCCACCTAGAAAACCAAAAGTCCCCCAGGACAGTGGTCAATGGAAGCCTTATTGTCTCAGGCACGCATTTACACTCCTTAGAGCTGAGTCCATGTCCCTACAAACCTATTTATTAGGGGGGAATTTTTTGACTCCCACCAAATAAGTATCTATAATTCTATAATTGAGGAAATACCCAAGGAATGTTTATTGTCTTCTGTACAAGAGAAAAGAAAGGTAAAGCATAACTATATGTCTTCTCGGTGGAAGAATCACATAGATCATGTAACATATAGAAGGAAATGTTATCGAATAGCCCAAATAGGGTCATGAGAATAGATCTTGTACTGTGCATAATCTTTTTATGATGACATGAATCCACTATGATGAACCATACTATTCTTCTGAAGGTGTACAAACAAGAACTGATGGTCAGGCGATGGATGCCAGCAAAGTACCTATGAACATGAGATTTTTCAATCCATAGATTCTTGAATGTATTAAAAACACCTTATTAATTAAAGGATGAAAAGTTGGAAGCTTCGTGAATTGGATAGTTATGTTGACTTTCATGTGATGTTCTTACTCGATTCACAAGAACCCATGGATCCCCATGACACCATTATGATCTTTTCATGTGATAGAATTTTGGTGTATTACATTCATCAAAATAAGAACATTGGATATGTCCATTCTATCATATGATTCCCATTCATCTCGAAAACCAAGTTACGATATTTTCTATGACAGTTTCCACCCAACATCATGAGATTCGGCGTTGATCACATGACACATCACATACAAGCTTAGTGACTACTATTAATGATGCTCTCACACCATTTTAAGATCCCTTATTTATCATACAACACCTTTCTTGGTAAGCAAAGGGTAAATACTGAGTGCCTTGAAAAACTAGTATAAAGATAAAATGGTAAAATAGGGACACATCTTATAGAGGTAGGGTACATTAATTTTCACATGAAATGGGTTATGCACCCTGTGTGATAACCATTTATGATGGGAAGGCCCTTTGAAACTCCAACATGATCTCATGAAGAACCCTTGATAAGAAGGCATGATCGATTGATAGGAGCCTAAAAAGACACATTGATCTCAAAAAGGCCTCTGACAAGCCATATTAATCATGAAAAGGTATATATAAAAGTATCCTTAGATCACTTGAATGCCTTTTCACATACACCTTTATCCCCAAAAGTCTATCAAAAATGTTAAATAAAAGGTGAAAAGAATATTTTACGTGAAAAAATGGTTATGTGAAATACTGTTCATTTGTTGGGGACCAATAAATATTGTGATGATAGAGAAATCTCATAGTTTTTATTTATCAATTGCCACCATGGATGACCCACAATAGGATTATGCAAAGTACATGATGTGATGCTCCTTCCACCAACTCTAGTTCATATCTATGATATATTCACCATGAAACATGGACTATAACGGAAAATGGGAGGCCAATAAATCCCTCCTACTCAACCTAAAAAACACAACGATGACAACACCAACAAGTGCACAAAAGAGAGGACTTATCAGAGATGAAATTCATGTAATCACTAGAGTATTCCACCAGCTAAGATCTGGTGAATGACCCAACGTATCATGAAACATAAATATTTTATTTTCATGATCACCCTATAGATCACACAAAGGACTTCTAACATGACAACATAATTATGAATAGGAGTCTCCACATGTCAAATCGTTCATAGAATATCTAAAAAAGTTAATTATTGATTAAACATGGGAAACATATGAAATAAATACTAAAGAAGATGGAAGAGTTATGTGAATATGTATATTCTAAATTTCAGGAGAAGGAATAATGAATTCTGTATGACTTATCTTGATCATGTGACAGTTCTAGGACATGTTACACAAGTATTCTGATGTCCTTTGAACATGTCAACCATGTCTTTCAAAGTCCTCCAATCATGTAAACCATGGATTGTGGAGTCCTTTAGATATGTTTAATGAGTCCTGAAAAGTCCTCCAAAATGTCACCCATGTCTTTTAATGTCATATAGACATGGTGACCAATCCATGTGATGTCCTTTATAAATTTACCCCATGTATTTTGAATTCCCATAGACATATCATCTATGTCATTCAACACCCATCCAACAAGTCATCTAGATGATGAATTGTACTCCAGGAATGTCATAATATTCATGAGAAGTCCTCTAGACTTGTCATCCAGGTCAAGCTTCATCATCCATACTTTCTATTTGAAACATAATTTGTCCTTTGGAAAAGTCAAACGAATCAGGATATTGTCTTTGGAAATGTCTTATAGTCAACTAGGGAATGCCCATAAATCATCATATGTGTTAGACTAACAACTTGGAAATGTTAGGAAGACAATCAAGGAAAGTCAAGAAGACATACAAGGACATGATAAACATATCCAATAGACATATTAAGGTATACCCCAAATAGAACTATGAGAAATCTAATTCCAATATAAACAAGATACATAATATTCCTTCTTAAAGCCTTAGTTCTAGTAGGAACCCACCTTAGTGTAAGTCCCTCCATGTCTCAGACACTCTAACCCATGTGACCCAAACTCTCCCATGGGTTTATCATTCTTCCTCATCCATTAGTTGGTAGAAAAGTTATGTGAACTGTGAGGACTCTTGTAACATCCCTCCCCATCCCATTGGCTTGAGGAGGCAGAGGAATTATACTATGCCTAAAGTAACGTTCCCAAGGTGCCAAATGCTGTCAATAAATGCTGAGGGCATCAAAAATAATTTTATAATGATTTTCTATTGAGATGAACCATCCAACCAAACATGCCAGTACAAAAAAACTACATGATACATGTACACCTAAAAACCCAAAACACACATTACCACAGGACAACCAACTAGTCCATTACAATTCCCAAATGTCAATACAAAAAAAACCAAATATCAGAGTACCAAGCGAAAGACTACACAATAAGACCCCAAAGAACTAGGACACCAACCACAGATCCACACCAAGCTCCATGCTTCAATCACCATGACATCACCAAAGCATCATTTTGAACCACTAGAAAAATGAAATTTATTACTCTTACATGTGTCTCGAAATACCACATTTGCGAAATCACCCAATTTTCAAAGAAGGGGTGAGAAATAATAATTATTAGGATTTCCCAAAATGACTTCCCTAAACACTCCATTAGGAATGAATTGTTAACACATTTATATAAAGCAGTTTATATAAAACATTATATATTGAAACCATTACCATAATCCAAACATACCCTTACCAAGCCATGAAAAACAAAGGAAAACCACAACTATGCCATAATCTACAGAACAATAACAAATTATCCAAACCAATTCCATATTTCAAAGCAACACACAACAATGAAACCAAAAGGGTGGAACTTCCATCCAACCCATTCACTACATTTCCAACTAGTGGTGCTTCCAACCACAATCCATATGGGAGTCCCTTCCACCCACTATCCATAACCTTTTATTATGATACTTCCATCCCACATCCACACAATCATCACAATCCACAACACTTAATCAACCAACAAGCATAAATCACCTAGTCCACACAATAATCACACAACCATTTCCAACCCATTCCAATTCACTTAAATATGTCCCCAATTTATTGAAAACAACCTTTAACCACTTTACATGCCCAAAAATTTTTTAATAAACAACTTATTTATTGAAAACCTTATCTCACAAAAAAAAATTCATAATCAACCACTAATGATTTTTAAATAAAAATATTAAAATCACACAACAAAGTCCCTTTTTCAAAAGTAAAACATTTTCCCAAAAATCCCAAAATGATCAAAAAATGGGTTTCCAACAAGATTCACACGTCATTATCACAATTAATTTCAATAAAACCCAATTAATTTCAACCAAAGTCACTAGTTATAACCATGTGAAGTTGATAAAGAGGCCACTTACCACTAGAGATTTAGCAAAATCAACACACAAGAAACCGCACCAAAACTCCAGCAAACACACCACCAAAACCGCTGTAGATTCTCTTCCCTAACATCAAAAATTCCTTATATAATCATTTATGAAAAAAACCTATATCTAAACACAATGAATATAGATATAGAAAACTGAGAAAGATAGAGAAGAGTATATCTAAAGAAACCCAAAGAGAATCCAAAAGAAGAGACTTTCTCAGGATAAACCACATTCAAACCACCTTGAAACCCCTTGAAATCCCTTAAAAATGAGTGGGAGAGAACCCATATCCCTTGAGAGTAATAAATCAAACATAGGGTTTGAGTAGGATATGTAATGGGTGAGTTAGGGTTAATCCTAACTAACCCCATTTAAAAAAAAAATTTAATGGGCCGCACGTTTAGCTTACACGGTTAGGAAAACCATGAACTAACCCTGCAGATGCTACTTCCTCAAAGGCATCTCGCATGGCCTCTTATGAGTGTTAGTCAAACAATGTAGAAATAGTGTTGAACCCCAATACCTCAAGTTGTACGGTTTCCTAGGAATTTTTCATGATTTCCTCTAACTGTGATCAAACCTATCATCCCTAAAAAGTCCTCCAAAACATTCGAAAACCATTGAAAACTCTCCCAAACTCATCCAAACTCATCCCAAGTACATTAAACACATAAAAAGGAATAAAAAGGGATATATACCTCAAATCAGGTGTTCTATATTCTCCCCACCATTGGAATTTTCATCCTCAGAATATAGAGAACCATATCTTTTCCGAAGGAGCTCAGGACATTGCTCGGTCATCTCTTCCTCCTGCTCCCAAGTATCCTCCTCAATCGGACGATGCTTCCAAAAAATATAAACTAAATCGATTTTTTACCATGCAACACATTCTCTTTCCTACCCACTATCTATACCGGCACATGCACCAAAGAAGAATCTGGTTCTAGCTTGACACAATCCCAACAAAGCACATGGTCACAATCTGGTTGATACTTTTTTAACTGCAATACATGAAACACATTTTTCACCCACTAAAACTTGGTGGAAAACACAACTTACAATCCACCTATCCAAGCCTCTCAATTATATCAAAAGTCCCAATATACCTTGAAGATAACATATCCTACTTTCTAAACTGATGATGTCCCAACCAAGGACAATTTATCAAAAACACATGATCACCCACATAAAACAACAACGATCATTGATGATGGTACACATATGATTTATTTTGAATTTAATTAGTCTCCATCCTATTTATGATCAACATGGTTATATCCATATTCACTTATACAAGGCTCTATATAATCAATGAAGTCTAACCCATTTCAACCCAATATAGCAGAGAACGATACAGACGCCCATACAATGCCTAAGACGAAGCCACATGTATTGAAGACTAATACCTGTTAATATAGGAGAACTAAACCAATGGTAAGTGCTCCTCTGACAAACCACCACAATCCATCACACAATCCCTTAGCATATCCTTCAAGGTTTGAATTTTCCTCTCGGATTGGACATCCTTCTGGGGGTGAAACATCGTGATCATCTCCAACTGTGTCCCAAGGGATTACGGCAAGGATTTCCAAAAAAGAGATATGAACCTTTTATCTCTATCTGAAAAAATCAAAATGGGAATTCCATTCCTCTTTACCACCTCATGGATATATATTATGGATAGATCCTCCACTGTATGAGATTCACCAATCGAGATGAAATGGGACGACTTAGTGAGGCAATCCACAATCACCCATATGGAATCATTATTCATGGTCGTTCAAGGGATACCTGTCACAAAATCCATTGAAATTTGTTCCCATTTCCACAATGAGATGGGTAAGGAATTCAAAATTACTACTGGCTGTCGATGCTCTACCTTGACATGCTGACAATTCAATGCTTCTAGAAAAAAACATAGCCACTTTCCTTTTCATACCAACCATAAAAAACTGTTCTATCAACAACTTATACATCTTCTATGTTCCAGGATTTCTATCCCAACTAGAATAATGATATTCCCTAATAAGTTCTTCCTAACAGGCCACTGGTACCACCGTTCTATTCCAAAAAAACCAAAAAGAATTCCCATTCATTTCACAACCCTCAACTGTCTCCCCACCATTGAGTTTCGACCTCATCGACACACATTCAGAATCAGATTCTTGTGCCTCTTTATCCAAACCAACCATGTTAGTAATGAACAGAACTAGAAAAAAGAACACATCGTCACCTCAGTCCTTATATTCTAACAGCATGTCGACAATTACTGACATCAACTTCCACTGATCCAATGCCTGTTTCACCTCATAAGCATATGATTTTCTGCTAAATGCATGATCCACTAAATTTCCCTTACATGGTATGTACATTAAGTTTAAATCAAACATATGGAGATATTCCATCCATATCCTTTTCCTCAAATTCCAATATCCTTTTGAGAAAATATTATTTTAACATTGATGAGTGGTAAACACTATGAATTTCTCACCTAAGAGATAATGTTGCCACAATTTCAAGGAATGAACCACTACTACCAAATCCAAATCATGTGTTGGGTAGTTATTTACATGAAACTTCAACTGTCATGAGCCATATACCACAACATGATCCCCATCATGAGAACACACCCCAACCCAGATCCCATTACATTAAAATACACCACATTACCTTTCCCTAGTAAATCAAAAACCAACATTGGTGTTGAAGAAGGGTGAACCTTTAGCTCTTCAAATATTTTCTAACACTACTCGTCCCATTGAAATGAGATATTATTGTAACATCCCAAGTAATTAATGAATAATATATATTTTTATCTATTTCTATTAATGAATTATATATTGTTTTAGAGGCTTAAAATTAGAATAAATCCAATCTTAAGCAAGGAATACACTAATATTTTTAAAAGATTATTTTACTGCCTTTTGATGGAAAACCATTTTTTAAATAAAACTTTTGACAATTTTATAAGATCTATTTGTAAAAATAAACTTATTATTTATGATTGGGACATTGAAATTTACTTCAGGTAAATTCTTGGTATTTTTCCGACAATGTTCATTTTTTTATGAATAGTGAAAAATAATGCATTTTACATCAAAACTGCTTTTTCATCTAACTTAATTATATGGTTAGACTATCTTTTTAATTGGTTTTAAAGTGTAAATAGAATATATTTTTACCATGTAATCCAATGGTGGTCATTGGGAGTAATTTCACTTTGGAATTGGGCATAAACAAGTGCCAAACTTTTCATAGATATTGTTTCAAAAAACCCGCTATTTGATTTGACAACGGGAATTATTTGTAAATTAATTATTACAATTTATATGTTTGGAATTTTTTAAAATGGATTCCATATTTGGAATCAGAAGGTAGAAATTATTTAATTAAGACTCTTTTGTTTTTGGACATTATCAATAGCAATGGCATCAATTATCTTTAATTATCTTGATTAATGAGTAATCGGGTGGTTAAGGATAATAAAATAATATCATAATAATAAAAAATGACACCAACATGTGTCCTAATGATACTTATTGTCTCAAGGCCGACCATGGTAGGCCTTGTTCCAAACTTGGGGACCCCATGGAATCACTTTTGTGTGGAAGTGACTTTTTATCTTTTTATTTTTAAAGAAAGTTAAATATTACAAAGAATGTATCACCTGAGTAAAACATTTTTACTTTTGTCTTCATAAATAATATTTTGGACTATAAATTATCATTGGAAAGATAAAAAGATTTCCTTCATCATAGTATTTTTTTATAATTTTTAGACATTAAATAAATTAAATTATTTATGACATCATGATGATACAACGATTACCTCATTAATAAAGGATTTAAATAAAATGAGAAGATAATGTTAAAACTATTACTTACACTTGTCAAAAACATATTGGATGGGTGGATTTAAAACCCTTATCACCTTATCCTGGAATTATTTCAATGTGGGGCATTTTAAATCTGAAACTCATTTTAAAATAAAGTAACATTTCTTTACATTCCAAGAGTGCCCCTCCTCTCCTCTTATAAAAGGCCCCCACCTCTACCTCCTTACCCACACATCTCAAGCCTTTGGTTCGGCCAAGCTCTGCCCACTTTGTCTCTCCACATCCCTCTCTTACTCCTAGAAGCCTCACTTTCGGCAAAAGTCTTCCCAAGTAAGCCTTTGAGCTCAAACCAAAGGGAGTTACCCGATTTTAAGGTAATGTATTCACTTGAGTCCTTTTGTTTTATTTTGCTTCTGCAACCCCCTAAAATCTTTTTATTAATTTCTTTTGAAACAAAACCAGTATCTTCCATATACTAGGATGTTGTTATAAGAAGTATTCTAACTACAATTACACACACCTACATCTAATGGTTAAAAACATACTGTTTCTGTCGATGGAGAATTTCTACCTCACGAAATGATGATTGTTCAACACTCATATAACACCTTAAAAGGTAGACATTAAGATGTCACTATATTTATATATGATATATAATTTGTTTATGTTTTCCTTAATCTTCTGTATTTTTCATTTATGGCATACCTTTATGGATTCCATTATGGGTACACGTGATATCTTCATTTTAGGAAGTGCAGACTACCGCCCCCTCAAAGTGATTTGATTCGTTAATGCCATATGTGGAAAGTATAAAGGATTGATTTAAATTTATCATATATGATGTTATACTGGAATTATAATATACCTTTATATCATTATTATTTCTTTCCATTAAAGTATCAGATAGAAATTAAAGTATCGTTCATGTGTACGTACGGCTTACCATCTCCATGAACGGTGCATTTCATTTCTTATCCCCAAATGTAATGTACTATTATAAGTACATATATATAATGGATATATGTGATGTATGTTACATATAAATGATGAATATAATTATGGAATTAAAATATACATAACTCTCATTTAGTTTTAATTCCATTAATATGACATAGAAATGAAAGTAGCGTTCATGCGTACGCACGGCTTACCGTCTCCATGAACGGTGCATTTCATTTCTTACCTCTAAATGATTATGAAATACTATAAATACATGTATATGCTGGATATAAATAAAATATATGATATCCAAATCATGAATATTATTCTGGATATAATGAACCTTTGACCATATGAACAACATGTAATTGTAAGAAGTCCACTTTCGACTTAAGAACCAAATATCGACAAAACAAACATTATTAACTTAAATGATTACACAATGTTTATAAAATGGTAATAAGTGATATAAAAGTAATAATGAACTTGAAAACGGTTCTTAAACAAGTAGAAATTAACTCAAGTTTATTATTCAGGATGTTAAAGTACGATCGAGTCAAGTCAGACCTGAGGTATGGGACTTCGTCTCAATCTCCTTTCATTGAGGCATATTTTGTTTTATACACAACCTTGTTTTATAAGGTGTATAAACCCCTTTGAATTTTACGTTTATTCAAAAGGAATCTTTTTTATACAAAGTGTTTACTAAATGAAAAAAGGGAATGTTTTTGTCGTACGTATGCGGCGACAACGACTTCTCTGTCGCCGTGACCATTATTTGAGTCCCAGATTCCTCTACAAGCCATACAATTTTTAAAAGAAAAATAAATACCCTATTTTAATTTTCTTTTATTTTGGTATTGAAAATGGTTTTCATAATGTTTTTATTATATCAATTTGTTGTATTGATATCTTGTGATTGAAATGTGGATATGTTATGTTTCCTTTATGCATGTTTTATGTGATACGATTTTGTTATGGTTATTGGGAATTGTTTATGAAGACAGGTGATTCTGTGATAAAATAAGGGCGGGTGAGCCCAATATAGCTCTCCAATGCATTGGGTAAGGCGAAGGATTTAAACGTTGAGGTTTCTCCGAAGAGATTTAGGGAATATACTATGATGGGTATTCCAAATGTAACCAAGAGGGTTACTCCCTATGTAAGAATGTTAGGAATGCCTCAAGTTACTTTTATGTCTTATGATTTCTATGATTTATTCATGATTTGATGAGGTATGTTAAAGTGCTTATGTTTTATGAGTAAAGTATGATTTCATTGATTCTTATGTATACATGTACTCATGTTTCCTTTCCATATTTTTATATCCCTTGTTGAGCTTTTTTATGATCATCCCAAGTTTTTGAAATGTTTTTTCATAGGTCAAGGGAAAGGTACATGATATGATGATAGTGTCAAGGAATTGTCAAGAAATAATTGGAATACTATCTTTTATTGTAACCACTTTGTTTAAATGTGGGATTTAATGAATGTTTTATGATCTAATTCTCTAAAACTCTAAACCTGAAAAGATCATCAATGTGTAATCTTGTAATAACTCAAGATTAAGTATGGTTTAAGGCTGGGGCCTTATAGTTGGTATCAGAGGGAGGTTTAGATAACTTTAAGAGTTAGAATTCTATTAAATGATTATCCAAAAATATTTTTTTATGGTCCAATTGAAATGATATAGCATTTGAAGATTACCATGTTGCTTCATCTTAGACATGTTGGTTCAGAATGGTTTTTCGCATATGAAACAGGGAAGCAGTGCTAGGAAGGCATACAGAAGGAAATAAACTTCCGAATCAGCATCCTGAGATGGTCGGAATTGGAACTGAACAGTTTTTTGCAGTAATGGAGCAGTTGACTTAAGCGATAAATGGTGGTGGTATCCATGCAAGATATCAGCTAGATCAACCGCAGAAGAAGAGGTCAGTTGTGGAACATTTCATGAGGCAGCATCCCCCATCATTCATAGGATCATCTGACCATGTGTTAGCTTAAGGGTGGATTAAAGCACTGGAGAAGATTTTTGATGTCATGGGGTGTTTAGACAATAAAAAGGTTAGTCTTGCTATTTACCGTTTTGAGGGTGAGTCAGATTAGTGGTGGTCGATGGTTAAAAATATCAGGGACACTGATGAGATTGATGCTCTCGACTGGGATGAATTAAAAGGTATGTTTCTTGAGAATTATTTTCCTAAGGCTGTTCGACTTAGGATGGAAAAAAAATTCTTGGAATTGAGGCAAGAGGAAGACTTAGTGGCTGCCTATGAAGAGAGGTTCACTTGATTGGCAAGGTATGCTCCAAATTTTATCTGAGACCTTGATAGTAAAATCAATCATTTTTACTCAAGATTAAATCCAAAATATCGAAGGGAATTAGCTTCTCGTGAGTTAAAATGTTATGAAAATCTTGTTCACTGTGATGATAAGGTGGAAATGGAGTTTTTCGATGATCAAGTGTTCTATAACAACCAACAGAAGAAGAGACCGAGGTGGCAGGAGAAAGGGAAGAATTCTTCAAAAAAGTCTGATGGTAAGAAAACTAAGTTTCCAGTTTGTGATAAATGTGGTAAAAGGCATGCTGGGGAATGTCTTCTGAATTCTAGAAAGTGCTACCGATGCGGTAAGATGGGACATAAGGCTCGTGATTGCACTGAAAAAGATCAGGGTGATGGTAAGACCAAATTTGATTTACAATTAGTGAAATGCTTTAAGTGCAATGAGATGGGTCACTATGAAAACGAGTGTCCAACAAAGAGCTCAAGTGATGGGAAGCAGTTAGACTATAAGCAGAAAGGGGTGGTGAAATCCTTTGCAACTACTTCAGTTGATGTCGGGCCATCAAATGAAGTTGTATCAGGTACATTGTTTGTTTTTTCAGATTATGCCAGTGTGTTGTTTGATTCGGGGTCTACACATTCTTTCATCTCTGAAAACGTTTATGGTAAAATGGGAATACCATCTCAAGAAATGACTCCTGAACTTTTGGTAAAAACAGCTAGGGGAAATGTTGAGGAAAAAATAATTTATAATAATCTTCCTATCCTTATCCGTAGAAAGAACCTACTTGTGAACCTTATTGTTTTACCTCTAGTAGAGTTTGATGTTATCCTGGGTATGGATTGGATCTCTATTTACCATGATAAGATTGACTGTAGAGCTAAGGATGTTTCTTTTCAGAAAGACTTTCAGTTTTTGTACAAGAATGAACCCTTACTGTTGATAACTTATCAAGAGGCTGAGAAACTTGTAAAAGATGGAAATGAATGTTACCTTGCACATATTGTTGAAAAAAATGAACCTTTCAGATTAATGATGTGCAAGTGGTAAATGAGTATCCTGATGTTTTTTCTGATGTGTTTCCTGGAATAATACCAGATCGGGAAGTTGAATTTACTGTTGACTTAGTTCCTGATGCTAATCCAATTTCAAAACCCCTTATCAAATGGCTCCAATTGAACTTTTAGTGTTGAAGGAGCAATTGCAAGATTTATTAGAGAAAGGTTTCATTCAACCTAGCACATCACCATGGGGTGCTCATATTTTATTTGTTAAAAATAAAGATGGTTCTATAATACTTTGCATTGATTATAGAGCCTTGAATAACATCACTGTTAAGAACAAGTATCCTTTTCCTCATATCGATGATTTGTTTGATCAGCTCTAGGGAGCTCAGTATTTTTCAAAGATTGACCTGAGATTGGGGTACCATCAGTAGAAGGAAAAGGAAGCAGATATTCTGAAGACCACGTTCCGTACAAGATATGGCCATTATGAATTTGTAGTAATGCCTTTTGGGCTAACCAATGCACCTGCTGTAGTCATGGATTTAATGAATAGAATTTTCCATGAGTTCTTGGATAAGTTTGTGGTGATTTTCATTGATGATATTTTGGTGTTTTCTAAAAGTAAATAAGAGCATGAAAGACATATAAGGGTTATTTTGAAAACCTTAAAAGAAAATAAATTGTATGGGAAATTCAGAAAGTGTGAGTTTTGGTTGCAACAAATTTCTTTCCTTGGTCAGATTGTTTCTAACGATGGGATAACCGTTGATCCTGCAAAAACAAAGGTTGTTGAAGAATGGCCAAGACCCAAAAATGTAACAGAGATTCGTATTTTCCTTGGTTTTACAGGATATTACCGAAGGTTTGTTAGAAATTTCTCATGGTTATCTAGTACAATGACTAAGCTAACTCGGAAGGGTGTTAAGTTTATCTAGACAAAAGAATATGATGATTGTTTTCAGGAATTGAAAAGAAGATTGGTTAATTCTCCAATTTTGGCACTACCTTCCAGGAATGGTGAGTTTGTTATCTATAGTGTTGCTTCATTGAAAGGACTTGGTTGCGTCTTAATACAGAATGATCAGGTAATTGCTTATGCTTCACGTCAGTTGAAAACTCATGAGGTAAATTATCCTACACATGATTTTGAATTAGCTGCTGTTGTTTTCGCTTTAAAAATTTAGAGGCATCATTTGTATGGAGTAAAGTGTGAAATATATACCGATCACAAAAGTTTAAAATTTATATTCACTCAGAAATAATTGAACATGTTACAGAGGAGATGGCTAGAATTAATCAAGGATTATGATTGTACAATTCATTACCATCCGGGAAAATCAAATAAAGTGGTTGATGCTTTGAGTCGAAAAAGTAATGCTTCATTAAAAATGTTGCATTTGGAATGTGATCCTTTGGTTAAGGATTTGATGAATTTTGGCATAGAAGTTTTTGGTGCAGGATGTTCTTCTATTTTGTTTTAGGTATCAGTGAATTCTTCTCTATCAGACAGAATCAAGCAAGCAGAGAAGTAAGACAGTGAGTTGCAGAAAAAGGTAGAGCTGGTTTAGAAGGGTAAGTTTCCTCAATTAATCATTGATAATGATTGTGTTTTGAGATTTGATAAGAGATTGTGTGTGTCGTGTGATTCACAGTTGAAGAGAGAGTTGTTATGTGAAGCTCATAGTTCTCCATTTTCAGTTCATTCTGGCAGTACTAAGATGTACAGAGATCTGCAGGAGTATTACAGGTGGGATGGAATGAAAAGAGATGTTGATGATTTTTCAATGAAGTGTTTGACTTGTCAACAGGTTAAAGCAGATCGGAAGTTACCAAAAGGGATTCTTCAGCCTTTACCAGTGCCAGAGTGGAAATATGAAAATATATCCATGGACTTCGTTGTGGGATTGCCGAAGACACCTCGAGGAAATAATGCAATCTGGGTTATTGTTGATCGCTTGACTAAATCTTCTCATTTCCTTGCTATACGAGATACTTTTTCCCAAGATCAACTTTCCTGATTGTATCTTAAAGATATATTCAGGTTACATAGATATCCTCTCTCCATTGTATCTGACCGTGATCCCAGGTTCACTTCTAAATTTTGGAAAGGCCTTCAGAAGTCGTTGGGTACTGAATTAAATTTTAGTTTAGCTTTTCATCCCCAATCAGATGGGAAGTCAGAACGAACAATTCATACTTTGGAAGATATGCTACATTCATGTTCGAGGGATTATCAGGAAATTTGGGACCAACATATTTCTTTGGTTGAGTTTTCATATAATAACAGTTTTCATTCCAGCATACAGATGGCACCATTTGAGGCGTTATATGGGAAGTGGTGTCGAACTCTAGCTTTCTAGGATGAAGTTGGTGAAAGGAATATGATGGGACCATAATTGGTAGAAGAGTTGTCAGAAAATGTTCAGCTGATACAGAAACACATGAGAATAGCTCAGAGCAGGCATAAGAGTTATGTAGACAACAGGAGGAAGGATCTCTCTTTTGAGGTAGGTGATCATGTTTTTCTCAAAGTGTCACCATGGAAAAGTGTGATGCGATTTGGTAAGAAAGGAAAGATGAGTCCAAGGTTCAATGGACCATATGAAATTCTGGAGAGAGTTGGATCTGTTGTATACCGAGTGGCTTTACCTCCGATATTATCTCAGGTACACAATGTTTCTCATGTTTTGATGTTGAGAAAGTATATGCCAGATCCATCTCATGTTTTGAGTCCAGAGGTAGTTCAGCTAGAAGAGAACCTATCTTATGAGGAACAACTGGTCCAGATTCTTGACCATAGGGAGAAAGTGTTACGGAATAAGGTGATTCATCAGTTAAAGGTTTTGTGTAAAAAACACATGGTTGAAGAGGCAACATGGGAATCTGAAAATACCATGAAGGATAAATACCCCCACTTATTCGATAAGTAAATAAATTGTGGGGACATAATTTTCAAAAGGGGGGAAGGATGTAACATCCCAAGTAAGTAATGAATAATATATATTTTTTATCTATGTCTATTAATGAATTTTATAGTGTTTTAGAGGCTTAAAATGAGAATAAATCCAATCTTAAGCATGGAATAGACTAATATTTTTAAAAGATTATTTTACTGCCTTTTAATGGAAAACCATTTTTTAAATCAAACTTTTGACAATTTTATAAGCTCTATTTGTAAAAATAAACTTTTTTTTATGACTGGGACATTGAAATTTACTTCGGGTAAATTTTTGGTATTTTTCCGACAATGTTCATTTTTTATGAATAGTGAAAAATACTGCATTTTACATCAAAACTATTTTTTCATCTAATTTAATTATATGTTTAGATTGTCTTTTTAATTGGGTTTAAAGTTTAAATAGAATATATTTTTACCATGTAATCCAATGGTGGCCATTGGGATTAATTTCACTTTGGAATTGGGCATAAACAAGTGCCAAACTTTTCATTGATATTGTTTCAAAAAACCCGCTGTTTGTTTTGACAACGAGAATTATTTTTTAATTAATTATTAAAATTTATATGTTTTGAATTTGGTAAAATGGATTCCATATTTGTAATAAGAAGTTACAAATTATGTAATTAAGACTCTTATATTTTTGGACATTATGAATAGTAACGACGGCAATTATCTTTAATTATCTTGATTAATGAGTAATCGGGTGGTTAAGGATAATAAAATAATATAATAATAATAAGAAATGACACCAACATGTGTCATCATGCTACTGGATGTCTCAAGGCCGACCATGGGATGCCTTGTGCCAAACTTGGGGACACCATGGAATCAAATTTTTGTGAAAGTGACTTTTTATCTTTTTATTCTTAAAGAAAGTTAAATATAACAAAGAATGTATCACCTGAGTAAAACATTTTTAATTTTGTCTAAATAAATGATGTTTTGGACTATAAATATTAATTGGAAAGCTAAAAATATTTCCTTCATCATAGTATCTTTTTATAATTTTTAGACATTAAATAAATTAAATTATTTATGACATCATGATGATGCAGTGATTACCTCATTAATAAAGGATTTAAATAAAATGAGAAGATAATGTTAAATATATAACTTAAACCTGTCAAAAACCTATTGGATGGGTGGATTTCGAACTCTTATCACCTTTTAATCGAATTATATCAATGTGGGACCTTTTATGTCCGAAACTAATTTTAAAATAAAGTAACATTTCGTTACTTTCCAAGAGTGCCCCTCCTCTCCTCTTATAGAAGGCCCCCACCTCTACCTCCTTACCCACACCTCTCAAGCCTTTTGTTCGGCCAAGCTCTGCCCATTTTGTCTCTCCACATCCCTCTATTACTCCTAGAAGCCTCACTTTGGGCATAAGTCTTCCCAAGGAAGCCTTTGAGCTCAAACCAAAGGGAGTTACCTGATTTTAAGGTAATGTATTCACATGATTCCTTTTGATTTATTTGGCTTCTCCAACCCCCTAAAATATTTTTATTAATTTCTTTTGTAACAACACCAGTATCTTCCATATACTAGGATGTTGTTTTAAGAAGGATTCGAACTACACTTACACACACCGGCTTCTAACGGTTAAAGAACATACTGTTTCTGTGGATAGAGAATTTCTACCCCACGAAACGATGATTATTCAACTCATATAACACCTTAATAGGTGGCCATTAAGATGTCAATATATTTATATATGATATATAATATTTTCATTTTTTCCTTAAGCTTCTGTATTTTTCATTTATGGAATACCTTTATGGCTTCCATTATGGGTATACGCGATATCTTCATTTTAGGAAGTGCGGACTACCGCCCCCTCAAAGTGATTTGATTCGTTAATGCCCTATGTGGGACGTATAAAGGATGGATTTAAATTTATTATATATTATGTTATACTGGAATTATAATATACCTTTATATCATTATTATTTCTTTCCATTAAAGTATGGGATAGAAATGAAAGTAGCGTTCATGCGTATGTACGGCTTACCATCTCCTTGAACGGTGCATTTCATTTCTTATCCCCAAATGTAATGTACTATTATAAGTACATATATATAATGGATATATGTGATGTATGTTACATCTAAATTATGAATATAATTCTGTAATTAAAATATACATAACTCTCATTTAGTTTTAATTCCATTTATATGACATAAAAATGAAAGTAGCGTTCTTGCGTACGTACGGCTTACCGTCTCCATGAACGGTGCATTTCATTTCGTACCTCTAAATGATTATGAAATACTATAAATACATGTATATGCTGGATATATATGATATATATGATATCCAAATCATGAATATCATCCTGGGTATAATTAACCTTTGACAACACGAACAACATGTAATTGTAAGAAGTCCACTTTCGACTTAAGAACCAAATATCGACAAAACAAACATTATTAACTTAAGTGATTACATAATGTTTATAACTTGGTAATAAGTGATATAAAAGCAATAATTAACTTGAAAAAGGTTTTGAAGCATGTAGAAATTAACTCAAGTTTATTATTCAGGACGTTAAAGAACGATCGAGTCAAGTCAGACCTGAGGTATGTGACTTCGTCTCAATCTCCTTTCAATGTGGCATATTTTGTTTTATACACAACCTTCTTTTATACGGTGTATAAACCCCTTTGACTTTTATGTTTATGCAAAAGGAATATTTTTTATTCGAAGTGTTTAATAAATTACAAAAAGGGAATGTTTTGTCGTATGTATGCAGTGACAACGACTTCTCCGCCACCGTGACCATTATTTCAGTTTCAGCTTCCTCTACAAGCCATAAATTTTTTTAAATGAAAAATAAATTCCCTGTTTTAATTTTCATTTAATTTGGTATTGAAAATGGTTTTCATAATGTTTTTATTATATCAATGTGTTGTATTGATATCTTTTGATTGAAATTTGGAAATGTTATGTTTCCTTTATGCATGTTTTATGTGATACGATTTTGTTATGGTTCTTGGAAATTGTTTATGAAGACGGGTGGTTACGTGATAAAATATGGGTGGGTGATCTTGATATATCTCAACAATGCATTGGGTAACGCGAAGGAGTTAAACATTGAGGTTTTTCCGAATAGATTTAGGGAATATACTGTGATGGGTATTCCAAACGTAACCAAGAGGGTTACTCCCTACATAAGAATGTTATGAATGCCTCAAGTTTTCTTTATGTCTTATTATTTCTATGATTTATTCATGATTTGATGAGGTATGTTAAATTGATTATGTTTTATGGGTAAAGTACGATTTCATTGATTCTTATGTATACATGTATTCATGTTTCCTTTCCATATTTTTATATCCCTTACTGATCTTTTTATGCTCATCCCATGTTTTTGAAATGTTTTTCACAGGTCAAGGGAAAGGTACATGATATGATGATAGTGTCAAGTAAAGTGTCAAGAAAGAATCTGAATACTATCTTTTATTGTAACCTCTTTGTTTAAATGTGGGTTGTAATTCATGTTTTATGATCTAATTCTCTAAAACTCTAAACCTGAAAAGATCCTCAATGTGAAATCTTGTAATAACTCAAGATTAAGTAAGGTTTAAGGCTGGGGACTTATAATTATTCCTTGTCAAAGCTGTCATTGGTGAAGCCAATTGTAAGAAAACACAAACAAAATGTCAAAAATAGCCAGGTAGACCAATGAATCTCCGTATTTTGAAAATTTTATTTCATGGTTTCGAGGAGATAACAACCTCTATATTATCTTGATCAACTAAAACAATATTATTAGAAACAACATGACCAAAGAAACAAACCTTCTATATAAAAAATTCACTCTTTTACAATTCGGTATACAAATGATGATAAATCAAGATCCCCAACACTATCACAAAGTTCATCTCATGATCTACACTTATCCTTGAATACACCCATATATCAACAACAAATACCACCACAAAAGAATGCAGATATCTATAAAATATCTGATTCAACAATGCCATGAACACCACTTGTGAATTTGTTAGACTAAAGGGCATAACCACATACTCGTAATGGATATATCTACTTTCGAAAGCTGTTTTAGGGATATCCTCCATCTATACCCCTAATTAATGATATCCTAACCACAATTCAATCTTGGAGAACCATTGAGCTCCCCCCAACTGGTAAAACAAATCATCAATTCATGGAAGTGGATACAAGTTCTTTATTTTCACCTAATTAAGTCTTCAATAATCAACACAGGGCCAAAGAATTCCATCAGCATTTTTAACAAACAACATCGGCATAGCCTACAAATACATGCTATGTTGGATGAACCCTTTATTTTCTAGCTCTTCCAACTACACGTTTAATTCCCGAAATTCTACTGGTTCCATTAGGTAATATGGAAGTGAGATAGGAATACACCCCTAAAGGAGATCAATCTCAAACTCCACTTCTATCTTGGTTGGAAACCATGAGAATTCTTTAGAAAATACATCCATAAACTGAACAACAATTTTCGGAAAAAAGTCTCTTCTCAATTGCTTCTATTAATTCCAATGACAATGCCGCTAACTGATAAGAGATCATGGAAATAGTTGGTTCCTACAAATCTATTACACCTACCTTTTCATTCGTCTCCATCATAAAGAGGTGTTAAACTCCATCCTCTATCATAAAACTAACCGTTAATGCATAAAAATTTGATTTGTCCCTTAAACATCACTAATCAATCCATTACTAAGATTATATCATAAGAATCCATCTCAAGAACTAAGAAATCCCACATTAATTCCATGTTTTCAACAACTAAGAAACACACTCTATATAGGAAGGCTCTACACTCTCTTAAACATGTAAGATTTTGAAGTTTCAAAATAGAAGGCATCATTTCCATATGTAATACCAACAAATCAACTATGTGAGAAGAAATAAAATAATTCAAAGAACCTATATCAAATAAATCTTGAATCAATGTGGAATTTAGAAGAATTGTAACGTGCACCGTGGATGGTTCTGACTGATCATCCACTACAACCTGCTCATGTCCAAACAACTTCTTACTTTCCACACTCTTCTCTTTATTAACCTGCTAAGGATTCATGGTGATCCTTGAATCACCATGACTAACCTTACTCTTCATTCAAGGGGTTTGTTGTTTCCCCATCCCATTAAGGCATAAGACCCCTACGACCACTAAGGAGTGTCATTAGCACCCAACCTCAAATCATTTTGGAAATATCTATGATGATTACCCATGTTCGTAAAATTATTTCATGATTGAGGTAGTTCCATACAATCCTGCTTGATATTCCTCTTAGAGCCACACTAAAAACATCCCAACTTACTCTAAGGCTTCAGAAGAATATTCACTGATCATGTAGTCAGATTCTGAGTCATACGCCCACCATGGAAATAATTTTACCTCTTCCGCATGAACCCAACATTCGGGATCCCACTATTCCATATGGATACCAACATAATTCACCCTCATGTAGCCCCCAAAATACTTCACTCATCCACCATAGCTCAATTCACAATTTCTGTGTAATCATTTATAAACAGCACCACTTTGTTGGAGAAAATTTCTTGGTTCAACCCAAATTCAAAAGTTAATTCCTTCAATGATGTGCTACCCACCACCTCTGGTGAAAGCTACACTAAGTTCATAAACATAGATACATATTCCGTTACCAAAAGGTTATACTTCCTAAAATGGAAGAAATCCATTGTATGATGAATTCGGAATGTATGAGGGTTGATTTTTTTGTTAAACAACTATTAAAAACCCTCCCATGTCACACCATGGTCCATCCCAACATGGAATACCATCTCCTACCACTGAATTTCATGATCTTCTTACATATACGTCACTAACATCACTTTCTAATCTACGAGTGTTCCAAAGAATTCAAATATCCTATTCATTTTGTGCATCCATGAATCAGCCCTTTCGGCTCTGAACCACATATAATAATGGGTGCATTATTCCTTGAAACAAACCACATGATCCACATGCTTTAGTTCATCCACATTATTTCCACTTTCCACATCATGGAAATCTATCACAATATTCTACACTGGCTACTGGTCCACCTGAGGCTTAGGTGCAACCAGATTTTCGACAGATTCCTCTGTTTGGTCTCTATGACGCCTACCCGGTTCCATTTCTATCAATAAAAAAACAACCATAATCCCCACTCCCTTAACAAGAAGAGGAATACAATTTTAAAATTCAATATATTGATAGTATCAAAACCATTCTTCCCACAAGTTCACATTTCCCATGTTTCATTATTTTGAAAATAGAGTCATTTCCAAAATACCATAGGTTTCCATGTTTCAAATCCTTCCATTTTGAAACCCAATTCATATTTTCAAAATCCACACATTAATATCCCAACATAAATCATTATAACCAAATGAAATATACACCCTAGTGGGAAGTCATTTCTACCATGCATGTCATGATCATCTCATTGGTTGCACCCATGATAATGAGATTTCCAATGCCTATAAGGGTCTCCAAACACTTATGTACCCAAATCCATGGTAACATGAAGTTCAGTATAAAAGGTTTATCTATGTCCTATTATGATATACATTCCTTGTTCGATAATCCTACTCCTTTCTACCATCCATAATCAAGGGATACACCAAGAAGGAATGTCAACACCAAGACCAACAATCAATGCCAAAGGACCGAACAACTACTCTCACTTGAAATCTAAGGACAGAAAAAATTGATACCACTTGTAACATCCCACCCCATCACATTGGCTTGAGGAGGTAGAGGAATTGAACTAGGCCTTAAGCGACGTTACCAAGGAGCCAAAGGATGGAAACAAACACCGAGGGCTTCAAGAATAAATTGGGGAATTATTTTACTTGGATATGAACTATCAAACCAAACATTCTATTTAAAACAAAACAATATGATGCATGTGAAGGTATCAACCCAAACCACCATTTACCAAATGACAACTAATCGGTCCATAAAAATTCCAAAATTCCAATACAATAAAACCAAATATCAGAGTACCATGGGAAATACTACACCATAAGACCCCAAATAAAAAGGTCACAAACCATATCTCTACACCAAGATCTATTCTCCATGCACCACAACATCATTGAAGCATCATGTCGAACCACTAGAAAAATGAGAATCTTTACTCTTACCTGTGTCCCGGGATACCATATCTGCAAAATCACCCAATTTCCAAAGCAAGGGTGAGTAATAATACTCAGCAGGATTTCTTCAAATTATTTCCCGATACACGCCACTAGGATATAACTATTATCACATTTATATAAATATGTTTGTATAAAAAATTAAATAGTGAACCATTACTATAAGCCAAACATACCCTTACCAAGCCATTCCAAATAAGGAAAAACCAAAACTGTGCCATATTCCATAGCACCATCACAAATTATTCCAACCAATTCCATCTTGCAATGAAACATACTACAAGGCAACCAAAACTGTGGAACATCCAACCAACTCATTCACTATATTTCCAACTAGTGGTGATTCACGACCACTATCCATAATAGTGGAACTTCCATCCACAATACATCACCTTATATAGTTATACTACCAACCCACTTCCACATAATCAACATAATCCAAAAAACATAATCAACCAAGAGGCATAAATCATCAAGGATACACAATAAGAACAAAACTATTTCCAAGGAATGCCAATTAACTTCAAAAAAACACCCTTTTCTTGAAAACACCCTTTAACCAATTTCCATTCCCAACCACATTTCAATAAACAACATATTTATTGAAAACCATCTTTCACAAAACATTTTTCATAATAAACCACTAAGTATTTAATAATCAACATTTTAAAATCACACGACTAAAGACCCTTTTTGCAATAATAACCCATTTTCTCAAAAATCCCCAAATCATCACAAAATGGGTTTAAAATAAAATTATCACATCATTATCAAAATTAATTTCAGGAAAAAAGAATTAATTTAAACCAATTTCACCAGTGATAACCAAGTGGAGTTGGGAGAGAATCCACTTGCCATTAGGGTTCAAGAGAAATTGACCGACATGAAACCGCGCCACTGAAACCACTATAGATTCTCAAAAATAACATAAAAAATTCATAATATCATCATTTAAGGAAACCAAAACCCTATATCTACACACAACAGATGTATATATAGAAAATTGGGAGAGTGGGAAGAGTAGCTATAGAGAATACCAAAGAGAAATCAAGAGAAGAGACTTACCCGGGAGAAACCACCTTCAAAACCCACTGAAACCACTTAAAATCCCTTCCAAAACGAGTGGGAGAGCACCCGTAGCCCTTGAGAGTAAGAAATATCATGTAGGGTTTGATTGGGAGAAGAAATGTGTGAATTAGGGTTAAACCCAAGTAACCCTGTCTAGAAAAAAACATTTTTATTGGGCCGCATAGTTAGCTCTCACGGTTAGGCCAATTGTGTGCAAACTGTGCAGATGCTGCTGCCTCAAAGGAATCCTGCACAACCTCCTCACATGGTTAGACAAACCATGTTCAATCCATGTCGAACTTCAAATCATAAAGTTTCATGGTTTCCTGGGAATTCTTCACAGTTTCCTCTAACCAAGCTGAAATCGTGCATCCCTAAAAAGGCCTCTAAAACATTCCAAAAAAATTGAAAACTCTCCGAAACTCATCCAAACTCATCCCAGGTAGTTTTAACACATTAAAATTAAACAAAAGGCTTTATACCTCAAACTTAAGGTCCCAAAAATCTTATTCCTACTAAAATCAGGATATGTTGGATGGATTCCTAAGGAATGAGCTCCATATCGAACACCACATAATTTCTTCCCCATTGTATAAGTCTGAAATTCAGATGTAATGAGACTAATCATTTGCTATTCATTTATTTTATGAAATCGATCAAGGTTCACATGGGCTTAAGGATTTGTAAAAATCATGTTATTTAGTTAATAAATATCCCCATCAAGGGAAACATCCATGTGTATTCCTCCTTCAGTGGAATGATATGACTACCCCATATAAAGGAATCCACCTTGGGGTAATTCTCGAAGGCATAACAGAACTTTGGTAACTTTGATTTCTGTTATAAATAGTATACATAAGAAACATTCTTGAGGCTTCAGTTATATAACTATTTCATAAGTATAACCACATCTTTCCTCTTCAGATCAAATTAAATCGAAAAGATTAAACAAACTACATGGATTTTGATTCCTCTTATAAATACGATATGTATGACTCCTCGTAAAGGTTCTATCCCTTCATTGAAATTTCAATTGCCTCCATGGATAGAATTAAACTCAAATGTTCCCGGTTATTTTTCTTCATGATATTATAAGATTCCCATTTCTAATAAATCAAGAGAAATGGATGAAGAACCTTAGATACACACATATTTTCTAATTAATAGAACCCCCTATTTATGGATAGAAGGACTCAATATCTAGTCATTTTGTTAGGATAACGAGTTTTATATAGAGATTATGTGGACATTCACAAAGATGTCATAAATCTATTAGAGAGTACCAAAATAGAAAATAATCCCCCCAAAAGGGGTGCAATGATCCCCAACTCCAATAATCTCTACTAATGTGAGTATCTATGTTTTGTGGGATTGAAACAAAAAACGACCACCATCCTTTGGAAAGAAGGTCTACAAATTTTTATGGATGTGGTAACTATTGTATGTTTCTATGAAATGGAAATTGAGAACCAATCATAGGTGATTGTGAAACCACACTTGAACTCCCAAAATAAACCCTCACAAAGGAAAAAAATTGGGCAAATAGTGTGAAGGGATATAGTGATAGAATAAATGAATCATTATAGGAGTCAAGAACCTTGTCTCCTAATACTAGGGCACCACACATTTTCTAACTGAAACAATGTCAATAATAGACCACTTCCTGGAATACTAGGGAAGGGAAACATAATAAGGGGGTGATACCAGATGCTTTTTAAGGGTATGCATATAATAAAATTTATTAGTAATAAGCAAGAGTTAATAAATATGGTATGTTAAATATATGAAAACATAATCCATTTAACCAATAGCTTGATTATGAAAAATAATATTCCATAAGTAAATGATGACAAAATAATTACATATAAAAAATTATAGAATATTGAAACTTAACTATGGATATCATAACTATTAAAATAGTCACACGGAAATTAATAACTAAACTCATAATGAGGTAGTTAATAATGTAAGACATCACAAAAATATAATGAAGTCCTTTTCCCAATATTTCTTACACAAATAGATAATACCTCCACAAAATACATAGTCTAATTTGTCTCATGAGACCTACCGATGATTCAAAGGGCTATAGTGGGCCCCGATTATCACATTATAAGTACATCGCATTACTTATTTGAAAATAGTGAAACATAACTAATTTAAAAATTCATTTTCAAAATAAGCATGATAAATTTTAATACTCTCCCCATTTAATAAATAAAATTACAAACCATTCAGAGTAATATGGAGAATGGTATCAAAATAGTACACCACTAGCCAAACTAATCATATACCATTATGATAGATTATAATTATAGTATTATTACATTATATCCCTTGTGGAGAATAATTTAGATAAGGGTTTTTTCATTAATTAATGAAAATACCAAAAAATGGCATTGAAAAGATTCTTGAGTAAAATATACTTTTCACTTTGAAATTAACAATATAAAACTAATAATTTATAGAATATTGGGAATCATGTTTTCATTGAAAATGATTTGAGAGACATGTAAAATAATATTAAAATAATTGATTGGTCATGGAATTGGACCATTCTATTAATTTCGAGCAAGTTAAAACACATATTCTATTCAAATTTTTGATAAAATGAAAAAATTACCTCATTTAAAAATTGATATGAATATTACTTTTAAATAATGATAAAAAAATGGGTAAAAATTTCTTTTAACAATAATAGGATCATTATTTTTATTTTTTTAGAAAACATGTACAAGGAATAGAAAGGATTTTTAATTTAAGATATAAACAAAGTCGATTTTCCTTAAATTTTGTTTCAGTCTATACAGTTATTAAAGAGTGAAAATTGGAATAAATTTCTTAATTTTCATAAATAACCATAGGAGAAGAAAAAAGATTATACTTAGAGTAGAAATATCAAATAATCCAACCAGTATGGACTTTAATATATAAAATATAGAATAATTGTGAGATTGTGATACAAACCATTACCGCTTTGGTAACATTTGGATCAAAACCCACATAAATGAAATAACTTAAAATAAAACATTAAATACCATAAATATAAAGATATTCATTATAAAAAATATAAAATGGGAATTATATACTACACCAAAATAAATAAGTGGTGAATATAACTAATGTACAGTGAATGTCATATTGAGTTGAAAACCCCCTACCTCAGGTCTGAATTCCTTTGTATATGATTTAAAATATTAATTAATATATATATATATATAATTGAAATATATATATATGAAAAACAACAATAAAATATATATTAGCTTATTTTATTTAATTATAACCTTTTATCCCCATTTACTAACTATTCTTTGTTAAAATCATAGTTTCACGTAATATCTACTTCAATTTTATTATATATTTTGGTCTGGTGGCTTCACTCCTTATGCATTGATCATGGTTAAATATTAATAAAAATGATAACCATGATATTAATATCATATATATATATATATATATATATATTATTAGTATTTATAGTGGCCCATAAAATTTTGACATAGAAAAATGAGTTACACCATTCTTGGAGACAATAGGTCGTACAGATGCATGAAAAGTATTTTCATTTTTTAACGGATGGAATAAAAGAAATATAAATAATAATATAACATTAAAAAATAATTATTATAACATATAAATCTTATATTTTAATCAAATATATCCTTATTACAATCCATGTCAAAATAAAATAAAAAATGAATCACATCACTTTGTGGATGCGGTAGTCCACACGTACACAAGAATGCCGTTATCCTTTTCTAGAAGATTGGAAATTAATATGGTATATGTGGTATTATAATTTTATAAGTTTAATTATGCCATATGAATCATATATATATATATATATATATTAAATCCATATTTATATACATCCATGATAGTAGGTGAAGGAAATTGAATTGCAATGGTTCATATGGTTATAGTCCACTACACACACAATAAAAAATTTCATTTCCCATTTAAGGGGATAGGAGATTGATATAATTTTTTAAATAAACAAAATAACATCTTAATATATGTTTTAAATTGGTGTTATTTTATTTTAATTATTAATACATGAGTGAATGTTATAATAGGAGAAGTAAAACATAATGTTCTTAGTGAAGAAAATTATCTTCCCTAAGAAAAATGTCCATTGCATCTCTTATTAAGGACCCTAGGGTTGGTATATTGGGATGATCGGTAGAATTATAAAATTTATTAGGATGTTTCTGGGATATTTTTTTAGGTTTTGGTTGAGATAAATATCTTAATATGTTTTATTACATTAGGGGAGGAGGTTCCATTTTACATTAGGGGAGGAGTGACAAATTTTTAAAATACCCAAAACTATTCAATAATGGAATTTCACTCTCAAACCAAATACCTCAAAAACTGAAAAAAAAAATAGGTAAGGCATAGTTAATCCTCACCTCCACCATAAATGAAACATTTTTAACCATGTTATTCCCTTATCCTTGAAGCACACTTTTATCAATTTAGTTTTCACCATAGAAATCAGTTTTTTTTATTTTCCAAGGTTATTTATCATTTAAGAATAAAAATAAATGACCCTAATTAGACTATTTAGACCCACTGATTAAAAATGTGAAAGAAAATTATCAAATAAAAGTCTTATGTGTGGGGAAAATTAATTTGAACGAAAGAACATCTAATATTTAATACCCACTTTTAACCTTAAATGTTATAACAAATTTTTAAATTTTTTTAATATTAATTATGAAAAAATAAAGCTAACAATTTTAACTAATATTAATTATGAGGATTATAAATATGTAATACATTTCACAATATTAAATTCAAATAATTTTGATAAATTAATTTAAAATTAAACTCGTAAGGGTGATAAAAATACAGTTTTCCAATGAAAATGTTTCTTAAGTAAAAAATGTATGTATATCTAATTTCAACATAAAATTTATTCTAATGAAATATTTTGAATTAATAATAAAATAAATTTACTAAAGTTACTTTAAAAATAATTCTGAAAATTTTCACTTTGTAAATTCTTAAAATGAAAAAGAATATTTCAATAAAGATCTGTATTTTTTCACAGTTAATCAAAGAAATGTTGATTCCAGAAAATTATTAATAAATAAATTTAGGATAATTTTGAAATGATGATTTAAAAAAGTAACTTAAATTTTTTATTTTTATTTTTATTTTTAAATTTTTAAAAATGATGTTTAAGATAATTTCATAAAATGAATAGGAACTGCTTTTGAAGAAAAAACACAATATTAAATTATAATAATGGGTTTATCATATATTATTCATAGAAAAATATTGGAGGAATGATTAAATTTTAACTTAATATATAATATATAAATTTAAATAAAACGATTCAAAAATATTTATTAATTTAATTTCTTAGGATACAAACACATTCAGCACATAAAAACAGATTTACAGAAAAAAATTTCCATTTCTGTTAAATAATAATGATTATTCATTTTCATATTAAATTGAAAACCAATGGTTTTATTTTATACCTATTCAAATAATATAATTTTCATAATCTAGTTATTTATATTCATACCCACCAATTTAATGATTGTTTGTAATTATATATTATGTCATAGTTAATTTATACTCGGGGTTGCGTGTGTTAGAAGCTATCAAAGAGGTTAAATTTATTTTAAATGAAATATATCATAAATTGTTTGCATTAAACAACCTATCCATAATGGAGTTCACATGTAATACTTGTTACCCATCTACTATTAGTATGGAACCATTCAAGGACTTATATGGGAGACAATATAGATCACCATGATGCTAGAATTATCCAATGGATTTTGCACTCATGGGCCTAGAGTTGGTTTGAATGAAAACATATATGGTTAGATCATACAAGAGTTGTGAGGATTTCATAGAGCTATCAAATATATTATTCATAATAAAGATATAGGCTTTGGATTTTGATGGGGGAGACCATGTGTTCATAATGGTCTCACCTCAACAAGGTCTGTGGTGATTTGGCCAGGGTAGCAAGATATATCTATGATTTATTGGCCCTTTCTAAATATTAAATAGGGTTAGAGTGGTGAAATACCACCACAGTTATACTTAGTACATGATTTCTTCCATGTGTTACACCAGATGATTTATGTTCATGGACCATCACATGTTTTTGTCTGGGGAGATATAGACTATGAGGATAGAGGTACCTTTATAGATTACCCGATAGAGATTGGGGATTGGCATAAGAAGATCTATCTTGGGAGATATATTCCCTTATTTTATGATGGAAACATGAGAATCTCCGTGGGAGAACCTGGGAGATGGAAAACCAGATGTGAGCTTAGTATCCTTATCATTTGGGTAGATTTTCTTTTGATGAAAATACCTATGGTTGGGAGAATGTAATGAAACTTTTTTTCCTTTTAAAACATTGGAATATTTTAATGAATATTTTTAGTTCCACACATTAAGTAACCATTTCAGGGCCATGGGAGCCTTAATATTCATATAATAAAAATATTAAATACAATATTTCATAAGTGCAAAATTTTTAGGAAATAATGGAATAACTCTTAAATGGAGTCTTAGTTGGGAAATCTAATATCAATAGTAAATGTAGAATAAAAAATTTACAGTAAATGAGAGATGACGTTTTTAGTGTTAGGTGTTTGGTTTAAGAGAAGTCATAAAAATATAAATAAACAAATAAATAAATAAATATTTTTTTGTCTATTATATTTGTAGAATTAAATATCCTCTATATATAATCGTCACTTCTAAAAAATACATAGCCTTAACCACATAACCCAAGGGATTTTAGTGGATCCATTTGAGTAGAGCATGGAGTAATGTTGATATTGTGGTTTGGTGATCAGTGTGATGAGGAGTTTATCTTTAATAAAAGCGTTCTTGGATGACACCAATGATAGTAATGTAGATCCATTTTTCATCAGTGATTGATCCAAACATGAGGTAGGTAATTTTACCTGATAGGTTTAATCCTATATTTGATTATTCCATGTTGAATGTGGATCAATATTTCTAGAATATTGACTCACAGGTCGATTTCATGTTTAAGGTATATGAATTTTTAGGTCTAAAATTATTATTTTTCTTATTGTTTATTACTATTCATTCATCAATTTCACATCAATAGAACGAGTATACCCTAAAAAATGGATTAGGTTCATTCCTCATCTTTTTCGTTATTTTATTTTCCTATATAATTCTTTGAACATTTATCATTGATGGTTTCTTAGAAGGGTGGTTTGAAAAATACTCAGAAACCAATCATTTCATATGCGATATCTTGTGCAATGGGTCATTTCCATGAGTTCAGATTAAAGAATTTCAGCATGATCACAATTTAGTAATTATTATTTCAAATCAAGGTTGGACCAAATTTCTTGGGTTTGTAGAAAATTTCGTTTTCACATCACTGTTCAATGGAGATTATCCACCACAGATTTGGTGGCCAGAATATAGCCATTGGTGATGACTCGGGATTTGGTAACACCATATTCAAGTTCCTTGTTGGATCTCATAGGTTTATCAATGAAGGAAGTGGAATGTGTATATATGGGATTAGTATATGAGATATTCTCTAAAATACCAACATAAACGACATTTACATCGAATAAAACATGCCTTGTTGTACCCTTTTTGTGAAATATAGGTTTACATGCAATGTTAAATATCATATGATATGTATATCCTATACTAGATGTGTGGCTGATGGTAGAGGCTTAAAATGTACCCCTAAGTTAAATTACGATAAACATAGCCAGGTACATAGACACAACCATAGTACATGGGCAAAACCAGGTACCTAGACATTTCAAGAGCACCCATACATGACTAGAGTTCATAGTCATGGTCAAAGTACATGGGATGACCACGATACATGGCCCCGAACAGAGCACACATGCATGAAATAAATTAAATAGGCATGAGTCAAAGTAAACAAGAAGACCCGACATAGCTAAGAAATATATAACACACTCTATACATGACAATTACATCCACTAGGGTAGGATGAGGTACCACGTTATCTTTAGTCTATATTAAGTTGAATTCTCTCATTCCAGTTCATTGTTGGTGAGTTCTCTAGTACAAGGATTATTTTACCTATCTTCTTTCATAATTTCTTTATAAAAAATAATATTCTATGTATCAAAAAAAGATCTCATCATCATATTAGATCATGCATCCTTTCATGAGACATATTGTTTGATCCCCACCCCATATTCTTACCAAGGTTCGGTCTGGTATTACCTAAGTTTCATACATGGTAATTCAATTCCCTATATAATAGGTTAATATATGTTTAATAAGGGATCCCCTAGAGTCCCTGGTTGTGATCCATTATCAGTGTATCAATATATTTGGATTTCCAGTGAATACTTCTTTATGGAAAAGCCTGATGTGCATGACCGCTCTATTTAGCATTGTTAGTGTTATCAGACCAGAGGAGTGAATTCTCCCATATGAGAGATACCATGATGCCTCGAGAAAAATTATAGGTTGGTAGTATGTTTGTGACCATACCTTTAAACTTGATGGATATCTTAAGTATAATAGGATTATTATTGTTTCTGTTACATCATATACTGATTGACATACCTTCAAGATGGAGATTTGATTTCTCTATCTTGATGACTTATGTTTAGTGATTTCATATGATCAACAAGGGATGTTATAATTACCCTATAAATGGATCTTCCTTTAAAAATAATATCTTTCATATAAAATAGTCATTATAAGGATGTACTAGGTGGACCAAGTGCAAGTGGAGCATATTTGATCAAGATAATCTATGGTTGATACAAAGAGATTCATTTTTTTGAAGTCCCCAAATTCTTAGCAGGTTATATTATCTTATAGTTTTTTTGGGATTTAATTTAGAGTTTTATTCTTTAACATAATTTTTTCATACTCTGATGTGGGATATAGATGTATTCATGCAATTCAGTGTCACCTTTATCTTTCCTTTCGGCATTTTACCTGTTCTTGTTGATGTGTGCATGTGTAAAAGTACCTTAGGCTAAGGCCTCCATAGTGTGTTTTATTCCTAATAGGATCCACTCAATTTTAGGTGATCTTAGTGAGTCGTATTTGGTATACCATTGGATAGGCTAGCCCTGGTGATTCGAGTCTTGATAGTTTTAAATCAATTAACTATAGAGTTGGTCCATGATTATAAATATTGTGTATCAATCTAAATTTATCATGACATACCTACATATGCCATAAAATGTTATCAAAAAATATATAATTCAAAAACATAATATGTTGATGAATTAATTCAGTAAAATTAATTGAATTAATTTTTTTTACTTTTTGGTTAACATAAAAAAATAAATTAATCTTAAAAAACAATGCATTTTTAATATTAAAAAATATTATACATTCCATCATCACATAATAATAAATATCTGAAATTAAAACATTGCCTAATATTTAGTTTTAAATAACGAATTTATTTTTCTACCATTATTGAGGAACATTTTAGTTTATGAGTTTAAGAAAAGTATCAAATAAATGTTTCTCAATAAACCCACAAATGAAAATGTGGACACATCCACTCAGTATCTATTTTTTCAACAATAAAAAAAATTTAATATAAAAAATGCTCTATTTTATTGAAAAATATTAATGATTTTCAACTATAATTCAACATTATTATTATTAATTATTAAAACACTATGATTTTTTAAGAAATGTGGTTTGAGTACAAAAATCTTATTTGGGCATAATAAAAGAATAAAATAAACCTATTAGTCTATTTGAATACTATGAGATCATATAAGAGAGAGTTTTTCTTTAATATAAAAAACATTGAGGATGAATATAAATTTAATTAATTAGTAAATCATCTTTACTTACCAATGTTTTCAATAAAACAATTTATAAGAAAAAATAATGGAAAAATGATAATCAACGGGGTTTTGTAGAAAACATGAGAACTCATTAAAAAAAATCTTAAAAAAATATATAATTTTACCATTAAATAAAATAATTACTACTTCAAAATATCTTTTTATTAACCTATGAAATAAAAATATTTTCATGAAAACACATCAACAATAATAGTAATGAATTGTAGGAAC
Source organism: Viscum album (assembly GCA_963277665.1). Lineage (NCBI taxonomy): Eukaryota > Viridiplantae > Streptophyta > Magnoliopsida > Santalales > Viscaceae > Viscum > Viscum album. The sequence goes on from OY728122.1 coordinate 1,790,970,769, forward strand.
CTTCATTCATTATCATTATATAACCCTTACGAGAACCCTTATAAATGGAATAACCAACTCAGTTGATCCCAACATAATTCTCTAGAAAAAAATAGTCCTTAACCAATGAATTAGAGAGGGATATTTGGGACAACCATCTTCATAAAAAATTTCAATGACTAAAACATTCATAAAAAACATAAAATCTTTCATTTCCATAACAAAACCCATAAAAATATATTTTTGAACCCATAATAAAAACATTTTCAGATATTGATATATCCATTTCCTTTAAAACCACAATTTTAGAACTAAAATATCAAAAAAAAGGAAAGACGGGTTTTTAAAGAAAACATGGAATCTTATAAGGGAATACAAACATTAAATAATGTTTATGGTTGTGTTAAATTCCTTTGAATTCATAAATATTAAAATATAAAATTCATTTTTTTTAAATTTATAATGAATTTCAAAATGATCTATATAAAATATGTAAAATGATTACTTTAAAAATCCATTGAAATAAATACAAAAGAGATATAAAATTTTCATTATAATTTATTTATATAAATATAAACACATATATTAAATAAATCTTTTGAATATATACGTGGGATAAAAATATTTGTAAAATAATTCTTTCAAACATTTTAAATGAAGCTTCACGTTAAAGTGTCCATTGCCTCAACTCAGACATGTCATATACATTCCTTATCCTCGTTAATAATAAACATACATTAATTAATTTAATTCCTAATATCAATTTTCTCATTCATTATTCCTTTTATTTAAAATATATCCTTTCTATATTTAATTTGTTATTCAATTAAGTTAACTTGTGGTGTTTTGGTGACATTCAACTTATAAGATGGAAATGTTATGGGTAGGTTGACTATGGTAAAATTATTCATTATTATATCATTTATAGAATATTTATACTGTAATAATTATAATATTTATAAATTATTATTATTTTATAACCAAAAAAACAATATGGTTATGAAAAATGAATTATATTACAACATGATGAAAGTAGTCCTTATATACACATGTGTAATGTTTCCTTTTTCTAACAAACATGAGGAAAAGAGAGTAAGTAATATATTATTATTAAAAATTATAAATTTATGATGAATATCATATTAATTATTTAAATACACCTATATATATAATCCATCTAGGGAAAAGATGAAAAATAAAATATACCGGTTCATGAGGTGATAGTTCGCACATATACTTGAGAAATGTTTTTATTTTTTATTGAATTGTACAAAAATAAGAATAATATTTATTTAATATTATAGAAATAAACTTATATCATATATATTATATTATTTCATTTTTATATTTTATTATTACCATCCGACGGAGTGATTGATGAAAAATGAAATATGCTAGATCATGAGGTGGTACTCTGTAGGTACACACAGACGATTTTTTTATTTTTCATTAGATAGTTTAGTAGAAGAAAAAGGGTCATAATATAAGGGAACAACCTTATTAAGTTACATAATATTTTATTATAGTCATAAAATTTCTTATTTTAACATTGAGGATCCTTTCAGGTTTATATTTTTAGAGAATGAGGACATAAAACATACATAACATCCCATAATCATACATGGGGATACTGCCCAAATAGTATCCACTTTTTCCAAAATATAAAACAATTCAAATAAAACAATATTTATTTAAAAAATATTCATAAAAATTAACTTTGATTCATTATTTCTCTTAAAAATCCTTATAACCTGTGAAAAAACATTTAAAAACATGGGATGAGAATGAAAAGCTCAGTAAGGGATATAATGAAAGAAATGATTAATCAAGTAATAACGTAATGAATAATAAAAAGTGTATCATAAAAACTCATTAGAATTTAAAGAAACGTCATTAGTTTTATTAGGATATATTTACCATATCAATCTTCAAATCACCATTACACATGGAATAACCATTTGGTCAACATCCATCTCTGGAGTAACCAATGCTTTGGAGAGCTATAATGGGGCTCACCAGTCATATCTTGATATATAACAGACTCAAACCAATATATCATGAGCTATAATGGGATAAAACCAACATACATATTTGCAATTAACATATAATAGTAATAAAGAATCATGAAATTATGAGAAATTACTCATTCCATATATATAAAAAACAATCTTTTTGAATTTCATTAAAGATACTTTTAAAAGAATTTTAAAAGAAAAGTCCCTTGAAATTATAATTGGATTGATAATAAATAGAATGGAATGGATATGTGTATACACTATAAATAAACATTATGCAACATAATATAGACAAAAATTCATCCCACAAATAATCTTAATACCACATAATGAATAAAGAAGAAGGTTAACCCTAAGAATTGGAATTGGGTTATGAATTCCCTTACCTTGAGTTAGTCTTAATTAAAACATGATTAAACCTATGGTATAATGGTTAAAAGATTTTTATTCATACTTCAAAGAATCATAATCATTTTTATAAAAACTTATATGTTCATTTTATAACATAATTCCACACATTTGTTAGTAATATTTTGTTATTTACATTGTTTCGGGTGCGTTCCATACATGGTTTCCATGATTGGTTTGTAACATACTTTCTTTTCAAATGGAATTGTAACTCTTAAAGTTAAATGATATTTTATTAACATATTTCCATAATATTAAATTATTCCATAAATGATTTTGGTTTTATGTTATGTGGATGAATATTTAGATAAATCATTAGTGATAATCATTAATTTATTTTGGGGAATTTTTATCATTACGAACCACTTTTGATTTATTACTTAATAGTTTGCATAAAAACTGGTTAAAGATCAAAATATATAATATAATATTTATAATACAGTATAATTTAACCATATTAATAGTTTTTGACAATATTTTTGGAAGAAAATGAAATTGAAGACACGTCGTCCATAATGTCGGTAAGTCGACACATCACAGGCGATGTTTTTGTTTTTAGAAAAAGTGGTATAAGATAAGAAGTATGAAGATGAATCATTCAATAAACACGATAAAAATAAATTATATACAAGATACTAGTTATTTTGTGCCTCTTGGATAAGGTTATGCGAATAAATTATAAGAAAAGAAAATAATTAAAATGAAAATACAAGAAATTGAAAGAGGATTTTTACCTCTTGATATCTTCTCTATGAGGTCCTCATTAAGGCCTTTAGTATTGGACTATTGGTGATACCAATAGGTCTTAGACATGGGGAAGATCTTTGGGAAGGTTTTTGGGAATAATTTGGACAATTTTAAAATCTTGAGAGGTGTGATAGGAAGAGGGGGTGAGGGGTAATTATAGTGGAGGGGAGGAGGTGTTTTCTATTATTTTAATCAATAGTTTAATATTTTTTTCCCAAGAGAGTGAATAGTATTGTTTATTATGAAAAAATAGTAATAAGTGAATTTGAGTTCAGATCAATATCCATTTACATCATCCGTGACTCGATCATGTTCTAGAAATTCATTTATTTTTCATATTTCTTTAATTATCGTATATCATTATCCTAAAAAAATCTTGTTTATCAGAAAAAAGATGAAAAATAACCCTGAAAATTTCTTACATATAGAATTAAAAAATAACTCCCTTTTTTTAAACTATTTTTTTCAGTATGATTAATTTAATTTTTAAATAAAATCATATTTTATTCCAAAAATAAGAATTTTAAAACTATAACTGATTATATATCACCTTGAAAAATTAATCAATATCTTCATATATTATATACATAAGGTAAAAAACTTATAATATTTAATATTCATAAGGGTGATATTACTATTCATACAACTATTCATAAGGTTATGTTACAATTCACCAAAAAACAAGTTGGTTCTATTAGACTCTAAATAACTTACTGATCACAACTGTAGATGTCCATTTTTTGAAATTAAAAGCACAGAAGAAGAAAAATTAAGTATAATGGATAGTTTATAACTATCTACACAAAAAAAGATCCATTATGAAGAGACTTAGTGTTTTAGGAATTTTTTAAAACTTATTTTAAAAAACCTTATTGTGTTACATTCTCCCCACCTTCTAGAAATTGCATCCTCACAATTTTTTATTTACTTATTAAACAAGTTATTGTACCTTTCCCTTAAAGAATTTTCTAATTACCATGTTGCTTCTTCAACCATGTGGTTTCTCTATAGAACATTTACCTGGTAGATTATATCATTCCTCAATACTTTCTATCTATGATCAAGAATTTGAATAGGTTTATCTTCATAAGAAAGTTTCTCTTCCAACTAAACTACTTCTGGGCTCAAGACATGAGATCAATCTGGTACATACTTTCTCAATATCTAAACCTGAAAAACATTGTTTTCCTATGACAAAATTAGAGGAAATGATACTCGATAGGAAACTGGTCTAAATTTCCACAGGATTGCATAAGGTCCAATGAACTATGGACCCAGCTTTTTTTTCTTACCAAATCACATAACACTTTTCCACGGTGAGATTCTACGAAAAACATGATCACCTAATACAAATGAAATGTCATTCCTCTCATTATCTACAAAAAGTTTCTAACTTCTTTGAGATTCCCTCATGTATCACTGAATCATATGAACATTTTATGCCACTTTCTTTTCTAATTCTTCTCCCATCAACATCCTTTCCCTGAATTCATCACAAAATACTGATGTTCGACACTGCTTTCCACATAATTACTCAAAATTTTACATCTGTATACTTGTAAAAAAACTATTATTATAAGAAAACCCAACTAATGAAGTATGTTGGTCACAACTTCCTTGGCAGTGCATTGAACATGCTCAAAAAAATCCTCCAATTTCTGAATTTTTCTCATGGTTTTTCCATCAGACTGAGGATGAAAAGTAGTATTCAAATTTAATTATGTGCCCAATTAATTCTGAAGGCCTTTCCGAAGGATAGAAGTAAACAAGAGACCATGATCAAATACAATGTAAATATGAAATCCATTTAACCTAAAAATAATTTTAAGGTATAGTCAAGAAATATGATCCAAAGATATATTAACATGAATAGTAAGGAAATGTGAATATTTATTCAGACGATCAGTAATAACCCATATTTCATTGTTACCTTGAGATATCCTCGATAATCCCACAATGAAGTACATGAATATATTATCTCATTTCCACTCTAGAACACATAAAGGTTGAAGTATCCTAGTCGGTATTTGTTTCTCTGATTTATCCTTTTGAAATGTCAAATATTTCAAAGTAAAATTATAAATATATCTCTTCATTTCACCCCACCAGTAGTACTCTTTAATATCTCAGTAGATCTTTGTGTTATAAGGATAAACTGAAAACGGCGAAGTGTGGGCTTTACATAATAATTTTTCTGGAAATGAGAATCACAAAAAACACATAATCTCTTCCCAAACAACAAAACACAATCCTTATCAAGGTTAAACTCTAGAAACATAGCCATTTAAACCAATTATACATTTTTTGGTAACACGTCATCTTTTTAATACAATAGCTTGAATCTTTCTAATATAGTTGACTGTACTAAAACCTGAAACAAAATAGATGAATTTCCTACACCAACAACTTCTAATACACTACTTTTCTAATTATTCACCAAAGGGTCATGTTCTAAATGTATCATGGTTAATGTAGCATTAATTTTTTCACTCAAATCATATTCCACACTATTTTATTTTCCAAGACGGTAATTGATCACACAATCATAATCAGTTATTAGTTCAAGCCATATTTTCTGCCTCTTGATTAACTCCATATAAGTGAATATATACTTCATACTTTTATGGTCTGTGTATTTTTGATACTTGGCTCCGTATAAATGATTCCCCATAATTTTCAAAGTAAAAAACACAGCTTCTAATTCCAAATCTTGTGTGGGATAATTTAACTCATAAAATTTTTGTTATATTGAAGCATAAGAAATTACCTGATTATTATGCATCAGAACACAACCAAGTCCCATCAATGAAGAATCATTGTAGATAAAAAAAATAAAATTTCTAGAAGGCAGACCCAAAATTAGAGTATTCACCAATCTTTTCCTCTTTTCTGGAAAACAAACATCACATTATTCAATCTAAATAAATCTAACCAATTTTCATGTTAACATAGTTATAGGGTTATGTTACCCTGAAATGTTTTTAAAAAACCCTCAGTAATAACCTGATAGTCTAAGAAAACAATGAATTTATGTAACATTTTTAGTCTTTTTCCATTCATCAACCACTTTTTTTGGAAGGATCAACTATAATTTCATCCTTATTTCTAATGTGTCCAAGAAAAGAAACATGTTGCAACCAAAAATCACACATTCTGTATTATCCATAGAGTTTCATTTCCTTTATGGTTTTCAAAACAACCCATAGATGTTTTTCATGATATATTTAATTTTTGAAAATACCATAATGTCATTGGTAAACACAACTAAAAACTAATCTAAGAACTCATGAAATATTCTATTCATAAGATCCATGAAAATAAGAGGTTCATTAGTTAACCCAAATGGAACAAAAAAATTCATAGTGCTCATATCTTGTACAGAACACAGTATTTGGGATGTATGCTTCTATTACATTAAACTAATTATTACCCAACCATAGGTAAACCCTCAAAAATATTGTTCTCCCTAGAGATGATCAAACAAGTCATCGATACGAGTAAAAGAATAATTGTTTTCTAACTGTAATGTTATTCGAGGCTCTATATTCAATGCAAATTCTCATGGAAAAATATTTATTTTTAGTGAAAAAATAGGATCACCCCACTGTGAAGTGCTAGGATGAATGAATCCTTTGTTAAGAAACTCATGAAACTGATTTTTCATTACAAAAAGTTCCATTTGAGCCATTTGATAAGTGGTTCTAGATATTGTCTTAGTATCAGGAACTAATTCAAAATTAAAATAAACCTATTGATCCATAATAACAATAGTAAAATCAATAGAAAAAAATATAGGTATTCATTTACCACTAGAACATAATTAATTTATATATTTACCTTATCATCCAAAATATGAGAAAGATAACTTTAATTTCCATCTTTATCTAGTTTCTTGGCATCCATATATGTTATCAAGGGTATGGGTTCTTTTTTTGTTCACAAACTAAACACTTTTTGAAAAAAAACCTCTTTTTCTCTACAATCTATATTAGCATCATAGAAAGAAAGCCAATACATACCCATAATAACATCAAATCAAACTGGAGGCAATGCCACAAGGTTTGCAGGTAAACTCTTTTGAAAAAAAATATATGTAGATTCTTATAATTTCACCTTACAAAATTATTCCCTCCAAGTGTTTTTATCATGAGTTTTATTTTCATTTCATGAGGTGGAATTCCAAATTTTACAGAAAATTTCTCAGAAATGAAAGAATGTGTAGAACCCAAATCAAAAAAGACATTTTCAAAATCTATAAAAATAAGAAATTTACCTGATTCCACGTCATTTTATAGATCAATATCCGTGAAAGTGGATACAAAGGATTTTTCAACAAACTTCTGATTCCAATCTTGCTATTTTCCTACATGAGTGACTATCTTCAGACACACATTATCAAAATAACCCAATTACTTACAGTTAAATCATATCACTATCAGATAATGATCAATTTTCAGATCATTTTCATTTCAATCACAAGATATGTTCCAAAAAAATCCACATTGGTAGCATTTAGCAGAATTTAATATACAGTCACCAGGATCCTTTTTACCACACATTTCTGAAGAAGGGAAATTGATTTTATTACCTCCATATTTTTTTGATGAATTCTTCCCCAATTCCTTCCAACCAAACTGATTCTTATTCTTATCATCACAAGGGAAATATGTGTCAGCAAACACTAATTCAACTGTTTCAGCACAACGAACAAGTTTCTCATAGATTTTGAAATCTCATGAAGCCAAAGCTATTCATAAAAATGGTTTCAAACTAGATTAAAATATATTAATTTTATAATAAAAATCCAGAGTAAAATTCATTATATAGATTGAAAGTTTTATAAAATTCGATTCATATTCTATAATAGAATCATTAACTTTCTTCTTCAGTTCCACGAATGTTTTCTCTATTCTGAGCCAAACCTTTTTAGGTAAATATTTTTCCCAAAAAGACTCTTTAAATAATTGCGTTCTTGACTATAAAGATCATATAATTCTCTTGTATTCTTACGTAGAGACCACAATGGATCGAATTCTCCTTAAAAATGAAAAATTTATAGTATTAGTTTTTGACATTCCAAATATCCCATGACATAAAATATCTTTTCTAGAGCATTGATACATAATTCAGCTATCTCTGTATTTATGGTTCCATTGAATGTTGGATGACCTTGACTCATAAAATTATCCACATAAGACATGTTTCGTCATGATAGGTAAGGTTCCTCTCTAGAATGGATACCACCACTATTTACTGCCTTATTTAACTAAGCCAATTCTATCAAAAACTTCTCGGTTTTGATTCCCACCATTCCAGGATACAGATACAGATATATATCAGCCTCTCAGTTCCTCCTTACTTCAACTTACTTATTTATTCTATAGAAAACCATTTTGAATAGAAATATCTTAGATGAATCAACTTGGTAATAATTAAATGTTATATCATTTCAAATTAAACATAAAGTAAAAAATTATTTAATGTATTCTATTTACATCATCCAAACAAATAAAGTTATCTAAACCATTCATTGATACCAACTATAAGGACCCAACCATATTAAATTATATAATACTAAATTTTAGTCAAGAACTCACTCCCTTTCACATGGAGGATCTTTTTAGGTTTACTATTTCATAGAATCTGGACATAAAACATACATAACATCCCATAATCATAAATAAGGATACTACTAAAACTATATCTACCATTTCCAAAATATAAAACATAACTTCTTTGAATAATATTCATAATAATGAACTTGAGTTATTAATTTATTTTAGACACCCTTATAACCTATGAAAAACATTTAAAAAACATAGTATCAGACTAAAAATCTCAGCAAGGGATATAGATAAAGAAATCTCTAGTCAGGTAATAACATAAACACTAATATAAACAATTTCAAGGAAAACTCATTAGAATGCATAGAAACCTAATGTAGTATCCCTGGGAAATACTAACTATATCACCCTTACAATCACCCTTACAATGGAACAACCATTCAATTAGCTTCCATCATTGGAGTACCAAATGCATTGGAGAGCTATAATGGGGCTCAACCGTCATATTTTGAGATATAATGTGATCAACCCAACATATCATGAGCTATAACGGGATCAAAAGAACATAAATATGTATAGGGAATATATCATCTTAAAAATTCATAATAAAATCAGGAAACTTTTCTCATTCCATATATATAATAAACAATTTTTTTTAATTTCTTTGAAGACCCTTTTTAAAGAATTTTAAAAGGAAAGTCCCTTGAAAATATAATTGGAGTTAGAATCAATAGAATGGAATGGATATGTTTATAAACTGTAATTACACATAATAAAACATAATAAAAAAATATTTATCATATAAAAAATCTTAATACCACATAATAAATAAATTTTAAGGTAAACCAAAAGAATTGAAATTGGGTTATGAATTTCTTTACCTCAGGTTCGTCTTACATAAAATGAGGATAAAATATTGTTTAATGGTTAAACAAGTTTTATTAATACTTTAATGAAGCATGATAATTTTTATAAAATCTTATATGTTCATTTTATATCATAATTTGATGCATTTATTAATAATATTTTGTTATTTATATTGTTTTGGGTGCGTTCTTTACAGGGTTCCATGGTCTGTTCGTAACAGATTTTCTTGTTGAATGGAATCAAAATTCCAGAGGTGAAATGAGATGTTATTAACAAGTTTCTAGAATTTTTTATTATTCCATAAAAAAAATTTATATGTACCGAGGATGAATCATTAGATAAATCATTAGTTATAATCGTTAGATTATTTTGGTGAATTTAGTTCATTACGAACAACTTTTGTTTTAATAATTAATATTATGCATAAACACTGGTTACATAATGAAATATATCATATATTATGTATAATAAAATATTATTTAACCATATTAATAGATATTTGAAGGATGTAATGGAAAATGAAGATACATCATCTTTGATGTCGGTAAATCGACACATAACGAGTAGTGTTTTTGTTTTCCGAAAAAGTGGGAGATTAGAAGAATTATGATGATGAATTGTTCCATAAACATGATAAAAATATAGTATATGTTAGATTATGGAGATTTCATGCCTCTCATATGTGGGTATGGGAATAGAGTATAAGAAAAGAAAATAATAGAAAATAAAAAACAAGAAATTGAAATATGATTTTTACCACATAATCTCCTCTTCTTGTGATCTTCCTTAAGGCCTTTGTTATTGGCCTATTGGTGAGAGTAGAAAGTCTTTGACATGGGGAAAAGTCTTGGGATATGGGTTGGGAATAATTTAGACGATGATCAATTATCTATAGGTGTGATAGGATGATGGGGGAGAGGGTGGTATTTATAGTGGATGGGGATGGGTTTTCCATTATTGTAATCATTAGTTTAATATTTTTGCTCAAGACTATGAATAGTATTGATTATTGTGACAAACAATAGTAAAAAGTGCATGTGAGTTCAGATCAGTGGCCATTTAAATCATCCACGACCCAAGCAGGATGTAAAAATTCATTTATTTAGCATATTTTGTTAATTACCGTATATCACTATTCACCCAAAATTCATGTTTTTCAGAAAAATCACAAAAAATAACCAAGACTATTTTTTGATAGGTAGAATTCAAAAATTAACTCTATTTATAGATAAAAATTTTATAAATATGATTAATTTAATTTTAAAATAGAATCATATTTATTCCAAAAATAACAATTTTAAAATTATAAATGATTTTATATCCCCATGAAAAGTTAATCAATTTATCTTTATCTTATAACCTTAATAAAAAAAGGTAATAATATTTACTATTAATAAGGGCCATATTAATATTGATATTATAATTAATAATGGTATGCTACTACTCACCAAAAAAATTGGTTCAATCTGAATCCAAATAACTTACTGATCACAACCATAGATATCTGTTTTTTGAAATTCAATACACAAAGTAGAAAAATTATGTTTAAAGGATAGTTTAGAACAATATACTTAAAAACCTCCATTATGAATATTCTTAGGGTTTCATTCATTTTATTAATTTTTTTTGAAAAACTTTGGGGTGTTATAGATACTATAAAAATAATATCATTTAATGGTATGGGGAGATACTTATGATATAATATTAAAATGTCTAAGAGATTTTTTTATGATCTAAAATAATAAATAAAATGAAAACACTTGTTTAAGAACTATACCTCTTCTATAAATAACCTCCTTCGATTTATGCATTTATACTTCCTTAGTTGGTATTCTAATCAATCATTGACATCCTAAAAATGTAGATAGATGTTAAAAATGGATTTGGGTAGGTATTTAATAAGCTAATATTCTTTTTAAGTGTGGAGAAAATAATATATGTGGTTCCCTTTTAGAAGCGAGGGAGAGGACACACTGGGAATTTTTCAAAAGATTAAAATATATTAATGACTTACTCAAGACAAATGGCTCCAAAATAGAACATTTGAGAATAAATAAAGGGATATGTGATGAATATGACTATAATATAGTAGTAATATTATTATTTAAAACATTTTAATACTTTTCATTTTACTTTTACTAATTTATCCCTTTTTAACTCTTACTGTGATAACTCACTTTTTTTACCAAATTACAATTAATAAGGGAAAAATTTAATGTGGCCCAATAATTTTTTTAAAATTTTATTAAAAACATGGAGACCATTTTAACAAATTAAAATTTTATAACTAGTATAAATTGTGTTATAAAACAAATCTGAAAAATGTGATAAAAATTGATTTTCTAGGAAAATACATTTTTAAATATAAAAATATTTTTATATAAAAATCAAATGTAAAGTTGATCCTAAAGAAATTTATTGGATTATTTTAATAAAAATATTTTCTTAAAATTTTAATGAAAATTGAAAATAAAATTAGACTTTATAAATTATTGAAAATAAAATATATTTTTCTTAAATTTCAATATTTCCAACTATACGCAAAAAAACCCATCTTCTTCAATAAATTACTATAAATTTCTTATAAGATATTTTTCAGTTGATGATTTAAAAAAGTTATATTTTTTCAAATTAAAATTCAAAAATTTTGAAATTAAGATTTTAAAGATAATTACATAATACATGTAAATTTTTTTTGTAAGAATAAAAATATTACTTTTTTATTAGAAAATTAAATAATGTTATTGTAGTTAATATAAATATAAAAAATATAATTCTTGAATATTTATAAGTGGTGATGTTAATATATTATCAACATCATATGTGTTGTTACATTCTTCCCCCCTTTTGAAGTTGTATCCATTCAATTTTATTCACTACTTAAAAAAATGAGATATTATTCAATCAAAGAAATTTAGTTTTTCTATGTTTACTATTCAACCATATAGTTTTCCAAAAAACGTTAACATTTTGAATCAAATTATTATATAATATTTTTTTCCAAATAAATAATTTGAACTCCTCATATGAAATATTCGCTTTCAACTATACTACATCAAGTATTAAAACATTAGATGCCTATGAACTATACATTCTTAACAATGAAACATGTAACTAATCATGTACCCAAGATAAACTCAATGGAATGGAAAATAAATTAGTAACTGATCCAATATTCTAAATAATTTCATATGTTCTAATGAATTCTGGACATAGCATTCCCTTCTTATCAAAATACATAACACTTATCATAGAGATAATTTAATAAAAACATGGTCACATACCTTGAATGAATGATTATTACTTTGATTATCTACATAATATTTCCACATTCTCTGAGTGTTTATAACACCCCAATATTTTAAAACAAAAACATTTTGTTCAATATCATGTTTTACAGGAAACACCGATCTTAAACGACCCAAAAAATATATGACCATTATAAATTAGTTATTAAATTTGCTGGTATGAATAGTATAAACTACTTTATAAAATTAATATAAGTTTCATAGACAATTTTTTGGATAACGTACTATTAATTAATTATTCAATTTTTAGTAATGTTGTTTTATTCATCAAAATATATTTTCCCCAAAATTAATTTTTATTGGTTTTTGTGTGAAAAAATTTAATATTTTTTTTGAACATTTAGAAAATAAATTTGATAAAAATAAATTTATTTTTTAAAATCATCATATAAAAATTAGATTATGGAAAAATATTATAATTTTTTTTAAAAAAAAATCAATGAATAGATAAGATTACTGATTTTACTCAAAAAGTAATTTTTTTCAATAAACTAAGTAACTTAAATATACCAATTATGTTTTTATATGGTTTATAGAAAAATAAGTAATTAATGGGAATAATTAATACACTAAATTTCAATTTAATCTCCATTTTATTATATTTTAGTATGATTTTATTTTTGGGTTTAAAAGTTGGATTTTTCTCAAAAACTATTTTAAAGTGTATATTATTTCTCTATTTTAGTTATTTAAAAGAAACCATAATTAGGAAAAATTTAAATTAAATTTATAGACTATAAATCAATATATATATGAATTTAAATTCATATAATAAATATTAATCTACATAGAGTTAATATCAAATAATCTTTTTCTTTGGAAATACACTTCTTGAAAATCCTCTTTTTCGTCACGTCTACTGGTATAATTTTAAATAATCATTTCCACGTATATGAATTTAATTGGTAAATTGGATCCCATAATTATAATAATTATAATTTATATTATCTAATAATATCATCTTAATTTTTTTCATAATGAATAGTGGAAATAGTGAAAATATTTTACCATGCTTAAGGTAAAGATATATTTATCTTGGGATAAAATAAAAATATAAATGATAAAATGGCAAAAAACATATATTAAATATATTTTATATCCATATTTAGACTTTATTTTTTTAATTATCTATAGTGTTACATTTTGGATCAATTTTTAATGTTACAAATGGGGGTATCAATTTTTCTTTTTAGAAATTACATGTGTGCCACTCACCTCACTTATAAAAGGCCCCCTCCTCCAATATCCTCTCCAAAAATTATATAACCCTTGTATCAATGAATACCTAAAAAATTGTTTTACTAAATCCCCCCCCCCCACCACATATCCTTAAATCATTTTTTTGATCTGAAATCGATCATATGAAGTCTTTGGATGCAATATTGTGGATTTTTTCTAGAGAAGATATATCTTGCTTAACCGAGGGTTTTTATTTTATTACTTCTTCAAAATACATATGTTATTCATATTTTATGTTTATATAATAACACCCATATATCACATAAATTTAGATATTATTATGTTTGTTTCATAAGAAAAATTCATATCCTCTTCCATAAAATGGGAAACAAAACCATCATTCGTGTGTACGACAGACTACCACCTCATGGACCGATGTAGTTAATTGTCCACCATATCATAAAAAGGTTTTAAATAATGATGTATTTAGGGAATATATGTTATATTTATAACATTACATTACATAGATAATTATTATTTCTCATATAACTTCTTACGTTCCATTTCTAGGGTGATATGATAACATCGCTCGTGGGTATGGTGGATGGCCACCTTGCGTAGCAATGTGATGCATTTTTTACTAATGATTTAAATAGAAGGTAATAACGATAATTCTAATGAGTATATTTTATATATATGAAATAATTTATATTTTTATGACATATTTATCATTTTTAAAATATAACAAAATATATTTTTCTCACATTTGAAAATGATAACGTTCTTCTTGAATTTGCGTAGACTACCAATTCTTTGAAGCGATGTGATTATTTTTTGTTCACTAAAACACAATGATGATATATAAAATAATAATGAATGAAATAATTTTTTATTTATGATATTATTACCCTTCTATAATTATAAAATATTACTTTGCTTCTTTCCATATCGATCTCATTAAAATGGAAACTTTGCTCATGAAAATGTATGACCTACAGTCTACATGGTTGTAACATAGTTCATTTTTCAACAGAATAATTGGTGATTAGTTTAAAAAATTATAACTTATGAATAAATATTAGAATTATTTCATGATTTTTATTTTAAATATTTTTAAATAAGGACCTCTTTGACTATGGTCAACACACAAATGCCGTTTGGAAATGATGAACTATACATCCCCAAAACACTTGACGTGGACCTAAATAATTAAGTATGATTAAATATCATTTTAAATAAATGAAATTAATTCATTATGTATAAGGTATTAAACATGGAAAATTTTATTAAGAATTAAAATAGTCAAAATATTTTTATTATATAGGAGGTTTGAACATGTATGATGAAATTCATACCAAAGGTAAGGGATTTTCATCTCACATTTTTTATCACTAAGTCATAATATATATTCACCAATTATTCATATTTTGTGGTGTATATACTTACCATTTTTCAAGTAATGTCATGAATCCTTCCTAGATCTTGTAATTTTTTGTTTTAGTTTGATTTATTACAACCAAAGGTGTTATACATGAATGTTACCTAATGGTAAGTAATTTCATAACTCAATTTTTTTCATTTGGTTATATTACTTATTCTTTGTCTTTGACATAATATTATTATGTGTGTAATTAATTTTAATTGTATTACTTTTCATTTCTTATTTTTTGTATGTGATACTGATATGGTATTTTATTTTATATCTAAAATATTTCTCATATATTTCCATGTATTGTAACATGAATCCAATAATAACGTATGAAATTTTTTACTATGAATGTTCAAAATAATGTTTTCCCATAATATTTTTTACAAAAAAATTAAAAGGATTAAACAATTCATTTTATTTATAAGGAACTTTTTTGTTTTTTTTATAAAAATATGAAAGAAATCAATATTTTTAACAAATTTTTCATGAATGTAAATTTACACAATCATGGACCCGCAACAATTTAAATAATAAATTTTTGGTTTCAAAGGATATTTTCTAATAAAAGTATTTCATTAATGATTTAGATTTTAAATAACATTTGTTTTTAAAAAAAATTTCGGATATTTTTCATCAAGAAATGTTCCAAGAGATCTTTCAAAATATTTTTTCCAACTAATATGGCATCAATTAATGGTCCCCAAAATGAAAAGGTTATTTTCTTCAAAAATATTTTTTATGAAAATTTACTAATATTTCCATTCATAAATATCGAAATCCCTTGAGTTTACTTATGATAAATTGGGGAAATGTTGTAATGATACCATCCTCCTTAATTATTTGGATGTATTATGATTGTTTCAAAGATATTGTTATGGAACCTATTTCTTTTCCACAGGTTAATGACGTTTCAATGATATTTTTTTAGAACACATTTATTTTCTATGGGTTAATTATGTTTCAAAGATATTTTTTGGGAACCAATTTATTTTCCACAGGTTACTAAAGTTCTAAAAAATAATTGTTATTTATATTATTTTATGATGAAATAAATTATCCGTATACATTATTCGTGAAACGGGTTTTTTTACATTGATTATAAAATTTTGTTTCCATCATAGACCCAGTAAGGGTGGTTATGTTATTATCCAAGGACTTCTGGTTACTTGATAAACAAAGGATAGGTGGTTCCATGATATTCCAAGGATGGGTGGGTCTATAATATCCCTCCAATACATTGGATACTTCACTGATAGAAGTTGACTATACTGGTTGTTATAATTTAAAGAGTTACACGAAGATATTATTATAAGATAACAATAAATTTTATTTATACTTTCTATGGGTTTTAAACATTTCCTTAGAAAATGATTTATATTAGATGGATCAGGATTTATTGAATTTCATGAATCCTTAATTTTCTAATTCTTCATTCCCTATAAAAAAAATATATTGATCTAGGTATTTATGTGTATTAAAATTACTATGCTATTCTCATTAACTGAGATTATGTCATCATACCCTTATCATCTTATTATTCCAAATAATGAAATTCAATTTAAATTCATATGTTTACCATTACTAAGAATTTGATCCCATACTTATTTTATTTCCTTTTCTCATAGGTATCAAAATTAATGTTGAATAAATTATTCCTAGAATGGATTGATATGGATGTTGATGAATACATATTGTGAAATAATAAAATTTGGGTTAAGAGAGAGAAATCCTCATTTCAATACACAAGTAATGTTAATGCAAGAGATTTTCCTAATTATTTAAAGCTCTAAATCTTAAAGGTCCTTGAGAATTTACAAGATACAATAATTCCTTCTATTTTTTTATGTTTTTGATATTTAAAATTGGTTCAACTTAATTAGTATCAAATCTGGAAGTGTATTATTTATGTTTTTAGTACCGGATTTGGGATTTTGGGTTCAGGGCTATTATAGTTTGTTTCATAAAAGGGTTTAGATAACATTGTAGATTCATATATTTTTTTGTGATGATATATTAGGATTTATGTATTCCATTAGAGGTATATAAGATTATGTTTCATAATAATTTTAAAGGTCTTAGATATCCCCTTTATGCTTTTATGTGATCAGATCTTAAAGAGATTAATGACACTATAAGTGAAGATTTATTGGATAAATTATATGAACTTTTTAGTTTAATGTGACGTATTCCATTACATTTTATGGGAATAAGTTTTATGTTAAAAATAGAATTTAAGGTTTATATAGTCTTTGATATAGAGGTAATCATGAAAACACAAGTTTTAACATAAAGATATCCATGGGATTGAAAATATATTAGAAAACTAAGTGATTATTATTATTTGAGATGAAGATCTATATATTTTCAGGCCTATAAGATAGTGGTTTGATATAAAATATGATGTTAAAAAACACTTCAATGTATAGTTTATTGAGTTTATTTGGGATATAGGGTTAGTTTTTTATGCAATGATTTATATTTATCTTTTTTTCATTGTTGATTAATTTTTTGAGATTAATGTATTATTTCATAATATTAAGTTTTATTCATTCAAGGAATTATCTTACCATGTTCTAACCATTTTGGTTTTTGTTAATTTTTAAATAAAGCTGGAATAGATTTATTATACATTTAAATATTATGTATTCCTTTAAAAGTTCAGTTTAGTTCTTTCAGAATGAAAAATTCTTCTTGAATACTAATTGTTTGGAGAAAAATATGAGACTCTACTATACATTTATTAAAGGAATGAATTTAAACTTATCAAGCTAGAATATTTATTTATTTTCATTTTCGACATTTTAACTAATACCCCAAACCTTTTAAAATTATCATGAAAATTGAAATATTATCATATTACCTTAAAATTAGATTAATCAACGGTTTTTAATTCATCATAATTTATGGTTTTTCGGTTTTCGACTTTCTCATGTTCATTCAAATTATTTTGATCAATTATCTGTCTCTTTTAATCATTATTTGAATATTTATCTTTTCATCCATGAAAAATATTTACTTACCACCCATATTCTCATATTTGAAAACCTAGTATGTGTTACTCCAGAGGACCTTTGTATATCATTTTCTATCTTATCAAGACGATGTTTTATTCAACATTTCTATGATATAGGTTTCAAAAAAAGGTATTTTCAAATTTCCAACCATTGGTTTCCAAGTTATTTTTAAAATTTGAGGTATGAAACTTATTAAATGTTTGATGTTGTTACACACAAATATTTTAAAAGAAGAACAACATGTTATATAGTGAATTCGACATGAAACACCATGCTTATGAAACCCTCAAATATATGGAAATTATAACCTAGCAATGAAATTAGAAGTTATGCATATTATTAAATATTTTATTAAATATATATAAATTTGCTGCTAAAATTTATTGATAAATTCTTAGTGATTAATCAATCAATATTTTTGTGAAGTCAATTAATCCATCAAAATATGTTTTCCTCAGAAATGATTTTTATTTCTTTTTGTGAGAAAACATTATAATTAAATATTTGAGCATATAGAAAATGAATTTAAAAAATGAACTCAATTCTTGAATTCATCATATAAAAATTAACAAATGTTGTTTTTTGGATTTTTCAAGAAATATTGATTTTTCAATGAATAGTAAACATACCGATTATTGTAAAAATGCCATTTTTTTAATAAATTAATTAATTTAAAAAAATTATTTTTTTAATATGTTTTAAATTAAAATAAGTATTATTTTTAATATTCTGTATAAATAATTTCATTTGAATCATCCTTATATTGGATTTTAGTATAAGTTTATTCATGGGCACAAAAATTGGATTTTTTTCAATTCTGTTTTAAAGATTATAATGTAAATCTATTTAAAATAATTAAAAAACCCTAATTAAGAATTAATAAAATTAAATTAATATGATATATATCAATATATATAAACTTCAATTCATATAATTATTATTAATGGTCATAAACATAACATGAACTCATCTTTTTCTTGAAAAACACATTTATTAGAAACCAGCTTTTTCATCATGTCTGTGGGATTAATTTTAAATTAAATTCATCCAATTATGTGAATTTAATTTGTTAAAATGGATTAAATAATTCTAATAATCATTATTTATATTATAAAATAAGTAAAATTTATTTTTTGGTCAAAATGAATAGTGAAAAAATGTAAAACTATTTTACCAAAGTTAAGGAAACAAATGGATTTACCAGGGGGTTAAACAAAAAATATAAGGGATAAAATGTCCTAAAAATGTTTAATATATATTTATGGCCACATTTATACCTTTTATTCTCTACTTATTTATAATGGTTTAGTTTGGGAGACTTTTATCCTGTGAAATATGTGGGGATAAATTTTTATAAAAATTTAAAAGTATGCCACTCACCTCACTTATAAAAGGCCACCCCTCTCCCCTCCACTTAATACCTTCAAAGAAATATTTATTAGAAAATAAATAACAAAATATTTAATTAATTCCTTCCACGCAACTTAAAATCCTTGGTTTGATCAAAAACCAGTCCTAAGAATGGTTATTGTTTTAATCTGGTGAGGATATTCAGAGAAGATATATCATGATTTAAAGATTGTTTTAATATTATTTCCTCTTCCACCACCTTAAAATATTATTCTGTTATTAAAATATAATTACACTATTATCTATTATGTTTTTATATATTTTTAATTTAACTACATATCCCAAATATTTTTCCTCTTCCATCAAATGCTAAAGGGAACCTTCATTTGTGTGTACGATGGACTACCGCCTCATGGATCGATATAATTCATTTTCCTCCATCGCCTATTAAGGATATACATAATGATGGATTTATAGAACATATGTATATATATATGAAGTAGGTTAAATACCCTAAGGGGGTGAATGAGGGTATGAAAATTGAAACAAATACCCTTTAAGATCTTGTTTCTTCATTAAATAAAACACTCCACCCTCCCTTTCCCATAACAATGTATGAACTTAATTCAAATCATGCATGAGAAAAACATTACTTGGTTCACCCTTATGGGGTATGACTAAAGTTCACTCAAAGATAATTTCCTTGAACCAAATACACTAAGTATCACTTACAAATTAAAAGTTTCATCATATATCACTTCTATGCCAAGACTCACTGCCTTTATAATATTTAGGTTCATCTCAATAATTTCCAAAGGGTCACTCCCTTTGGCTCTTCATCTGGATCACTAACAATGGAAAGGATAACCTTCTTTCTCTTACTTTTCTCACTACTCGGGAAGGGATCCACACACATCTTATTGACTTGTAGTTCCCCTCATTTACATGAACTGACATATCCTCAATTGCTGATAGATTCCCTGTTAAGTCTCTTTTTCACTCATAGATGAAAATCACTTTTAATCATATTGTTAGTTTGAATAAATTAATATCATGAACTATTTTATTACCTTTTAAAATTTCCTTGAATCCTATGTGAACTTTTCTACATCCTCTACGAACTTCTTTGCACCGCATGGCATGAGTGCTTCATGGACCACCACTTCTTCAATGGACCACCTCTTCTTCTATGATCCGCTCCTACTTCATGGAAAAAAATTTCTTCTGAAAAATATCTAAGCTGTACAGACCCTTTTCTTTTATGGGATAAATTTCCCCACAAACTACCTTTTTTAAGTGTTCTTGCGAACTAATTTACACTTCACAGAGTCGTCCCTCATGGACTCTTCACTTTCACGGAATTCTCCCCCGCAAACAACTTTAGTCGTCCATGAAATCTTCTCGGAGCGATGATCATTTATAATGAAACTTTATAAACCTAATGATGTGATTATGGGTCTTCATGTTGTAATATAGATCTTCAAAACCAACCAATCTGAATTACCCAAAACATCAATGAAGTATGACCTTTATCACGGACTGTGCTATGTGGTCCACATAGTGATTTGATCTTCTACATTGTCTGATATCTTCCATAAACAAATCAATATTTTTAGAAGCCCAAATCACCACCTCAATCTAAAAATGACAAGACCCCCATGAATAATTTTCCCCCACAAATTGAAAGCCTCCCAAAAACTGTTTTCCATACATGGTCTGTGTATCATGCTTCGACAACACCAACTGTAATAAATCATGGTTGTTTGAATTTATCAACAAACACAATCACATCAAAAACACTGAAATGGAACCTCAAGGTATTTTTATCCAACACATATTACATCTATAACATAATATTAATCCTTGAATTTTGATATCACATATATCTTTTTATATTTTATTTTGTGGTGGGTATGATAACACTGCTCCTATATACAACAGACTATCGCCTCATGAAGCGATGTGATGCATTTTTCCCTAAGGTATTATATGGAAGGTAATAAGGATATATTTAATAAATATATATGATATGTATGACATAATTATGATATTAATTACATATTTATCATTATTAGAAGATAATATTTCATTTTATTTATAAATTTAAAAATGATAACGTTATTCATACATACGTGTAGACTACCACATCCACGAATAGATGATATTATTTTTTCTCAATCAAACTAAAAAGATGTTATATATAAGCATATTTAATAATATAATAAGTTATGTATGATATTATTATATTCTATAAATTTAAAATATTTCTTAACTTATTTCTATAATGATCATTGGAAATATAAATTTTACTCACACATACGTATGACCTACATCTCCATGATTTTAAAGTAGTCATTTTTTTAATAATCAACATTCATGGTCAGTTTTAAAAGTAAAATTATTGAATAAATATAAAAATTATTTCATTTTAATTATTATATATATTGAAACAATGACCTCTTTTTCCCAGAATCAACACACCAAATCCATTAAGAAATAATGAACCCGATGTCCTCAAAACACCCAATGTGGACTTAACTGATTATGTATTTAAATATATCAAATAATTAATATATATTCATAAAAAAATTAGGCTTCAACATGTACCAAGAATGTCAGACCGTAGGTAAGGTTTTCTCATCTCACTTTATATTTCTATGGGACATATGACATATTCAGCACTTATTTATAGTAAGTGGTGTATATAATACCCTATTTACATGTTATATCATAATTGATTCATACATAATTGTATTTCATGTTTCATTTTTAATTATTTAAACCAATGGGATTTGAATCAAATGTTACCGACTAGAAAAGAATTTCATAGTTCAGTTTTCTTTTCATTGGGTTATATTACTTCTTCATTGTCTTAGAAACATTATGTTTAGGTATGAAATTAATTTTTAATATATTTTGTGTTATTACCGCCTTTTCACACAGATTTAAATTTGATACACATAATTAATTCACTGAATAATTAAAAAATTCAATGGTATGATCTTTAAAACAATTATTCATTTAATATTCTCTTACTTTGATTCACTCATTCATGATATGAACCTAAATTATTTTTTGTGGTGTCTATTGTGGGAATATTAATTTTGATCAAAAATATCCATTTTACTTTAGGTTTTGGTGATTTAAAATACCCTTCATACTTTTCAGATGATCTTATTTTATAAGTGTCTTTATCAGGTTTTATTAAATTATTATATGCTCTGCAGTTAATTTCCATAAATATAGATTCTAGATGATTTTTCATGAAATATAACTAAGTATAGAAAATAATATACATGAATATTTAGGAACCATAAAGTAAACGACTTCATTTGTCAATCTCCTTTGTAAAAGAAATTTCTATGTCAAATTACATATATCGACAAGATCACTTATGTGATAAATCGCCTATGTGATCATTAATCTTTGTAAAATTCTCAGGTGGAGTATACAGATACATGATAAATCACCTACACGACCGTTGGGCTATGTGAAATGGTTATGTGGAGAAATTAGAGATCTGATATTTCAACTATGTGATTACTTGGTTACAAAAAATGGTTACATGGAGTAATTAGATACATGAATCTATTATGTGGTGGAAATAACTACAATTCTTTAATCAGCTACATTAGTTTCCATGAATCATTTATGTGAATAAACTAGATATATCATTTTAGTTAACTACATCAAATTTGGCTATATCATAATCATCTTTGTGAATAAAAAATCCACATGATTTGATTTAGGTATGTGAACAAAAATCAACTCTATGGATTAAAATATGAAATTCTCCTATATGGATTCAATTATGGAAATGGGAAAAGTCATTCTATAATTTCGTATTTATTATTTTTTGTCACTCAAATTAGAATTTTTACTACTTCTGTGCAATCCTTAAATGCCTGATTTATTCTTCAATATAAAATTGAATATAATATGAGAAAAGTACAAAGATTGAAGTCAAGGATAATATATTTTATTTTTTTATACTATTTAAGTTGTATTCAAAGAAAAAAATAATATGTCACTGATACATAATTATACAGATCATGTGATTTGTTTTTAAATAATAAATATTTCATCCATTTCAAAGAGTGGGTACGTGATCATAATACTTTACATATGAATTCAATTATAAAAGAAACTTTAGATAAATCATTCTCAACTACCTCAAAAATGTCACTACATTTTCTATGAAAATTAGAAACAAGAATCCACATTTGATCATATATTCTTATTTTTGATTCTTAATTATATCATAAAACTATCCTTCAACTACTTGTTCTTCAGATTATTTCTCTTGGTGATCCTTATTTTTTTGTCATCTATATCTTACATCTATGAGCTGAAAACAGGTAAATGTTTTTTGTTTCAATCTTTCAATATAACGGTTTATAGAAAAATAACTTATGAAGGATATTGTTTTTAAGCCTTTATGGATCCTGGTTGAAATATTATGTGCTTGTACTAAGTGTTTAATACAAGAACTCAGTTATACATTCTCCAAAAAAAATGACTAGAATTACATGAAAAAATGACTAGTCTAGTAAAAACCAACAAACTCATGAGGTAGGTGGTTGGGGAGTGGAAAATGGGACTTCTATTCCTTGAAACACTATAAATATCTCCTTTTTCTTTTTCTCTTCATTATGATTTTAATTCTAATGCATGTTTTTATTAAATAATTGTTTAAAAATCCATCATAAATAAGAGTGGGTGGTTTTTCTAAGTGAAGAAAATTTTAATGAACTTGATGTAACCCCTCTTGAATTTTAAAATGGGTAATCTCAAAAAATTTGTATTATAGGAAACAATATTTGAGTTATTAGTTATAATATTTTAAATCTAAATATATCTTCAATAATGGCTTCTATTATTGAAAATAGAGAAGAAATATTTATAGTTAGAGCATAATATTTCAATGGTTAGAATTATGGATATTAGAAGGAACAAATGATCACATATCTAAGGAACCTTTGTCTGACAGTTTGTCTCAAAGTCTTGAAACCTTATAAAATTTAAAATAAACAACCAAAAACTGGGGATGCTGAAACAAAAGAAAACTATGATCTTAACTATAAATCTATGAATTTTTTAATATGTTTATTAGGTATGGATGAGTTTAATAGAGTTTCCCCATGTGAATAATCCCATTAAATGTGGACTTTGATTTAAGTTTCTTATAGAGGAATGTATAACATGTGATATCTCAGATATAATACGTCCAAGATAATATTTAAAACATTAAAAATGATGAATGTTTAGATTATCACACAATTGAGTGGAATATGTAATGAAATTTTATATAATGTTTCTAGTTTAGGGAACAAATAACTAAACAAGATCAGAATCTGAATGTGCTCAGAAGACATCCCCTAAGGTGGAGTGCAATTTTAGATGTAATCCCACAATCACTATTTGTAAAAAACATAAAAATATTCAATATTTTTTAAAATATGATGATTTATAAAGTAGATATGGAAGAAGATGGTGGATAACATAGATTATTTAAGAATTATAATGCTAATTTGAAGGTATAAACTTCAAAGGATAATAGGAAGTGTAAAGAAGTTAATATTTTTGAGTCATATAATGAAACTTCTTTAAGTAGGTATGCTTCAAATAGTGATCTTTCTCACTTTTCCATAAAAGTAATTAATTTATGTAAAATTATAATATTTTTTATGAAATAGTTCAATAAATATGAGAATTAAAGGGAAAATTATAAGGAATTAAGATTCTAAAAATGAAAGGAACTTGGACACATCAAGCCTGATTACCTATAGGTTTAAGATGAAAAAAGTTAGAACATGAATAAATCAATAAGGTTTGTTAGAAGAAGAATTCTATGAAATAAATGAAGTAATAATAGAGTTATTTAGATAATTATAGCGATGTTTCATTTGTATACTCATAATATAAAATTCTAATTATAAATCCATGATGGGTTTTAGGGAACATACAAATGAGGTACATTCTTTCTATTCTACTGAGCATGAATATAAACGAGATATTAAAACATTATCCTTTTAGGACCTATAAAAATATTAATCCATGTTAGGAACATAGTATAAATCTTAAAAAAAGAATAAAAACTCTTTATAAATCCCATAATGTGATTATTAATGAAGATCAAGACTTTTCTAAATAAATTCATATTTTAAAAACCATATAAAAAATTATTCTGCATCATGTATTGAACTAGAAAATAAAATTGATTTTTTTTTAAAAAAATCAAAACATTAGGTATGCTTCAAGTGACATTAAAAAAGGTGAAAATTATTTAATCACAAATCATGTAAACAAAAAAACCCAAAAAATATTTTTATTTTGAAGTCAAGGTGAAAAACAATGTTTTACAAGAACTATTTAGTAATTAGTCACATGATTATAAATCTAAAAAAACTAATTTTTTCATTATATTGAGCTTGGACACAATGAAAATAATTTAAATGTATAAACTCATATTCTGGTGGAGTTTAACGTGTTTTCTCAAAAAAAAATTCAATATTCAATATTCATGATTTTGGAAAGACCAAACAAATTTGTGTTCCTAAATCCAAAATTTATAACCATGATGGACCCAAGAAGATATGGGTATAAAAAAAATATATTTTTTAATTATTATTTATAAAAGCATAGTTCTATGGGAAGCAATGAAAGATGAAATATGGACATTTGATTCTCAAGGAATATTAATTGATATTTCACTAAATTTGTATCCTTAATAATGATACGTGCACGTCATGTCACTTTTAATGAAAAATCTAATGGAAATATTATGGGAGTAGGATGTATTTTAAATCCAAAAATATTCCTTATCAAAACATTTTTCTATGTTGAATAATTAAAAAAAAATTTGATAGATATGTCTCAACATAAAGATAGATATTATTTTGTTTTTTCATATAAAACATGATATATTAGTAATGATAAGATTCTTAAATTTATGGAACCACGAATAGAGAATGTGTAAACTATATATCTTAATTCATTATGTCGAAAAAAGGTGAACTATTTAAATGGATAATTGAACGTGTCTTGGATATGGAATAGATGATTGAGACAATATAAAGTGTATTCATTGATAAAATCTACCAAGAAAATTTTCATTTCATATTTACCACAACATAAATTTAATAAATAGAAGCTATGTGATTCATAAAAAATGTTCATGCAACAAAAGAAATAATTTAAAAAAATAATGTATTTGTACTTATTGAATTCTATAACCTATTCATATGGATTTTTTGGGACTTTTAATATGAAATAGTAAGTGTAATTTTTTCTATGTTTTAGTTGATGTTTTTTGTAGATTTAATTGGGTTTTTTTTTTAAGTGTTAAAAGTGAATCTTGTTTTGTTTTTATAAATTTTTGAAAACTAGTTAAAAAAGAGAGTGATTAAAAAATTATTGCTTTTATAAGTGACCAAAGTGTATAATTTAATGATCATGAGTAAAATGACTAGTTTTCAACACATGGTATCAAGAATACCTTTTCTACCCATAGGAATGCTTAATAGAATGGTGTGGTTGAAAATATGAGTAGGAATTTGTAAAACAATTCTAGGTAAATGTTATGTGAAAATTACATGCCTACTCATCTTTGTCCTAAATATATGATGTAAAGGTGTTCACAGTGGGATAAATATACTATGATTTCGGCTCCCAACCAGTAACAATAGTGGCCTTCGAGCAGGTTTCTCACCCTCCAGGGCAGGGACCTACACCCTCTATAATAAGAGCAGAATCCTATTTTATCCTATTCTCGAACTCAGAGTTTCTTCCTCCATTCCCCCCAATTTTCTTGAGAACAAAGGTGCCAGATCTGCACGATGGTCACCCCAACCCTTGGATTTTGGTCTTTGAGTTTAATGAAGCTTCGTCCCTCCATAGTTTTTTTAGTCACTTTATTTTTGAAGAGAATAACCACAGTCGATTTATTTGATAGATTTTTGTTTGGTTCTTGGGATTTTCAGGAAAGAGCTACCGTAGGTTTGCTGGATAACACGAACATTTTGATCAATTTTTCTTCAAAGGAAGACCTGATAAAGGCATGGGTGAGTTCTCCTCTCAACTGCAATGGCTTGGGATTCTACCTATCCTTATGGTCATATGATTTTCACATGAAGGGTGATTCACACTCAGTGGCGGTCTAGGTAAGTTTTCCAAATCTTACTCTTCCATTTCAAAATCCATCAATTATTAAAATGCTTAGAAACCTACTGGGAAGATATATGTGTTTTTATAGTCCGAAAAATGTTGTCTGTCATTTGGTAAACCCTAGAGTGTGTGTGGAGGTAGACGTATCAAGGGTGCCATTAGACTTTTTTTTGGATCACAGTAGGCGAAGAATTCCGATGTAAACAACATGTTGTCTATGAGTCATGGTTCCATTTTTTCCTATTTACAAACTGTTGGGTCATTCAATAGAGAAATGTAGGCTGGGCGATATGAATACTAGTTTTTATATTGATGTGTGCAATGGTGATTGTGGAAATCCAGAGAATAGCACGGTGGAGGGTGTGCATGTAGAAGGAATAACTGTGGAAATCTGCAAAAGATTAGCTGAGGGCATCAATTCATCGTGCGCTACTTTGGTTGTCTAGATTGAAGGCCCGGTTTGAGATGAAAAGAGGGCTGGCATAAATTCCGTTGGATCAGGTATTTTAAATTATCATGTAGCCAACCAGGTGAGGTAAAAGCATTCGTTGGCTTTGAATCCTGATCAAAAATTACATGATGTCTTTAGTGGATTGATAGGTGATCTCAGTGGTGTGAGTAGGCCAGACACAGTGTCTAATAGTAATGAAGTGGCCAGGTGTGGTCTGTCTATACTTTCACGTGGTTCTCAATCTGAAATCACCGAGGATTTTCCTATGTTGAAAACTGCTTGTGATATACAGGGTGTGATTTTAGAGGACTTTTTCAAGAAACCTCAGTTCATGGGGTGTATCTTCGTACAACCTAGTCAGGCAGAGACTTTAGGCAAGATGTTACTAGATTGTGAGGCTAGTTTGGGTATGGAAAATATTTCTTTGGGTGGAAATGGTGGAAGGACTAGAAGGGAATTTCCAATGGTGAATGATGGAGGGTGTTTGGATGAGATTCAGACATCAGTTTCCTTATGCAATAGGTTTTAAGGCCTCCCAGTGACTGATGTGAATTCTTATTTCATTACCCCATGTGAGGTAGATGGGGCCGGAGTGAAGGTTTCCAAAGGGAGTGGTCATGTCCAACTAGAAGATGAGGATTCAACTCTAAGGCGTAATATGGGTTTTGGGAAGAGGAAGGGGAAGAAGGACTATTCCTCACTACCTCCTCCTTTAGAGACCCACTCTACAAAGAATATGAATGAAAAGAAGATGGAAAAGGGGTCTCTGTATCTTTAGAGGCAAAGAGAATATGGTGATCAAGACATGGTTCTTCTTTTAATCTCCGAAGAATAAGTGATGGTGGAGTTATTGATGCTCAATGAAACTAAGGAGGAGGTAGCTAAGATGACGGGTAGGTGGCTAGAGGTGTCTGTTAATGAGGAAAAAATTTCATGGATTGACAGAAATGACTCAATTCTGGTATGGGGTTTTTATAGAGGGAAAATCAACGTTGATGAGTACATTCAGATGTGGGACCAACTTTCTTCTATGTTTCAGAAGAGGATATTGGAGGCTGCTGACATACAGGTTACATATCTATCCTGGATACTTTTTAGGGAGAGGGATTCAGGTAATATTAAGTTTCTTCTTAATGATCCTGGTTATGTTGGTGGATGTGGAAAATTTTTTTGAGAGGGTTGATAGATGTTCAACCCTCAGGTTCTCATGTTTTTGGTCTTCGTTTGGATATTTGGTTATTTTTTCCAGCTCTCTTCTTAGACCTGGGCCTAAAGGGGATAAAAGAACAAAATCTTCAGTGATTCAGGCCTTTTGGATTGGGATGCTTGAGAGGGTATGGCTATTCCATCGATACCATGATTGTGCACTTCTGCACAGGAATGCTTGTCGAAGGGTCCTCTGTTGGTGAATACTTGTTATCAGGACTGAATTTCTGGGGTGGGGCAGGTCTGGTTATTTTCTTTGGTTTTTCTCTTTCTGTTATAGTTGTTATGTGTTTTCTTTGAATGTTTTAGTGGTTTCTCACTTTCTTCTCAAAAGGGTTTTGATAATAAAAAAAGTAATTTTTAGCCAGTCCTAAATCTATGAATACAAGATGTTATGTCATAAAAATAATTTGAATTTGGCCCATTTTAATATAGGAAACCTATGAGATATGGAATAATAGAAATAAAAATTTTGGATACTTTAATGTTTTTGGTTACAAGGCTTATATTCTAAACAGCATGAATAATCATGGTAATTCTAAACCTGAATCCAATGAAGGGATATTTATAGGTTATTCTACTTCTTCAATATCACATAGATTATGAAATTACTGATAAATATTTTTTTAAGAATAAACTAATTTGATATTTTTTAAAATTTTTCCTTTTTATTAGAAAGTATCTCAAATTTCTGAATTAAGTGATCGTTTAGAATACATGAGATCTGAACCTTTTTGATGAAAAAATGATTAAGAATTGGATCTTTAATTTCTATTAGAATATATTCAAAGGTAGCATTCTAGTGGACCAAAATGTGTGCCACCTAGTCAACCTATAACCCTTAAAACCACCCTTTAGAAACTGTTATTGGTTTTTTAGATGATGGAATTAGAAATAGAAGGAGTGTATGAATCCTTGAATAATCTTATTCCATTTTTATCTTAGTTAGAACCTATTTCTATAGAACAATAATTAGTAGATGAATGTTGGGTTGTAGCTATGAAAGAGGAATTACACTAGTCTAAAAAGAATAAGGTATATGAATTAGTTGATTATAATGACTCCAAATTTTCCATTTATTATTTTTAATAACATATTTATTATTTTCAGAGGTAGGCGAGGAGGAAAATTGGGATTCCATATCCCTGTGTTCCAAAAATTAATTTTTGAATTATATTAATAAATATTTAATTCCAATGCGAGCTATTTTACTAAAAAAGTTGAAGAAAATATATATAGAGGATTATATTCTAAATATGTGGGTACCATTGATTTTAGAGTGTACACTTTACCCTGGGCATGACTTAATATTTTTTAGCATTGGATGTTTGTGAAAAAGTTATCGTGGTTGTAAAATAAAAAATTAATTGCTAAATTAATTTATTTTATTTTTAATAGCACAAAAACCTAATTGTTTATGTAAATATACAGTTATGGTAAAATACCAGGGTCATTTGTATAATATTGGATATTTATAGGAGTTATTGGATAAGATTCTATTGGATAATGGCAACAAGATCTAGGATGATCGATCGATGTGCAACAAAATTCAAGGATCTTTACAGAGAAAATGGAAAAGATTCATTCTTTTGATGTGATTGAAAAAAATCATGGTATGAAATTTTTTATTGGAATTTATTCCCATTTTTTATTCTAATGAATAATAGGAATTTATCTACCAAAGGATTGATTCTCGAATCATGAAAATCATAGGTACGGGTTAGTTTTATCTAGGAATTGGGATTTTTTTGTGATTATTTTGTTATATCTTTGTTCATTATTCTAATGAAAAAATCAAGGCTAACATGAACATCATAAGATTTTTGTTCCTTATTTTTGTGTTTTTGAATTTATTCCCCTATTTTTTATCATTATGGGAAAATCCTTTGGACCATGTTTCAGAAAATACTGGTTAAACAATAATTGCTTACCTATTTCATGGAACAACGGAATTTTATCACATATTTGGTTTCAAATTGTTGATGGAATTGAGATACAACATCAATGAATATTAATAGGTATCAAATAAAAGGTTTTTATGTGTGGATGTTAGGAATTATGTGATGATGATGATTTGTGATAATTCACCGAAAAATGAGGTGGAAAAAATCGCAAATCTAGGGGTGATCATGCTCGATTAACCCAGATCTATAATAAATGGGAGTAATTTGTGGTGTATCTGGTGGTGTGAAAGGATGATTCATAATGAAAAATATGTATATAGAAATTACTAAAGAAAAAATCCTGTTATCCAGGATTGTATTGTGTTTGGGGCCCTGGCTATGATTCTCGGGTTTCTGGAATAAGATAAATATCACATGGAATGTGACCCCTATCACATGGAGTTTGATCCTTCCCAAACAGCATAGAAAATACCTGTGGTGAAACATGATGACATTAAAGGCTATCCATAACCAAACATGGCCAACTAGACATGGACACGGTCAAAAGTACACGGGATGAAACGTGCCATTTACTCTGACACGAACATCGGCATGGATTGTGATACACATGATAAACTTGGTTCTAAGAAGAAAAAATTTGCACCACTAGTATATACAATGTACTCATTAAAAGGATTCTGGGAGATATTTTACTCATCATCATGGACAAGTTTCATGATGCATAATTCCCCTAAACAACTCTATAGGGATTAGTAACAAATAACATACTATACATAGGGTGGTGATCATTTCAATGGGTATCCTTGTATAGAGATGTTAGTGTCATTCTAAGTGGTGAAGAGTGAGATACACTATCACCATATTTCCCTTGGTGGAGTTCTTGGTGTCGTCATGACCAACAATATGTGTGCATAAATCCTAAACATAACTTATAACTCTAGATTGAATTGTTGGTATACCCCGTGGACTTGGTTGTGGTCCTCATATGTAAATCAGTATCTATATACTTCAATTGTATACCTATTATGGTGAGACCTAATGAGTACTACATCTCAGATGGACTCCATTAGTTCTATCTGTCTCAATGAGATTGTTCTCCTAGACGACTGCAATATAGAACCTTTAGGTTGGATTATTGATCTGGAATTAAAGTTGTGACATTACTTTGTTATAGGAAGTATTGGTTGAGTATATTTGAATATTCTTATTATATTAATTATATACATATAAATTTTTTGATTTGACTATTATTCATGTTATTATAAGCTTACAAATTTTTGGGTGTCTGAAAGGGGGTTTTTATACACCCCACTACAAGGGATTTTCACCGATGTGTCATGTCTTATAAATAAAATCAATTTTATGAAGAAGTCCTAGAGGGACCAAGTCTTGGAGGAGATCATAAATCTAGAAAAATCGAGGTCTGTTCCAGTAGGTACTTTGACATGAGTCCCATTTTAAACTTTTTTGGTTGGACTTGTTTTTAACATCATTATAGTGGGCTTGTATTGGGGCCATTTTATTTTTGGTACTTGTTTTCATACTCTGGTTGTGGTATTTAGATATATGAATGCATATTTTATCGGATTTTTTACATTTCATCATTGTATGGTCTTGGATATGTGTTCATGTGTTCAAGTACATTTTTTTAAGGACTCCCATGTTAGTGATATGCCTACATGGTGTAAGTCGCTAGCCCCTGGCATATTGGAGGTAGGATTGGGGAAGTCACAACATGGGCCCCATTGGTAGGGGTTGTGAAAAAGTGATATCATAGTGTTTTGGTTCTACCTTAGGACCAAAGTCTTTGATATTGGTTTTGAGAAATAATTTTAAGTGTTTCATGTTATAATTTATGGAAAGGGACTCATGTCTTGGTGCAGTGGCCGATGTATTCATACAACATAACTCTGATCACCTACATTTCAACTGAGTACCTATGGACACTGGTTGTAAGTAAAACTTTGGTACATGCATCATATATGAATAGTTTTTGGTTTCCATGTCCACCTTGATTCACCTCTCCAGATATAGTCAATAACTATGGAACATCATGAAACTTTTAGGATGCCTCTATGACATATTAAAGTAAGTATTCAGCATCTGGATTATAAGGATGATACCCTTTTGATAAGGCATCTATAAAATGGCCTATTCCAGAGGTGTTTCATCTAGGCGGTGCACCAATTATACCACCACCTTTCATGAAATATATAGTACTCGTAGTACTATAATATAAGGAGTGAAGTATGATAATGCTTCATGATTTTCAGTGATAGAAACCTCTTAAGTTCCAAGTTGAACATGAACCACAAGAGGCTGAGGATTAGCTTGAGGTAGTGATGTGAGTTTTCTATCTTATTTGGACACTATAAAATTATATGGTGGTCCTAGAGATGATCCTTCTTATTGTCTCTGTTGGAAAATGGCGGGGTATAGTGACCAAGTCATATGATGAGGAGACTTTAGAATGGTCAATGTTTCAGTTCCTTTTCCTATAGGAGTTATCTATAGTTATATTGACGAATGTGTATATCTAAGAGATTATAAAATATCAACAGGGTAGTATGAAAGTGGATTAATATTCATCATGGTTCAATGACCCCTCTTGGTACTCGATGGATATGGTTTGTCATCCATTATTTTAAGATTATTCCTTTGAGTGAGGAATATGTATAGAAATTTGATCCAACATTATACTTCTGTGAATTACTACCTATGATAGAGTTCTAGAGTGTTGCTCAGTGGTCGAGAGTTTCTAGCAAAGAAGATCCATAAAATTTTTGTTGGTAGTTGGAATATAGGGGAAGAGATTTTTACAGTAGGGATCTGATGTCAGACTCAAGGACATAAACATGAATGAAATTTTATGAGTCAATCCAAGGATAGAGGGTCTTTGGTTGAGGTCTCACTAGATTTTTTTAGTCATTCAAGGGGAGGCAATGATACTCTTGTGATAGTATTAGACATCTCGCACGATATTTTATGACGTTCTTTTATGACGTTCTATGTAGCTAATAGAGAGGCTAAGGATAGTTTTCTTGGGAAGAGGTAGTGATAGAAGATGACAGGTCTATAGGGTGGTGGATATGGAAAATGACCCAGGAGACCATATGAAGGTGTTATACCTTTGGTCTTGTATCCACCACCACCCTTAAGTAGACCACACCATGCTCAGGGAGTTGGATGACATGAGTGAGAGAAACTAAATTCCATTCAGTCTTGTGACATAGAGGCTACGGGGATGATACAAGTTATGTTTTTTGTCTTTTATTTATTAGATACAGTACTAATAAACACATATTTAATTCATTCCATTATTTTCACTTATCTTCTTTGAGACTTAGAAATTTGGGTTCAGCCTTTGGAATGACCATTGTGATTTTAGTCTCCTATGGGGGTGACACGATGATCAAACACTTCTACCAAGAGTGTGACTTTGTTATTAGAGGTTCGAGTTTTTTTTGGGAACTCTTTGTAATAGTGATGATACCTTTTGATGTCATCTTAGCTATGGACTGAAAATCTATATTTCATGCTCAGATAGAGTGTTTTGGGAGGAGGATGTGGTGCGTCTATAGTGATGAGACTAGGTTTTCCTTTGTGGGAGAAAAATAATCCCAAGAAGATAAGGATGGAACCATGCATAGGATGGTGCATCTAATTACTCATCAGAAGGCTATCATGACGTTTGGTGTAGTGAATGGTATGAGTTTTCAGTTCCCCATAGTGGTGGTAGATTACGAGGACGTCATTAATGATGATTTTTAATGACTACCTCCCTTATAGTATATGTAATTATGCATTGATCTACATATTGGGACAATCTCGTTATCTATTCTAGCATATCATATGGCTCTCAAAGAGCTTTACGATCTAAGTGTGTACATGGAGGAATTATAGAGGAAGGGCTATTTTAGATCCAGTGTTTCTCCCTAGGGATCCCCAGTGTTGTTCTCCAATAAGGTAGATGAGATCTTGAGGTTATGTGTGGACTACTATCACCTAAACTAGGAGACCATAAAGAATAAGTATCCACTATATAGAATCATTGACGTATTTGATCAGTTGCGCGGGTAACAATGGTTCTCAATGATTGAACTCATATCAGGCTATCACCAGCAATGAGTATGGGATGAGGATATATTGAAGATGACATTCATATGTCACTACGGTCATAATGAATACTTGGTGACACCCTTTAACGGGATGAATTCCCCAATAGGTTTCATTGGACTCATAAACCTAAACATTCATCCATTCTTAGACTGATTCATGTTAGTCATCATTAATGATATCCTAGTGTACTCCACATACGAGGAGGATCATGAGAGATATTTGAGGATAATCTAATACACACTCCAAGATAATCTTATTTATAGAATTATATCAATGTTCCAATGCTGGATTTAGGATGTCTATATTCCTAGACTTGTTATCACAGCAAACAATATAGGAGTGTACCCCATGAAGGATTAGGTAGTGTTAGCTTAGGAGCCACCCAAGTGAATAACAGAGCTACATATATTTCTTGGGATTGAAATATACTATCATGGATTCAAAACTGACTTATCCAAGGTATTAGGTCCCTTTATGGCTTTCGCTCAAAAGGGTAAGCCTTTCATGTGGTCTGAGTGGTGTAAGAAATATTTCTTGGAGTTGAAGTAGTGATTGATCAGTACTCCCATATCAATATTTTTAAAGGAAGGTGTCGAGTAAGTAGTGTTCTATGATGCATAATGAACCGGTCCTAGATTTTTATGATTAATGGGAAGGTGGTGATTACATATGGTTTATGTCATTTGAGACTAGCAGAGCAGAACTACATGACCCATAGTTTGTTGTTATCTACAGTATTCTTCACAATAAAGATGTGGAAACACTACCTTATGGGTTAGAGGTTTTTCATATATTCTGACCACAAGATCTTAAATTATTTATTCTATAATAAGGATCCTAGCTTGAGATATAGGTGATGTATAGAGATCATCTAGGATTAGGAACTAGATGTTTTATATACTCTAGGGAAGAGGAAATGGTAGTAGATGCTCTCAATATGTGATCCTGTTTGCAGTTACTGGACAAGGAATCAGAGTAGTTCACCACACTACAATTATACTTTGTAGATTTGGATGGGTCATCTTACTTCCAGTTGATGTTTATTACCCCTATACTTGAACAAATAGTTATGGAGTCATCGGTTTAGAATTCTGACAATGAGACCCTATGTACTCAGATATCTTTTGGACATGTACCAGATGGATTTTTTGAAGGTGTGGTGAATGTCATGTTTTTTAGTGGATACATGATGGTACCAGTGATGTTTTAGGAGGGTTATTTGAGATATTTTCATATATCTTCTTTGAAGGTACATATAGGGGTGGAAATTATTTCTCAATACCTCAAATGTCTTCTTTGGAAGCCATATATGAGAATGGTATTTGTGGAGTTTTTTTCATGAAGCCATAGTTTTCATCACTCGAAGGCTGAGAACCATGTTCAAATTGGTTTATCTCAACCCCTTTAGGATCCATAGTATAAGTGGGATAGGATATTCATGGATTTTGTGATGGGGTCACTATGTATTTCCGTGGGACATCATTCCATCAAGGTGATCATAGATGAACTAACCAACATGACCCACTTATTAGTTGTTTAGGAGAATAGTTCGGTAGAGGGATTGGTATGCCACTACATGTAGGGGAAACTGTGACTCCATATAGATCCTTCTACTATAATTTATGATATAAATGATCACTTCGCATATCATTTTTGGAAAGGAATGCATGAGGAATTTTCAACCCATCTTTGTTTGAGCGTGACTTTTCAACCCTAGACTGACAATCATACTATCAGAACCATTAAAGTCCTAGAGGACATGATGTAATCTTGAATGTTTTACTTCATCCATGGTTTTTAGAATCACCAACCACTAGTGGAGTTTGTGTAAAAAACATCTTCCATTCCACCATCAGTATTTAATAATTTAAGGCATTGTAGGGTGACCCTGCAGATCACCACTCTGCTAGACCAACCTAGGAGAGTCAGGACACATGAGCCCAAAGATATTGTGATACACTATTAAAAATATGAAAATAATCTAGTATAATATGAGGACTAGAAATATCCATCTGAAGTCTTTTGTGGGTAGAAGATAGAGTCCTTTAGAGTCTAAGGAGGGATACAATGTGTTCCTAAATGTTTTCCAGGACATAGATTATAGATATTTGGATGAGGTGGAATGATATCTTTGAGATTCGTTGGACCATTGTATATAATATTTTGAGTTGGAGAGGTGGAGTATCTCTTAGATTTTCTATCATAGTTAGATCAAGTTCACAATATCTTCCACGTGTCATAGCTGAGGTGGTACGTACACTAACTATCATATGTTATTGGGCAGGGAAAATGGACATCAAGGTTGGAGATTCCTTTTCTAAGTACCCAAATTCATGCTTAGCACCCACATACTCTTGGATTGCCTTTCTTTTGGATTTCCATTACATAATTACCTAAGGTGAGGAGAATGGAATGACTCCTATTTTTTCTTGAATTATTTTGGAAAATTATATGGATTTTTTTCAAAGCTAGGTGTAGAGACGGTGTGGGATTTAGAGCCCCTATGTTCCTATATTTTTTTTGAAATATAATAAAATATATTAAATGAATGTGCAAGCTTTGTTCCTAAAAAAGTGGAATAATTTCTAAAAATAGGATCAAATTATAAATTTGAGGAACCTTTGAGTTCAAAGTATAAACATTACCATTGTCACGACATAATCTTTCTCGACGTTGAGAGTTTTTGGAAATGTTTTTATGGGTGTAACATAATAAATTAATTGTTAAATTAAATTATTTTTTTTGTAATATAAAAATAACATAATAATTTCTATAAATATATGGATATGGAAAAATACAAGGGTTAGATGCGTAACCCTAATATTTAGGGGTGTTGTGGGACAAGATTATGTGGGAGAATGAAAACCATATCATAGATCATCCATCGGTGTGCAATGGAATTCAATGATCTCCCCAACAATAGGGATGTGGACTTTTTCTTTGTCCGTGGTCAATCCAAATAAAGGTTTTTTATTTGGATTTATTCCAATTTTATTATTACTATGAAGAACATGATTCAATTGATCTAGATATTGATTCGTAGATCATTCATATCGCATAACGAGTTAGGTTTATTCTACAACATGGAATTTCTTTGGGATTATTTTATAATCTCATCATTTTTCATTCTAACTAAAAAAAATTAAGGCCAACATGAACGATGTATGATGTTCATTCAATTTGTTTTGGGGTTTTCATTTCTTCTCCCATCACTCCATTCATCAATATAAAACCCCTTGGGTAGTGGATTGATAAATACAGATTGCACAATCAGTTCACATTAGTTTCTTTACATAGTGGTTTTTTATAGAAAATATGGGTTCATATTGATGATGGTATCGAGATATGACATTGATGATGATGAATCAAGACCAGATTAATGGGGTTTAATGTGTGGATAGTTGGTTTGTTATGAAAATGGAGCTTTGGGATGATTTAAAAAAAATGTGATGGCCAAAAATCACATCTTCGGTGAAGATCATCCTCATTCAACTCTAATCTACAATCTAACAAAGGGATTTTTTGATGATTTAATGGTGTGAGTGGATGATGCCTGAAGAATTGTGTGTTTTTTTGGAAAATTCCAATGAACACGACATGTAATCTAGGATTACATGGCATGTTGGGCCCTAGTTGTGGCTCAAGGGTTTCAAAAAGATGATATATATCAAATGGTGTGTGACCCCAATCACATGTAATGTGTCCATTCACATATAGACCGAAAAATACCAAAGGTGATATGTGGGAACATGCATGGATTCTCGTATATCGACATAGTCAACCGGACATGGACATGGACACGGTTAAAGGTACATGGGATAAGACACACTGTATACTCAAACATGGAAATGAGCATGTGATATGATAAAAAGGTATAACCTATTTCTAATGAGACATGCCATGTACACATTTAATGAATTCTTGGATCCCTTAACCTATTTAGTGTCAAAATGTTTGTTTATATAGCATTACGTTGATCATTTAGTTGTGGGTTTGTATAACATTAGGTTCAAAAAAATATAATGGAGATCCCTTTAGTGGGAGTCCATTGACTGAGTTGTTGGAATCCTTCAATAAGAACCTTTATCATCATTTATCCCTAGGTGGAGTTCTTGGTATCATCATGTCTAATACTGCGTGTCAGTTGATCATATACTTATTGGGTTACTCCAGATTGAGTTGTTAGTATACCCCATGGTCATGGGTGTGATCCTGATCTGTGTATCATTCTCTTAACAATTGTAGAGTGTACCTCTTATGGTGACAGCTGATGAGATGTACATCATAGATAGATGTAATCAGTTTTATTTGACACATGGAGCTTGGTCTCCCAGATGAGTGCTATATGGAACCTTTGAGCAGTATTCCTGGGTTGAAAGTATAGTTGTGACTTTAACATGAGATAAATTGTATCCCTTGAGTATATCTAGATATTCTTATTATATGTGTTGTAGAAATATAACTATTTTTTTATTACTGTTATTCCGATTGTTATATTCTTAGTTATTTTAGGGTTTCCTACTGGGTATTGTTATACTCACTCTTGTATTGGATTTTCCTAAACGTATCATGTCCTATATAGTCATTCAACCTCTTGATGGAGTCCTTGAGTGACCAAGACCAAGAATAACTTTTCAAGATTGACTGAACTAGGTGTTTTTTGGGGGTTATCTTGATAGTAGTCCACATATATAAATTCAGGTTGGACTTGATTTTGGTGTCTTTATGGTGAGATTATGTTTGACCCTTTTTCTTTACAGTACTTGGTATTATACTCTATCTGTGGGATTTAGATATCTGTATAAATGGTTTATCTATTGTTTTATGTTTCAACATTTTATAGGCATTGATGTGTGTGCTTGTGTCTAGGAACATTAGAATAATTCCTTTCATGTTAGTAATATTCTTACTCGAGACTAGTCTTCAACCCCTGGCCTATTGGAGGTGGCCTTGGGGTAGTTGCAATATGAGCCCAATTGGAGTGGGTCATGACATTGATATACCTTTTGACTATCCTGTTATATGAAATAATTAGCTTTTTTTTAATAAGTTGTATGATCATTGTGTGATAACTATAAATAAGGATAGATTAGTAGATGAAGTGTATAATCTGAAAAGAGGTATATACTCTGAGAAGACCTTTTCTGTATTGGATAGATTAGATGATATTGAGATTATCTTAAACTATGTAGCATATATGAATTTTAAATTATATCATAAAGATGTAAGATCTATTTTTATAAATGGTTTTGAAGTGGGGAATTTTATGTTTAACTACCTCATGGTTTTAAAAATCCTCATTTTTCAAATTTAGTTATTAAACATACCAATTCTCATTATGACCTTCAAGAAGCATCTAGAGATTTCTATATGCATATTTGATATTTTATTTTATCAAATTGTTTTTACATTTGTAAGTAAGATCCAAATTTATATATTAAATATTAATCATCAGATATATTTTTTGGTGAAAATATATGTTGATGATTTAATTTTTTTTCTAAAATTACAAAATTATGTAATGAATTTTGATAAATCATGAA
Source organism: Viscum album (assembly GCA_963277665.1). Lineage (NCBI taxonomy): Eukaryota > Viridiplantae > Streptophyta > Magnoliopsida > Santalales > Viscaceae > Viscum > Viscum album. The sequence goes on from OY728122.1 coordinate 1,791,012,018, forward strand.
AAAATAATTTGAAATCAGTATGATGGGTTAGTTAAATTAATTTATTGGTTTTCAAGTTTACCAAACAGCCTTTGTAAATGTGCTAAATCAAATAAAATACTTACTAGGATTTCCTAAAAGGTTTTTACTTGAAATTAGTAATGTACATACTACCCCTATGAGTTCTAATGAAAAACCTAACTTGGATGAATTTGTGAAAAAGATATACCAAATATTATGTTTATAGAATTAATTTGTGATTTCTTTTCAAGATAATCCTTAACAATTGTATTTAAACACAAATAAAAGAATATTCAGATATTAAAAATTAACAATTTATCTTTTTTTTCTTTTTTAAAAAATATGATTTTAATTTAATATCATACTCAGATGCGGAAATCGGTGGTTGTTGACAACATAGTATGTGTACTTCAGGAACATTTCATTTTATTGACAAATATACTATATCTTTGTATTATATGAATTAAAACTCTTTTGAATTATATACTACTGATTTTGAATCTATTATAATTGGTAGTCGATGTGAACAAGTGTGGTGGATGAAACACACCTTAATGGTTTTTGGATTCAATTATAATCAGGTCTCTATTATATATCATAAAACTAGTTCTATAAAAATTTCATAGAATACAATAAATAATTCAATAATAATGAATATTGACATAAGACATCATTTCCTAAGAGATCATTATAAAAAAGGTAATATTTTTCTGGAATTTGTCTCTATAGATAATCAGTTAGCAGATATTTTTACTAAAACCCTTGATTGCGAGAATTTTTATTTTTTAAAAATAGAATTATGAATATTAAATTTTAGGTATATTTTATTTTTTTCTAATTTAAATTAATGTATTCTCTTTATTGATGTTTAAATTTAAAATAAGTGTTCAATTATATTATTTAGTCAAATAATATATGAAAATTTATATTATTCATAATGTTTTTTTATTTAAATTTTAGAATTTATAAATTTCACCATTTTATTTTCGTTCTTTATTTTGGTTATTTGTTTATCAGTTGAATGTAACCCTAGAATCCGAGTATTTAAGAAAATTGGGATTCAGGAATATGGATGAATTGGAAATTGGGTCTCAATCCATTTACCATTCTCAGACATAACATCTTTTTGAAGCCAAACCATCATCTATAACATCTCAATCCCTATTTTCCCTTAGACTAATCAAATTGAAATGGGAATGTTTAAATGTGTTGATGATGGAAGATTAGGGTCCTCTATGAAATCAAAATTATGTGGGGGATAGTTCTTACACCAAAAGTTATAGATATCGCATTAGTGAAGACAAATGTAATCCCATTAATGAAAGTAGTTGAGTTTTAAGATTTTTATTTTGTGTTTAATGAGAAGAAGTTGAGTTTTCTTTTTGGGGAAAAAGCTGCTGAATTTTTTATTAATGTCGAGTTTTATTTTAATCAAATTCAGGATATAAGATCATCAAATGTTAATGGAAATATAGTGGAAGTTTATTCTATTGAAATTGATGGTATCTTTTGGCGTCCCCGTGAGGTGGAGTTTTCACTTATTCAGAAGCCTAGTGGGACAATTTCATGAGTCCAAAATGAGGTGTTCATGTTTCTTTTAGGAACCTGTCTTTATTAAAAGAAACTTGCTAAATAACTTCCCACTAAATTTAATTTTTCAAATAAGTTTGTATATATCTATATATCACAAATATCAGGAGAGTTGGATAAACTTATTCTTCAGGATATGTATTTTATGTACATATTGATCAATAATTTGAAGTTGAGTTTTCCATGGTAAATAGTAAGATTAATGCATCATTTTTGTGAATTAAAATGGAAGTTAAGCTTCAATACTTATAGTAGATTAATTTCATTTGTTTTGAATAAGAAATAGTAAGATTCAAATAAAGGTGATGTGGTAAAATATAATTAATTTTACATTCTATTTTTAGTTCTAGTGAAGATGATTTGATATTTCTAGGATTATGATTAATGTTCCTTGAAATCACTTTCTTAGTAAAGAGTGACTAAAGGGGGTTCTATTTAGACATCATTACCTAGAAACAAAATACCTTTTCATGATTTTGTATCCCTGGAGAGTAGGGGAGACACATTATTTATGAATCAGGTCCTCAATTTTAGTGATAAGTTATAAAAATGGTGATCCTGTTGAGATTTATAAGGATGTGACTAATAAGACTCAAGATAGTAGTGATGTTTTTGTATCTACCAAGGATGGTCTGCATGTGGTGAAAATTATTGAGAAACTGGTGATTTTTCTGAAGATAGGTCTTCGATGAATTGGCATGCGATTTCGAAATTTTAGAGAAGTCCAGAGTTTGAAGAACCACATGAAGATGTTGATCCAATTCTACATAGTTCACCTATTGATAAAAGAATGGATATTTATGTGGTCATAGAATCGGAATAGTATTCTCATACATCATCATTATCATATTAACATTGAACTTCTCAGGTACTAGATTCTCTACTAGCTTGATTTTATAAATCTTGAAAGAAGAAGTGTTTTCTAATTAAGGGATGATTGATATTGAAAATTTGAGAGTAGATTATTATTATTTAAAATTTAAGAAAGTGTCTGACAAATATTAGATCATATAACTTATATGGTCCTCTATCTCCGTGTTAAATTTTAATAAGTTGATGGGTATGATGGGTGCCTAATAAGATTCGATCATTTTTCTTAAAAAAGACACATTTGTATAATGATAGGTTTGATTTAATTTCTTATGAACTCAAGGAATTGAAAAACATTGTAAATATTTTCAATTTCATTTTCCCTATAAAGGTTGATTCTATTGAACTTAGTATTTTGGTTTCATATCAAAGGTATGTGTTTTATAATCCTTCGTCAGTACTGTGAGATTCAACTCATGAAGTTCTTGATAAACTAAAATATTTTCTATCATATGTGAAAGAGACTCTGCATAATTTGAGAATTGATGTGTTAAGTTCATTTTAATCTGTAAATAAAATCCAATCCACTGGTGTTTCTACCTTGATTTAACTAGTTCTTCTAGATTTCAAGAATGAATTTCATCAGATGTTATCAGATTTGGGCTCTATATCTTCTCAGATTAATTAAAGGATACATTAAAAATATCAATTAAAAACTAATTTTTTTTCAAATAGTATAGGGAATAATTTTAAAAGGTTTCAAGTATGTATACATCAGCTGTAATAGTTTCATATTTAGAATAATCTTCCAAAGAATCATAAAAAAGTCAATACATGTAAAAATAATGGAGGCGATTATTTAAAACCCTCTAGTAGTTTTAATTTCATTTGAACCCCTACAAAAATTTTAGTTCTTATGTTTTTTAATCTTCTATCAAGGATGTTAAGGAATTTTTTAGATTTTTCTGGTGAAGTGAATATCACAAATATTAATTTGTAGTCTTTGATTGGTAGGATAATAGACATGTAGATATCTTCGGATCTAATTATGAAGATGGTTCTTGTGGATATTCCTTCTGGTATGTCACCTACATAAATTTTACCTATACTTAACATCTAACTTTTATTGAATCTAAAAGTTTCTCTTCAGGTTATGTAGGTGATCTTAATACATTTATATAGAATGGATCAACACTATTAGGTCAAATTTATAATAAATAATTTTTCTTGATCATTAAATTTTGTATGTTTGATGTTGTTTTGAGAATTTCCATTTGAGTTAAATCCCTATTTGAATTTATAATATGAATTCATATGATTATATATCCTTCCAGTACATATCAACAAATGGGAAAAATAATAGATGTTTTTTATGATCCTTTAATTCCTTCAATTCCAATTCCATCTACCTCTATAACCGCTCCAACTTTAACACCACCTTTACCAAAACTAAATTGGGTTCCTTGACTAATATTTTATTACATTATTTAGTGGGAGTATAATTTTACTTAAAATCAATTAATGAAATACATAATTAATTAATTATTTATAATGTGTTTCATAGTAGTTTCTCAGTTGATATTTTTATCAATTTATTTTAATTAGTGAAATTAAATCATGCAATAATTCTATATTAAGTTTCCACACTAATTTTAAATAGTCCATAACACTAAATTACTACATTAAGATATGTTTTATTTATATTATCCTTAATTTTTAATGACATAAAAATTGGTAGAAGTTTTTAAACATACTAGAAAGGTGGATAAGTTATCTACCTTTTATCATTTAATAAAAAATGCAGATAATCATTTTAAGAAATGGTAGAAATTTATACCTTTAAAAAATTCAAGAATTAAATAACTAATGGGGAGAAACACTAGGTTTTGGAATATATAATATATTTTCTGTATTTTATTACTATGAACCCTTTTTAAAATTATATATTTTATATCTACGGAAATATCTAATGAGTTTTATGAGTTTTTTTATCATTGAAAAGGGGAGATTATTACAATAGTAATGTCGATCCAACATATCACATATACTTTAGGTGTTGATGATCACAAAAACCATCCATACTTTATTGATAATCTTGTTTTCTATGTGTTTCTTTTATGATTTATTCTATTCCTATGTGTTCGGTGGTTAATTTCGCTAAAAATGGATTCTAGATGATTTTGGATGAAACATTCCTCTATGTTTGGTAAATTAGCTATGGGATGTTTTTGGCTTTGTGTTGGAAACAACTATATCGTCAAATCACTTGAAAAGAGGATATATCCATGTCAAATTACCTACGTCAGCAAGATCAAAAACATGAAAAATAACCTGAATGATCATTCAGCTCTGTAATATGGTTATGTGGAGTAATAAGATACATGATAAATTTCCTACATGATCATTTGGCTATGTAAAACAGTTATGTGGATTAATTAGATGTGAAAAAAATCACTTATGTGATCAATCAACAAGATAAAAATATTGTGTCAAGTAATATATTACGTGAATATCCTATGTGGTGGAAATGTATAGATCACTTAAATGGGCTATGTCAGTTTTGGGGAATCATATTTGTGAAGAAAATTACTCCATAATTCGAATTGACTATGTCAGATTTAACTACATCAGATTCAACTACATAAATTAAAATACTATGTGAAGTAAAATATGGTACATGGATTCAAATCCACAATTCAGCTATGTGGATTCAATTATTCAAATCTGATAGGTTGTAAATAAAGTTGGTATTTATTATAATTGAAGCACCCAAGTGAGGGTTATTAATTATACAGTAAAATCATTAAATTCTATATTTACTCTTTAAGATAAAATAAAATATAATAAGATCTCTATACATAGATACGATACAAGGATGATATATTTTTTTGTCTCCACTATTACTAAGGTATTTAGGGGAAAAATAATCATTCAGTGGTCAATAATTCTATATATCATGTTTTATTCATTTAAATAAAATTTAGTGCATGCATTTCAAATAGTCGGTGTGTGAGAATATACTTTTTCATACGATGTGAAGTGTTGAAGATAATATAATGAACTCATTCTCAAATTTCTCCAAAAACGGCACCTAGTTTTCTTTGAATGTAAAGAATAAGAAGGATCATTTCATAAACTTTTTTTATTGTAGATTCTCGATGAGTTTAGAAGAATCTCCTTGAGATACTTTTTTGATAGATCATTTATATTGGGGATCTATCTTTTTCTGTTAGCTCTATCTTATATTTGTGAGTTGTGCACTATAAAAAATTTGGATTATTTATATTTCATTATAATGGTTCCTAGAAAAATAACCTTTAAAGGAAATTTTTCATTTGGACTTTCTACACCCTATATGAATGCTCCTATGCTTCTAACACGTTTCCACTTCATACACTCAGTCATGTATCCCCTTCAAAAAGGGATATCAGTCCATAAAAAATGGACGGGTCTAGTGAAAATGATCACTCGCGAGGATAAGAGTGGTGGTGGAGTGGACTAAGGGACATATATTCCCCAAACTACTATAAATCTATCTATGTTTTTTTCTCTTCTTTATGAATTTATATTCACTACAATTTTTATTAAATAATAGATCATAAATCCATAATAAACAGGGGAGGGCTGTTTTTATATGTTAATAAAATTTAATAAACTGAATTAACACCCTATTGAGTATTAATACAACAAGTACTTTATAATATATATACTTCCATTTTGACATTCCATATCATTAATTTACTTTTGTTTAAGATATCTAAAGTTTAATATGATTTTATTCATTCATGGGGGGCTTATAATCGAACAACTATCAAATTGAAAAATGAATTATTTAACAATCTATTTTCTTTCTAGATTTTTTATTTTGAATGTTATTTTAGATGAGATAATATGCTATTGTTTTATTGAACTACATATCTTTATTCTCCAATAGTTATGAATATGATTAACATGTTTGATTCCCATTTTCCCCCTTATTTAATAATGAAATGCGAAGATTTTATTTTTCTGATATTGATTTTGTATTTTTTTAGAACATGAATCTTTCTCTTCTATATTAGCGATTCTTAAATGTTTTCAAAAAAAATTCTATGAATTTTTAAAGTCATTTTTATCCATAATGATATTTTTAAAAAATGTTTTCAAATCAATCTACATGTGGTTTTTTGAACAATGTACTTTTTTTAATTTTCTTACTAAAATGTGAAAAGGATTATTTTTTAACATATTCCACATGAATAGATCTTCCAACAAACATAACCACTCAATGATTTTAATTCCTGATTTTTATGTTTCAATGTTTATTTTGAAAGAAAATTACTTCTTTAATGTTTTAGCTATAATATATTTTTTTTCAAATTGGGATGAATATTTTCCTCAATAAATGTTTCATGCGATATTTAATTATTATTTTTCAATCTAATACAAAATCCTTTCATGTTACTTAAAATGACAAGGTTATTTTCCTCCAAAACGTTTTTAATGATATTTTAATTGCAATTAAATTCATCGACATAAAAACCCTTGATATTACTTATGATCTATTGGGAATATATAGTAATGTAACCATCATTATTCCTTCTTTAGATGGATTATGATTGTTTCAAATAGATTGTTGTGGAACTCCAGTGTTTTCTAGGGGTTAACCATGTTTCAAATAGATTTTCATGGGACCCATTTCACTTTCATGGGTTAACCATGTTTGAAATATAATGTTATATATCTTGTTTATTTTAAATTATTTAATCAATTTTTGAAAAGAATAGAGTTTTCTTTTTATAATGTTTTGATGAAATGAAATATTTATATACATTATTCATGAATTTTTTCTTTTACATCGATGATGGTGGGTGGTTACATTATAAACCATGGATGTGTGTTTACATTATTAACTAGGGATAGGTGGTTAAATGATAAACCAATGATGGATGGGTTGGTGATAGCCCTATAAGGAATTGGGTACTCCAGAGGTGGAAGTCAACAATACAGGTTACTCCATTTGTAAGAGTGATACAAAGATAATTTTCCAAGATACATATACATTTTATTTTTACTTTTTATGGGTTTTAAATGTTTTATTTGACCATGATTAATATAAAATGGATCATGATTTATTGAATTTCATGAATCCTTCTTTTTTTAAGCTTTATGAATTTCCATATATTTATTCATCCAGGTATTGATGAGTATGATTATCCTTATGTTTTGATCATGTACTTTGATCATGTCATCATATCCTTATACTCTTATTATGCTCAATGATGACATTGAATTTTTAGTTTATATACTTACCCTTACTATGAATTTGAGATCACCTTTCTTAGGTTTCCTTTTACCTAGGTTATCAAGAATTTTATTGAATTAATAATTTCATGAAGGGTATTATATGGATGATAATAATGACCTAATGGAAATTGATAAATGATGGGTTAGGTGGGACGAATGATCATTTAAAGACATAGCTATTTTTTATGTAATTATTTTTCCAAATTTTATAAAACTCCAAACCTAAAAGGTCATTGAAAATATACGCGATACACTTTTTCCTTATGATTTTGCAATTTTTGATGTCGAAAATATGGTCATATTCATAGTTATCAATGCTAGAAATGTAATGTGTATGTATTTATAACTAAATTTCAGAGTGTGGGTTCATATTTGTTAAAGTTATCATACTTTCTGGAATCCAATTAACATTTTAAACTGTTTTTTACCAATTCTAGTACCAACAACTTCCTTTTACGATAATTAACCTAATAATATTGATTATAACACCACTATAAATATAATTCCTAAAATTCTTCAATATATATATATATATTATTTTAAACTATTAATATAAGAAAATGGATCTAATTATAGATGGTAATCCCAAAATCTCTGTGAATCCATTGATCAAGCTTGACGAATACCATCCTATTATCAAATCATTCACTCTGACTATCCATTATATTAAGGATAAAAATATATACTGAAATTCAATGTAATACACAGTGAATTATGAAGAATTTTAAAAAAATTAGAAAAAAAATTGGAACATGATCTGATACAATATAATGAGGAAGTCTACGAAATATTATTATTTCTTTAAAAAAATGTATCCAAAGATGATCAAATAACATATTACCACATATTTCAATAAAATGAAAAGATTTAATCAAAGAATCGATAATAAAAAAATGTTGCATTATTACTCTAAGATGTATTTGGTAACCCATCCATGAAATCCATATATATATTATTCAATTTCCATTAAGACACTGAAAAAGGATAAACCATCCCCTTCAGTAATTGTCATTGTACTTTAACCTGTAGATAAGTTAAAAATTTCTTGGTAAAGTCTGCAATGTATTGATTGATTCCATCCCACCAAATTTTTCCCATGGGTACCTATATATCTTAGTGTTTCTAGGATGAACCATGAAAAAATAATTATTAGATCCACTCAACAATTTAGTCTAGAAATGGGTATAATAAGGCACATAAATACTTCCAATGAATCTCAAAACACCTTATGTTTCAATTTTAAATTATGGAAACCTACCTTTCCTTGAGAATTATAATTTTCCAATAAAATAAAAAACCTTCATAGATTACATAATTCTACATAACAATGATGATGAAACTAATACCTGAAACAAAATAGAAGTATCCCATATATTCATAATTTACAGAACAACATTCATCAAAAAATTTACCAAAGGATAATGGTCCAAACATAGAATAATTATTGATATGTTATCTTTATTACACAACTCACTAAATAAACTATTCAATTTTCCAATATGGAAACGAATCCTATAGTAAATTACTATAATCATCTTCTTTCATCTTATCATTCACATGTTTAAATCTTTTTGAGTTAATATATACATCAACATTTTATGATCAATATATAATTCACAAATTACTCGATGTAAATTATGTCATTATATTTCCAATGAAAAACAAGAGAATATATTTTAAATTAATTTCTATGATAATTTATCTCATGAGGTTTCAATATTTGTGAATCATATTCAATTACCAAATCATTCTGCATCATAACTTCACCAAGTCCCTTCAAATAAGAATCATGGTAAATAAAAAACTCTCCATATTAGGATGGAAGGGATGAAACTAGAGTATTCATTAATCATATTTTAAATTTATTTAATCATTCATTACACTCCTTTATTCAAATTAATTTCACTCCTTTTTGAGTAAAATTTATTTGTGGGATAAATAACCAATTGAAGTCTTTAATAAACCATATATGGTAACCCACTAATCCAAGATAAATATGAGTCATTGTGACATTTTACGGCCTTAAACCACTTTAGTAATAGATGGATCAATAATTATAATATATTTATTTAAAATATATCCAAGTAAATAAATATATTACAACTAGAAATCACATTTGCTAAATTTTTTTATAACATCTTTTCATTCCTAGTTTGAAGAACAATCCTTGGGTATTTTCCCATGACCCTCATGTGAAAAAAAACATGGATACCCTCTAAAATTGGTAACTGACATGAATTATAACATACCTAAAGGGATTACCTAATCCCCATGGGGATGAGACCAATAACAGGGAATCAAAAGACAATAAGATAGAATGATTTCTCCCAATCAGAAGCAACAACATGGAATATTTAAAAAAATATAGAAACAATGGTAGAAATAAATATATTCCATAAATAAAAGAAGACAGCTAAAACGACACAACAAAAACAAGTCAAAACATACCAAAAAAGTAAGTCTAATAGAAAATGACAACTAAAACATGAAAATAACTACTCCATGTGATAGAGGGGGAAACACCCACCATATCACTACCAGCTACCCAGACACAGATGATAGAAACCTCACCACCTCATTGTAGTGCTGTTGCATTTCCTTCTATCAAAATACATAGAAAGGATTATCCACTACTTAAGGGATACACATGGTGTGACATATGAAGATCATTAGAATCCCACACAACTGTTCCATAATAAGTCTATGAACAATAATATAAACATTATAAACATTAAAGAAAAAAAGGCATGAAAAACTGTTATAAAAAATCTATCAAAAGTATTGAAACACATTTAATTTTCCCATTTCCCAACTTTCCCAAATAATTTAGGTTAAATAGTTTCAAATAATTGCATATACACCATGTAAAGGAAAATCATGTATCGCATATCATATGAAATCCATGGAATTAAAATTTTAAACAATATAATACAAAACCACAAGTAACACCACACCAATGTTCAATACAGGTTGCTCTAGAATACTACTCGTATCAAAATAATTGACTAGTATGCACACATATCCTTAGAACATAGTCCTATGAATAGAGAAACACCCCCTGAGTTAATCCCACAAGATTATCAATTTAAATTACCATGTCCAATTGGCCTAGGGATCACAGGAACACCCCATGGGTGAACCCCCCAAACAATATATGGACAATGGACCAAAGATATACCTTCCAAATAATTACCCATGGAATCCTATATAATTTATTTTCCAAAAAAATTCATCAAAAACATGATTTTTGAACAATTTAAAAAATCCATTTCATAACTCTATAAAAATATGATTTTAATTTACCAAAAAAAGGAAAAATTATGTTTTATTAAAAACCATTCCAAACACCCAAATAAATTAATAAATCATGGAATTTAATTTATAAAAAAATTATAAAAAACATATAAATTAATTTCATCACAAAAATTATAGAGAGGAAACAACCTCCCACAAACCCAGGTCATGTGCGCCCATAATAGGATCCACTCACACAGAATTAAGTAAGGGAAACGAAATAGGTCATTGAAATGATTCTCACATCATAATCACATCCCATAAACAAGAACGGATGTAATATTGAGGAAACATGACATAACTTAATGAAATTTTACACGGCACCACAACCAAAAAAATGGTTAGCCATATAATCTATATCACCTCGAAAATCTATAAGTAAGAAATACGAATTAACATCACAGACCAACAAATCTAATAATATAATTCCACAGTGAAACCATGTTCGATGAAAATAAATAAAAACGGGGAATACTCACTTGGAGATTTGAACAAAAAATAAAATTCAGATCAATCTCTAATTGAAATGATTCATATGGAGAAGAGGTCACCAAAACATCTTAGGAGAGCTCCTAGAATGACAAGGAAGAGAGCTATGGATGAAAGCAAAACATATCACATGTACATCACTTTAAATACCCACTCATGATATTCTAACTACATAAAATCACATTTCTCATCATGTAATCCATAAAACTAAAATTCATTTAAAACCCCATCCCCTTGGGTTAAAAATACTGATTTTACCATTACATAGAATGTAATGTATTTTCTTGGTGTATAATCTTCATGCCCTGCATGAGTTCATAGAATATACCTAGTGATCAATACATGATGAAAATATATTTTTATAGGGTTTTTATAACTATTTCATGACATGTAATCATCTCATGTAGTGTAATATTATCATGCTATGAACCAAACTCGGGAAATATTCGTGTGGACCAATACACAACATGTATATACTTTACACTGTGTGAATTTATACTAAAGTTAATGAAAATACTAGTTACCCCTGAAAACACCCAACCAAATGTGGAATTTTCTAATCTTAGGGAGAACTCTGCAAATCCGTTAAAAAATTATTTCCTGGACTCCATTAATTTAAACAAACATATGTCCCTGAACATTAGATCATTTTACCTAGAAAATCATCTCGATCCTTGGGAGTCCAAACACACACCCAAATAAAGAGTTGAATGACATTAGAGAAGATAAATACGTAATAGTGGGTAACATGATGTTACAAAACTCCCCCACTATAAAACTTTTGGTCCTCAAGAAGTCATGTAGAAGAATGATTTCCAAAACATAGATGAGGAACCTTACCCCTCATCAACGACTCATGATACCAAGTCTCAAAAGAATCTAATCTATGCAACCATAACAATCTGACTAATGGAATCATACTCCCATGTAATAATTTAATCTGATAGTCAATTATATCAACTATTTTTCCCAAAATAGATACTTATAGATCTAACTCAATATCTTCCCATACAAGACCATCATATGGTTCAATATTGTATTTCCAAAGATGATATATTTGTAAAAAATAATGAATCCCCATCAAATTAATTGTCAATGCTAACAGATAATAAACTTTCCCAAGCTTTAAAGTGACATCGAATGGTCCGACATATCTAGAATCCAAATTTCACTATTTTCTAAGATGACTGTGACCTAACCAAGGAGAAAATTTCAAGAAAACCATTTCACTAATGAAAAAGTCGAAAGAAATAATCTGTCGATCGAAAAAATAGTTTTTACAAAAATGAGTTATAACTAGATGCCAAAATATATTCGGAATCCTTGCAGACATATTCTGAACAATACACGTACCAACAAAGTGGTTAGACCCACCATTTCCAAACAAAGAGTTGACTTGCATGGGGGACCATACAAATAATAGAAAGAAGTTATTATAATAGATTAATAATAACTATTATTATAAGAATACTGAATTAGTCCCAGATGGATATCCCCTAATACACCAAAATCTAATTCATAGACACATAGCATATTCTCCATGAGTTGAATAACACTCTCTGTCTGACTATCTATCTGTGGATAGTAAGTTGTACCCAACCTAACCTAATTACCCATAGCCTATTGGAGACTCCCACATAACCTCAAAGTAAATATAGGATCCCTAAATGAAATAATGGGATACAGAACCCCAAGTATCATTATGATCTCTTACACATACAATATACTGAGATCTCTAACTTAAGAGGTGTTTGTGATCCAAATTAAATGAGATGACTTTTTCAATCATTCAATGGCCAAATAGTTTTCATTTCTCCCTCAGCAAGTCCATGGTAATCCAATAGTATGTTCCATAGATACCTTATCCCATTTCCAAACCAAAATTGGAAGATTCTAGAGAAAGTGAGAAGGTTTCAGATTCTATTTCTTTATCTATTATCATGAGTAACAACAAGACACATAATCAATAATGTCATTCTTCATAACAAGGGACTAAATTCATTAATTCATCTCATAATACATATTTATAGTGCCTATATTAATGGACCATGAAGAACTTTGAAAATCAACCAAAAAATATCTCCCCACAGATTCTGAAAAAAAGAACTAATCACTAAAATGGAGAACTCTATCTCAAGAGAGAGACCAACCAAAAACAATATCCCCAATATAAATGGTCTCTTGAATTCATCTAAAGTACTCATACTATATACAACTCTATAGAATTTTGTCAAGGAGAGATGATGACAACTAAATATTGTCTAGAACCATATCAAAAATATCATCCTTAGTATCTAGATGAAACTTAGTGAATACACCCATAAAGTTCCACTCTTCCTGCGATTCCAAAATAGCTTGTGAGAACACTTTCTAGTTGGGAGCATCTATAATGGTACCCCCCTTCCCTAGGGTGTAGGTGAAGTTAGATTCAAAATAATAAAGGTATTACACCCAACACCTCTCTATCAAATTAATGTATTTTTTTGAAAATATATACCTCATAATACTATGGTTAGAAATAACTATGAACATCCACCCCAAAAGATAGTTCATCAAAAATTTAAGAACATGAATAACTGTGGAAAGATCCAAATCATTAGAGGGGTAATTATTCTCATGTAGTCTAAGCTAACGAGAGACATAATCCACCACATGAGAACCTTATATAAGTACATAACATAAAATATCACCAGAAGCATTCTAGAAACCACATTCCCCTTACTAGGATTAGGTAAGATTTGGACTAGATCCAATGTTAGAAGTTGTTTCGTCTCATTGAAAGAAGACTTAAAATTTAATCCCATATGAATTTCACCCCTTTCTTGCTAGGAATGGTCAAATAGGGCACCAAAATTAATAAATCCTTAAAGAAGAATCAATAATATCTAGCAATAACATGTAATATTTGAGTCTCAAAGATGATATGTGGCTCATCCCTTGTAAATACAACCACCACATTCTCAGGACCAACTAAAAATCCATGCTCAAAAATAATTTTCCCTAAGAAATTCACTTCCTGGACCCAAAAAAATTATTTTGAAATCATTTCATAAAATGGTTAGTCATCAAGATTTGTACAACCAAAATCAAATTGTGATTGAACTCACGATGAGATCTCAAATAAACCAAAATTACATCAACAAAAACTACCATAAATGTGTCGATATACTGATGGAATATGAAATTACTTAAAGCCAAAAAAATGAAGGGTATTTAGTTAGAAATAAATTATATCAGATGATATTCTGAATGTCAATTCATGCTCCAGAATGTTGTCTTCAGTATATCAGACTCCCAAAATCTAAGATGATGATTACTCGACCAATGATCAATCATCAAAAACCACTTTACCAATTTAACTAATCAAATAGATCATCCACATAAGGAAAACGATACCTATTCTTAACCATTACCCATTTCAACTTATAATAGTCCTAACACAGTCAGAGTAAACCATATACCATTTCAGAAAAGGGAACCTTGGATTCCAAAGGTGAAACACTTGGGAGAATAAAAACTTTTTCCATCATATTATCTAACTGAATCTTGATCTCTTTAATATCCACTAGTGATATATAATAAGAGTTTATCGAAATCTAATGTCTACCTGGAACCATGTAAATCAAAAAATCTAACTCCCTCTCTGGTGGAGGACAGTAGAAATTATCTTGTAAAACATCTGGAATATCTTGAAAAATGCTTGGAAGATCAATAAAATAACGAACGTTATCATAATTAATCACTACAGAAGAAAAAACTCATAAACTATGATAGAGAAGGTCATGTATGATCATAACTCAAATCCCACTCTCCTTGAAACACCTACGAGCTCGCATCCACCATATAAAAAAGACACTGATGATAACAATCAACCTCATCATAATGATTAATAATTCAATCCACCCAGAGGATGATGTCAAAAATATCTAGACCGAAAATGAAGAAACCACATACTAACTTTGCATGTAACACCCCATGATTTCATAGTATGTTATTTCTTCAAAGTAATTCAATAACATGCAATACATGCAACACCGAGTTCAAGAACACCATGACTTACGAAAATAGCAGTTCAAAAGTGGTTATGAATAGTACTAACTGAATTTTTAACTTTATATAATCCTTACAATTTTAGAATCCATATTATGAGTTTCTTAGACATAATGTAAGAACAAATTCATATTTTCATATAAAAGAAGCATTTTTCAAAAAAAATCACTTTTGCCACCTTTTAATGGTGAACCCTTTTTAAATCCAATATTTGAAAATTTTATATATTAAATTTGACAAAATAAACTTCTTCTTTAGAATTGGGATATAAAAAGTTAGTTTTAATAAATTTTTAGTGTTTTTCAGATAACATTCATTTTTGGGTGAATGGTGAAAAATACTATATTTTAACTGAAAACAACTTTTTTAATAAAAATAATTTATAGTGTTAAATTATAAATTTTAATGGTTTTGAAGTATAAATAGATTATATTTTTACCATTTAATCCAATTCAGGTCATTGTAAGTAATTTCACTTTAAAATTGGACATAAACAAGTGTCAATCTTTTGATAGTTATTATTTCTTTAATATACGCCTTTTGGTTTTGACAACGGTAATTAATTTTAAATTAATAAATGTAACCTTTATGTTTTTAATTTGGTAAAATAGACTTCATTTTTTGAATTCATAATATCAAAATTATATTTGGGTGAGTTTTTGGTATTTTTCTGAAAACATTCAATTTTTGATGAATAGTAAAAAACACTGAGTTATTGTTTAAAATAGAATTTTTATTTAAATAATTATTTATTTTATTTAAATTTATTTTAGGTAAAAATAGATACATAATACTTATATAAGTTCAATTTAATTCATTAGACTCATTTTATAATAAATTTAGATATATAAAAATTTTATTGACCTTTTTAACGTCTTTTACCCACCTCCTATGAGCATTTACAAATTTGCATAAAACATAATTTTACCACTTCTGTGAGTTGAATTTCAAAAATCCAAGAGACATGGTTGTTATCAGTAAGTAAAATGTGGTTCAATGAGCAGAAAATAATTTTTGGTGAATAGTAACTTTTTACTTTTATTTACCATGGTTAAAAGTGAATAAGGTAATTAAGGGTAAAAATGAAATTATTATTACCCTAAAAAATGTCCTAATTCTATTGGATTATTTTAATTCGACCAAAAAACCTTAGTAATAAAATATGATCCTTTAGGTCCACTTGTATTAGATTAGGAAATTTGTTATTATATAATTTAAAGAAGAGTTAAAAGTGTTAAATTCACGTTTTCATAACTAAAAAATTTTTAATATAGGGTTATGCATAAGATAAATTCAACTGTAAATATTAATTATAAAGCTAAAAATATTTTTCCTACATAATGTTATTTTATTTATAATTTTTACACATTAAATGATTAAATTTTTTTATGGCACAATGATGATGTAGTAAATACCTTATTAATAAAAGATTGGAATAATTTAGATTATAAATACAAAAATAAATGTAATTTGAGACTTCTGATAAATTAAACTAATAATATAGGTTAATATGACATGTTAGGGTTTATTCCATCAATTCTTTTCAAAGTAATAATGATGTTATGAATTTAGCAAAAACAAAATACAAAATAGTGTCAAAATTGATATAAAAGAGTTTTTAAAAAACATACTATATTATTAATTGTTATTCGATTCCTAAAAATCTAAGGTTCAGCCAAAGGTCTTAAATACTATTATATATGTCATTAATGAACTACCTGGGGTTTGCATGAAAGTTAATAGTATGTTTATTAACCTTATAATATAAAAATACAAAGAGACATGATAAATGTCAAACTATTTAACTAAGAGTTAAATCTAAAAGATAAGGATAATATAGTGACCCAAACCAGTCTAAAACCTATTGGTTGAGTGGTTTTAGACCCATCCCCACATTATACATTAAAAAATTTATTTTGGATCCACATGAAACTAAAAATGAATTTATTATAAAATAATATTTTATGTTTTTTCCTAAGGTTCCCCTCACCCCTATTATAAAAGGTCACTTCCCCTTCTCTCAAATTCACACCTCCAAATCCATTTGGATTGGACAAAAACTTCCCAAATATCCTCCAAACTATCCTAAAATCGTCCTAGAGGCCTTACTTTGGTCATAAATCCAACTTATGGATCCATTTTGATCAAATCAAAAGGAAGAACCCAAAGAAGAGGTAATGATTTCACCACCCTCTTTCAAGTTCTTTTCTTCTTCCACTAACTCTTTATTTGTCATTTCCATACCAAACTAATAAATCCAGTACCTTATATATACTGTGATGTCATTATAAATATGTCACAACAATATTAATTATTCTATTCATCTTATGAATGATAATGTCACCATGCATGCATACGTACAACTTACTGTCTCCACGTAGTGGTGTAATTTGTTATTCAACACTATGTTATTTGGATGGATATAATGATGAGTAATATGTATATAAATAATAAAAATAACATAGTAATGTCTCTATAAAATTTATATACCATCCAATTCAACACCTTTTAGGAGATGATATTGTCGCTTGTGCATACGTACGGATTACCGTCTCCACGACGCGCTGAGATTCATTTCCACATTCACCATTCATCGACGATTATAAAAATATATATTACTAATAAGTATGTAATATATGACATAGTAATGATACTGGAGATATATATATTTATATATAGTTGTATTTATGTACATACATATATCTTATTCAGTTACTTTTGTTCAATATGATATGAAAACAGAAACAGCGTTTATGCGTACGTATGACCTACAGTCTCCATAAACAGTGTTTTTATTTCATATATCTATCAATTATAAATATTTATATTATAAATATATATGATATATAAATCAGGGTTTATATTTTTGAAGTATTTAAATCACTATCTAAATTATACGGTCAAGAATAACAAGTCAAAATACATATGATAAAGAAAGTTATTATTACCCGAAATGTTAATTTAACAAGAAGATCATTATGAAATGGGTAGTATAAAGTCTTGAATGAACCATATATGATATAATAAATATGAATATGGTCTTCGTATGTTAATAACATAAAATGGTAATTATACAGGAGGTTAAATGTACCCTCGACCAAAAGAAATTGCAAGGTAAGGGGTTTTCATCCAACTCCTTATTCTCGTGAGATTCATGTTATATTTCCACCATTTCCTTTTGTGTGGTGTATGTACTGCCCATAATTGTCTTATTTGTGTAATAAATTTTAATTTATGTGTATTTAAATCATCATTTTATGTTACTTCTTTCATGGGGTGAATGTTTCAAAAGTTACCAAATTGGTAAGGGTTAATTCCTCAATCTCATTATTATTTGATATTGTTTATGTGTAAGTTTTTACTAGGAAATATTTTTTATACATGTCCATGTTTCATAAAAGAATTTTCAAAAGGATTATTTTTAAGGGACTCCTTTACTAAAACATCATTTTAAATGTTTTAAAAGATTTATTCTTCTAATCCTTTCTCATTAATGTCCATGTTTTTAAAATGGTTTTAAGTATTTATTTATACGGACATGAATGTTTTGAAATGATAACTATTTTAAAAAGTTTAAAAGTGGTATGGGACACTTTGATTCAAAAATCCCTTATAAATTAATACCTATATAAATTGTGAGAATTTAATACGATTTCATAAAAAAGGGGTATTTCTCTCAAAGCATTTTACTGATTATTTTCATCTATATCAACATCCTTTAATGGATTTTAAACTTGTTTGAAGTTGATTTATTATTATACAAATATTCCATTTTGTATTGAATGTTTTGTAATAATTTTGACTATGGATATGTTATTTTTATACCATTCGTGGTTTATTAATAAAGTATTGACATTTCTTATGCTAGTTTTAAAATGAATGTTTATATTATATTTCAACCTTTTATTATGATGAATGTATTGGACTTGTATATTACAGGTTGGGGACCGGTAAAATTAAGACCTCTGGTTTGGGGTCTAGTTACAGTAGACCCTTTGGGTTGGAGTCCAGTTATAGAGGCTCTCCAGGTTAGAGTCCGGTTATAGAGGCTCTCCGGGTTGGAGTTTGGTTATAGAGGCTCTCCGAGTTTGGGTTCGATTACAGTTAGCTCATAGGTCCTGGAACGAGGCCTTGACACAGAAATTAATGTCTGGTACTATACATTACCTCATTAGGAAATCAGTTATTACAAGTGATTATTCGACTAGTATAATATCCCTGTGCATGTTTATATGGTAATGTTTTATTTATTTTTAGGATGTTATGTTCATGTTTATATTTGAAAGGCTGTTGTTTTTATTACACATCTTGGCTTAAAAGTTTATAGCTTCTGCTAAATTATTTACCCTTACTGAGAATCTGAGATCACCACTTTATTATGTTTTATTTTCCTACGTTCCCAAGATGTGTTTAATGTTTGATATGTAGGGTTAAGCTAAGGAAATAATGGAATTATAAAAGGATTATTATTTTTTTGTATGTGAGAAAGTGTAATGTAACGTTCATGTATGTAATCTTTTTTCCAAGACTGCTAAACCGATCTGTCTTTTGGGACTTGATTCCATGTAATCATGCCAATTTATTAAAATAATGCACCGACTCAGGACTTTTGGGGTTGGGGCATTTTAGTAGGTATTAGAGGAAGTTTAACAATAACCCTGGAAACTAGATTTCGATAAACACTGATTAGAGATCATTAACCAAAGATAAAATTTGAGGATTATTATAGAATAACGTCCTAGAATTTTGGTAATGTAGATAATTTGTGAGTTTTCCATGAAAATATATCCCGTTCTGGATACGAGCAGGTAGTGGAGGCTCTGGCACAGATGTACCTCGGGGTAAAACCTGAAAACGCCGCTTTGAGTTAGACTCAAATGGGAAATGGTGCATGACAATGGGTCTTGCTACACTCTTGGTTACAACACTCCTAGGGGATATGATTAGGATAATTATCATTTTCTCTACAAATCATTATTAAGGATTTATGAGCATATACCTCCTCAAAGAAAATATTTTTATGATTACAGATTATATCCATAAACTGTTCAATTTACATTAGGTATTTTACAAGTTTGGAATTATTCATTGTGATTCATAAACTGACCTAGTGTATGCCATTGTATAGAAATGGCACCTAGTAGAAGGAATGAGAACTCCAAAAATATGTATGATCCCAAGAGTAAGAAGGATCATATCACTCATTGTATTAAGCCAACATTTAGTAGGGAAATAGTCTCTCATGTATTCTCAACATATAAAGAAATAATATCATGTGTTAATAAGAAAATTAAATATTTCTCTAAGTCCTATGGATTTGAAGGGAAGCAGAAGACGAAAAAGATGGTTTAGAGAAATGTGGATAAAGGGAATAGGGGAAATAAGGATTTTCACATATATGATAAATGTGGAAAGAATCACCTTGGTAAATGATTGAAGGGAAAGGGAATTTGTTCTAACTGTGTAGAAAAAGGACACCAAGTACATAATTTCAAGGTTAAGAAAATGGTTTCAAATATAAAATGCTTCATCTGCAAGGCATTGGGACACTACGTGAATCAACGTCCCAGTCATAAGAGTATACCAAAAATGATGCTATTTGATAATAATAAATTTATGATACTACCTTAAATGAAGAGGAATAAATATTGTTCTTATGTTTTTATTATAGAATTATTTCATTTGAGTGTTGTATCAACAATATATTGGTTATATGAATTATAGAGATAAATAAGGATCATACTGTAGTACTATTTTATTGAGGATTTGAGATTATATGATTCTAAGAAAAGTGATTTAACAGTAATCTACAGTTTTTGAAAAACACATGGTTGAAGGAAGGGTAATCCTTAATATGGTCATGAGAATGAGGTAGGTATTTTGGAATAAGAGATGGTTGATTTGGATAAATTATTTTGGATGTTCTCGACTTCATTGAAACTGATTAATAGTTTTTTTCATCATTATTGGAATATTCAAAATTTTTGGATATAAGGAATATATCCAGTATTATATAAATAATAAGAGAGAATGAATGTAATAAAAAAGTTTTTATGGTAACTCTAGGTGTTACCATGTTTTAAAATAATACATGACGAAGGTGTTCACATGTTATTACATGGAAAAAAGGATATTCTTTATGTTTAACTTTCTTATAAATTTTGGACTGTGAGTTTGGATAGAAGTATTTTGGATAAGTATAAAGAATGGAATGTATTATATTTAAAATTGGATACTATTTTTATGGTTATTTTTTGATTATTATAAAAAGGAAAACACGCAGACCGTGTGATAATCTGTCATGTCAGACAAAGATGGGGGAATCGAACCCAAAACCATAATACGATTGGGATTTATTGCCTACCACTGGACTACGTGGAGTTCCTGGATTGTATAATATAGTGTTCTAAAGGGTCTTCTGGGTGAATTATAAATTCATTATTTTTGGAACCCTATATGATTAAGATAAATAGAATATTTTTTTGAAATCGTTTGGAGTGAAAGGTGAGTTTGTGGTAGGAATTAGGTTAATGATGAAACTCTACTTGTCAAGTATATATATATATATATAATTTTTCTCCTCTTATTATATGGATAAATTAATTCTTAAACATTGTTAAGGGGATCTTAAAACCCAAAATGTGTTATCCTAATACCTTATGTTTTGTTGTACTGATGGTATTTTAAATCATCATAGATTGATGGATTTGAGGCCCTCAATTTTACACTTATTTGTGATTGATGACCTCAATCACTCCTTATAAATATTTATTTTTTCCCTCCAATTATGTGTATCTAATTTGAACCAATGTTCTCCTAATAAAGATCATAATTTTGTGGTGACCATTTCATATCCCTTTTCCTCTTATTTAGACTAAATTGTATTAACCCAATTTCTTATGTGGGTTTTCCCACAAAGGTATTTTTTATTTTCAGCCTTTTATTTTCTAAGAACAATTTCAAATTGCGAGGATGAAATTTATTGAAGGAGGGAATAATTTAACACCCCAATATTTCATATTACGTTATTTCTTCAAATTAATTCAATAACTTGCACTACACGCAACACTGAGTTCTAGCACACCACGACATACCAAACTAGCCGTTCAAAAGTGTATATGAATAGTATTAACTGAATTTTTAACTTTATATAATCCTTATAATTTTATAATCCATATTATGAGTTTCTTAGACATAATATAAGAACAAATTAATTTTTTCAGATAAAAGATGTATTTTTCAAAAAAATGCACTTTTACCGCCTTTTAATGGTGAATCCTTTTTAAATACAATATTTGAAACTTTTATATATTAAATTTGACAAAATAAACTTCTTATTTAGAATCAGGACATAAGAATTTAGTTTCAACAAATTTTTGGTATTTTTCTGATAACTTTCATATTTGGGTGAATGGTGAAAAATACTATATTTTAAATGAAAACAAATTATTTAATCCAGATAATTTATAGTGTTAAATTATACATTTTAATGGTTTGGAAGTATAAATATATTATATTTTTACCATTTAATCCAATACTGTTCATTTTATATAATTTCACTTAGAAATTGGACATAAACAAGTGTTAATCTTTTGATTGTAATTATTTATTAAAAATAAGCCTTTTGGTTTTGACAATGGGAATTAATTTTAAATTAATAAATGAAACTTCTATGTTTTGAATTTGGTAAAATAGGCTTCATTGTTTAATTCAAAATATAAAAATTATCTTACGGTGACTTTTTTGGTATTTTTCTGAAAACATTCAATTTTTGATGAATAGTGAAAACACTGAGTTATTGTTTAAAACCGACTTTTTATTTAAATAATTATTTATTTTATTTAAATTTATTTTAGGAAAAAATAGATACATAATACCTATATATGTTCAGATTAATTCATTGGAGTAATTTTATAATAAGTTTAGATATAGAAAAATTTTATTGACATTTTTACTATTTTTACCCACCTCCTAGGAGCATTTTCAAATTTGCATAAAACGTAATTTTACCACTTCTGTGAGTTGAATTTCAAAAATCTGAGATACACGGTTGATATCAGTAAGTAAAATATGGTTCAATAAGATGAAAATAATTTCTGGTGAATAGTAACTTTTTTCCTTTTATTTACCACGGTTAAAAGTAAATAGGATAATTAAGGGTAAAAATTATATTATTATTATCCTAACACAGGTCCTATTTTTATTGGATAAGTTTAATTCAAACGAAAAAAACCTTAGGAATAGAATAGGATCCTTATGTCCACTTGGATTATATTAGGACATTAATTATTATTTTATTTAAAGAATAGTTAAAAGTGTTATATTCATGTTTTCATAACTAAAACATTGTTAATATAGGGTTATACATAAGAAACATTAGACTATAAATATTCATTATAAAGATAAAAATATTTCATAAATAATGATATTTTATTTATAATTTTTAGACAATAAATAATTAAATTTATTTATGACACACTGATGATGCATTAATTACCTTATTAATAAATGATTAAAATAATTGAAACTATAAATACCCAAATAAATTTAATTTGAGACTTTTGATGAATTAAACTAATTTTATATGTTAATATGACATGTTATGGTTGATTAAATAAATTTTTTTCGAAGTAATTATTCTGTTACGAATTTAGAAAAAACAAAATACCAAATAGTGTCAAATTGACATAAAAGTGTTTTTAAAACAAATATTTTATAATTAATTGGTATTCTATTCATAAAAATATAAGGTTCAGCCAAAGTGCCTAAATACAATTATATATGTCATTAATGAAACACTTGGGGTTCGATTGGATGTTTATAGTAAGTTTATTAACCTTATAATATAAAAATACAAAGAGACATGGTAAATGTCAAACTATTTAACTAAGAGTTAAATATAAAAGGTAAGGTTACTATAGTGACCCAAACCAGTCTAAAACATATTGTTTGACTTCTATTCAACCCATACCACCTTATCCTTTAAAAAAATTATTTTGGAACAATTAAAAACCGAAAATTAATTTATTATAAAATAATATTTTAAGTTTTTCCTAAGGTTCCCCTCACCCCTCTAATAAAAGGGAACTTCACCTTCTCTCAAATTCACTCCTCCAAAGCCATTTGGATCAGCCAAAACCTTCCCAAATATCCTCCCAAGTGTCCTAAATTCTTCCTAGAGGCATTCCTTTGGTCAAAAAGCCAACCTAAGGAGCCCTTTTGATCAAATCAAAAGGAAGAATCCGAAGAAGAGGTAAAGATTTCACCACCCTCTTTCAAGTTCTTTTCTTCTTCCACTTACACTTTATTTGTTATTACCATACCAAAATAATAAATCCAGTACCTTATATATACTGTGATGCTATTATAAATATTTCACAACTATATTCATTATTCTATGCATCTTATGAATGATAGTGTCACCATGCGTGCGTACGTACTGCTTACCGTCTCCCCGCCGTGGTGTAATTTGTTATTCAACACTATGTTATTTGGATGGATATAACGATGAGTAATATGTATATAAATAATGAAAATAACATGCTAATGTCTCTGTAAAATTAATATACCATCTAATCTTTCACCTTTAAGGAAATGGCATTGTCGCTCGTGCGTACGTACGGATTACCGTCTCCACAACGCGATGAGATTCATTTCCACGTTCACCATTCATAGATGATTATAAAAATATATATTACTAATAAGTATGTAATATATGACATAATAATTCTTCTAGAGATATATATATTTATATATATATATATGTATTTATGTACTTACATATATCTTATTCACTTACTTCCGTTCAATACGATATGAAAACAAAAACAACATTTATGCGTACGTACGGCCTAACGTCTCTATAAATGGTGTTTTCCATTTCATATATCAATCGATTATAAGTATTTATATTATAAATATATATGATAAATTAATCAAGTTTTATATTCTGGAAGTATTTAAATCATGATCTAAATGATACGGTTAAGAATTCAAAGTTAAAATACGTACGATAAAGAAAGTGATTATTACCTAAAATGTTAATTTAACATGAAAATAATTATTAAATGCTTAGTATAAAGTCATAAATGAATAATTTATGATATAATAAATAATAATATGGTCCTGGTATAATATAATAACATTCAATGGTCATTATACATGAGGTTAAACGTACCCTCAACCAAAGGAAAGTGCAAGTTAAGGGGTTTTCATCTCACTCCTTATTCCCGTGAGATTCATGCTATATTTCCACTATTTACTTTTCTGTGGTGTATTTACTGCCCATAATTGTATTCCTTTTATAATACACTTTAATTCATGTGTATTTACATCTTTATTTTTTGGTATTTCTTTCATGTGGTGTATGTTTCATAAGTTACCAAATTAGTAAGGGTTAATTCCTCAATCTCATTATTATCCGAGATTGTTGTCTGAATGGCCCAAAGGCCTTCTTT
This sequence comes from Viscum album, assembly GCA_963277665.1. Taxonomy (NCBI): domain Eukaryota; kingdom Viridiplantae; phylum Streptophyta; class Magnoliopsida; order Santalales; family Viscaceae; genus Viscum; species Viscum album. Next base: position 1,791,037,994 of record OY728122.1, read on the forward strand.
TTTATTTTCTTATGGATAATCCCCCTTTTAAGGGTTGAAGGGGAACCCATACATTACCCGTAGGCCCAAGGCATATGGCCTGACAAACCCACAATACATGACCCGAAAACCCAGAGGCATACCATGCCGAATACATGACCCATAGGCCCAGCCAACTTGAACTGCCCCTCCCCAGCTTTCTGCATCATTGATATCCTAGAACCCCACCATGCATTTCTGATCATCTAGATTTTCCCCGTAAAAAGTTGCACGGTGCTTGGTCCCGAGGGTGTCTTCCATACCCTCTCATTCTTCCAATCAGGTTAGCTCTGCATCTGGTCGCTGATACTCTTGTAGTAGTACTGCAGTAATAGTGTAGCAATTATTGTTCGGTACTATAGCAGCCGGAAGTATTCACCAAATTTGGGCCTTCAGGCCACCGTTTTGTGCCTGTAGAGACCCGAAACTTGACGTACATGGACATTACATTACTTTTGAGGAATACTTAGTACATAACAAAAACACACACACAAGGATCGTAATAGTTTAGTGTCTTTGGAAACTCGGAATGTAATCTTCTAATCGTGGTGAAAGATCTTCAATATCTCCCATAAAGATATTCCCTTTTTTTCCTAAAACCTTTCTTTATATCCTGGGGAAAAGAAAACATAAAAGGATGAGCTCAAATGCTCAGTAAGGGTAAACAAAAGAAAAATCAATCACATCATATTCATAAGAACATAACTTTTGGAAATCTTAACCTGCAAAAGAGAGCATAATTTCATAACATGGGATAAATCATAGTAGTGAAATGAAATCCCAATAATCATAACTTAAAACATGAAACTTTGTGGCATACACACATAATCATGGAAAATCATTTCTTGTTAGTCATGACTCATTGCCAAGACTATCTTAGTGGACAAAGTCCCCTTCTGAATCGAGTAACCCTCATTTCAGTCCTGTTTCACTGAACCGGTATAACCTACCATTTCAGCCATGTCTATCTCATGAGATATAAAATCTTTACCCAATGCATTGGAGGGAGATATAGGTCCCAACCATCTTATAATGAATCCTTTCTTATGTGTGCCACATAATCATAAATCATACATCATCACATAACCCATGTAATAAAAATGGAATTCTTAAACAACATGACATCATAAAACAATTCATATAAGATAAAGGAATTCATAAAAATGTTTCCATCACAACATAATCAAATCCATGTAATAATAGGGATATAAACAGAACCCTTTTATTATCTTAGATGGAAAATAATTTTGATAAAATACTTGAACTTCATTCTTGAGGAAAATATCATTTCTTCTTCAAAAACACTTTTACTTTCTTAACATGTCATACAATTTTAAACTAAAAGAAGTTGATTAAAAATAAACTTGAATACTTGTAAATTAAGCTTCTTTGAAATAATGTTTTAAAAATCCATTCATGCCGTATAAGTTAAAAAAACATTTTTCGTACTTTTCTCGGAAAAGTCAAAAAAGTACCTCGTACGAAAAACGACAAAAGATTCCTTTCATACATATTACTAAAAACTCACCTAAGGGTAAAAATGGATTTAAACAATTGTAGGTGGATGGAAATAATATTACATATTGATGAAACATGGATGTGGATGATAAAATACACCCCAGTAAATACTTACGAATAAACAATCTCGGATAAAAATGAGATTGTGATATTTCCCTTACCTTAGGTCCAATTTGCTTTGTACGAGTCCGAAGATCCTGTATAATGGTTTAAATAATGTTATTGACTTATTACATAATCATACATATTGATATGATATCATATATGTTCATATTCTTAGCTCCTTGATAGTAATATTTCATGGTTACTTGTTACTCGGGTCTTTATTGCCTTTTGTTCTTATGCGTGTTTTGCCGAATACATTCTTATTCTTCTTTTAAGGTTATAGATTCCTTATATCCAGAATGGTATTAGTGTAACATATATCATATTTATTCATTCAATTCATTTATATAATCATTACGAAATGAAGATCATGTAGAACGAGTCGCATCACATCGTGGAGACGGTATTCCGTACGTACGCACGAGTGAAGATATCGTTCCTATGATCGTGGAATTGTATTGGAGTATATATATATATTATTTCAGTATCAATATTAATTCATAATAATCATATATAGTTACTCATTACACCATTATACCCATCCTTGTAAGGTGATGGTGGAAAATAGATTACACCACGGCGTGGAGACGGTATTCCGTACGTACGCACGCGCGGTGATTTCATTTTTCCGTAGGATGGATAGAAGGTGAATTAGGGTTGTTTCATATTTATAATAACATATCAGTATGTAAGTAATACTGATGTTATTACTTTATCATGAAACAACTAAAGAAGAAGAAGTTTAAGAAGAAAGAAATTGAAAAGATCGGTAATGGATATTACCTTTTCTTTGGAACGCCTCTTTGAATCCTCCACTTAAGGAACTATGATTGGTATTTGGAGAAGACCAGGACCTCTAGGATTATTCTAGGGAAGTGGAGAGGAGAAAATGGCAGGGGTTGGCCGAGCTTGAGTGCTCAAAATTGGTGTGAGGAGGAGGGGGAGGAGGTGCCCTTTTATAAGGGAGGAGAGGGGCACCTTAGGAATATCTCAAAATATTATTTTATATTAAAGTAAAAATCGGTTTATAATGGTTCAAAAGGGTATTATTTCAAAGATAAAGTGGGGATGGGTCGAAATCCTATCAACCAATAGGATTTAGACAAGTTTAGGGTATTATTTTAACCTTATCAATTAGATTTAACTCTAAGTTAATTAATTTAACTTTTACCGTGTCTTTTTGTTTTCTTTCACTATATGGTTAATACACTTACTAAAACATGTCAAACGAACCCCAAATTGTTTATTATTAATATATATATCCCTATCTAAGTCATGTGGCCGAACCTTAGATTTTTAGGAATAAAATAACAATTAGTAATATAATATTTGATTTAAAAACTATTTTGTGTCAATTTTGACACTATTTGATATATGATTTTTGTGAAAGTCATAACAGAATTATATGTTCGAACCAAGTTGATTAAATCAACACTAATATATCATAGTAACCTAGAAAATTAGTGGAATTCATAAAAAGTCTCAAATTACATTTATTATGGTGTTTATAACATCAATTATGTCAATATTTCATTAATAAGATAATTACTGCATCATCTTTGTGTCATAAATAAATTAATTTATTTGATGTCTAAAAATTACAAATAAAATACCATCATGTAGGAAATCTTTTTATCTTTCTAATGAATATTTACAATCGAATTTATCTTATGTATAACCCCATATTAAAAATTATTTACTTATTAAACTTTGATTTTAACTATTTTAACCCTTCTTTAAATAAATTAATAATAAATGTCCTAATCTAATCCAAGTGGGCCTAAATGGTCATATTTTATTCCTAAGTTTGTTTTTGTTCGAATTACACTTGTCCAATAGAATTAGGACATGTGTTAGGGTAATATTAATATCATATTTACCCTTAGTTACCCTATTTACTATTAACCGCGGTAAAAAAAGTAAAAAGTTACTATTCACCAAAAAATTATTTTCATCTCATTGAACCACAATTTAGTCCTTGATATTAACCGTGTCTCTCGTATTTTCGAAATTCCATTCACAGAAGCGGTAAAATTATGTTTTATGCAAATTTCAGTTTTTTTAACCTACCACTTAGTGGTTTCACTATTCATCAAAAATTGAAAGTTTTCAGAAAAATACCAAAATTTCACCCTAGGCTAATTTCGATATTCTGAGTCCAAAAATGAAGTCCATTTTGAAAAATAAAATTTATAACATTTCAAAAAGTGGTTATTACTATTCATAACGACTAGTTTTAATAGCATATTGTTGTTTAGTGAAACTCGGTATTGCGTACTACACACGCTATCGAGGAAGGTTGTGATTGCGTGTAATGCAAGGCAAGTCAAGGACGCGTGTTGTGCAAGCTCCTTTTGGTGTAGCGTACAACACAAGACATTAGTGAAATAAAAAGAATATTTTTCATAAAATCTCGGGCTGTTACATTCTACCCCCCTTAAAATGAATTTCGCCCTCGAAATTCGTCGGGGTTATAAATGGTTTACTATTCGAAAGTTTCTTTAATAGAAACCGACATCGTAAAAAGGAATACCAAAACTTGGCTTTAAAAACTAAAGTATGAAATGTAACGATTACCCAAATAAACTAATCGCTGGGTTTCCACATAGGTAAAAATATGGATATGGAAGAAAAATCTAACCATCATGTTTCGATGGAGAGTGGTAGAGAACATGGCTATGGAAAAGCCAACAATCACAAATCCATAAATTTGTGACGATCTAAGGTACCATCCGATTCATCAGGTATAAGATCACTAGGACAACATTTTTGGTTTTCAAGATCATTTCCCTAAAGTTGAAAATTTGAATTAGAATAAATACTTTCATTATTTTGGTACAATCTCACTATTGTTCATGCCTTGAACAATTTCCACTTCATCTCTTAAATATATGAAGTTGAATTTGTTATTCGTGAAGTGTTAGCAGATCATGTGATAGAATGACGGGTCATTCCATCTGTCTCAAACAAAAGGGTTAGCAAAAATTATATACATAAGTCGATCTATAGTGAGATTAATCACATATGGTTCCTAAAATGGAATTATACTTCATATATCATACTGCTTAATATAATAAAACTAGTTTCTACTAAACAGGGACTTCCTGTAGGCCAGTGGTAGGCGATAAAGGCCAGTCGCACTTCGGTTGTGGGTTCGATTCCCATAGCCTTGTCCGACGCGATGGGCTGTCGCCCGTCCTGCAGGTTGTCCCTTTTTCTAAAACTATATTACTATAACATCGAAAAAACTTCTATCCTTAAACAATACTAACTTATGTCCAACATAATCCATTCTAATCTTTAGGCTTATCCATAATACTGCAGTCCACTCTCATAATATAGTGAAAACGATTACCAGAGATTTAATACTATCGTTAATCCCCACATATATGTCTTGTTGGTCACATCCCAAACATTCAAAGGCCTTAATCATGTATTCTCTTGAATACCTTAGTGAAAACATGAATGCAGTTTAAAGTTAACACTTTCCACATACCAAAATCCTCAAAATTCTATATACTCAAACCATGATATCACTTAGTCCTTAAATCAATCATGAGCTCATGAATACTGTTATACATTTCATTTTCTCATTTTCCCTTCATTATGCGCATAATATCTCAATTACTTTGAATACCACATTAGACAAATACATAAATATTCCAATACCACATGATACAACATTATTTTGGAATCCCATTACATAAACACTTAATCATTCCACCACATCATTGTCATATTCAACATTTCCAATAGATATCGCATGTGACTTCCCTTTGTCCTTTGCCTTAAGTGGTTGCTCATGTTGATCGTCACTAACCCTTGGATTAGGGCATTTATTGGCATAATGTCCCATCTCCTTGCACTTGAAACATTGAAGTGTTGGTGGTGCGTTCTCTGCAGTGTTTGCTTTGTTCACATCATTAGAAACCCCTTTTCCATTACTTCGACACTCAGCTACTCGATGACCTTCTTTTCCACACTTAAAACATTTTCTAGTCCCTTTAAGACAATCTCCACCATGCTTCTTTCCACACTTTGTGCATAAGGAAACATTCATCTTCTTTTCACCATTATTTTGAGATTTCTCCTTGAACTCCATCTTTCGTTTCTTTTCAAAACCATGAGATGGATAAGTAACACCAACTTCCATTTCTACCTTGATAGCACAACGCACAATTTCTTCATAGCTACTGAAGTCTCTTATAGCTAATGCCCTTCGAAGACTTTGTTTTAAGCCACTGAAAAATCGATCAACTTTACTTTCAGGTTGGATGATAATGCCAGATGCATACCTTGCAAGTCTTGTAAAATTTGCTTCGTATATACCAACAGATTCCTCATCCTTCTGCTTCAGCTCAAGAAACTCCTTTTCCATCTTTGTTCGAAGAATACGAGGGAAGTACTTACTGAAAAACAAGTTCTTGAACTCGTCCCATTCCATGGACTCAATTTCATCTCTTGGCCACGTATTCTTGATAAGATTCCACCATTGATCAGCATCACCTTCCAAACGATACACTGCTAAGATGACTTTATCATGTTCAGAACATTGAAGAACTGAAAATATCTTTTCAGTAGTATTGATCCATTGTTCAGCAACAAGTGGATCGGAAGTCCCACGGAAAGAAGGTGGACGTTGCCTCATGAAGGACTCAATAGAATATTGTTCCCTTCTCTGCTCATTTGGAAGTCCAGAATGATTCATAGCTTGTGTAAGTATAGAAATAAGATTTTGCACTCCATCTCCCATAACATTTGTTTGTTCAGGAGGGCAATCATTGCATTGTCCATTACATTGATCAACACGGTTCCTTCGGGTTCCAGCCATCGTCTAAAACCCAAAAAGAATAGTGTGAGAGGCAAAAATCATGCTTGGGAAAACAACATAATAAAGGTGGAGTATCCTCAATATCTATCATCTTAGGTTAAATTCTATGATCTTTACCGTAGTTCTAGGACTGTATCCTATATGTATACTTATCCTTAAGGACATCCCTAGACATACCTTATAAATATATCTAGGGATCTCACTAAAGTTCTCGCATCCTAGTTTCCAAAGGTTGACTAAACCTTTCCTCTGATACCAATTGTAGAGACCCGAAACTTGACGTACATGGACATTACATTACTTTTGAGGAATACTTAGTACATAACAAAAACACACACACAAGGATCGTAATAGTTTAGTGTCTTTGGAAACTCGGAACGTAATCTTCTAATCGTGGTGAAAGATCTTCAATATCTCCCATAAAGATATTCCCTTTTTTTTCCTAAAACCTTTCTTTATATCCTGGGGAAAAGAAAACATAAAAGGGTGAGCTCAAATGCTCAGTAAGGGTAAACAAAAGAAAAATCAATCACATCATATTCATAAGAACATAACTTTTGGAAATCGTAACCTGCAAAAGAGAGCATAATTTCATAACATGGGATAAATCATAGTAGTGAAATGAAATCCCAATAATCATAACTTAAAACATGAAACTTTGTGGCATACACACATAATCATGGAAAATCATTTCTTGTTAGTCATGACTCATTGCCAATACTATCTTAGTGGACAAAGTCCCCTTCTGAATCGAGTAACCCTCGTTTCAGTCCTGTTTCACTGAACCGGTATAACCTACCATTTCAGCCATGTCTATCTCATGAGATATAAAATCTTTACCCAATGCATTGGAGGGAGATATAGGTCCCACCCATCTTATAATGAATCCTTTCTTATGTGTGCCACATAATCATAAATCATACATCATCACATAACCTATGTAATAAAAATGGAATTCTTAAACAACATGACATCATAAAACAATTCATATAAGATAAAGGAATTCATAAAAATTTTTCCATCACAACATAATCAAATCCATGTAATAATAGGGATAGAAACAGAACCCTTTTATTATCTTAGATGGAAAATAATTTTGATAAAATACTTGAACTTCATTCTTGAGGAAAATATCATTTCTTCTTCAAAAACACTTTTACTTTCTTAACATGTCATACAATTTTAAACTAAAATAAGTTCATTAAAAATAAACTTGAATACTTGTAAAGGAAGCTTCTTTGAAATAATGTTTTAAAAATCCATTCATGCCGTATAAGTTAAAAAAAACATTTTTCGTACTTTTGTCGGAAAAGTCAAAAAAGTACCTCGTACGAAAAACGACAAAAGATTCCTTTCATACATATTACTAAAAACTCACCGAAGGGTAAAAATGGATTTAAACAATTGTAGGTGGATGGAAATAATATTACATATTGATGAAACATGGATGTGGATGATAAAATACACCCCAGTAAATACTTACGAATAAACAATCTCGGATAAAAATGAGATTGTGATATTTCCTTTACCTTAGGTCCAATTTGCTTTGTACGAGTCCGAAGCTCCTGTATAATGGTTTAAATAATGTTATTGACTTATTAAAGAATCATACATATTGATATGATATCATATATGTTCATATTCTTAGCTCCTTGATAGTAATATTTCATGGTTACTTGTTACTCGGGTCTTTATTGCCTTTTGTTCTTATGCGTGTTTTGCCGAATACATTCTTATTCTTCTTTTAAGGTTATAGATTCCTTATATCCAGAATGGTATTAGTGTAACATATATCATATTTATTCATTAAATTCATTTATATAATCATTATGAAATGAAGATCATGTAGAACGAGTCGCATCACATCGTGGAGACGGTATTCCGTACGTACGCACGAGTGATGATATCGTTCCTATGATCGTGGAATTGTATTGGAGTATATATATATATTATTTCAGTATCAATATTAATTCATAATAATCATATATAGTTACTCATTACACCATTATACCCATCCTTGTAAGGTGATGGTGGAAAATAGATTACACCACGGCGTGGAGACGGTATTCCGTACGTACGCACGCGCGGTGATTTCATTTTTCCGTAGGATGGATAGAAGGTGAATTAGGGTTGTTTCATATTTATAATAACATATCAGTATGTAAGTAATACTGATGTTATTACTTTATCATGAAACAACTAAAGAAGAAGAAGTTGAAGAAGAAAGAAATTGAAAAGATCGGTAATGGATATTACCTTTTCTTTGGAACGCCTCTTTGAATCCTCCACTTAAGGAACTATGATTGGTCTTTGGAGAAGACCAGGACCTCTAGGATTATTCTAGGGAAGTGGAGAGGAGAAAATGTCAGGGGTTGGCTGAGCTTGAGTGCTCAAAATTGGTGTGAGGAGGAGGGGGAGGAGGTGCCCTTTTATAAGGGAGGAGAGGGGCACCTTAGGAATATCTCAAAATATTATTTTATATTAAAGTCAAAATCGGTTTATAATGGTTCAAAAGGGTCTTATTTAAAAGCTAAAGTGGGGATGGGTCGAAATCCTATCTACCAATAGGATTTAGACAAGTTTAGGGTATTATTTTAACCTTATCAATTAGATTTAACTCTAAGTTAATTAATTTAACTTTTACCGTGTCTTTTTGTTTTCTTTCACTATATGGTTAATACACTTACTAAAACATGCCAAACGAACCCCAAATTGTTTATTATTAATATATATATCCTTATCTAAGACATTTGGCAGAACCTTAGATTTTTAGGAATAAAATAACAATTAGTAATATAATATTTGATTTAAAAACTATTTTGTGTCAATTTTGACACTATTTGATATATGATTTTTGTGAAAGTCATAACAGAATTATATGTTCGAACCAAGTTGATTAAATCAACACTAATATATCATAGTAACCTATAAAATTAGTGGAATTAATAAAAAGTCTCAAATTACATTTATTATGGTGTTTATAACATCAATTATGTCAATATTTCATTAATAAGATAATTACTGCATCATCTTTGTGTCATAAATAAATTAATTTATTTGATGTCTAACAATTACAAATAAAATACCATCATGTAGGAAATATTTTTATATTTCTAATGAATATTTAAAATCTAATTTATCTTATGTATAACCCCATATTAAAAATGATTTACTTATTAAACTTTGATTTTAACTATTTTAACCCTTCTTTAAATAAATTAATAATAAATGTCCTAATCTAATCCAAGTGGGCCTAAATGGTCATATTTTATTCCTAAGTTTGTTTTTGGTCGAATTACACTTGTCCAATAGAATTAGGACATGTGTTAGGGTAATATTAATATCATATTTACCCTTGGTTACCCTATTTACTATTAACCGCGGTAAAAAAAGTAAAAAGTTACTATTCACCAAAAAATTATTTTCATCTCATTGAACCACATTTTAGTCCTTGATATTAACCGTGTCTCTCGGATTTTCGAAATTCCATTCACAGAAGCGGTAAAATTAAGTTTTATGCAAATTTCAGTTTTTTTAACCTACCACTTAGTGGTTTCACTATTCATCAAAAATTGAAAGTTTTCAGAAAAATACCAAAATTTCACCCTAGGCTAATTTCGATATTCTGAGTCCAAAAATGAAGTCCATTTTGAAAAATAAAATTTATAACATTTCAAAAAGTGGTTATTACTATTCATAACGACTAGTTTTAATAGCATATTGTTGTTTAGTGAAACTCAGTATTGCGTACTACACATGCTATCGAGGAAGGTTGTGATTGCGTGTAATGCAAGGCAAGTCAAGGACGCGTGTTGTGCAAGCTCCTTTTGGTGTAGCGTACAACACAAGACATTAGTGAAATAAAAAGAATATTTTTCATAAAATCTCGGGCTGTTACAGTGCCTATGGGTCTCCAGGGCCTTTGGTTCATCAAAGGCCTTTGGGCCATAGGGCCTTCGGGCCAAGTAGACAATGGAAATTTTTAAACAATTTCATGAAAAAGGGGTATTTCTCTCAAAGAATTTTTCTGATCATTTTCATCTATGTCAAAATCCATTAATGGATTTTAAACTTGTTTGAATTTTATTTATTATGATAAAAATATTCCATATTGTATTGAATGTTATGTGAAATGTTTGACTGTGGATGTGTTATTTTTATACCATTCATGGTTTATTTATAATGTATTGATATTTCGTATGCTGGTTTTAATACGAATGTTTATGTTATGTTTCAAAATTTTCTTATGATGAATTTGTTGGAGTAGTATGTTCTGGGTTGGGGACTGGTAAAAGTAATCCCTCTGTGTTAGGGTCTGGTTACTACAGACCCTCGGGGTTGGAGTCTGGTCACAGAGGCTCTTCGAGTTGGAGTGCGGTTATAGAGGCTCTTCGGGTAGGATTCTAGTTACCAAGGCTCTCTGGGATTGGGTCCGGTTATAGTTAGCCCATAGGTCCTGGAACGAGGCTTTGACACAGAAATTAAAGTCTGATAATATACGTTCCCTCATTATAAAATCAGTTATAACATGTGATTATTCTACTATTAGAATATCCATGAGCATGTTTATATGGTAATTTTTTAATTATTTTTTCTGTGTTTTGTTAAAGTTTATGTTTGAAAGGCTATTGTTTTTATTACACATCTTTCCATAAAAGTTTATAGATTCCACTAAATTATTTACCCTTACTAAGATTATGATCTCACACCTTTCTTATGTTTAATTTTCCCAGGATCCCAAGAAGTGTTAAATGTTTGAGATTGAGGGTTAAGCTAAGGAAACAATGTCATTCTCAAAGGATTATTTTTTTTGTTGTATGTTAGAAAGTGTAATGTAAAGTTCATGTATGTAATCTATTTTCCAAGACTGATAAACTGATTAGTCTTCCAGGACTTGATTCCTTGTCATCATGCTAATGTATTAAAATAATGCACCGACTTTGGGCTTCTGGGGTCGAGACGTTACATTGAATCCACTATCGATGGTGAACAAGAAGGAAACCAAAACACCTACTCTTTCCTCATCCCAAGAGGTTTCCATATATCCATAATAAAGGTCATGAGATCTATTCAAAGATTAATAATATTAAAAATAATTCTAGATTAAATGAGTGAGAAACTGTAGTTTTAGATAAAGAAATTTCTAATTAAGGTGAAATAAAGATGATACCTCTCACTGTTGTTGGACCCAAATGTACCTATCCTAGAAATTGATCTACTTCATTAAGGGTATTCACTTCTAAGGAATATGGATGGAACCATATTTTCGTTGAAGCATTTGATTACACCATATTATCCACTAGATATGATGATCCTTCACTATATCAAGGTGTAGAAATAGCCTGGAAAAAACATTGAAAATGAAAATAAAGTTTACAACTATTAAAAATCATGAAAAGTACATTACATGAATGTTGGGTGTTTCTAGAATTTCCAAAATAAAATGAATTTAGTGGAAAACTACTATCTTTAACTGAGGCTTAAGATGAGGATTTCCACTGAGTTCCACCTCCACCACTACTATTATGATCATTCAACTTACTTGTTTTCCCTTTCAAACCACTAAAGCATCCAATGTGTGGATGAGAAGTGGAAGAATAACTAAATTATCCTATAATACTAATCTCTACAATCATCGCCCAATCTACCATATCCACATAGGTTAAATGATTTAGTATAAATACCTATGATATGATATTTGGTCTCAAACCGTACAATTAATTTTTTCTATTCTTCTAGTCATTTTTTACTACCTCTAGAGAAAAACAAACCAGCTCAAAAAACCCATTGGCTTATGCCAACACCAAATCATCTCCCTATTACAAAGAGTGGAACTATAGAAACCTAAACATCATCCATGAAACTAGTTAAAATCTCATCAAAAAGTGAGTTTTGTGACCCTTACAGTTCATGAACACATCCTTATCTATCTTTATTAAGGAATCTCACTATCGCTTACTAGGAACCCCAAGTCTGAATAATACACACATAACTTTGAAATTATTTGGTGTATCTTGGAATTCAAATATCAGATCAATATTTTCTATCCAGTCCTATGATAATTGAGGTTTACTTTTACGATTAAGGGATTGTATTCTCTCTTAGGAACTACCGTGATTGATCCCTATCTTCCCCAGCTGCTGGTTGTACATCAAAAACAATGTTATGGACTTGTACTATATTTTTACTAATAATAATAACTTATCACACTAAAACATCAGTAGTATTCTGATCTATTGTAGGATTACCTTTAGGATAATAGTATTCACCCTCCTAATGAATCCATGGAACATGTCCTAGAGTCATACTGTTGCAAACCAAAATAGAAGGAATGATCAAACAACAAGATAATATTATATCAAGATAGAAAACCTTAAAAAACTAAGAATGAGTCCAAGAACTCAAAACATGAGAAAAAAATACCAACATCACATGGTGACTTAAGCCTCATCACAACAAGAGCTTTCCAGGAAGTCATCACAAGCTACCTATGATGTCATGAAAATTATCTATCCAGCATACCAAATATCCCACGAAAGGGACTCTTGAGGTCATACCACCTCAGATTCCAAACATTGATGAACCCAAGATGAATAATCTCTCAAACCAGTACCCAAACGTAATTTCCACATACCTAAAGGGATTTATCGATCCCCACGAGATGGATACAAGAAACTTGGAATAATGAAATCTAGAGGGAATGATTTCTCCCAACCTGAAGTAGGAACATGACACACACACGCACACAAAAATGTAAATATAATATAAAAACAATTGACTCAATAAATATATTCCATAACATTAAGAATAAATAAGAAATCATAAAATTCAAAGAATTCAGAGCATCCCAATTAACAAGTACAACATCAAAGTACAAATAAAATGTTATACTAACTACCTAATTTATATTATTGGAAACTCCCACAATGTCACCACATGATACTTAGACTCTTCTTATATAAACCACACATACTCACTATGACACCTTGCCTTTCCCTAGATCAAATAAAATTCAAATCTCTATGCACTAATAAAGGGGTGAACAATGTGTGAGATAAGAGGTTTAGCAGGATCCCACCCCAGTGTTCCATAAAAAGTCCCCATAAAATAATGTTAAGATTATTATCATTATAGAAATCAAGTCATGATAAATTGTTAAAGAGTTTTTTACATCAAATGCATGTAAAAGCATTTAATTTTCACCTTTTCTACATTTCTAAAATAATATTGGTAAAGTAGTTTCAAATCATTTCTTATATATCAAGTTAATTAATATAATGTACGACAAATCATACTAAATCCAAATTAGTAAAATATAAAATAGTATATTCCAAAATTAGATGTAACATCATGAAAATGATCATTATAGGTCGGGAAATTAGACTACTCATATCACAATCAATGACTAGTGAACACCCATGTACTTAGAACATGGACCTAAGAACATAGAAACACTGCCTAAGTGAATCCAGAGATAGTTTAAATATTAATTCACTACAAAAACGGGACTAGGGAATAGAGGAACACCCCATGAGAAACCCCCCCCCCCCAAAAAAAAAATATATGGATGATTGACCTAGGATAAAAATTCCAACAAAGAACCCATGTCTTCCCATTTTTTCTATTTGACACATCTTTTCATCAAAATAATTATTTGAAAACTATTTCATAAATCTATTACAAAATGCATTGAAAATAACCTATACTTTTATCAGAATAAGGTAAAAAACATATTTTATCAAAATATCACTCAACACACACAAATCAATCTATATTTCATGACATTTAATTTATAAAAAAATAACAAAAACAATAGGGAAATTTAGATCATATAACCTAGGAAAGAGATGGATCCACCAACCTCACACTTGGGCTGCACATGCCTGCAATGATATCTACTAACACAAAATAATGAAAGTAAAATGAAAGAGTCCCTAGAACCGATTCTCACATAATTATCACATTCCAAAAAAAATAATGTATTATTGATAGATGAAACACCATATGCCTAAAATAAAGGTATATGATACCTCATAACCAACACAATGGTTAGCCTCTAGGGGAAGATAACCCATCGGATCTTGAAGGAAATAAGAAAAATGAACACAATATAACAATAGATATAATAACTCAACACAAAAGTGTTACTATGATTTATGGAATTGAATAAAAAATATTACCATCTTAGAGAAAAACAATGCAATCGAAATGATGATCAATCTCTAAAAGAAACAATCTCGAAGGAGATGGGGACTCAAAAATTGCCTGGTAGAGTTACTAAGTCAAGAGGGAAGAGAGAAACAACTGAATTAAAAAACATATCATCCATAAAATTCCCTAAAATCCAAACTCAAAAGATTTACATGTCATGAAATCCATTTTCACATCATATAATCTAAAAAACCAAATACAATGAAAAACTCATAATATGAAGTTACGAATCCTGAATTTACCAGTACATGTCGTGTAATGTATTTTCATGACATATAATCTTAACACATTGAACCTATTCATGGAATACTACTGATGATCAATACATAGCGTGAATATATATTACATGGTGTATAAAAAAATTCCTGATTTTTAATCATATCTTGATATGTATGATTCCTACTCTCTGAACCAAATCCATGAAATCTATCGGGTGATCAATACATGGTGTGTAAATACTTTACACGGAGTGTATTCCACCTAAATATAGTGAAAATACCAATTCCTCTAGAAGAACCCAAACAAACTCTGGTATTCTCCATGATTGAGGAGAACCTCGTAAATACTATAACACATTTAGACCAAGACTCCATTAATTAAATCAATCACACATACTTGAACTTTATGCCATTTTCCCAGAAAATACTATTTGTCCTTGGGAGTCCCAGGATGAACCCAAATAAAGAGGGAAACTATATGAGAGGATAGAAGTACCTGAATGTGGGTAATGCTATGTAACAATCCTAAATGTTTGAATATTAGAAAATATCATCAGTGAACACCACTTAAAATTTATCCAATTACTTAGGGAAACCACTATTCAAAATATCTATAGATATAGCTGGATCTTTTTTCAATACAAAGGGAATAACCAAAATCTCATAATTCCTAAACCTATTGAAAATTGTCTTTAGAATTTTTTCCTACTTCACCTTCATCTAATGGTTCATGGACCATAGATTATCCTTCAAAAAACACCATGCTTCCTAGAGATGATCAAGCAGGTCATCAATATTTGTAAATGGATATTAATTCTCAATAGTAACTTTATTCAAATATGTATAACCAATAAACTTTTCAAGGAACCATATTTATTTTAAAAAAATAGGAGAACCCCATGATGATCTACTAGTATTAAAAAAATATTTAGAAACTTTTGTAACTAATTTTTTAATTCAAAAATCGATGATTGAGCTATTTTATAAGGTTATTTTGATGTTATATTTATATTAGGAACTAATTCAACATAAATCCAATATCTCAATTAGGTATAATACTTGAAACTTCATTAGAAAATCCGTCAATATATTCATTTACAATAAGAATATCACTGATTTGAAAAGTGTCCTTCATCTCAAGAAAATGTGTAAGATAAAAGTAATTTCTAATTTTAATCATTTTTCAACATATTGATAAGTTATCAGAAGTATGGATTCACTCACTAATACAAACTGATGATCATTCTAAAAACAAAATATTTATATCTATAATATCTATTAGTAGGATACATAAAATTAAAATCCATACTTATATTAACATTGAAATCCAAAATTTTAAAGACCAAAAGGTTTTATCATAAAACCCATAGACATATGTTAAAAAAAGATTATTATAATTTATTCTTACATTAATACTACCCTATACAATTTTCCAACACTTATGGATTCATTCCATGAGGTGAAATTTTATTTTATTATAAAATTTATTAAAAATGAAAGAATGTATAGACCCCAAGCCAAATAATACATTATCACAATATGAATAAACAAGTAATGTGCGTGACACCAAACCATTAGATGATAAAAACTCTACAAATGTAGCCATAATGGATTTAACAACCCTTTTCTACTTGTGATCATTATGAAATATATTATTTATTCATATATTTGGAGATTTACTCACTTAATGACCATATCATTACAATTAAATATTATTACTACTAACTTTTATTTATTTTTCTAATCATTTCCATCATATTTTTATTTATTTTCACAAGAAACATGTGAAAGCATTCCACATCAATAAAATGTTCCCACCTACAAAAGACAATATGTAGGATTCTTTTTACCACAATTATCATAGAATAAAAACATAATTTTATTAATTCATTATTTCTTTTATGGACGCTTCCCTATTACCTACCATCTATACAACTTTTCCTTCTTTTTTCAAGGAATAATTGACCATCATAAAACAATATTTCATCCTTCTCATCACAACAAACAAGTTTCTTATAACATTTAAATTCATGAAAATCCAATTAGATTTGAATTTGGTATTTATTCTTAATTAAAAAGATTAATTTTACTATAAATATTCCAAATAAAATTTGGTGCGTACCTTGACAATAATGTGAAGTTTTCTTCATACACAATTGTCTATTCTTCCTCCTTATTCCTTAATTGTCACAATTAATTTTCAATATTAAGTTGAACAATAATAATAAAATACTTATGAATGAAAATATACTTAAAATTATACCATTTTGAAGCATCAATATCTTCTCTTTATCTAATATTCAAACCATTTACCAATATCGATTGGCTTCACTATCAAAAAAGAAAGTAGGAAGAGTTACCTTTTGATGTTTTAAACAACAAATGACTTCCAATATCTTATTTATATATTTAACCCATACTTCATAAATCATAGGGTCATATTTTCATCCAAATAATAGAGGGTTATGTTTCATGAAATTATATATAATGGAAATTTTCCTATATGGAGAATGTGGTAGCTATCTTTGATGGATACCACAATTTTTTATATCCATTATAAACTAATCCATCAAAATTTCTAACCAATGTATTAAAATTCAAGATATTCCAGGTTATTGAGTTGGAATAATATTTTCTTTTTGGTGAATTTCTATATTATCTTCCCTATTTCCAATATAGAAAATTATTCTCAACATACATAGTTTATAAGAAGTAACTTGGAAATACTTAAATTATATATCATGATAACCGTAAATTGGAATCTATTAGGTTCACTTACGTTATAGTAATTGATAAAAATATATAAATTGTCACATACAATTATTATTTTAAAGGTAAATTTCATTTAATTTCTATTCTTGATTTTTTTGGTGGTTTCCCATGGATTTTTGGAGGAAAGGGTGATTTTTCATGATTAGGACCAAACCGTGAGCCCATTTCTAGATTTAAAAACCAATTTTGTTTCTTTTATAAATCATAAATTTTTAAATATTTTGAACTCATTACACTTCCATAATGACATCCCTTGACCTATTAACTCCACCATTTCATTTTGGACCCTTTAGGAATACATAATAATGGTGGATTTGGGTTTTCATATAAGGAATTGGGCCATCCCAGAATCCCATTTCCAATTTTTTTTAAAATTGTTTATTCAGTATCTTATTCAATTTTTATGATTTTTTGGTGATTCCAAGTCTCACCCAATCCCACAAAAACCTGGCATTCCCCATTATCATCACCCCTTCTTTGAATTTCATATTCATTTCTAATTTGGGAAGATATTTTTAGGCTTTCTCAAATCATCCATATTTGAAGAGGTAACATCATTCTATCATAACTCCTTAATTTATTACTCTTTTTCACCAATTTCAGTTCTCACATGACCTTATAATACTTATTAAAACCTCACTTTCATTTTTTGACTATTTTTAAATTTAGATACAGGTGTATTTGTGGATATTTATACAAGATACCTCGAGTAAGTGGGTCTCCTTCATTCTTCTTCCCATTTTCTTAGGTTTGTTTTTCCTTTTTCTTAGGGTTTAATCCAATTATTATTGAATTTTAAATTTTCTAGAAAGTGGGGATTATAACCTAGGGTTAGATCTTGGGTTTCTTTGTCTATTATTGTGGTTTTAGGCTTGGTCTAATTTCCTTATTGTGTGGAAGTGGTGTATTTGAAGTTTCGCACAAAGATTCTAGGGTTTTGACACATGTGGTAGGTGATTCCATGTGTAATCAATGCTTTAAGAGTTATATTTTCGGAACTTATATTTTTAACACACTTATCCTTTATTATAATTTCTTTGAAATCTGTTTTTGGTTACATTTTCTAAGACAATGATTTGTAGGTACCAATTTGGTTTTAAATTGGGTGTTTTACATGTCTATTTTATGTTATGCCCAATGGGGGTGTTTTATAAATAATGTAATGGGTTTATATAAACGTTTTTGGTGGTGAAAATTATTTTTTTGTGAATATGGGTATCCACATTGTGCTCAAAGTGGGGTTTTAAATGGATTTTGTGTGCAAAACATTGTTATGTTTTGTGATGTTATTTTATTGAAATCCTAAAGGCTTTATTGAGTAGTGTAAGTGGTGGAAAGCATGTGTAGATACTATTATGAGTTTATTATGACCATAGATAACATTTTTATGTGATACTAGATTTTTTTTATCATGAGATAATGGTTTGAGAATGAAGGGGGAAGCCTGGGTATCTAGGAGGGTAGATATGTACTAGTATGCTAGTGATCCGGATGTGTTTTATCCCTGTTTCACTAACAAAAATTGATAAAGAAAACACTAATAAAACAATATTTATGATGATTTGGGACCATTAGGTTATGGGTATGATCCTTTCTAGTGGATCATCCATGATAATGGATTTCTCAATGGTTACCTTACACCAAGGTGCGATGTACATGGGGCCAAAGACTAACTAGTGCCCAAGGGTGTTCCCGAGATTAGTTATCATTGAATATTTTGTAATTATCTTTGGAATGTGATGGTTTTTGATGTAAAATATAGTATCTTACATGTTTTAATTAAATGTTCCCACTCTTGGAAAATTCACTCTTAAAATTGTTTACATTTAAAATTTTCATTCTTCAGAAATTACTTCCACCATTTTCTATTTATCAAAACTAGCACAATTTTTATCTTGTATGGTTTAATCTGGGGAGTATATTAGTGGTGTCCTATTGTAATTAGAACCTCGCCCTAATTACAGCCCTTCAGTGCATGAATACTTGGTCATGTTTGACATAGGTAAAGGAAAGGCTTTGGGTGATGGTGGTTCGGGTTGTTAGTTCCCATCCATGGTGTGATGTTGTGGAGATGGATTATAGGTGATGCCCCCTTGCCATGTGGACTAAATGGGGATATTTTGATACTATTTTTTGCGTCCTTAGATCACTTGTATTATGTTTATACCTATGTTTTTAGTTCTGTATTTTTTCTAAATCATATTTGGTATGAATTTCTCAAATTCGTTTTATCAATTGGTTTTGATTTTTTATGTTTCCAAACATGGGTAAATAATTCCCAAACCAAAATATATGATACCAAAGAACTTGTGACAGCCCATGGGGATAGGTAACTCCCTTAATGAATTTTCATGGAATGGGTTTGGCACTGGTTTTGATGGCGACCATATTTAGTTCGTGACAAAATGGTATCAGTGGAGGTTAATGTTTTTGTGTTGTATTATTATATTGGGATGAGTTGTGCTAGACATGAGCGAGGAAATTTGGAATCCGAGTTTTGGACATGAGTAGGGTTCTTGGATTGAACCTCTCTTGGTATACCTTGAGTCTTCATGGAACATTGTAATTTTTTTTCTAACTTCACTTCCAAGTGAGATGTGTGGGCTGTAGACTACATGTGGGCATCAGGTGGGGGTGGGTTAGTTGTTTCATTTATCCTTATAATGTGTTTGTATTATTTATATTTGATTCCATTGATTAAATTTTCATAATTATTGTAATTATTTTTTCTCTTCTGATTGTTGCCTTTTTGTACAAACATGCCTCCCTAGAAATCTCCTATGCACCCACAGGAGGAAGCCAGAGAGAGTTCGCTTTCACAGCATGATCTAACACTTGTAGAGGTTGTTGTTCAGACTGTCCAAGCACTAGGACATGGACCAGATCCTTTTCCAGCTTCTGTTAGAGAATATGAGGTTGTTCCTAGGAAGGAAAAGGCTTTTGAGTTCTTGAAATATAAGCCTCCTACTTCCTGAGGTAGCATAGAACCCCAAGAATCATAGTAATGGATTAAAAAGATTGAGTGCATGTTTGAGTTCATAGTCACACCCAAGGAGGTCAGGGTGAAGTATACCCCTTTTATGTTGGAGGGTCCTAGCTGCAGGTAGTGGGAATCAGTACTTCAGACTGGAAAGAGTGAGAAAATGCGCTGAGGAGATTTCAAGTCCATATTCAATGAACAATACTGCCCTAAAGTCCTAGAACACGCTAGATCCAGAGAGGCCATGGATCTTGATCAGAGAGACCTTTATGTGATGGATTATACCAACTATTTCATTGATCTAGTTTGGTATGCACTTTAAATCATCTCTAATGAGCATTAGCTGAAGGTTAGAGAAAGGCTTACGACCAAAGATATAGTCCCAAGTTTTCTTGTTTAAGGTGAGGACCTATGATCAGGTGGTTGATCGAGCGTGGATGGTGGAGATTGTTCCGAAAGGTATGGATGGTTTCTCCGGGATATTATTAATAGTGGGTAGTGGAATCTCTTAAGATAAAAAAGGAAGCGGGGGGTGAAGAAGGGAGGGGGTAGTTCAGGCCACTCTTCAAATAAATATTCATCTATGGATTTTAATATGAGATCAGCCATGTGACACAAGACTGAGAGACCATGGAACATCTTACCATTATGCCCACATCCTCAAGATCTCTCTTATTAGTGTGGAGGTATGCGTCACTTTCAGTGATTTTGCAGGGAGGCACATCCAATTCAGTGTGGGGCAGGATCAGTGGCTTCAAGAGGAGTTCCGGCACAATCAGAGCTGCTGAGGATGGGGGGATATCGATTTGGTGGTCATGGTGGTAGTTCTGGGTCATCTTTTGGGTAGATCCAGTTTAGGTTACAACAAAAGATTTGTGGTCATCCTCAGGTAGAGATCGGCCATCTCCATGTGGCGGACCAGGCACCGATAGGATCAGAGGCGGGACCATATACAGTTTAAGGTACCGTTTTGATCGCATCTTCTATAGCTGATAATCTTTTTGATACCAGTTACTCAGTTTCATTCATTTCTACACATTTTTTTTAAACTCTAAATTTTCCATCTGATTTGTTGTATTTTGCGATGGAGTTGGTGACACCACTTGGAGGAGTAGGGTCTTAGGTGCATGTCCTGTGCAGTTTCTGTGTCAGGGGTTGAGATGGAGTGGGACCTAATTGTCTTAATTATGGAACTATATTCCATAATAAAGGGAATATATTGTCTAGTACACTTCCAGGAGCACATTGATTGCTATTGGTGGTGGTTTAGTTTCATGGAACCTGATGGGAGTCGTCAAGTTTTTCGTGGGGAATGGGATCCTGAGTCGAGTCAAGTAGGACCTCCACTCCCAAAGTTGGGAGATATTGTTTTTCATTTATCATCGTTTGTGATATAGGATGATGGTAATTACTTTGATGGTGGACTACCACATTTAGTTGATGAGTTTCCATAGGTATTTGGAGAGGATTTTTCAGGTTTTCCCCCAGAATGGGATGTGGGGTTCTTGATTTATTTGGTGTCGGGAACACAGCCGATATCTCTTTCCACATATCGCATGGCCCTCACAAAGATAAAGTAATTAAATATCTATTTGGATGACTTAAACCCAAAATGATTCATTCACTTGAGGGTCTCTCCTTGGGCCACTCCTCTATTGTTCGCAAAAGAGGCTAATGGATCCCTCCGGTTGTGCATTGACAACCAGAAGCTGAATATGGTAACAATCAGGAACTAATATCCTTTTCCCCAAGTAGATGAATTTTTCGAGTAGTAAAAGGGGGAATGTGGTTTTTTAAAATCAACATGCATTCGGGCTATCATCAACTTTGTGTGAAAGAGGTAGATATCCCAAAGACAGCCATCCGAAGCAGGTACGACAACATAATGTACTTGGTTATGCCCTTAGGATTGACCAATAATTCAGTGGTCTTTATGGAACTCATGAAAATGGTGTTCCAACAATATCTCAATTATTTTGCCAGGGTATTTTTGGATAACATCCTAGATTATTTAGGATATGAGGAGAAACATGAGCATCACTTGCAGATCATTTTGGGCACTTTGCGAGAGCATCACATTTATGGAAAGTTTTCCAAATGTACTTTTTGGATAAGGGATGTCAATTTTCTAGGGAAAGTGATCTCATAGAAGGGAGTTTTAGTGGACACCAAGAAGATCGGTGCAGTTATGTCAAGGGAGTAGCTGAAGAACATGTTTTATATCAAGAGTTTCCTTTGCCTAGCTGATTATTATAGGTGGTTTGTTTAGTATTTCTCTCATATTCCTTCACCTATGACCATGATCACCCAGAAAGGGGAGAAGTTTGTATGGGGCCTAGAATTCCAGGCATCCGTTGAGGAGAAAAAGAGGTGGTTGACTACCACCCCCATTGTGATTTTTCCAAAGTCTGGAAAGGGGTATGTGGTATATTGTGATGCTTTAGGTATGGGTTTTGGGTGTGTGGTTATGCATGATGATCACGTGGTAGTGTATGGCTCACTCCAACTCCAAACACACAAAAATAATTACCCATACCATGACTTGGAGTTAGCAACTATGATGCATGCATTGATGACTTGCTGTCACTACCTCATCGGGAAGAAGTTTGTGGTGTACTATGATCACTAATGCATGGACTATATCTTCTTAGAGAAGGAACTCAACATGAGGAAGTGTAATTGGATTGAGTACTTGTAGGGGTTCGACATTGATATTGTCTATACCCCATTCAAGGGTAACATGGTGGCCGAAACCTTAAGCAGAAGAGTTCCTCTGATGGCTTTGAGTAAGTCCAGTAATGAGTGGACTCTGATGGCACTCTTTTCTCAGATGCATGTGGAGATGAATGAGAATAGTGGAGGTGTATTCTTGGTGAGAATTCAGTTGACTCATTCTTTATTGGGGTTGATTCTACAGGAACAACCTAGTGATGATCTTTTCCAGTGGTCGAAACAATTGCTTTATGGTGGGGAGACTTCCTCTTATTGGTCATCATATCCCGAGGGCATCCTATGCTTCAAGGGCCATTTAGTAGTGTCGTCATCTTTGCAGAAGGTGATGATGTAGGATAGCCACCAGTCTTAGTGGGGTGTCCATCCGGGTGCCACCAAGATGTAATATGATGTCTGTCGGTAGTTCTGGTGGACTGGTATGAGACGAGACATAGCGGACTTTGTTTTGAGATGCTACACATTCCAAAAGGTGAAAGGAGAGTATCAAAGGCCATCCAGTTTTCTCAAGTCGTTACCCATTCCAACCTGGAAATGGGAAGAGGTCACCATGGACTTCATTATTTCCTTTCCTCATAAACTGCATGGTAAGAATGCCATTTGGGTAGTGATTGGTCATCTGACCAAATCATCCCACTTCATTTCGATCAGAGATACAGCTAAAGTGGATTAGTTGGACTGTTTGTATCTTAAGGAGATTTTAAGGCTCCATGGTGTGCCGCCAGCAGTTGTCTCAAATATAGACCCCCCCCCCCATTTCACTACTTGGTTTTGGGAAGGCCTTTATAACACCTTGGGGTCTCATATTAATATGAGAATGTCACACCATCCTCAAACGGATAGTTAGACAGAGAAGGAAAATTAGATTTTGGAGGAAATGCTCTGTGCATGTGTTTGGGACATTGGACGTTCTTGGGATAACCATTTGGGATTAGTTGAGTTTTCTTATAATAACAGTTACCAATCCTTGATTCTAATGGATCCTTTTGAGGCTCTTTATGGTTGGACATGTTGGTCCCACCGGTGTTGGGCTGAGGTAGGTGAGACCTCACTACTGGGGATGAGTCTGGCGTAGGAGGCATCTGAGAAGGTGAAGTTGATCAAGAAGTGCTTATTGACAGCTTAGACTCTTCATAAATCATATGTTAACCAGTGGTATCCAGCCCTAGATTTTTCTGTGGTTGACAGGTTATTCTTGAAAGTGACCACTCCTCTGGGCCATCTTTGATTGTGAAATCAAGGGAATATGACGTCGCGGTATGTCAGACCTTTTCAGATCACCAAGCATAATAGAAAGTCGGAATATAGTTTGGCCTTACCTTCTTATTTTACATCCATCTATGGCATCTTCCAGGTCTCCCAATTGAAGAAATACAACCCGGATCCATCCCATGTACTAAATTGGGAGGAGTTGGATATAGAGCCTGATTTATCTGTTTTTGAGCAGCCAGTGTGAATAGTGGACTTCAAAGAAAAGTTTTTTTAGGGAAATTCTATTCCACTAGTCTGTGTTCTTTGGAATCATGGGAATGATACAATGAGACATGGGAGTGGAAGTCATGGGACGAGGAAGAGTACTCATTCCTGTTTTCTGATCAAGCTTCAGGTTAACTTTCTAGGATGGAAAGTACTTCATGGTTGAGAGAATTGTCACATCTATGTCTTATTTTAATGGTAAATTTAATTTAATTTCCATTATTACTTTGTTTTGGGGGTTTCCCATGCATTTTTTTGAGGAAAGGTTGAGTTTAATGATTTAGGCCAAACTGTGAACCCATTTACAAATTTAAAAACCAATTTTGTTTCTTTTATAAATCATCCATTTTTTTAATATTTCAAGCAAATTCCACTTCCAAAATTCCCTCCCCTGACCTATTAACATTACCATTTAAATATGGACCCTTTAGGAATCCATAATAATGGTTTATTTGGGTAATTATTTAAGGAATTGGGCCTGCTCAGAAGCACATTTCCATATTTAAAAAAATATGTAAAAAAACTATTCAATTTTTACCCCTTTTAGGTGATTCCAGGTCCCACCCGAGCCCACTGAACCAACACGTGTCCCCGTAATCTTTACTCCCTCTTTGGAGATCGTATGCATTGTGAATTTGGGCATAATTTCTTAGACTTTCTCAAATCATCCATATTTTAAGAGATAACTTATTTCCTTCATAACTCCATCAATTCTTACTATTTCCTCCCCATTTCAGTTCTAAAATGACCTTATCGGAATTTTTAGTAACAAAATTTAATTTTTTCTACTTTTAAAATCATTTAATAGTGTATTTGTAGATATTTGTTGAATATCCATCAAGTATGTGGGTCTCCTTCATTCATCCTCCCATTTTCTTTGGGTTTTTTCCTTTTTCATAGTGTTTCTTCCAATTATTCTTGATTTTGAAATTGTCTTGAAAGAGGGTATTCGGCCCTATGGTTTGATATTGGGTTTCTTGGTCTATTATTGTGGTTCTAGGTGTGATCTATGTCCCTTGATGTGCGGCGGTGGTGCAATTGAACTTTCACACAATGATTCAAGGGTTTTAACACTTGTGGAGGTTATTCCATGTGTAATCAATTCTATATGAGTTAGACATGATGAATTTATATTTTTAGCACACTTATACTTCATTATCCTTTCTGTGAAATCCTGTTTTGGTGACGTTTGATAAGACAATTATTGTTAGTTAACAATTGGGTGTTTTACTAGTCTATTTTAGGTGATACCAAATGGGGTTGTTTTTTAACTCAAGTAATGGGTTTATAGAAATGTTTTTGGTGATGAAAATTCGGTTTTGGTGAATAAGGGTTTTCACACGGTGCTCAATGTTGTGTTTTAAAGGGATTTAGTGTGAAAAACATTGTTCACTTGTATGAAGTTATTTTATTGAAATCCTAATAGTTTTATTGAGTAGTATAATTGGCGAAAAGCATGTGTAGCTACTATTTTGAGTTGATTATGACCCAAACTGATATTTTTATGTGATAATAGCTTTTTGAATCATGAGATAATGGTTTGATCATGAAGTGGGAAGCCCAAGTATCTTGGAGGGTGGATATGTACTAGTACGCTAGTGATCCGGATGGGGTTTATCCCTGTTTAACTGAGAAAAATGGATAACTAAATCACTAAAAAACTATAATTATTATTATTAGGTACCACTAGGTTATAATTATCTTTCATAAAAGTGGATCATGCATTCGGATGGATTTATCTATGGTTACCTTACACAAAGGTACGAGGTATATGGGGTCTGAGACTAACCAGTGCTAAGGGGTGTTCCCAAGATTAGTGCTCATTGAATCTTTTGTAATTATATTTTTAATATGGCGGTTTTTACTAGAAAATATATTATCTTACATGTTATACTTAAATTTCCTCACTCATGGAAAATTCACTCTGAAAACTGTTTACATTTAAAAGTTTCATTCTTCAGAAATTATATCCACCATTTTCTTCTTATCAAAACTGGCATGCTTTTTATCTTGTATTGTTTACCCTATGGAATGTATTGGGGGTATCCTATTGGTCTTAGGATCAAACCCTACTTAGACCCCTTCGGTGTAAGTATACTTGGTCATGTTTTACAAAGGTAAAGGAAATGATTTGGGTGATAGTGGTTCGGGTTGTCAGTTCCCTTCTATGGTGCGACATTTTGGCAACGGCTTGTGGGCGATGACCCCTTGTCACGTGGAGTACTCGGTTCTATTTTGATGCAATTTTTATGTATCCTTGGACCTCTTGTATTATTTTTAGACCTATGTATTTATTTCTAGATTTTTTTTTAAATCTTGTTCGGCATGATTTTTTTAGATTTCGTTTATCGATTGGTTTTAATTCTTTATGTTTTCATATACAGAGAAATAATTTCCAAACCAAAATATACGATACCTGGGAACTTTTTCCATCCTGTGGGGATAGGAAACACCCTTCATGCCTTGTCATGTGTCAAGTTTTGTGCCGGTTTTGATGGAGATGAGATTTGGTTCGTGACATAAACCCTACTTTGGATTGTCACATACATTATTTATATCCAGGATTAATAAATTTATATTAATTTTTTTTACATTACTAATAGCCTTTTTAATGATTATTACCTATTTTATATCAATTATATCAATGTTGATCATCATTACTTAATTGATTAATTTCACATCTGATGTTTCGATAACATTCAGCTTATATGACAGAAATGGATTGGGTAGACTTACTATGGTTAAATGGACCATGA
The DNA here is from genome assembly GCA_963277665.1 of Viscum album. NCBI lineage: Eukaryota > Viridiplantae > Streptophyta > Magnoliopsida > Santalales > Viscaceae > Viscum > Viscum album. The sequence continues at coordinate 1,791,065,609 of OY728122.1, forward strand.
TTATATAATTTTAAAAATATTAATGTCTTCATAATTATCAATTTAATAAATTATTTATACTTTTATAATGAACTGCGTAAAATGGATATGAAAATTTATTTAAGTAAAAATAGGGAGACAATAGTCAATACGTTTGCATGGGTAACATTTATATTTTTAAATGAACCTAGGGGAAACAAGGTAAGTATTGTTTAATATTTCATGAATTATAATTATTTCATATATATCATGTTTTTTCTATATATCCACTTATATATTCAATCCATGTGAGGAGGAGATGAAAAATACAATACATCTGTTCATAAAAAGGTTGTCCACATATACACACAAACAAAGTTATTATTTTTAGTTGCATGGTATAGATACAAGTAGAATATTTATTTAACATTAAAAAATAAATTTAAAAAATATATATTATTTTATTTTATTTGTATCCCTAATTATGACCATCCATAAGATTCGGTGATGTGGAATGTAATACATGCATTCATGTCAAAAAATACCCATCTTCCCTTAGGTTTCATTAATCGATCCTACAAGACAAAATGTTCCAAAAAAATTTAGGAAAATCATATCCCAAAATATAAAATTCAAAAAATTAATATAATGGTATCCACAAAAGGAGGATTAATTGGGCCCATATTTTCATTTTAAACATGAATTGCACATAAGATGAGAAATAACGTTCAAAGTCCATAATGCACTAAAAATGATGTTTATGGAATTTTAAACACATGAATATTAAGATATAATAAATAAATATTATCATATTTCAGTGGAAAATAATGGGAATATTCTACCAGGTGGGAAAAACAAATAGTACAATACATTCTACATAAGTAATCTAGAAAAGATATTTCATGCACTTAATTTCTATTTTAAATGATTCATAATTTATTTTTCCCCATTATTTTCAATAATCCTTCACATGAATGGGTAAAATTATAATTATTGGTTAAGGGTATCATCCCTTTTATTCATTCTTGATTTCATGCACTTCATGGGAAAAACCCATTATTTTATCAGGTAAATTGATTTCAATATTTAAATAAAAAAATTTGTATCATGTGTAATTTTATTTAGTTTAAATTCTATTATTGTTATTTCCTTTTTCCATCCAATGTTAATTTTTTATTAAAACCACAAGCACTTTTAAGGGGAAAGTGGGAACCCTCACAGCTCAATAGTTCCAAAACCAAAGGACACGACAGATTTGTTAAAGAAGAGAGTGAGTTGTTCGGAAACATTTTCCCTAAAAAAACCAGTGAATAGAATTTAACTGAGTGTCAGGTGGATCTTTCAAGGTACCCTTGAATTACAATGCCAAGTTGTCCCTTTCTTTCTTGTATTCCTCCATGCCAATCTTCCCTATGTTGAGACCTCTATGCAGGATGAAAGCCTACTTATCAGCCCACTCGCCTTACTCCTTTGTAGTGGCCACCTGGATAGGTCTCATCTTCGTCAGTTACTTAATATCCAAAGTAGCTTTAACCATTTCTTCATCCGAATGAAAGAGTAAATCCCTATGTTCCCACACTAAGGTTATAAGGAATTGTTTCCCCTTACCACCCAACTTCACACCACCTGCAGGAGGAACTAGAGAAACAACCTCACATCCTACCCTAACCGGGTCATTGGTGGTGGTTGTCACCTCCTGTTGGCTAAGGTCTTTGGGCCTATTCCAGGTTGAGGAGTCAACCTTAGTAAAGTCCTTTGATGATGACTTTTCCCTGCACGTAGATCTTTTAATGGTAGGGCAGGGGAGGTTAGAGTAATCCTTCCTTTGGCACACCCTTTGATTGTTTGAAATGAATCCATCTGAATCCATGGTTTTGTTCTTGTCCTTTTGTATAGAGGATCTAAAGTAGTCCTCCTCTAAAGCTAGTTCCTTGTACTCACTATGGTCCTAAATCTCACCCATTTCCTCTTGGGATGCTTCCGTTTCAGCAAGAGTGACATATCCAAGATCCACCCTATTTCTTCCTCATTGTTATTACAGTGTTCTTCACCCAGCACTACAAAGAAATTTTGAGAGGTCCCAATTAGCCCCCCTACTTTGAGCTTCTCATCATAAGAGGAGACATGCGGGACCTAGTTTGTCTTGACCAGAACATCAATCTGCTCAAGACCACAACCCATGAACTGAAGATGGGTGGGGCTATTTCTGGAAACCAGTCTCTATGAATCTTCAATGATGTCAAGACCCTTACCCTCTTCCTTCAAGATATCTCCCTCTATTGATGATGGAGTGACTGCCAGTAATTACTTGGAAGGATCCCTTGGAACCTCCCTAGTTGCATGCCCCTCCATTTACCTCCCCTGATTAGCATCCACATGCGAGGGCCTCTCTTCACAAACCCTGCCAGGCTGCATGTCTTCTCCCACACTACTTGGCAAGGAGTTTCCACCCAGGTCACGATACAACTGGTCAAAACCCTCTTAAACAAGAGGTCCTAAAATCTATGTAGCGACTTTAACGAAATAAATTGAAGCACCTCCCGGGCCTGTATCCTCTGGATCATTCCAGGAACAATCCTCACCCATGGAGATAGGGGCACCCATATTCTGGACATTTTGAAAATCCTCCAGGAATGCATCCCCTCAAGCCTCTGCCTATCAAATGGGTCTTGTTGAAACACCATGTTGAGTGATCTCGTGAGATCCTGAAGCCTTCTTCCGGCAGTCGAGATGGCTATGGCCCTCTCTATTGTAGAAGGAGAAAATTGTGGTTCAAGATTCATAAAAAATCAGTTGTCAATACCTGTACTCCCCCTCTATCACAATCCACACTACTTTGGGAGGGGGCTGGGAGATATACATTTCAACACAAAACAGTTCCACAATTAGATGCTTCAGATAGGAATTCTGCAGATAACACAGAGAAAACACCCAATGGAGTTCCCCATAGAAAAGAGTAATGTCGGATTCTGAAAAGGCAACAAGAGTTCGGGAAGCTGAATCCAAATCGCTTTGGTGTAGGGTCTTGCTCCAGGCGAAGATAAAATGACCAGCGGAGTAGATGAAATTGAAAGCCTCAAACAGATCTTCCTGGTCTAGACCACACCCCCACTAGATCGTCCTCGCTTGAGAAACTGAGCAGAATCTATTGCGGACCTAGCAGCCCGACAACTGTGTGCTGAGCTAAACCCCAATCCTCATTCAACAGTCTGTCAAACAAATCAACTGGGTGTTGTCGTCGAATGAACTGAGCCACTAGAGATGAAGAAAATAGTGCAGAGGTTGTGGTGAACTCCTGCAGAGAAATCGGAACCACGGGTTTTCCATGGAGGACCCCTGAAACCTTTGGGGAGACAAAAATACTAGGGAAGAACATGAAGTCCTCTGCTGTAGGTAATGAACTGGAAGTCCTACCTCTTACTTGAGATCCCTACTGCGGAGCATCACGGGAATGAGACCCCTCCCCCGACGGAGGAGGGGCCGCCACATCCTCCATCATCACTAGGGCAAAATCGTAGGGCTCTGGAACTCGTGATCCCCCCAATGCACCATCTTATTTCCTTTTTCAGTGATCATTTTCTCCCTCCACATGGTTATATTTTATATATTATGGAATAGACCAGTTCATAGTGGTGAAGAACTCAAAAATTATCTGTATGTGTGGGATGGTTAGTTGACACCCCTGATTGTTTAAGAAAAACAATACCCAATTGGGTAATGCCTATGTCAAATGGGGTTGTTCTATAAAACTCTCCTACGCATTGGAAGGTGGGTAGGAAAAGATTGAATTTTGTTAAGGTTCATTCTCACTAGCATCATTTGACCTAGGGAGTAAGGGGAGTAGATTTCATAATCTCAATTTCATTAGCTTAGTCGATGATGATTGGATAACATTGAACACGGATAAGGTTTCAACTGGATAACGAACCTTATTCGGATTTCAATTATTTTATCTATATTTTGAATCCCTAGATTAATTTCTTCACTATATGTTTTTAAGAAACATAAGCAAAAACACCACTTTTCCTCTCCATTAATGTAACAAACATGATTTTTGTGAGCTCCACCCTAGAGAAAACCTAGGTTAACCCCTATATTATATTTTAACATAGGAAATAACTATCAGCATCACAACCCATGAATGTAATACATCACCCATGTAGTTCTTGTGTATAAATCATGAAGGAAACTATCAATGAGCCCTAAAAATAACATCATAAATAAATAAGTGTATTAAATATAAATAAGGTAAAAGTGTAAACAGCCATTCATGTGGCAAGTCATCATGTGATAACTAAGATTCAAAAAACCACGAATCCGCCTATTTATAAAATAGTGTGGATGAGAAGTCATAAGTATTTGTTGAAAGAATATTTTATTCCATAAAATCCAAACATGGGATTGAATTATTCTTCTAATTTTCAAATATCCATGTTCAACCATTAAGGAACCATTATACGCTCTCTATTAAGGGAAATTCTTGATCCATCTTTGAGGAGCAGTCTCATGGATATTATAACTACAAATCAATTAATGACTATTACTTATTCACATGATGGTACATGCACCTAACAAGCCCAAATAATTGGAACTATTCTTAGACTTAATGATTTTATCCATTGGAACAAAATGCTAACATTTTGAATCATGGAACATTTCTATCTATGTATATTCATTTTCAAATTTACTAGATGTGTATAGTTTTAATGTTTACCAATGTTCCACCCAGAGTAATGGGCCACTAATACCATAATCCATTCTCATACTCTAGGTGCCAACTAGTCAATTAAATGAAACATGGTTTTCATGATATCAATACCATTCATTCCATTGGTTATATACTGATCCACATATAATGTATAAAAAACCAAGGTAGAATTCTCAAAATCATGTAAGGTATCATGGGCCACACAGGCACCCCCATTCATATCACAACAATACAGGGGTCTCATGGGATAGATACACACCCACACGAAAATCATAAAAATAAAGGGTCTCATGGGACACACCCTCACACCCACATGTCTATCATATCAAGAAAATGTCTCATGGGATACTAAAGCACCAACATGAGAATCATATCGAGCATGGATTTCACAATACACACCCACTCCCACATTCATGACATAGTATATAATTAATATATAAAGGCCATCAAATGGTATGAAATTACTACCTAAAGAAAATAGGTTCCCAAATTCATAAATTCCCACACAGATCAATCCCTCACTCTAATGATCCGAAAAACCATTCTAAATTAATCACAACAGGATTTTATGGTCATGATCCAATTATGATAAAAAATTAGGTATATAAATGAATAGAACTTACCCAAAGAGAAAAAACATCACCATATGATCCAGATCTAATCAACATAGAGAAGGTGATACCCAATATATAAGGTTCTGGTCATTTAATGATATTATAAGTCATTATTATTTCATGTCTGTAATGATATATATATACTTAATTTGTCATATTTATAATTTTATCTAAGAGAATTATGATTCTTAATCTACAATGGCTTAATCATACAAATGAGAAGTTACATCATATCCTCCAATGTTAAAGGAGAGAAGATAAGGGATCCATCTTCATTATGAGAGATCCACTTGGTTCTTTTATGTAAAATGACGGTCTATAGAAAGGTAAGAGACATTCACTCTCATAAAATATAATAAATGACACTAAATACCAGTAGTTAATTTGACCATTTCTAAAAAAATAAACAGACATAACTATGGTGTTCTAATTCCCACCACAACCATAGTGGTATCAATCACACTAAGTTTAAGAGATCCGCCACGGTGACCCACTATATCATAAGATTAATTACATGAAAATTTTAAACCCACCAAATAATCCATTATATATGGGGGAGTACAATGTTATTGTGGTCCACCATAAATATTATAGTCCCTCACAACTGATACCACACCAAGATAGGGAATATTGGTCTCCCTATTTTATATTGCGATACACTGTATACAAAAAAAACTTCTATCATGGTGTGGTCTTACTTATGGTGCACTAAATATTCGAAATTTACAAAAAATACCCCAAGAACCATCTGAATCATTCAAAAAACTGATCTATGGCACCTCTCACACATCCCTAAGAAGGAAAAACAATTTATGATATGAAAAACTAGAAGGAATGATACCATGAACATAAAATAAATTCCATAAACCTAGTGGTGTGTTATCCTTATCGCTCTACTCTCATGTATCCCATTACCTATTCTTCGATTCAGATACTACTCTAATTAATAAATCAGGTACTCAAGTAGTATACTCAAACCACCATACATGGATGGCCCAGAGGCTTAGTGTCTTCGAGGACCAATATGTGACCAAAACCGCAATTTCGTTTAATAATACCACTACTATGGTATCCAACATATGTGCTCAACCTACTATAGTACTGAATTGCTTCAAGATTAGCATTGAAAATTCAAACCCACCCATCGTTGAAACCATGTTATACATTGGATTGTGTGGAATCTTTACCACTTGTTTAGGCCCCCAACTAATATTATTAATTGGATTCATTCAATATTTTATATATGAAATATTTTATATTTTATGGTATTTGTATTACCTTAATATAAGAGGTTGATAAATTATTCTTTAAAGGGGATTATTATACATTCAAATGAAGGTTTATAATTACACATATTATCATCCAATATATTTATAAAATGGGACCAACTTGTCATTGCCTTGCAATATTATAAAAAATTTCATCTCTCTTCAAATGGGATGTTTATATTAACAGACCTAACTCTATTATAAGTGATTCTATTCACCCAAATTGGATATTCAGATCACCCTAACTTCATCTTTTGTTTGTATCATACCGTAAAATATTACGAAATGTAAATTTGATAGGTATGGATCCTCCCAATACAAGAAGTTTTTTATTTTTGTGATAAATGATAATATTTAATGTATATTACCAAATTATCCCATATTTTTATATTAATAAAAATAGAATACAAACATTTCAGTTTATTGCATGAGGTAAAGGGGTGGAGATTAACACCTCGTGGTAATATCATACTCACACAATGCACTATCCCCTTTTAGAATGGGTGATGCACTTTCCCTGAGGACCTAGGTAAGGTAAAATTTATTGAGCATAATAGTTTGATACAAAAGATTATAGATCCAAAATGGTGTGTTTTGGACTTTTTGGTGGTTTTGTGGTATCGGTTCACAAATGTTTCCTTTGTGTTCCTTATAGAAGATATCACTTGAAAGATAAAATATTGAGTTATAAGTCTCATTTGGCTTAACAACTACTTGTATATATCATTTTTTGTGTCATATATTAAGGTGGTATTTGTATTTATTCTAAATGGTTTAGTGTATATACTATTATTTATATTTTTCACACATATTATGTAACATTATTTGTAACCTATATCTTTACTGGAAAACGGTTTGGACATAGGGTACTTTTGACTGTTTGCTCACAAATCATGAGGCATGAAACCCATTGTAATTTTATTATCATACCAAGTGGAACATCATATCACATATATACTTACCTTAACAACTAATATTTATTCCTTTTACTTGAAATAAACTTCTTCACCTAATATTTTTTTATCAAATCTTCCTGATATTGTTCAGTTACTCAGTTTATAATTAGTACACACATCATGTAGGTCGAACCTTACATGGAATGTGAACAATACTATAAGACAAAAAATTTAACAAGGGACTACCCACTTTGTAAAATTAAACTAAAAAGATTTTAATTTTTTTATCTATGCTTATTTTAATTTATTATTTCTTGTGAATTGTATTTGGGAACCTGAGTAGCCCACTCTATGATTTTTCAAAAGTAAAACTCAAGGGTATGTTCCACTTTGGTGTCAAAGGTGATACACAAGTATAATCTTGTATTTTATATGCTATAGATTTATTAAGTCAATTATGAGGATTGGAAATGATAGAAAGAGTAAATATAGTGTTAGGAGCTCTTCTGGTGGAAATATAGTGAAAGATATTGGGTTCCCTATATTCTTTTGAGAGTTTTTTACTCCCCGTCCTAGTTAGGCTGCATGATCTAAACATAAAGAATGGGTTAAATTATCCCATGGATATTATAATGTGTGAGTCCAACATTTATTACTAATAATGTAATGGATACCTACTCTTATGTTGGGTGGGGGTCATCTATCGATGGTGCCAGGTTCATTATCTTCAAGTGTTCTATACTCAACGAGACACATATCCTCGAGACACAAATCCTCCACTGAAGTTGGTTACTCCCACAATCAAAACATTTATTAGAAGAGGAATGGGTATAAAACTAAAGATTCTGGGAGATAATATGGGTTTTAAGGATAGGTTTTTTAGATTCCAATGTTTCTTGATTGGGATAGTTCCTCTATTATTGTGATAGATAGGTAGGGGATTTCAATTATATCTTTTATTGGATTCATTTAAAGAAAATCATGATTTTTCTTTATACCCTTGTGATTTCAAGTAGACTAGTCATCCAATTTTTACTTTTTTTATTAGTTATCATACATATTATGCATATACTGACACCTAAACAAGAATTACTCATGTGAATGTTGTGTATTATGTTATCAATAGTCATCTTGGTAGCGACCTTGGTCTCTATGGTATCGGTGGAGGAGGAACGTAGGGGTTACTTGAGGTTATATTAATAGGAATAGTTTGTGTAATTAATTCAATATAAAGGATTCATCATTTATATACCAAATATTTTTGGTGTTTTCTACTTTAGGACTAATTGACCATGTATGGAACCCTTTTATTCTACATTATTTCACTTTATCATTCTCTATGGATGGTTTGAATATATTTCATCAATAGTCAAATTTATATTTCATTTAATTTTATTTAATGAAATGTTATATCCTTTTTGGATATATGTTGTTGTGTTTCGGTAAATCAGTTTAAGGCCTCCCATGTTGTGTGACATACAAAAGTGGTTTCTAATAATAATACCTTGGCCTTTTTGAGGGTGTGATTATGGTGGTACACCAAACAAACAATTGGACCAACAATAGTCTTGGGGTTCTAGTTCATGTTTGAGTGAAATCAGATCTAGTCTATCTTAGATATGGAGTTCTAAGTTAGGACTCAGGTCAAATTTTATTTGGGAACATTGAATAGTGATGTTAATGGATTTTGATTTCACAATTACAGATTGGAACCCCACTGTTGGTGTGGCTACTGATATAAAACACTATAGTGTAAATAACCTATAATTACATGATTTATAAAAAGGGTTTCAATTTATTATAATTCAATGAAATTTTAGATTTATTTTTTTATAAAATTGGGGAAAACTCTTTCATATAAACCCCTTATAATTCAATGTGTAAACTTATACTCAAAGTCAAATTTTCCGCCCAAAAATGACTCTTAAATATAAACTCTTATTTTCTTAAAAAATATATTCATGTTTTATGGTGATTCAATATAGTGGATATATTATCATTTTTATAGTTACTACACAACCTTAAATCCAATGAAAGATATTTGAAAATGTGGGATGATAAAAACAAATCCTTGTGATGGATATAAAAATAATAGGACCTCATCAGTCTAGTGAAAAAAATGAAAACCAATGATATTGTTTACCATTTTCAAAATAAAAAATTGATCATATTAATTAAAATAGCCATGTAGAAAACAATAATTCTCTCAAAAAACCCCTTTAAAACAACTACAAATTATAGGAAAATCATGAAATAATCAGAAAAAATTTTCTTTGAAAAAAACATGTCACCATTAAATGTTCACAGACCTTTCGTTCATTATAAAATACAAATATCTTGTAAAAACATTTACCATGAAATAAAAATTAATATTGGGTAATCATACTCAAAACTTTAGTGTTATTTATATCATGTCAAAAATAACATCTTCACAGTAAATTCAATAAGAGTGTCTGATAGGGTTCTCAGTTTAATTTTTTCACATTCAAACAAAATCTATTAACAAATACATGGGAGTGTTATATAATGATCACCAACCATTATAAATTAAATTAGGCTCTACCATAATCATATATAATTATTAATTATCATATAATGAATAAAATATTTCATATATTTCACCTTTCCCTCATAAAAACATTTTAAACTTATTTGAACCCATATGGAATTTACTTTTTATTTTCGTATAAAAATGAAGAAAAATATATAGTTAATTTGAAAAAAAAATTAAGCGTAATATTCCTAGAATAATGGGAATAAAATATTAATTGAAAAAAATAATATTTATAAATAATAATTTTCATTATTTTGAAAACGGGATATCAATACATATGCATATGAAAAACATTATTTTTCACTTCGATAAAAATGTCAAATTTAAAAATGGTAAATATTAAAAAAATTCCTTTTAAAAAAATTAAAGAAATTAATATATAGTTAAAGTTCATCTATTATAATATTTAATATAAAAAAGAAAGAAAAGTTTTGTTAAATTTATAAAATCATGTATATGGAGGAGAATTATTAGAATTGAATACATTAAAATACAGTTTTAAAGAAAACTTTCTTACATATTTTGTATCTTATGAAACCAAAGAGGTTATAGAGGATAACGTGAAATGGATATGTAAATAAAATTAATTTAATTTAATTAATGTTAAAATAAATCAATATTATAGTTAATACATAACAAAAAATAAAATATTTTTGGGAAATGGCATAGGTCTCAAATAGAATAAATTAAAACGAAGAATCCCTTACCTCATCTTGCGAATCACGACATATGTATTTTAATTTCAAAAAAAATAAAATATTTTTATTTATCTAACTTCTTAAAAATTGTTTCTTGTTCTTTAGTTTACTATTATTATTTATATTTCATTTATTAATTTTTTTTATTTAGTTACTATAATAGTTAATTTAACATTAAATGATTTGAGGTCATTTATTTCAAAATTTCCAAAATAACTCTAGAAGGTTGACTGCAGCCAAAGGATTCATGGTTCAATAACCACCATAAAATTAATATATATATATTTATCATTTTTAGAGAATAAATATATATTTATTAATACCCATATATAGTGTTTTTTAAAATTAAAAAACATTATTATATAGAGATGATAGTCCTTACTTACCTACGAGTGATGTTTAGATATTCAAACTAGGTGGAAAAGAAATAAAGTAGATCATATTATAATTTCATAGAATCATACTTATTTAATTATTTTCATAAATATTCATTAGTCTGGTTCTTATGTATATCCATGTGAGGTGTTAACGTATAACGTATCACCTCTATTTATAGAGGTGTTATTCCACACATATGCACAAGTGATTTTATCATTTTTAAACAGCTTGAAGGGAAATAAGTTAAGAAATATATGATCGTTTAGGATCATAAATATTTAATAAATATCATATATATTTAATATATATATATATATCATAATAAATATCTATATGTTGTAGTTATGGGAAAATAATTATATCGCAACGTGTAGATGGTAGTTCTAAAGTATACTGGGGCGATGATTTCATATTATATTGAATGAAAAATGAGACGAAAAAGTTTTATACCATAATAATAATAAACATTAATTAGATTTTATATAAATATATTAATATTAATTAATTATTATAATTGGTTTGAATGAGGTAGAAACCTAAATAAACATAAAATTAGTTAAGAGTTATACATCTTCTCTAAAAGTCCTCTATTGGATTACACCATAATCTTTCTAGGCTAGTATTTTAGATAGATCAGAACATATAAGACATGGAGAGGGATATTGTTAAGGTATTTGGAAGTACTTGGTTGGTCAAAATGATAATAGTAGTGTAAGTAAGATAAGAATGGAATTTCCCTTTTATAAGTGAGATGATAGTCACTCTTATTATTTTTTAAAAGTTTTAAAATATTATTAAGTCACCCTCAAGGTCAAGTGGAACCTAATCAACTTTTGTTTTAAGATAATGTGACAAGATTAGAAAAAATATCTTCCAATAATAATTAATATTAATTTCTTTTACATTTTCCAAATGTTTTAAGTGTGACTAACATGTTTACGTTTTTACCATAGTTATAACAATTTGACCAAAGATACTATTTATAATGAAAAAGTTTACATAAAATCATTACTAAAACTGAACATATATATTTATAATAAGAAATAAATTTTTTTATATTAAATTTTTAGACATTTCAGAAATTAAATTTAATATAAGTGTGCAAAATGCAATGAAAACAAATTTTAGAAATATGAATTTTTATGCTTAAAATTTAAGGTACATCGTAATCTAGTATAATAAATATTTATAAATCATTAATTAGATTATGTAAAATTAAATGGATATTATTTTACATTAAAATAAAAACCAAAATATAATGTAACTTTTAAATTATTAGACTGAATGAAAATAACTGAAGTTCTTTTAACATAGGCAATTTTTTATTTATCACTCTAAAATAAATATCTTATAAAAAATAAAAAATAAAAATCTAACATAATTTTGACTTGATGATATCAAAAATTATTTTTATTTTTTCAAATAAAATTTCTAAAAGTGGTATAAATTAATTAAATTATCTAATCAAATATTTAATAAAACCTTTTTTAAATAAAATGTATTTTTTAAGAATAAAATGGAAATATTATGAATCCTTCCACAATAATAACAATTAATTGAATATAAATTTATTTTTTAAAGATAATATATAAATTTGTAAGGATAATTTATCAGATATGATTAATTCTAACTATTATGATCAAAATAAATTGCGCACATAAATTATTTTCTAAAAAATATAACTATTACATTATAATGATTATAACTTATAGTTGATCATTAATTTTATAAAGGAACAATGTTATACATGTATCTGATAATATGTTCATTCCAATTCATTCCCTAAAAGAACCGGATAGTTTATAATGGTCATATTTAAATAACAATATTTTTTAGAATATAACCATTCATTTAACATCATTGTTGCTTCTACCACATGTTATCAAATGTGATTTTATTTAAATAAAATATGTTATAAAATATTAATATGTCAACATCAACTACCAAAAAAATTAATTCTCATAATTTTATCACATATCTCATAAAAAGGGTTTGCAACATTTTCTAAATCAATAACAATGATTGAAATATAATGTATATAAGTGGAATTAATTCTATTTTAATCAACACTAATAACATTTCCATTTTAATATAACTATAATGGGGATACTTTTTCTTGAAAACATATCATTACCTATATAATTCTTAAATCGTCCACTTACTATTTTGATACTTGTACATGTGAAATATTTTCTAAAATAATTCCTTAATAATTGAGTGACAAAAAATTAATATATTTATCTTCCTCTTTCTTGAGTTGAGGCATTATTTCACCTTAGAGATAGAAAATACCAAAAAAAATATACGTACCAGAATTCTTTATATCCTATAAGAATAGTTTCATCATTTTTTTTTGCTTGGGGAATTTTCTACTTCTATCCCATCTCTCACTTCAATAAATGAATATTTAATATTAATTTTCCATGAAAGAAGAACTAAAATAAACTTCTAACATATCATTAGATCCAAAAAAGGGTAAAATTTTATTCCTCTTATCTTTATATATTAACAAAAAACCAAAATGGTTATCACATATTAAGATAATATCAAATATGATGAAATAATAATATATAATGTTTCAAAATATAACACCCAGTTTTCAACATTAATTGTCCAAAAAATATAGTGATACTCTTCAAAATTATCATTTTTCACTTAGTCAGAAAAATCACATTAATCACATGGTTATCTATATGATAAAATTTATGTTCCAAAAATGTAATAATCCCTTTATTACTATTAACTATAATTATATGAACATTAAAAAATGTATTAACCCAAAATGTTGTCAATACCTTAAAATATGACCACAAAATAAAATGAACATTCATCCCCAAATAACTATTTCCCAACAAAACATACTATGCACAAATGATATATTCCCAAAAAACTATCTCCAAAAGTATAAATAATCATTTCAATCTCAAATAACAAAAAAAAATTAAAATGGTATCCATATTATTAATCATATGAACATCCTTGGAGTTAATAACCCATTATGGTATCTAAAACTATAAAAATATCCTTATATAAATTATCTTAACCTCTAAAATTATCCAATTTATTCCCATGATAACAACTACAACAACCAATAACAAAAGTAACCCATACATATATGACTTATAACTAGAGTTTTGCTATTTCAAATTGTGAGGATCTTATGGGATTATAGACTTAAAAAATTAAGAAAAATTATGACACATAAAACCCTTACAATAAAATATATTTACTAACACCCAATGCCTATTTTTTCCAAAAATAAATAGGAATATTGAATTTAAACACAATTTTAATTCAAAAAAATTCTTTAACTTTTAAGGTGAGTCCCCATGGAAGAAATTTGAACTTTATATAGTTCCTACACATCCATAGAGCTAATGAATAATATTCTAAAACATAGTATGAGAAAAATATCTCATAAATGGATATAAAAGTAAATGAATCCCATAAATTCAATGAAAAACATCATAATCCATGAAAAATTATACCTTTTTCACAACAAAAAATTAAGAATACAAAATACAAAGAAACATGAACAAAATAATCCATTCCTTAAAGAATACCACTAAAACCCATTTGAAATAATTGGAAATCCATGAAACTATCATTAATATATTTCTTTAAAAAAAATTCTCCCTTAAAATTCCACAACCATTACATACCTTATATAATAAATAATTTAATTTAAAAATTTTGTAAGAAACAAATAAATATCATAGACCATAATTTTAATAAACTACAATAACTCATATTTGACCCATTTTAAAAATAATTCAGGCCATATTAATTCCATAAGAGTACCCTTATACGCTATCTCCTTCATTTTCACCATATAATACTATTCATTACTCAATACATTGAAGATCAATATTTGGCTCACCCTTTATTATAAGCTATATTGGGAGCACCATTCATTATCTGTAATGATCATGTACCATATCATAAAAATACCATTTAAAATCTTTTATTTTTCTTTATAAAACCATTTATAAACTCATTTTAACAAATAATCAATGCACTTTCAATTTTAATATAAAAATTTTGAGAAATTTCACTTTCCTGTGAAAACTCTTTATCCAAAATATTCCCAGAATACTGAGAATATGATATTATCTAAAAAAACCTAAGAATGTGTAGAGTAATATTTATAATTAATAAGTACCATGATGTATGGAAATGTACATCAATTTAGATTAATTACAAAAATTCTCTTTTACTTCGTTAAAAATAGTCTAAATGGTCCATATGATGACTATTATATAGATTATTTTAAAAAACATTAAATTAATTTAAATGTAGTTTAAATTACTTTTACCAATATTTTATTTATAATTAAGTGAATTCATGTAAAATTTCTAAATACATGGACATGGAGCATAAATATTATAAAAGAATACTTTAAAACCCATTTTAAGGAAAAATCCCTTATGAATTTAACAGGTTTTGAAAAAATGATTTTGAAGAAGATAATTTGAAATTGATTTATAGAAAACTTGAATTATAGTAAATAAACCATAAAATATATCCACATGTAATTTCATGAAATACATAAAATAAAACATCTGGTTAAAATGGAATAACTCTAAAAGATTGGAAAATTGTATGAGAAGTCACATACCTCGTTTCATGACTCAATGCATATATTGTTCCTTTTTATATTTATAAAACTATATTTATTTTCAAAATTCTTAATAAATTTTTTCAATTTAACTCCATTAATATTATTCCTTCCATTTAATTTATTATGATGTTTTATTTAGTAACTAAGTAAATTTTAGTCTTATCACACATTTTAGGGATGATCGGTTAATAATCTCTAATGTAACATCAATAATTTTAGCTTGGTTAAGAGTGTCATGGTTCTATAATAATCCTAAACATGTTATAATTATAATTTTTATAAATGAAATGAAATAATTATTATGATCCATGTAATGTAGTTATGAATAATTAATTACATACTTTAATGGAGATGGTAATTCTAATTTATGCATGGGTGATTCTGCCATTTTTCTAATAGGTGAAAAAGAAATAAAGTAAATCATATTTTAATTATAAAAACTCATTATTATTTTTTAAAAAGTAATATTTATTCTTTGTTTAAATCCTTATGACCAACCATGAGAGGCGGTAATGTAAAATGAATCACATCAGTTCATGCATATGATATTCCATACATATGCATGAGAGGAGCTATTACATTTAAAATGATAGAAGGGAAAGATGGTTGGTAATATATTATCTTCATAAATATAATTACTTCATAAATATAATATATCTATTATTTATACTAAACTTGGATTCTCCAAGCTAATGTCTCACCCTACAAATCGACCACGTCACCTCCATTGAATAACTCCTCCTCTCGCAGTCGGGCATTCCTTGATGTGATTTCCATTTCACAACCTCATTTCCCTCCATCCATCTTTAGGTTTCCCCTAACCCGCATGCGATTGACCGTTGTTCGATCTAGGTTTTCAGCAGAACAGCGCCGGCGTGCTGCTACCTTTCCTGGTTTCCCTGCAACACTCCAACACTTCAAGCCTTTATAGCCCTGATTTCATAATCCAACAACCCTACTATACATTGTTCCCCATTCATTCGTGACCTATTCACCACTTCCTCTGCCTTCATCTGTGTTCCCATTTCCCCCACATACACCTCTATTCTTGACCAACAAATTCTATACTCTACAATAGAATAAACCACTATTTTCATCTCGTCAGCCCGAATCAAGATACTCCCAGAGGAATCAGTGCTCTCTCAGTACAACACACTGGAAACCATGGATTTCGCCTCTGACGATGACTGGTCTGTCGCGGCCCACTCTTAGTCCATAATGAGTGAATATGGTTGCACTATCGATGATGAACAGCACTATGCCAACACATTCTCAGCTACTCCCTCCATTTTATGGTCTCCCTGTATCTGTCGTGACCCATTCTCCTCGGCCTCCGTCTTTACGTCTACCTGCCTCAGCTCCATCGTCGCTATCTATTCAGTCTGGTCCGGATTCGTCTCCTCCACACCTCAAAATGTTTCCTCCTTCACCATGTTGTTGTGATTTTCATCACAGGTATATCTGGAACTATTTATTTACACAGTTTAAAACATTATGCACAGAAAATCCACTTGTCTTGGGATTTTGGTTACCTCTACCTATGGTAAACCCTTATTTTTTAATATAGTAACCCCTCTGGCTATATATCTGTCTTTCCTATTATAATTTCTCATAGCATGGTCTGAATTTCATTTTTGGTGATGTAAAGTGACTTAATTTGAGTTCACCCAACTGTATATTGGCTTCAGCCCATATTTGGCTTTGTATTTTATAATTTATTTCTTGTTGTTTAGCTATGTTTTAAGTGTTATTTTATGGAATGATGACTCCATAAGGTTTCATTTCTAAGGAATAATTCTATATGACCATTGATTTTGATTTTTATTGATCTCAAATCATTAATGAGGTTGAAGGAGAATGATGTAACTACTAAATGATTTCCATCGAACTACATTGATCAGATCTCTGATTGAGATAAATCCTACGCTTATTAGTGCCTTGGATGATGAGGTAATACTTGAATTGGTTAGAGCTCTGAATATTTATCTGTACTATTATTATGTTGTATTTACCGTTGGTTGTTGTAGTTTTTTCCATTATGTGTCTCATAGGTCAACTATCTGATGATTTTATTGTTTTTGAAGAAATTAAATGTTATTGAATACCCCCCAGATGTTTATTGAGACATCATTTTTATTTTTGGGATTTTCTAAACTAGGGATCTTGAGAAAGTTACGTGCTTAATTGAAGATAATAGTTTTGAGCAGTGGGTTATTCTTCTTTTATTTATGTTCTACCTAGTTCGATGTTATCCATGTTTTGTAAATTGTTAGTATGATGCATGATAATTGAAATTGTGACCAATATGTATACATGTCTTATTTAATTTAGGTTTATTTTTCACCATCTCTAGTTTTTTTAATGCAATGGTAACACACATTCAAGGTAATTCTCTAGATATCTTTTTCTGTTGATTCAAAATTAAATTCTTTTCTCTTATGATATTTAATCATATATGTGATGGGAAATCATTATGTTTTTAAGGAGGTGAGATATCAACAATTAATAAATATTTTGGCTAAAGGATTCAATTTTTTCTCTAAGTTATGTATGAATCCTTCAAAAGGGATTGATTGGAAAGAATACATTATATTTTTCATTTCCTTAATTGATTTCTTTAACCCCCTTTCCAACACCGATAGCATTGTCAAAGAGCCTACAGATCCAATAATAGGTATGTTCTCATATTATTGTGAAATAATCTCCTTAATTTCTAGGAACATTTTCCATTCCGTTCAAGATTTACAAATTAGAGCTTCATATTTCATTTTCAAACAATATTACAATAAATATCATATTCTTCTTCACTGTTTACACCATGTGCTTCTTCTGCTCTTCCAATCAATCATCATATATAAATTGAGAAATGTATGTTCTTAATTGTAGATAATAGTTTGCAGTAGTGGGTTATTCTATTTATATTAATGTTCTACCTAATTTGATGTTATCCATGACATGTAAATTGTATTTACGATTCATGATAATTGTAATGGTGCCCAATGTGCTTACATGTCTTATTTAGTTTTGGTTTCTTTATCACCATCTGTAGTTTTTTGAATGCAATGGT
Organism: Viscum album; assembly: GCA_963277665.1. Classification (NCBI taxonomy): domain Eukaryota; kingdom Viridiplantae; phylum Streptophyta; class Magnoliopsida; order Santalales; family Viscaceae; genus Viscum; species Viscum album. The sequence goes on from OY728122.1 coordinate 1,791,084,371, forward strand.
GAGACAGATTCAATGTAATTCTCTATATAATAATTTTCTATTAATTCAAACATAATTTTTCTTCTCTTTTGCTACATACTCAGGTATGTGATGTGCAATAATTATGTTTTTAAAGAGGTGTGACATCAATAATGACAAACTATTGTGGCTTAAGGATTTGATATATTCTCGAAGTTATGTATGAATCCTTCAAAAAGGTTTTATTAGAAATAATTCATTATGTTTTTCATTTTCTTGATTGATTTCTTTTAGAAGGATATGGATGATCATGCTTTCAAGAATTCTATTTTTTTAAACCAATTTAGAAATGGTTGTGAGAACGTTTTGAATTATTTTTCAAATCTACTATGAACTTCATGTTATTAATAAGTACACAACATATGGTCATTGTAATATGTTTTGTTTTCACTTCATTCTTTATCATGCATTAAGCAAAGAAATGTTTCCTCCCGTTGCAGAATCATTCTTGACTAAAATTTTAGTTGGGATATTCACATGCTTGGGTTCAACACTGAAGATCGCCCATTAGCCACAAGTAGTGATGATGACAACGATATAGTAAGGAAATTTTTTGTGTTTGGAAAATGCATTCACTTATATGTGTTTTCATATTATATATGAACTTATTATTTATTCAACTGTGAATTTGTATAATATGGTGATATTTATTCAAATGCTACCATAATAATAAATATGTATTCATATTTTCTTTTACTCTATTTCTTGTTTTATGGTCTTATGAATATTTTGATGTCTGTTTGTTGAAGCTTTTTAGCATGGGTGAATGACTGCAATTAGGGAAAAGAAGTCTGGTTGCCCCTCCGCTTATATGACACCACCAAATCCAGATTACTTGAGAAATCCATCCTTATTACCTTAGGCTGAAGTTTATAGAATTTTTTACAGGTTGAAACAAAACAGATTCAAGATTATTTATATGTCTGTGTTTCCCTTTTAGTTATACATTTTTATTTAGGGATTTCTTATTCAAGTGTATCACAATTTTGAAAGAAGGTATTTTTAAAAATATTTTGACATATTTCTAGATTGATTATTAATGTGTTCCCTTTTAGTCACACATAGTATGTTTTCTTAAACATTAATGTATGTGCAGGTAATCATATTGGATGAATGTGTACTTCCACATCTCTTAGATTATTACATGTTCTTTGACCACAATAACTCCTTATCACAAATAGAAAACCAGGTACAACAACATCTTTGTTTTCTAGAAATGTTTTCTTATTGGTCGTCAATCATTTAACATATAAATCTTATTAGTTACAGTTACTTTAACTAAATTTGAATTGCCATGTTTTAGAGAAGTAATTCTTTTTTCAAAACAGAGTCTTCTATTTTCTTTGATTAGTGGATCATGTATTTTATTTCTGTAATGGATCATATTTTAGATTAGTGGAACACGTTTTATCTTGTGAATCATGCATTATTTTTGGGTATTGTATCATGTTATTTGTTCAAGCAGTGTTTATGTGTTTTATTAGATCAATGAATCATTTTATGAGTAAATAATTAGAACAACATAATGCATTCCATCTTCTCAATATGTATTTTTAAGATCTAGATTTATTACGTACTTAACGAATACCTATAAGATAGGATGTTTGACTACTTAATATTGAAAATATAAACTTCAAAAACCCCGAGTATTAGTATGATAGGAGATGATGTTCGATTATATTTCTAATTTTATGTTGTCGTTGTGCAAAATGTTTTTAAGAGTACATAATCTAATCATGGAAGAATTTATATTTTAGTAATGGTTGAACTTATGGTCATGATGGTGATTCCACACTTAATATTGGTAATTAAGGATATTACAACATCACTAATTATGATTTTTTTTATTTAATTTCATGTAGGTCAACTATTTGACTATTGGCATTTTCATGATGTTTTAATTCCTTGCTATTGGTAACTATGGATATTACAACATCACCAATTAAGATTTGTTGTGTGATTTATTTTATTTTTGGTCAAATATTTTACTATTGGAAATTTCATGAACTTTTTATTCTTTGATCATAATATCTTCCTATTGTTGGTAGGTGTATTAATAATCTATTTGACATCATTTTTTTAGAACTGCATTTTCCATAATGATTCAACTATATGTTTGTTATAATATGATGTGCCTATAATATCCCAACATGTATTGAAGATTTAGTATTAGAATTGAACATAACCAGGTACCACTATATTTAATTTCTCCATTTTATAATTTTTGAAAAAAAACACCACATTAATGTAATATTCATTTTTTTTCATGCATGACTTGAAAATCAAATAAGGGGATCTTTAGGAGTGTGTTTGAACACTGACAATCGATTTGATACAACAGGTACAACTATTTAATGTACTTAGGTATATGTTATTTATCTTCATTGAGTGTTACTTTAATGACATCAATGGAACTAACTAAAATTTATTTTTTCATGTCATCTGCATTTTTTCAATGATTAGTATGTACAATCCATTTCTTCTTCTCGATTAAATATTTTAAACCATCACATTTCAAATTATATGATTTTAGTTTTCATGAATATTTGGTATTTATTCTTTAATGTCAATTATTTCTGTAGAAATACATTTTCATTGAGTTTGATGCTGGTGATTCGGTCCAAACAAATGTTGCAATGTCTCGGAGCTCTGTATAAATAAAATGAAATGCTAATGAACTAGATCCCCATATTAAGGAAAACATATAAACAAAAATATTGAATAATATGAGTGCAATTTTTCGGTGCAATGGATAGGTAATACTAACATGTAAATGCTTCTGGTCTTTTCAAATTAACAATTCATTTTTTATTTACAGCATGACCCCTTTATTTCATTTTAAGAAATATTGTATGAACATGTTTTTTCCACACATTTTTAATTTCTGATGACTATCACCTATACACAAAACATATTACATGGTTATGTTCCACGCTATTTTTTACATCGCCTTTTCCTAGTCTCCCCCTGCTCCTGGTTTGATTCTATGTTCTCCCCATCTCCACCCGCTCTATGTCTCCATCTACTCACAGTGCGCCTACTCCCTGTCTCCCTGTGAACCCTATCTTTATTCACCTTTATCTCATTTTCCAAAATCTGCTTCACCATCAAAAGTGGAGCACCACCCTCGGAAAACCTCATCGTGAATCCCTTTAGCATCACCAACAAAAAATTCAGAGATAATACACATCCAAATACCTACAATCGGTCTGTTTTCCTCGGTTCATAGATTTTATAACCCTTCCATCCATCATTATATATTTACAGTTAAATAGGAGTTACTAAGATAATCATTCTTAGCAAGTTTGGTATTCGTTTCCACTACACATCAAATTGTACTGTGTAGTCAGTATGTGTAACTTACTCCATTAGACATTACATTTTTCCATTGTCATTCATTAAAACATATTATTTTTATTTTTAATTACATGTAGAGTAATAAAATAATTTTGAAAACTGATTTCTTTTATTTTTAGATTAATTATTTGTATTATAAATTACAGTATCAACTATATAGGATATTCCAGATTACCTAGAAGTTTTTTTGAACATTGGGTTCAGAGTATTTTAGTTCCCCATATGGATTGAATACTCTCAACACAATCCATAATACCCAAATTTTTTATTTTTTCAACCCGTATTGTTTAGTTTTTTCAACAATATTCTCTACTGTATGGATTGGATAAACTATGAAACCAAAATCCATGAAAACATGTCCAATATAGCAAGGATTTTCTCCTACATATCCAAATCTTTGAACCAGGTATGTTCTCTTATTTTCGTATAAAATTTCACACATCTGGACATCGTGATTAGTATGCACTTGAACACGATTAACTGACAAATTCATGGATGAGCTTGAGGATGAAAAATTCATGGATGAGCTGGAGGGGATGAAATTCATGGATGATATTAAGGATGACATAAATTCATGGGATCTTCTGCATCCCATTAATTTTTGGGTGAGGATATGATGATGGTAATTTCATCCCCTCCAGTTGATATTTCAGGTCATGTGACTTCTGGTGTGGCCAATGGTGAAGATTCAGAATAATCCTTGAGTAGTTATTCCTACAAGATCTCAGGAAGGTACATACATTCTTTCTTCTAGGTAGGTAAATATCAGCATAATATGTACCTTAAATACATTCTTCTCTAATGACTTTTGGTTGAATCCAATCATCAGGTTCCATGAATAACGTTTTTACTGCTCTCTATGTGGGTACATTTTGAAGATCGACTTGCTTGGGAACTCTATCTAGGATCTCACTGGTTAAGACAGATCAGGTATTCAAGGTTAGTTCATGAATTATAATGGCTTCATCTTTTATTCTTTTCATCCTCCCTATCTAGGTTAGATCAAAATCAACAAGGATTTTGCTTCCAAGGAAAATGCAGACTTTTATGTAGAACAAAACAAAAACCTTTGATAGAAAAAGTGGTGATATTACACTTCTGTATATGTACACTTCAGTATTGCACATTGTTTGGTGTCATAAAAATTTTAAATCTAAAATACACTACTGTATACAAATTTTATAAATATAGAATGTTCCATACACTTCAACAGTATATGGTATTGTATACATTACACTGCTATATACAAATGCATACATTAAATTACACTCCTTTTTTGTATAATTCGGTCTGTAAACAGGTTTAGAAAATACTTCTCCTTTCATACCATTGTTACTATTTTTTGTATGTAATGAATGGTAATTGAATTAATGGCAGTGACACATTAATTCATTTGTTGTACGGTGACATAAAGATGTTCATGTAGTGGCAGGTGACTACTTTTTTTAGAGAATAATGAGTTATCTATTTAATGTGTATATTAATGTAGTCAATTTCAGTACAATTCTTGACTTATTTTCACCTAGGAGATGTATACCCAATTAATGAATCTATTTTAGATATTTTTTACTCATTCCATTAGAATGATGGTTCTCCCAATGTGCAATACTGAAGTGGGGGTGGGCAGGGGGTGGGGCTGAGCAGGGGGCTGGTGGGGGAGGGGTCTGGTGGGGGTGGGGGAGGGGGGCTGGGTAGGGGCAGGGGGAGGGGGGATCTGGGCAGGTGGAGGGGGGAGCTGGGCAGGGGATGAGGGAGGGGGAGCTGGGCAGGGGCTGTGGGAGGGGGGGAGCTGGGCAGGGGGAGGGGGGAGCTGCGCAGGGGCAGGGGGAGGGGGGGAGCTCGGCAGGGGCAGGGGAGCGGGGAGGTGTGCAGGGGCTGGGGGAGGTGGGAGAGTTGGGAAGAGGGTGGGGTAGAGCTTGGCAGGGCCAGGGGGAGGGGGAGAAGGGCAGGGGAGGGGGGTAGCTGGACAGAGGCAGCGGGAGGGGGAGCTGGGCAGGGGGAGACGGCTGGGCAGGGGCAAGGGGATGGAGGGAGCTGGGCAAGGGGAGGGGGCGGGGCAGGGGGACGGGGATAGGGTTGGGCATGGGAAGGGGGGCTGGGCAGAGGGGAGGGGGAAGGGGAGGGGTTATATTTTATTCCTTTTCATTGAGTCATATATGTTTCCTACTGTTATTATTATTTCTTAGAAGTTTCTCTTTCTGTATAAATGTTACCCCTCCAGTTGATATATCAGGTCATGTGACTTCTAGTGTGGCCAAAGGTAAAGATTCGGAATGATCCTTGAGCAGTCATTCCTACGAGATCTCAGGAAGGTACATACGTTCTTGCTCCAGATGATATTTCAGGTCATGTGACTTCTGGTGCGGCCAAAGGTGAAGATTCAGAATGATCCTTGAGTAGTCATTCCTACGAGACCTCAAGAAGGTACATACATTCTTTCTTCTAGGTAGGTAAATATCAGCATAATATGTACCTCAAATACATTATTCTCTAATGACTTTTGGTTGAATCCAATCATCAGGTTCCATGAATAACATTTTTTCTTCTCTCTATGTCGGTACATTTTGAAGACCAACTTGCTTGGGAACTCTATCTAGGATCTCACTGGTTAAGACAGATCAGGTATTCAAGGTTAGTTAATGAATTATAATGGATTCATCTTTTATTCTTTGCAACCGCCCTATCTAGGTTAGATCAAATTCAACAAGGATGTTGCTTCGAAGTAAAATGCAGACTTTTATGTAGAACAAAACAAAAACATTTGATAGAAAAAGTGGGGAGATTACACTTTTGTATATGTACACTTCAGTATTTCACATTGTTTAAAAATACATACACATTTTTTGGTTTCATAAAATGTTTAAATCTACAATACACCACTATATACAAATGTTATAAATATATAATGTTCCATACACTTCAACAGTATATGGTATTGTATACATTAAACTGCTGTATAAAAATGTATACATTACATTACCCTCCTTTTTTTTATAATCTAGTCTGTAAACAAGTTTGGAAAATACTTCTCCTTTCATACCATCATTAATATTTTTTGTATGTAATGAATGGGAATTGATTTAGTAGGAGTGACACATTAATTTATTTTTTGTATGGTGACATAAAGATGTTCATGTAGTTGCAGGTGATTAATTTTTTTAGTGCATACCGAGTTATGTATTTAAAGTGTATATTAATGTAGTCAATTTCAGTACTATTCTTGACTTATTTTCACCTAGTAGGGATACGCCCAATTCATGAATCTATTTTAGATACTTGTTACTCATTACATGAGAAGGATGGTTCTCCCAATGTGAAATACTGATGTGGGGGTGGGCTGGGGGTGGGGCTGGGTAGGGGGCTGGTGGGGGGGGGCCTGGTGGGGGTGGGGGAGGGGGCTGGGCAGGGGGAGGGGGAGGGGGAGTTGGGCAGGTGGAGGGGGGGAGCTGGGAAGGGGCAGGGGATAGGGATGGGGGGAGCTGGGCAGGGGCTGGGGGAGGTGGGGGAGCTGGGCAGAGGGAGGGGGCGAGCCTGGCAGGGGGAGGGGGAGGGTGGGGGGAGGTGGGCAGGGGGAGGGGGGTAGCTGGACAGAGGCAAGGGGAGGGGGTAGCTGGACAGAGGCATGGGGAGGGGGGAGCTGGGCAGGGGGAGGGGGGCTGGGCAGGGGCAAGGGGAGGGAGGGAGCTGGGCAGGGGGAGGGGGCTGGGTAGGGGTACGGGGAGGGGGCTGGGCATGGGAAGGGGGGTTAGGCAGGGGGAGGGGGCTGGGCATAGGAGAGGGGAAAGGGGAGGGGTTATATTTTATTCCTTTTCATTTAGTCATATATGTTTCCTACTATTATTATGATTTCATAGAAGTTTCTCTTTATATTTAAATATTTCCTACCACTATCTTGTCTTTCTAACATATCTTTCTGTTAGGCCTGGGTTGGCAGCTCGGTTGTGGAGGTGCTTCTCAGTTTTGGCCCTGGCTGATTATTGAGGTATAAAAAATATTTACTCCTTCTCTTGCATATGTCTTCACTGTTTAAATTTACATCAATAACCATCCTAGGAATTCATTGTAACTGATTTTGATATCTCTTCTTGTGGTTCATTTTTTTAAATTTAAATAGCTTTCCACTTCTTTTCTAAGGGTACATTTTAGTGGGGGTGGGCAGGGGGAGGGAATGGGTAGGGGCAAGGGGGAGGGATGGAGCTGGGCAGGGGGAGGGAGGGAGCTGGGCAGGTGCAGGGGGCTGGGCAGCGGGAGGGGGCTGGGCAGGGGGAGGGGGGTTGGGCAGAGTGGAAGGGGAGGGGCAGGGCTATGAGAGGTTGTCATATTTATAGTAAGTAGTAATTTTTTAGTTCAGTTTATTCGAAAAGAATTGTAAATTTCAAACCTTCTGGACTTTTCCTCCCCCATTACAGCATCTTCTATTTTCGTTATCTTTAGTCTTAACACCATTTTCTTCCATCAAGAGTAACTGACTCACATCATTATTGGTATTAAATTTTTTAATACATTTCATAATTTTATTTCCATTTTCATTTGGATATCTTCAAATCATGCTTTGGAGAAAATCCATGTTTTTCAAATAGGATGACAACACCTCTACAGTTGAACTGCTCTTCAAAATGCGGGCTGGGAAATCCATGTTTTCATTCTGCTCATTTTTTATTATTTTCATTTTGCTGGACTGATTTTCATTAGTTTATGTTATGTAGGTTTTCTCATCATACAATATTTATTTCATTCATTTCCACATTTGTCAGTTTTATTTTTACAATCACTGTCTTGTGTTGGATTTGAATTTCACTCTTTTGTCAATATTTTTGTTTCTTCTCAACATTTATAAATACAAATTATTTTTAAAATTAAAACCATTAATGAAACCCTTCAATTTTTAGTCAACATTGTTGTTTCTTCTCAACAATTATAAATATTAATTCTTATTAAAAGAACACCCATTTATCGAAAAATCCATGCCACTGCATGGGTGAGTACTAGTATTTATTAAATTAATCACAATAACCAAGCATATGAGTCCATAATGGAAATTTAATTATATCGCTACATGGAGTAGGTAGTTTTTATGTATACATGAGCGATGATTTTATTTTCCATTGGATTTAATGAGGGATGAAAAAGGGTTACACAATAATAAAAATTACATTTTAACATATTGTAGATACTAATGGTATTATTAAATAATGGTTATTGTACTCTTGAAGGATTTATAAGAAGAAACAAACAAGAAAACACTCGGTTATAAGTTATACCTCTTATTTGGAAAACCTCTTTTGGCTTACACTCTAAGACTTCTAGGGTGGGATTATGGAGATAAAAATACATATATAATATTGATATAGATTTTGGTAATGTATTTGTGTTAATATTGTTAGAGTTTTACATATAATGATATGTGAATAAAATGAGAGTGTAGGTTCCATTTGATGAGTATAGGCAATGGCACTAATGTTATTATTAAATGTTTTGAAATAATAATAATTCACCCTTATGATAAAATTTCACATAGAAAATTTTATAAAAAAAAATATTATATGATAAGGTTATAAATAATAACAACTTATAATAATTAAGATCATATTTTTTGACCTTATCACAATGTTTTAACCCTAATTAACTCATTTTACCCTTTTGTCACGGTGGAAACATTTTACCAAGGATACAGTTCCTAATGATGAAAAAATGAAATTGACCTCAATAAAAAATAAAACCCGAAGATTAAAAATATGAAAACCATTTTTTATAATTAAATTTTGATAATTGGAATAAAATGATCTTAATATCACTGTGAAAACTATTGAATTTTTTTAGAAAAATGTGTTTTTAAGAATAAAAAATATATACTATAAGAAAATTAAAATTACAATGTAATTTATTACATTATGATTAATATAATTTATTTATTTTACATGAAAATAAAATCCAAAATCTAATTCAATTTTTTAATTACATGTTTCAAGGAAAATAAATGAAAGTTTTTTAAAAAAACAACATTTTTCACTATTTATGCAAAAACCAATCAATTCAGAAAAATCCTATAAAATAACTATAAGATAATTTTTACATGATTATTTAAAAAAATATTTCCATTCTTTAAAAAATATATAAAAGTGGAATTTTTAAATTATAATATTCAGAAAAAATGCAATAAAACCCATTTCTGAAGAAAATAAATTTATGAATAATCAAAGGAATTTATAATAATTATTTTACTCATAACCTAAATAAAATTAATCTCTATTAATTATATTCGATATATAATCAACATATTTAATTAGGTTTATTTTTCAATAGTGATTAATTTAATCTATTAATATAAAAAATATTCTGTAGACATAAAAATGGTTTTATGAAAAATATATTGTTTACCATCAAAATATTTTTACCTTCATTTCAAGTAAATTGATAATAAATAAATGAATGAATGTTTATTTTATTAATGGAAAAATATCAACATATATTTTGTAATATATTTATTCTTATTTATATCCTCTAAATAAATTATTATGTTATAGAATTCATATTCAAAAAATAGTACTTCTCTATTGTATCGTCATTTATTTAATTCCCTTTTTACGTATTCAACTTGTTACCAATTATAATATTATTAAAATATAATAATTATTAAAATAATGGGGTTATATTTGAAATATCCATTCACCCAGACACTAATAACCTTCTAGTTGACTTATAGAACTAGGGTATCTAGTGTAAAAAACAATTAAATACTACATGAGTCATGCTATAGTTTGTATTTTACTTATATATCTTCCATGAGCTACTTGCTTTGATATAATTTATTTATAATGGATTATCTTGTAAATTATCGGATTCCACTATTAAAATAGCCAGTAGGGATACCAATGAAGTTTTATAAAATTCCTTTTTCGGGAAAAAAGCCACATGATTTTAACTTGTAGAAATTTGAGGATTCTATATAGGGACTAGATCTTGATATTCCCCCCACCCCCATCTAAATAATGTGAGGAAATATACGTCCAAATTTTTTGTATAGATAAAACCCACCACTCATGGTGTAGGTTGGAATAATCCCACCTTAAAATAAATTGATGATTCTGGAGGAAAGAAAATTAGTATGTGTGTAAGCTAAGTATGATTCATGAGTTTTAGTTTGATTGAAAATTCTGGATTCAAGGTGATAATGACCTTAAGTTATTGGATTTTTTTCTTGAGGAAATTAATTTGGTGTTAATCTTGGTATAAACATCTAAATATCATATATAAGTGCTAGAATCTAACTTTCTCCAAGATATAGTGAGTCATTGGTATATTTTTTAAATCAAAACCCATGATTAGGTGAATATTCGGTGGTTACAGTTTGAGTATCTATTTAATCAAGATTATTTCCAATATATGTTGAGGAATATAAATATTTGGGATCTTCTTCATCTTCCATAGGGTAGTACATCAATCATATAGTATGTGATGTTGTTCCCTAACAACATGAGGAAATCACTTAATATGATATCTAATGGATTCCATTATTTAATGAAGTTTGAGTGTGACCATAACTGGTAGATATGATGTTGAATTATTACCCTAGATATAACCACATATGTGGGAATTTTTAAGGGACTATTAATAATCAAGATATTTTTAGAGGGGGAGAAGCATGTATCAGAGTATAGTAGTCAGTATCTAGTAGATTTTTCAGCTTATATATTCACATTGATGATTGAATTCAATGTCATAATTCTAGACGAATATGTATGTGTAGTCGAAAAGTAAAGGATCACTAACACATGAGTAGTTTTTTGGTTCTATATATCTGGGATATATATTATTCATTTTTAATATCGGTGATGATGACTAAATCCTCCTGATATCAAAATTCACTTTACTATAGAGGGTAGTTGGAAAGTTAAATGGACTCTTAATCAGTGGAAACAACATGATTAGGGACCTCCCTAAGAAAGAATGGGATGTATCAAGGGAGGTAGATATAGAAGAGGTGTTATTGGTACAGTAAGAGTAGGAGCATGTGAGAGATTATTTTATGATATACTTAAATAGTATACTCTTCAAGGTGGCCCATGGAAGGCTCAAGAATCTCATAAATAGGGGAAGTTAGATTCATGGAACAAAGTAATTTTACAAGGTGGTTCCCAACATTATTTTAGGTAATGTCTATTTTTTCTCCAAAATAGAACATATACCCATATCAACCATTACAATTCACCCTTTTTTTTAACAATAGTTCAAGAGTCAGTAATTAGGGTAGATCCCCTAGCATAAACTATGTGTCTAAAGACTCCTACTGGAGGAAATCACACGATCACCCAAATCTATCTATGATTCAAGATTTATATTAGAGAATAGAGTTATTTTGTAACATCATAGTGGCTAGGATGGATCCCTATGAAGTCAAACATGACATAGAAAAGATATCAACAATATGATATCAGATAGACTACAACAATTAGTGAGTGATTTCTTTGGAGAAAGATGGACTGTGGTTTTCCTTGTTGGGAGGTTGATTACTTTAGTTGAGATAAGTAGGGACTATGTGGGGAAATTTTGATTTTATCACCCATCAGAAATAATGTTTTCATATATATAGGGAAAGTAATTCTGATCATCCTTTTTTATTCATAGAGAAGTATATGAATGTATTTTTGCAAGATGTTCCAAGATTTCCCCCATTTGGGATATTTAATTCTACATTAATAATTAAACTAAGACAACTATGATATCATTTATATTTTAATAGATTTTTTAATTTGATCTTACTGAGATGAAAGTAAAATTGTATGACCATATAGAGAAAGGTTACATTAAATCCAGTTTCCCCAAGGGGAAGCTCTAGTATTGTTTATTATGGAAGTTAAGATGAGCTTGATCATTTTTACATACTATCACCACCTGATTGAGGTGATTGTAGGGAAACAATACCCTATACCATGTACCAATGGCCCATTTCTCCAATATAATGTAGAGTAGTGGCTCTCAAAGGTCAATCATTAGTTTTACTATCACGAACTTCAGTACTATTTGGACGAAATCCAGAATATGACCTTTAGATTTCACTATGGACAATGTGATTTTATAGGGAATCCATTTAGTGTGATGGAAAACCAAACTATGTTCATAGGGATTTTGATCTTGATCTTTCATCCTTTATTAAACTAGTTTACTATTTTATTCCTCAGTGACATCTTAACTATTTTGGGATAGAGTATTTTCATGCATAGAATATGACAATATTACTTTACTATCTTTTAAATAACGATCTCTAATGTAATCATTAAAGATTCAGTTACACATTTGAGAGGTCCATTTATTTTTTTATCTCATATCAAATGTCATTGTAGTCATATACCCAATGAAAATCAAGCTACTATTTTCATGGGAGCCATCCAAGAGTTCTCTGAGGTGTAGATCTTCCTTAGGTTTGAAGGATATTAGTTGACAATTATGGGAGGATTATCTTGGATTATGAATCTCATGAATATCCATACCTAATAGAGGATGCCCTTCATTAGGTCTATGTGATGCAATATATTTTTCTAGGATCTGAAGTTAATATTGATAATTTCTCTTTTTCATAGGTTTTTGGAGGATGTCCTTTAGTATGCAGTTTATTGTGATGCACCTAGAGTTGCCATCACAACCCCCTTACTCCAAATGTTCGCCTAATAGGATATTAATGAAAGTATATAGATAATTTAACAATATACCCACCATAATTAGGCCTCAGGTTGGTGACTAGAATCAATTATATAACTAAATACATGAACATAAGAGGAATTACACTTGTTGGAAAATTAGGACCAGGAGATAAAATACCATCCAACAAATCACTCCTTCGAAAAAAATAAAAATCATAGTAAACCATCTAAAAATTAATGATTAATTTTAAATGAATAAAAATAAAAGTATCCCATAAGAGTAAACAAATATAATCCTCTAGTAGCAACTCAACAATATGTGCAGTACCCAATCTAGTAGTGTCTATCTCGGTCCTTGAAGTCCTCCGAAAAACCTCGAAAATAATTTTTATGTATGTAGGGTTATTTTAACTTGTATATTTATTAGGATAATACCCATGTTCCCTTATTTTTTTGTTAAAATAGTACACTAATGTGTCAGTAGAAAAAAATGGAACAACAAGCACATAAATAGGTCCAATATATACTCCCATCCTCACCTTGTAACTCCCACCAAATAACACAAACATGTATTACAACATATCATTGAATGAATATAATAAAAAGTAAACATGTAACAACATCCCCACATTTTCTACTCTCACACCCAAAATTTAAATTCCTTGTTCTCCCATCCTTTACTTGTCATATCAACACCACATAAAAAGACATTTTTAAGTAGTGCAGGTTGTAACCATGACCACCCTTGCCTCATATAGGTCATGGAATTCAATGTTGGAATCAATAAATATCAACATATCACAAAATCATCATGTAAAAATGGAAGTTGGTTATAATTAATGTGAAATACATAAACCATGTACCCTAATCCTAAATTATATGACCCCCACCACAAATAACATCCTCAACACCACTTTTTATCTCCAACACCAGCCATCGTCATCACTAAGAATCAACAACACCAGCCAACATCATCACATAGAATCCCCAAAACTGACTATCATGAACATTAAGAATCACCAAAATTATTTATAATCATCACTAATATTGAATGAAGAGTGTGGTAGAGGGGGTAATTGGCCGTCTATTTCACTAACAACCAAGATGTTGGGGAAAAAATTAAGAACCCAAAACATTTGTTCATTTGATATGTTATCCATGATAGGTTGGTCATGTATATTTATAACATGAAAATACATGATTGATTGATATCACACCATACCCAAACAATGTGTTCAAATTTAACTCCACCAGTACACCCCAAAAGCCCCCACAATTCTCAAGAACACTCAGATAAACAGTTCCCAATGCAAATGAAACAAATCACACAACCAAGACACATATAAGACACCTTTCTTATTATTTTTTCTGGATAACCAATTTCAAAATTTTATAATTATCAACCAACTTCAATTTACTAAGAATATTAATTTAATATTTAATAAAAACCACTATAACCTTGACTTCTTATTAATTTATACCAATTCATGAGTCATTCCATTTATTAACTCCATTATCACACATTAATATCATCCACCTCACTTAATTAATTTCTAACACATTCCATTTCAGTTTCGTCATTAACACTTTATTCCATCTCAACTAGAAAACTACACCAACACACAAAATAACTTAAATCCACTTCACACCAAAAATAATAACATCTCATCCAAACACATCTCCATAACCTAACTTCATCACAGAAACATCAAAAATCCATCCACTGCACATTACCCTAAATCACATTCCATATCAACCAACAACATATTCTATACCTAATAAGTTCCGTATTGAAACCTGATCACCACCATTACCATAATGTTTCCTACAAGATCTCAAAATATTATAAAATAAGATAAAAATTTAAAACTATCCCATATATTAGTAACTTTAACATCCCAAATAACTCTAAAAATCAGATTTAACAATGGTATTTCATAATATTACTTCAACACTTTCATGGGTATTATCACACAGTTGCATAATTACATAGGAAACCAATTCATTATACATATACAAGTCTTTATCCATTTATTCAATGTGAGATGAAGTAATCAAAAAAACAAGGATAATATATCACATCATGTAAAACACAAACAAGGCACCCAGTGTCCAAGATATTCTTCAATAATAGTGAATAAGGTTTGACACTTAGGAAATATCATGAAACAAGAGAACACATATGATAACTCTTATTCCATTAAATTTCTATTAATGTAATTTATTCATATGATTATGTCAACCTATGCTATCCACCCAAAGGAGTAAAAAGAATAAAATTTCATCATATACACATAAAATAAGGATAGAATGGGGATAAAATACCTCAAAAAGATGTTCAAAATTCTCCAGGAAAGAATGGATGATCAAAAATATGGAAGAATAGAAGGAACTAGTACCATAAGATAAGAATAAAATATAATATCATTAATCCTTTCTCAATTATCATCCCAAAAAATACAAGAATTAAAAAAAATTAAATATATGGAAGATGAAGAAGAAGATGAATTGAAAAGAGATGGGAAATAGGAGAACATTTATTTTGAAACCATTTTTCTTTAAAAACTGTGGTTTTCAAATTCCATAGAGGGTTGTATATATGGTAATTAGAGTTTAAGGGGATGAATAGGGCTCAAGAGAATACGAACACGAAAATCAAAGAATATAGGAAAACCTTTTTTAAAAAGGTGGATTCATAAGATTTCACATTGGGGTGGGTCTCATAAAATTAATACAGTAATCAGTGGTCAAAGTAAGATCAAAAACTTAAGACTCAAACCCCTACTTTTCATACTCTAGAGTGACTCTATAATCCCTATCGGCATCACCAAGCCCTAGAAAAATGTAAAATGTCTATTTTAGGAATCTGGTCTCTGTTATTTGATACTAGTAAAAAAATATCATCCTCATGAATCAAGACAAAATATGGAAGTTAGAGGAGGAAGAGAAGGGTCTGAAAATACTTCCCATGAAAAACCTCTTTTGGATCCAGTCACAACCCCAGCAAAAGAACCAAACAAGAATGACTAGAAAGAGTAATATGATATATTTTATAAACTAACAACGAACATAAATTACATCACCTAAGAAAAAACAATATTAATATAAAACTCAAAAAAAATATAGGATACAAGGATAGAATCTATTTGTCATGTTCCTAGGAACTCTCTACAAATCTACCATGCATTTACATAATAAGAACAAAAGGGATAACACAAAAATGATTCAAATTCTCTTTATATTATATAATATTAACTTTTCACTCTAGGAACAATACATAATCCTTCATATTAAACTCTACCTAGTCAATGATATGGGAGTAATTGTAAAAATACTAATGGAACTAAGACACATGGAAGGCATTGTGAATCTGTTCCATCCATTGTGTAGTCCCAACTAATACACCCCCTTGAAAATTTAGTTAAATACCTCGAATATCCCACAGAACCATTGAGAAATGTTATTTCCTTGATCAGGTATCTTCTACCCTAGAACAAAGAAAAACCACAGGAACACTTAGTCTATAACCTAAATATCCAAGGGCCTACACATAAGGTTATAATAGGCCTTCTAATACTCATGTGCCACTTTTACACTCCAAAATCCTATGGATATTCTATGCCATGCTATTGACCACAAGAGGGACAAGTTCTGCAAATACCTCGTCCTCAGTCCATTACAATGGGGAACCAAATGGTCATCAATAGAACACACCAAATGATGTTATGTTAATGGGTTTTCAATATCTATTATTATTGGTAAATTAGACCAAGGATAAGTGCTTCGCCTTTAACCCACCAAAATACAAGACTCATACCCATAATATATTATCTAATGTCTAGAAGGTTTTCTCCATCTATTCATTCATATGGAGGTGGAAATTAGTGTTAAATTGAAATTTTTATCCAGAACCATGTTCCAATTATCTCTAGACACATTAAAAAAATGAGGATCTCATTTATAAGAGAAATAACAAAACTTGTCTCCCTGATCGCCAGAAAATGATCTATTTTTTTCATTTATCCCACAATGACCAAAACAACAGTAGATTATCCCAAATATAGGTGTATCCTTGTGATTAAATCCATCAATATTTCCAACCAATTCCACTAGGTAAAATTTCATTGTCGAAACAAACAACTAAGTACATGATTATCAGCTTTTACTAGCTGAAATGCTAGTCACAAATCCATAAATCCTATATTGAATGCTTCTTATAAGGAAAAAATATACCTCCTCAAGTATCTATTCTTCTTATACACACCCAGATGAAACTCTAAAGGTGAAATATGAATCTCAATTGGAATTAACTCATGTATCTCCAATGGAAACAAAACTTCATTAAAACATCCTCTAACAATTACTATTTTCGAACCACCCCTTGGTAGCATCACCATGGCCAACACAGTCTCATATCATCTCTACCTTTGGGTCTCCTAATTGAGACTAATCCACCAATCACATAAATATGATTCCATTCTCTTAAAATAGATTCAACCTCTACTACAGGCCTACTCTACATCGATATAGATCTCCCCAATATCTTTTATCCCTTTCAGGACATCACTACTTATTATAACTATTCGTAATTAGTGATATAGTAATGATCTAAGGGACACAACATTATTGACCCACAATAAATCTCAACCCATTGTTTCATCAAGACACTTTCTAAATCCAAATAGGAAGTGTCACACAAGACATCAAATTTCACACCTTCCTCTAGACATTAATGCCCTAATCCACTTTTCAACATTCACATCAAGTAGATAAAATGTTATTGAAATTAATTAGTCTAGATAGAAGTATTTTCCTTTATACTAAAATACCTTAAGTGGGTTGAAATATAACAGAAATCATTAAAAACCCTTTGATAATATTCCTTAATACTAATAAAGCTTCAAACATCAACCACATTATTATATTCTACCCAAGAAAAAATTACTTACTCCTTTGAAGGGTCCATGGATACACATGTTGGTACACTACATGCCCAAGGATAAACACGTCCCGTGTCAAAAAAAAACTCTTATTTAGCTTCCATATATATGTTGGATCCAAAGAACTTGTTGGAAAAATATGAGAAATTCAACATGATCCAATTTGGATAACGAGTATAAAAGTATTTAATCAATGAAAATTACCATGAACTGGTTAAAACTCATAAATCATGGATTAAAGGATTCTCATGAACATAGATTACAATTCAGTCTTGAAAACCCAATTGAATCCCTTAATATTATTGGTCATATCATCTATACATAGAATAGAGTACTAGTTCTTAATATCTTCCTTATTAAACCTCTCATAGTCATTGGAAATAGTATAATACTATTCAAATTTATGGAAAACAAAATCAATGAACCGCTAGGGGATCTAAGGGGTCTGATGTAACACCTCAGCAACATATCATCACATTTGAGACTCAATTTATTCAACTTTATATACATCATTTGATAAGGAATGATAGAAATAAAAGACGCTCTAAGATACAAATCTATCCCAAACTTGAGTTCATGTTGAGGGTTTTGTGCCACTTCCTCATATAGAAAGATATCTGTAAACTCCATGAAATTATTTGGAAACACCCCCTCCTGGGATTCCACTTATAGCTATAATAAATTAGTCAAAATATGCTCCAAATTCCCACTACCCATTCGATTTCATCGCTAACTTGGAAACTCGTCTCATTATCCTTCCATGTCATAGAATAAAATACTCCACCCAAATAAATAAACTAATTTTTAGAAAGATTATAGCAAATCCAAATTAAGGATATCATCATATTGTTTTATCTACTATAAGAATAAGTAACCTAATGATAAGTGTAGCCCTATCATTAGTTGATATTATTGGAACACATCAAATAAAACATTCTGAACTCCAATTGTCATGGATAACACTAGGGTAACTGGATGCCTCTCCACATTAAGTCCTAATGCATCAAAAAAAACTAAATAAATTAAGGAGTTTGAATCTCCTACATCAAACAGATAAGAAACATGGGAATATGATAAACTAATGGTACCTTGAATAAGCACATGTTCCTTTGGTACTTGAACTTTCATAGCATTCATCTTCCTCTTCAAAGATCCTCTACCTCATAACTAAAATATTCTATAAACACACTCTAGTATAGGTCTATAAATAATAAGGTCATCATGGTGCTAAAACCATAGAGATATATAACCTATTTGTTGAAAATAATTCATCTATCCAGACTACTAAACACAGTTTGGGGACCACTGTTACTGATTCCACCTTATAGGAAACAACCACTATAGCTAAAAATGTTCATTACAACCAATACCATACTAACCTCCATGAGTGGTAAGGTAATAGCCTAAATACGATCGTAAACCCATTAAAATTTAACATGGATGAAAAATCCCAACAAAACCAAGAGAATTAATAGTCTTCGAATAGAATAAGAATCCCCGATAGTGTCAAATCACAACCATCAAGAACCTCATCTACCCATAAATCTTTGATCAACTACCTGAACCTCTATCCATTGAGGCTCTTTGTTTTCATTTCTCTTAATTATATCATCCCTAAGAGTGCATATTCTTTATCACATACACTTTTTTTTGCACCACCATGTATATAGAAAATTAAAACGGGGTTACAAAATATCAATGAGAAAAACCACCACTATAAATCATTCTATAGATTTATAATCTAAAAAGTGGAGTGGTTAAAAATTTAATGGGTACTAAAACTCAATATTGATCTCTTGGACACTGAGAATCCCTTGGTGAAAGGATAAAATCTCATGCCACTTGGATTCCATTATCATTGATGATTGGAACACCATGAAGTACTCCCTCTAAATGTTATCTAAAGATCAATCTTCCTCTAGATGATCAACAAGATATAATTTCCACCACTAACATTTCGCACCTCACATATGGCTAAATACCAACGAAACTCATTACTCAACTTGGTATGGAATCCAACCAAATTAAATCTCAGTCTCCCTCATCCAATGCTACATCTCTAGAACATATATTCTCCCCTCATTCATTACTAGACTATACTACATAGAATCATGAAAGGCCCCCAGTACGCCTCATCCTCCTCTATCAATTTGATACTATAATATTGAACAACTTATTCTTGATGAACCACTCTATTCTAGACTACATGTGAAAAAATAAGAGGATCCATTCATAGAAATACAATGAATTTTTTATGCCCCATATCATGAAATTTCAAGATTTATTTAATTAAACTCATTCTAACTTCCCAATAACACACTATTTAACTACAAACACTAACATGCATGACTCATGAAGCTTGACTAGGTCTCTACCCCATAATGTTTACCACATTAATTGGTCATTTAATAATATTACTGTCTTTTTATGAAATCAAGGGTGGACCAAAAATCCCATTCCCTAACCAATCTCCTTAACTTATGCTATACACCAAACTTTATGAAAACAATTTCCCAAAAAAACAATTTAGTCCTCAAATGTTCCTAACTACAAAATCCATCCTATCTCTTAAAAATATCTATTTACACCACTCTATCATGACCCCAACCCTCCAAAGGTACCCCATCTAGTTGATAATTAATGAAAGGTGATAATGACCCATGAGGCAACCTCTGGTAGCCATGTGTTTGAAGCTGGAACTGAGAGTATACAGAATGTCACATTAGGAGATACAACTCCATCAATGGAAAAGTATGACTATTATATAGGATACCAAAAACCAAATTACTATATCACATGAAATAATATTGATGAAAAACCATCACACAATTAAAGAATAATGTAAACCAAATTCAAATAAAGGTCCCTATGAAATGTACCAAAAGACAATCCTATGGAAGAAACTCAACAGAATCTCCAATGAAAAAGGTAGTAGTGTTCAAATCCATATTATAAGTCCACCTATAAAACTGAAAATTATTATTTTTAATCATAGGATAAGAATAATATATATTCTCTTTTAGATCAACAAAAAAGGTATCTCCATAATAAGTTAAATAATATACTAATTTACCATTTAAAAAAATAGAAAAACAAAAAAAAACATAATCTAGTCATCTTTTCAATCCCATCCTCACCATGAAACTCTCACTAAATGACACTTCCTTGTTTAATAACAGAGTATAAAAAGATTGAACTAAATGTTGTCCTGAAACCAACTCCCTATTGGTTTATTTCTCTCATTCCCCAACGTCCAAATTCATATTCTCCCATCCCTTATATTTCATCTCATCACCACATATCATGTCACCAATAATGTGGTTTAGGTTGAAAAAAATCATAACAAAATATGAATCAAGGCCTAATATCCTATGAAAACATCAATTTCTATCCACATATCAAAACCCCATCACATTACCATGGTGTTAGGGCATCATGAACATGATGTAAATAAACATCATACCCACATCCTAGCATAGATCACCCTCACCAAATATCACATCTTCATCATCAGTAGGCATCTCCAAAACCATTTGGGTAGTACCAAGTCTACCCACTTTGTGTCTATAGTTGAACAAGTTCTAAACCATATCTCTTCTTTTAAAGGTTAATATATTCTAATGGAAGGTAGGACCTTCCTCGTAAAATCCACTATTGTCTCTAAGATGGTTTACTCCATGATGATATATAAATGGCTTGCTGGTCTTATTAGAAAAAGTAACATTGCTATAATGAATTTTATCTATTCTGGTAGTATCCTTGAAAGAAAACATGTGACTATTCCCTATTCAACTTGTTGCAAACCCATAGAGAATGGTGGTATTGGCATAAAAAATATAAAGTACCTTAATGAATCCCTTCAATAATGACTCACTTGGAACATTTTTTATAATACTTTTGAAGCTATCACCTTTCTAAAAAATAGATTACTTAAAAAACATAATATTGGATATTATAATTTCACTAATTATTCCATATAGACATCCATCAAACAATAATTCACCAACATTATGAATAATTCCAGATGGATGGTCTCTAGAGACACCTCCATGAAATTCGATTTGGATAACCGTATTGGCATGTCTTTAATTTCTATGATATCTACCGCTAAAACCGCTAAGAGTACCAACTACACTATTCGAGAAATTATAAGCTCTCAAAATGATCATCTCCCTAATTCTATTCTGAATATCATGGAAAATACTATTTTGCTTGCACGAATGATTTTTTAATTTTGTAACATTCTCAAGATGGTATGCTTAACTCAAATAATTTCTAAAATAATTATTTTTGTAACCCTAAAATCGATTTCAATTGGATAAATCATTTCAAAAAACCTTTTATAAAGCCATAAATATTCAATATCATCTAGCTCCTGTCTCACAACAGAGTTCCCACATAAATTTTCCTTCGATCATTTGGGATCCAGATTTTCTCTATGTGCAAAATCTGTTATCAACACAGATAAGATTCTAACCTCCTCTTCCAATCTTATGCTATTGATTCCGCTCTTTGGAACTATATTCATGGCATTTTTTTTACTACATATGGTTACTTCTTGACTCTATCAAAAAAAACTAAAGAAATGTGCATAAATGGAAGGATCTAAAAAAATCAATAAAATTTTCCTTCCTTCAGTTGATGAGCTCACCCTGTGATCTCATATGATTGGAAAGATATTATACATAAACATTAGTCACTCAATCACAATGGAAGTCGTATTCAGATCTTATTTCTATACATGAAACTACTTTGATGAAAAAGATACATTTCCACAACATATTTCATGACTATGGATTCCTGAGATGTCTACAGTTTAGTGGAAATTTCTTTCAAACTCATCTTACTCTGGAGGAGTTCTGGAGATCCCATCTTCCTATATAGATCAAAATCAATATTAATGGCACCTCCAAAGGCAATATGGGCCCTCCAAGGTGTGGTGTTGTCTTTAGGAATCACCTTGGTCAGATCCTTGGATGTTTCAATGGTGTTTGTGGTATTTCCATCTCCCTTGAAGCTGAAATGATGAGATTGATTCATGCCATTTCATTTTCCAGAATCTTTGGTTGGAACAGCCTCTGGATCAAAAGTGACTCAATAACCATCGTGCAAGTGATTTGGAATGGTATAACACATCTTTCTTGGCCAATTACTACCTGTTGGATGTAATTCACCTATTCTCTCATCAAGCTTAACTATATCATCCCACATGTTTATCAAGAGGCAAACATAGTTGTTGGTGGCCTAGCCAATATTGGAGTAAATCAAGACATCTCCTGGTTAGAAGACCTCCCAGTTGCTCTTATTTCATTACATGTAAAATATTGTATTATGATCACATATTTTAGACTCATGAAAACATTATTTAATTAAAAACATTTCTTTGGTTCTGTTGGGATAAGGCATCACCTTCTAAAAAATACATCCCCAAAACCATCCATAATCATAACATGGAATATCCACCTTCGTCCATCATCATTGCATAGAATTTCCAACATTTTCCACCATCATTACTAGGTATCTCTGGAAGCATTCATCATCATCACTACTACAGAGGAAAGAGTAGGAAGTGATGATAACCATATATCTGTATCACTGCTAACCTAGATGTTGGGCCAAACACATAGAAGTAAAAAAAGGTCATTTTTATGTTTATACAACTTGGTTAGAGTTCATTTATTAATTATATGAAAATAAAAGATAGATTGATATAAAAAATACATAACCTAGGGGTTCACATCTAACTCCACTATCATATCCCATAATACCACCACAATATCTCACAACCTCTACCATAAAGCACAGGAACCACAAAAGAAATGCAACAATAATCCAAGCCACATATAATCTACATTTCAATTTATTTTTTCAAGTAATGTTATTCCCATATTTAAGAATTATCAAACCAAAAACATTTAGTAAGACAATTAATTTTATATTTAAGACAAGAGACTATAACAGTCACTTGTAATTAAATTATACACATTAATTTATAAATCCATTCATTAAAAAATAATCATACATTTTTTAGCCCCCACCCTTAATTAAATTCAAAATAAATCCATTTTAATTTTATCATTATCACCTCATTCCATCACTTCTAGGAAACTACACCAATGAAACAAATGACATCCCATATATCTCACACGAACAATCGTGAAATATCTTGAAAAAACCTCTCAAAATCATATTCATCCCAATGAAACTTCAACAATTCATCCACCACACATATTCCTTCATCACATCCCATGCCAACTAATCAAATATTCACTACCCAACATGTAACTTATTCGAACCCAGTCACCACCATCACTAAACTATTTCACATAATAACTCCACACATTATATAATTAATATGTATAATGATTAGCACCACTTATATAGTCAACAATGTATTTTACTAAAATAGAAAAATTCTTGTCTAATAATGGGATTTCATAGCATTTATTCATTAATTTTAGGGGTGTTCTCTTAAATTTGTAACATTTCATAAGAATCTAGTGAATTATCCACATAAAAGTCCTTATCCATTTATGAATGGTGATCTATAGAAATAAACACAACAAGCCTCACAGATTATATTAGTCACAACACAAATAGATCTAGCAAAATCCATGATTCTCATAAATAATACTGAATATGGATAAAATGTTCATCGGTATCCTAATAAAAGGGTTCACAAGAAAATACACATGTCAGGGGAGGGGTTAATGAAGGCATGGCCGGTTTGAAGTGAATCCAATTCAAAATGGCCCAAAAATACAACTATGGATCTGGATTCATGAATATGACCACCATCATGTGTATTTTAATCACTTTAATATCTCATTTGTAAAGATTATTGATGGTAAACTCCACATAATATCAACCCCATATCAAAGAGCCCCTTTTTGGTGATCATGTGAAGGGTTGAAATTAACCTCCACACTGTGAAATTTTGGTTTGTGGTGACTTATTCACTCAATAATCTCATGAAGATTTGTGAGGAGATTTAGAATTCTCAAAACCCTCACCCCTGTTTCAATAGGGCCTAAAAGAACCCCTTTAATTCTATCTTTTTAGGGAAATAGATGTTTCACCTTATATGGAATGTTGTGTGTTATTATAGTTTTTGAGATCCAGAAGTTAAAGGGAATTTTGATCTACCTAGGTATCTATCCTTTTTGAAACCACATCCCATAGTTTTTTGAGACCCTCAAACAAAAGTGGAGAATTATTTTTTGATGTACCAATCCCTTCATGGAAGAGGAAATCCCCCTGAGGCAGTGGTGGTTTCTAGAGACACCAACCAATCTTTTGTCCCACCAAATGGGAGCTATGACATTACCCCGAAGTAGCCACACCCTGTTTAATAAATCACACTCCTTTTAAAAACCCCTAACCTTGGTAGGGCCCTATGATTCTTGAGAACCTCTTTCATAAGGCCCCATGATTTATAAACCACCTCCTACGAGCCTCTCCATGGTTACTCCTTTTAGCTAATTCCCCTTAATGAATGTAGAGTTCCTAGGGCTCCCAGGCCAAATTAGGACTCATTCATCTTCGTCTTTGTTCCTCCTCTGGCCTATACCACCCACTCCCATGTATTCCCACCTCTCTCCAAGATCCTCTATGGCCTTCATCCTACATATTTATTCTATGAATAGGTACCTTATTACCCATCACGTATAAGCATAGTTACCCTAATGTCAGGACTCCTAATGGAAACTCCTCCATGATAGTGCCAACACCATGCCCCACCCAGAGGAACGTGAGTGATTATAAAGTAATATCTATGGGTGTCATATTCAAGGGAAAATGTGCACCTCTATCAGTGTGGATTTTTATAAATATTCCACCCTCCTTGACATAGCCCACAACAAATTTTTATCTCATCCCATGTATGAGATTCATGATGTAAAACCTCCTAGCTCCATTTCCTTATTATATGAAATTAAACTGCAGGAAAAAGTCTACATCATATGATGTAAAACTATAGCCTTACCCCATATGATGAATAACAGTTTACCCATGTATGATTGACTCAGGATGACCACATACCTCTTTACATGATTCAATAACAACGGATTCCCCATCGATAATTCACATGGGATAAAACTACACCCCAGGTATGCTTCCTTGTGTAAGAACCACAACATCCTCCAAGAGTTATACTCTTGAGAATAGTAGATTCCATGCATAATCCTCATACCATCCCCCAATATTTGTCTTCTTGCAAAGGATAGATTTCATGTTTAATCTGCACACCATCCCTCATTGATTCTCCTTTCAGGACACGGTCATCCATACCACATCAAGTTAAACTACATGGATCAGTTATGTAACATGACCTTAAACTATACAATCAAACTACATGGTTTTTTATTGCTGACTCTTTAATAGGGTAAATAGGATACCTCCCTGAGGTTTAATCCCAATGAACATAATCCTAGTATGAAATATTCCCTCCAAGGGACACACCCTACTGATCTCCCTCAATAGGGAATTCTAATCATGTCCCAAAAATACATTAAAACAAATCCCATTCAGTACCTATAAAACTTTAAACATTCACCCATTATGTCCCAAAAATACATTAAACATGAAACCATTATTACCCCCCATGAAATTACACCCATTCCATTTTTTCCCCAAAGGACATAAATACTACACCCATTCTGTCCCCATAAGATATTAGACATTCCCCTATTCTATCCCCCAATACATTAATCCTGCACCCATTGTCCTCTCCCAAACATTAAAAAGACACCCAATAATTCCCTATAGGACCTTAATCTTTCACCCATCATGTCATTGTAAGACATAAAACCTATGTCCCATCAATCTCTACATGTTTCTAAACATTTTATGTGAACCAGAATCCCAACCACGTGCATTAAATATGGGATTCATGAGGCAAAAAACACTTAGAAGACATATGACCTTGACATCAATTACCTCATGACCAACATAATTTTCCTTATGTTCTCTTCCTATAACTCCTCATATGAGATGCCCTAAAAAATAAGGATAATTTATAGGTTTCTAATACACCCAATGTCCAGAAATTACCGAAAATTCCCAACACGACTACTTTAAAAATCAAATGTTTCTTCCCCATCGATATATAAGTGGCATAATTAATTGATGATCACATCTAGATGGTACCAATAACGAGTTCCATGAACATGATATAATCAATGGGGGAGACCAAGACTACACAATGCGCTCCAAGGAGGAATCCATGGAAGGTGGAACTAACTCCAAGTCATCATGTTTTGATCAAGAAGAAGGCATTGGTGATAAAAGTGATGAAATCATTCACCATTGGAAAGAGGGAATGTGTTGAAACCGGAAAGTAGGGCTTCATCTTCCGGGCGAAAAGGTGGTGTTTCACCCTAGTAAAAGTGCCAAGAAAAAAATTGGTGAACCCAATGTGAAATTATTCTCCTCAATCATGAGGACTAGTATTTTTTTGGGAAAAAAATAATTTTCCTATCAATGGATCTTGATATTTAGTGCCAAGTCCCACAAAGAAAATAGGGGGACCCACAAGAAACTAAAATAATAATTGGGATAGTAAATGTTGTGAATATTCAAACTGTGACATCATTAACATGGATCCTTCTCTGCTTCATGAATATTAGATGATGAGGGGGAATTGGGCATCACTTTTCCTAAACTTGTACTTATGGTTGAATCCATATACATTCTAAAACTCAAGCTACAGGAAGTTAGAAATTACATGCTCAGAGGCATCAGGGTAGGATAAACAATGACATGGAAATCCAGTATAGCTGCACCTCTGCTATGGATTCCATATCTCCATCATTTACTAGGAACCCACGCCCCATCTCACCCTCTAATATGATCCAAAGGAGGTTTATACAACCATTTGTACATTGAAATGACTAATATGGGGTCATTATAACCCATTATATGGACCTTCCGGACCCAAAGGAATCAACTCCACATTAACAATGTTTCCCCTAAGGGCCGTCTAGAGGGAACCAAACCCCCAATTCTGATGGTGAACCTCTTATGGAGTATCTACTATTATAATCCTGATGAATCACTCTCCTAGGACATATAGGTAGGTTCTGTTTGAGAAAATATTGTAATAAATACCACCCTATATCCACCTAGTAGGGATCCCACTAGGAAATTTCAATTAAATCACTAACAGGTCCCACATGTTGATGAATGGGTTGATTTCATCTATGCTTTGTTGTTCCATATCCAAATCACCTAACTTCAATTTAGGTTACTATCTTAAGACGTTTCTTGATATGTGTAATCATCTAGATCTCCTAATTCTCCTACCACCATCGTCTTATCCTTCCAGATCCCTATAACTAGAGACCATGAATCCCTCTTTTACAACTTTAGATCAAGACCCCAATAACCTCACATGTAGGTAGGGTTCACTCCCTCAATTACTTGAACCACCGAAAGTCATTCAACCCATCCCATGATGAGAAGAATAAGTAAATATTTCCTCCCTATTCCACAAAAATATAGTACATAGTTCCTCCAAGAGTTCCCAATATTGAACACAGAGGTCCACACTATGTTCCCATCATTCAACGTGGAGGACTTCCCTATTCCTCCAATGACCAAAGTGAAGGTCTTATCTGATCTATCAAGATCCATTACAGAGGTCATCCCCATACACATACTATCCAACATGGAGGAACTCCATGTGTCTTCTAAAACCGAAAAATATTCCCTCCCAAACCCTTTACTAGCGAGCACAGAGGTCCTCCTCGGGCCACTACCCACTAGAGTAGACTTCACCACCATTCCTACAATAGCTAGTAAAAATGAACTCCCTACACTCTAACAAGATAGAAATTGGTTCTTAACCATGCCTAAGGCATACCCTTTCCTGAATAACCATCATGTCATAGGAATTATAACATCATTCATCTAATGAAAACCCCAAGGATGTGGAATGTCTCCATCGATGCTGCATATTATGAGGTGATGGACAACACAACAATGGAAACATCACCCTAACTTTTGGACTCTAGGGTAGAATCTGGATAGTTGAGGTTCCCATTGCTAGAAACCAAGGTCCAGAATATTCCTATATTCCTTCATAGGTATCTATAGGTGTAAGATATTTTGGCCACCTTTGAGGGGATCATACAACATTCATCTCTATCCCCACTTGTTTCCATCCTCATTACCACTACTTAAGAAGTTGGGGAGATTTATAGTTTGGGGTTGATGCCGTATGTCTTTTATCAATCCACTGATCCATAGACAAATCTTTTTTTCTTCAAGAATGATGTATTTGTCAACACTCCATCCTATAGGGATTTTATGATGAGGTTGACATGACCCCCGAGACATGTTCTAGTATGCCGTGTCAATTTGACTAATGTGATGACTCTTCTCTAGGTAAACTAGTAGCATAAATGGTCAACAATAATTCCACTCTCCATATCTTATTTAATGTCAATTTGTGTTTGGGATGATCAAGAGTAGGAATATTACACTAAGAAATATGGCATGTGTAAGGTTCTAGAAATTGATAATCTATAATTTCTGTTTTGGAAACCTTCATCTTCATCACATTGTCATGTCGGAGTCACTTATAAAGGACTAGGAAGTTTTTTTCCACCAGATTATTTGGGAAAATCTCACTTCCTCTGTGATCATCAATTTTCCAATACAGAATGACATGAGCCCATCAATGCCATTGAAAATAATTGTAGAAATGTTAAGACAACAACATTCCCAACAGATCAGTACCTTGATTTGTATAGATACTCTGGTGCCCTTAAGAAAACATGTATCAAGGGCCTCATTGTGCTCTGTCGAGTTGTGGAAGAAGCTTCTCTAGAAATAATGAAAAGAGTTTGGGGACTCTATATTTCTCTTCATTTCAACGCAAACCTTGTGGTAGTCTATAAAATCCACCAACAATGACTGTTCATCCTCAGTTACCACCAGAGTCAATATCATTTTCCCCAACCTGATATAGTATCATAGGAAGAGGTATGCAGACATAGGGAATGATAGATAAGATCCCCCCTATAGGGTGATGTTGTACCAAGAATACCCTCCAACAAGTGTCCTCACACATGAGTATAGGAATGCACTCGGTATCAAAATCCCCACAGATGAAGCATTTATACCCTTATAGAGGAACATGGAAAATTTCAAGGGACATATTGAGCCATAAGAGCCATTTGAGGATGCACTGAAATTAGAGAAGAACCCTTCAGTAGTTTACAGACTCTATTAGATAAAGGAATAAAAAAGTATTACTGATGAACTCATCAATGTGTGTAACTCATATTATGTAAATTCCTTAACGCAACATATCCCTCCTCCAGTGGGGAAGAAATTCTTACATGGCTACATATCCCCATTTGATTTGGTCGGTCGCACAAAACTAGTTATAGCAGAAGCCAGAGGTTATGGCTAGAGACCTAAGTACAAGTTGTTGAACCCAACTGAGTAGTTAAATTACCCACCTCAGGATCCAAGTAGAGATAGTCCTAGAGTTTTTTATCCTAATACCAAAGTATATTTTAATTTCAATTAATTGGTGGCCAGGTAACCTCACTAATATTTCTTGACAACTACTCTCTCTACTCTCCTTGAATCCTTAGAAATATGATAGGTGGCAATCCCACCTACCTGAATGTAGTACCTATCATAGCTGGAAAATATCAGAGCATCCATTAAGTGTAGAAATATCAATTTATCCCCATTAATTTAGATGGGTGACCAACTATAGCAATAGGATAATTTTATCTCATGGTGTGGAACTATGTTGGGTACATAAGTATAGTAGTAGATTGAAAAGATACAATTCATTGTTCAAACACTAGAAGGACCTATGTTTGTATGGTACATCAATCTTCTCATATGGTCCATTTAATGTTGTGAGGATCATTATAGGAAGATCCTCTTCCAATTCAGGTCCACCACAAGGAAGAAATATATTTATTACCTCTTCATGTGCAACCATAGGACCGGTGATTGAATCATAGACATTGTTTCACAGTGTAAAGGCATCATGTATTCACTAAACATGAAACTATCCTTGGAGGAGATTCTTATGATATTCTTGGAGAATTTTAGGAGTTATTTTGTGCCAACCCCCATCATCCATAACTACCAAATTGGGTTTTTAATGTTCTCCAAAAAGTTTTAATGTTTGTAATAATCCTTGCAGCAGACTAAACAATAGTCGCACTTGTTGCCCATTTTGGATCCCATGAGGAGACCTATAAAATTTGGTGCTACCTCCACTTTTCATGTAGAGATTTCTAAGATGGTACACCTTATATCCCCTCTTTTATATTTTGTTTCCAGGAACTACCACATGTATTAAAAAAAATCAAGAACAACCTCACCAAGCATAGCATCCTAGATGAGAAAATGTGACTCATGTCCCCCGTTAGAACCAGACTACTAGAGTTCCCTTCCTAGATATAAGAAACTGGACCTATTCCTTCAGGGATTCAAAGGTTTCAAACTACCACATCTTAACCCTAGAGAATGGAATATTTATGTTTCTCAAGTTTAGGAGGCCCCATGAGGTAGGGGTCTTTGGTTTCCAGAATAACTACATGTACCACAAGATTCTCGGACACACCATCATGCAATGATGTGTGTTCAAATATTATCTCCAAGACATTGTGGATTGTGGCCTAGTCATATTTGGTGACATTAGGGCATAGATGACCAATGTCTCCACTGACCCCAAAAAACATTGAGGGCTCTAGTGAGTGCCAATAGCCTCCTCACCATGGGACATAGAAATATGATGACTGTTTGGATCACAAGGTAGTCTCTTGTGCTCATGGTTCCATTCATCCATGGAATATTCATCTACATCACATCCTTCTAAATCATGGAGGAATAGGAATAGATGGTTCGAGTAAAATTAAATCCCACTCCACCAGTGTTAAATCCATCTCATACTCATTTCAAATTTATGATACCTAAGTAATGAGATGCACCCAAGATACTACCAACCCTATAAAAATCTACTAATGATGAATAGTAATAGTCCTCTAGGAAGTCCATTGAGTTGGTAGAATGCTTCATGTCGCTCGATATTGATGAATACAATAAACCTCTAGTAGGTGAATCCTCTAAATTCCATCAAATAAAATGAAGAGGACATGCACGTTGACATAATTCTTAGGACAATGTCTTGAACCAAGATTCTCATGCTACTAAGGACATACAACAGGTATTTCATAGATCTTAGAAGGACATATCCTCCATGTATGCTACATTAGGTGTGCCTCTACAGTCGATTGTGTTAATTTATCAGGTATCTTAGCTACAAATTCACTATGATTATTTGTTAGAATATGGAACCTGACCTCATACAGTAGACACAAAGCAAGTAGTAGATCATATCATGTCATCATGACAGCAATAAAATATTTCTAGCACTAGTCATAACTCTATAGTATATCTAGCCACATCAGTTGCAGCACCTGCCAAGTATCACCCCTCTGCACACAAAAATATTCTCTTGGAACTGAATTATGATGTATTTAACCACCTCTCTAGCATACCCATGAGGATTTAAATCCTTGAGACCCTCCTATTATCAATGAAAATGGATAGGACATTAGAGAATCATTGAAAATCACACTCCAGTTCAAAGATGTGATAGATTTCATTGAGGAATAATATATGGAAGGGGATGGGTAAGTAGAATATGAAACCATCATATCATTTACTCGGAAGGAAAAGGGAGTCATTATGTAGGGTAACGTACACACAATGTACATCACTCGTCTGTTCAATGGCATGGAAATCCACTACTATTAACTGGTTATTGGTTCCGAGGCCAGCCTTATTATGACCTAGATACTCAAAATGTTTGGAATAACAAAAGAATAATTGTCTCCATAAAACCTAATTATTCATGGTAATGATAAGAATGAGAAGAAACTTCATGGAATAGTATGTATGAAGTCCCAAATTCATTCCTTGATATAAAGAAATGAATTCTTGTTAGTCTCACAGGATGCTACCTATAATGAAATATTGAGTAGATACTAGATTAATTTGCATGTAGTGGTCCATTATTAATATCACTAGTTCCTAAAAAACTACATTAACAATCAATTACCATTTGCTGGGGAGGGGTTTCTTCGTGTTGTCAGTTTGGTTTGTTTTACTTGACCTTCGAGTTGTGATATGTTTTATGTATATGATGTATTTGGGTTCCCCTCTTTATTCCTTTAAAAGGGGGGCTGATGTTTTCAATAAAATAAAAAATTGAAGGCCCTGGGGCAATTTTATGGACATTAACAATCAATTAGGGGTACTACACGGTGATGTTTCACCCTTTGACTCTTGTGATGCCCAACTTCTATACAATGACTACTACAAGAGGGAAAAAAGAAAGGTCGGACTAATGGGGTTGATTGCATAAAAACTTATAATGATATGAAGAATAATGAAATAAATATGTGGTAATACATAAATAACACATTAGTTCTCCTAATTCATTAATAGGATCACAAAATTCTAGACAACGGGGTTGTTTTCTGTCTCCTAAACAAATTGTGTCTCTAAGGAGAAGGACCACCCACAGAGTACTTCATACTCTTACACTGGATAGGATTGGTTATTACCAGAATAATATACTCCTCTAAATTACCTATAAGTTCACCTAATAATGACAAACCCATTATATTCTTTCCTATTGAACAAAAAATTGCTGACTTGATGAAAATCAACATGCCTTCATTGTTTGGAAATAAATAATGAAACCTGTAGTCGGAGGTCGGATGGAATTAATTTAATGGATTTGGTAACCATGGTTTCAAAAGAGTAGGAAAGCCTTAGTGAATATTAATTATCCACTAGAGTAGAAACTAGTGCTTCCCTTAGATAAAATGGCCATGAAAAGACACCTCCTCTCTCTGATTCTCCTATCTTAGATGACTAATAAGACTTGGAAGATACCCCTCATTCACTTGAAGAGGGTTTCTCCCCTACCATTCATAACATAACCTAGGTGAACCTTGGAACTAAGGAATATCTAAGGCCAACACTAATTTTTATATCCATGTCTCAAGATGAAAATAATTAGTATGTTCATTTCTTGAAATAACATCATGATGATTTTCCTTGATATATAATTAGATGCAAAGACTATAACCTCATCTCACCATTCACCATTTTGGGCTCCCAGTAATTCACCATGGGTTCAACATGACTCCTAGAATATTTGAACCCTCTCAAAATTTTATGATAAATGCAAAATTTGACAACTATATCAATTAAAACATCATCTGGTAAGTCTCGTGCCTCATATGGATATCCAACATCATCCCAATCAGAAAGAAGTACCGGTAGATTATAGTTTTTATCAACATCAATGACCTCAAATTCCATTTTTTGAAATATGATTTTCACTTTTAAATAAAATATCTATTTATTGATTCTATAATAGGATTCCATGACCTCTACTTCATGAAGTGATTCTTTGGGAACAACCACATCTAGATGACCTAGAGGACGTGGATTTCGCCACCATCCTGGCACCCCAAGGGACTTTCTGTTAAAGGTTGATTCCCTTTAGGTTGAAAAATGATGGGGACACATATGAGAGGTCCATCATCCACATATTCATTCCAATTTTTGGGGTATTGGTGGAATTCTGTGTGGAAACAATAGTGCTAAATTCCTTCCAATTATAGGATAATCTCAAGGACCTTGAAAAAGTGTTTGGATTCCTCTTTTCCAAACATTTGAACTTGAAGCCCTTGCTATGTGTATTCAGGATTACCTCTAAGAAGATCAGTGGCTTCATTTTAATATACAGAGGTGTTGAGATCAACCCATAGAATATCATTTCAATCATCAAATGACTCCCTTGATCAATCTTAAGGTATTTTAGGTCCTTTATTCCCACTTAGCCTACACATACCAAATTATTGTAAATATGCTCTCCAAGTGTTATCCCATTTATTGGACCATTATGAAAGACACCATTTACCATTTAGATGAGGAATGGCATACCATGTTTCAGTACATCAAGAAGTATCTATTACAACTTATTCTTTTTTTCACCCATTTTAGGAAAAAAAATTGATCCTTCATGTGACTCCCATGAATGGTCTCCCAGTCTTCTTTTACCCCTTAAAAATTACGAGTGGAAGGAAAATATTTTATACTATATTAGTCACATGATCATAAGAAAGGAGACCATATACTCCCCTATATAAAATATTTACTCATGCTAGTTTCTACAGTGTAGAATTTGTGGCATTATAAAACTCAGCATGAGATATAACTAGTTTCTTAGGCGGACACACTAAAGTGTATTATCAATCACCCTATGGTGACAGGATCATTAGTATTCTAGGTAGTGATCTTACAATAGATTCAAATTAGGTTTATCCTATAGAAGGCCATCAAAGTAAAGGCATTAGTATATTTTCTGGTCACCCATATGTCCACTAAAGAACTTCCCCTAGATGTTGATTTCTCATATGAGGTTGACCTCTTAGTGGATCAGGTTATGTCATGGTAGGAGATGAATTTTTATGGTTCCTCTCATATCCTAAATTGTAAAATCCTTAACAATACAAAGAAAAATTTGTTGGGCTGAGGGATCATTTACATCACCTAGTGTTGGTTTTTTTACCATACTTGTTCTTATTGTTGGAAGGATACAAAAAAATGAGGTAGAGTCTCAGGGTCTCATTAATGAACTTAAGCTAATTGTAAATATTGATATCTCTAGTTTTCATGTGAAGGGAGACTCTGACCTTGTAATCAAATATATCAAATATATCCTTAAAAAGTAAGAGGGCACCCCCAAATGGATTAAACTCAATAGTTGATGGTCGAGTTCCCTTCCCATCTGATGGTCACTCTTGTCCCTCAGTCGTATAACGGCTCAACTGATTCATTGGAATTTATGGCCATGAATCTTATATAAAATGATAAGGATGAGGTGATCATCAATGTGGGAAGTCATAGGGTTATTTACCCCGCAATTTCATATGATGTTGACAAAAAACATTTAAACCAAATAGTTTTTTTCCTTATATTCTTGGTCCCTCATGTCCCCCTATGTATGTGGAAGTTACTGATTGGAAAAATCCCTTCACTGAGTTTCTTCTATGTGGATCACTCCCAAAAAATATAGCTAAGTGTGACCAAATCCAATAGCATGAATTATATTTTACACTTTAGGGTGGTCCTAACCTTGTTCTAACCCTATATATATTTTTTAATGAGGTAATTTTCTATTTTATAAAAAGATATGAGATCCTCTAGGTAATTCTATAATTCTTTATCGCAGCCTATGGTTCCTATCAGGCATTATTGAAGATCTCCGACTAGATTCAGAGGGTGGGCTACTTCTGGCCCACTATGGTCCACAAATTCATTAGGCTATCCAAGAGGTTTCATGCATGTAAAATCTAGGAAAATATTATATATCGACTTTTGGAGATTCTCCACATAGCCAAGTATATTAACCCATTAATGTATGGGGCCTCAACATCATGGGACCATACCTTCCAGTGAAAACTCACCAAAGTAGTTTAATTCTGATCGCAATGGATTTATTCTCCAAAATCAGAACAAATTCATCTTGGGGAATTTAAATCCTAATACATGGTTAATTTCATGATCACCTAAATCACCTATTAATTTGGAGTTCCTCACATTATTCTTACTAAAAATGACACAAACATAGAGTCTACTAAGCTAAATAAATTGTATGACAAATATAACATCTAGTCTAACCATAATTATCACTACCATAAATAAGAGAATAGATGGATTGAGGAATTAAATAAGGTCCAATATAACATATAAGTAAATGGTGGTCTTGAATAAGAAAAGTATTTCAGAAAAACTCTTGAATGCCCTCTTGTCCTATTGGATGACCCCATACACTCTGGTGTATGGAACATAGGTAGTACTTCTCAAAGAGGATTAGTTTATAACACTCCAAATAGATATCTAAAATAGTTAGATTCCAGAAAGAATGGAATAGGTCTATCTATATGTGTTGGAATCCCTATAATAAAATAGGCTCAGTGTCATTCATAATCTATAGAGACACCTAAACAAGATTGTGGGATCATTCCACAATAAGGTCCACCTATACTCTTTCCTATAGGGTAAAATCATATTGGTTCAAAGGATGCCACTAATACCAAGAAACAATCTACTAACATCAGTTCCCAAATGGGATAGACTTTATACCATTCATATAATCTATTTTAATGGTCCATACTATAAGGTAACCACAGATGGTGACAATATCACATATCCCAATGTCTCTATCTTTCTCATGTAGTGCTTTGTATGATGATGTCATGGTCCATGAAACATGAGCTTAAAATATTTTGAAGATTCAAGGAATTATAACATTAAACAAATATCATCCCCATGCTCTATGAATTTTGACTATAATTGTTTTCCATCCCAACAGTCCAAGATCCATGAATTTAGACCAGAATCAATCAAAGTCCAAGTTGTACTCTGATAAACATTAAATACTTTTATCCTAAATGAAAGGCGTTAAAATTTTATATTAACTCGTATAAAATATGGATTCCCCATATGATAAGTATTTGATGATCCAAAAATTCCTACCCCATATACTCCTAGAATGTCTCATAACAAAAGTATGAGATAGTCAATAACATTACCCCATCTAAAATTTGGATGCCTTGTATGATATGAGAAGAACCAAAACTAATATCCTTAAAACATGACCTTAAAATGTTTCCTTAACCCATTTTATAAACATGGGACTCCCTAAGAAAATCATGTGATGCCTCAATTCAATCATCAAAGAGGATTTCCCCTATCCATATGATGGAATCTTACCACGTCGTGTTCCAAAACTACATATGGCTTGACTATCATCCCTATGGGATATGTAGAAATTTATAGTCCTCCTATATTTGGTCCAAGCCTAAAATTTATCAACACTTCATACCCTTGGCCTCATTTATAAACCCATCATGAAAAAAATAAACTATGTGTACTTTGTCTCAATATTTTCATGTGGTATGTCAGCCTTCTTGACTCATATCACTTTGGGTTTTACCTCTACCATTCCTCATAGATACCTATGGGATAAATATCCTCCTAATCCAAGAATCATGTATTTAAACTATTTCTCATTGTTTAGTCCATACACCAATAAACTATGTGCAATAGGATTGAGAACCGCTTAAGGTGATAGAAGGCTTACATGGATCATTTCATGTAGGGTTTTAACTCATTTTCATCACCCAAATATCCTCAAATGACCACAACATGGTCAAATAATTCTAAACATATTCTATTTTTAATTGACCTTGGATTTATGAAATAAAACTCGGATTCATGTTCCCAGCATTGTGACCTTCAACTATGTGTATTCATCCCTCTTTAAAATGGTTTTCATCATACCAGGTGTTTCATCAAGAATATGCCTCCTCCAATTTCAAGAACTATGTGTTTCTTGATTCCCATCCTCAAGAAATATCCAGTGACGCCTAGAACTTCTTTCTTCATGCCCAGCTGTAGAATCATTGAAAAACCTTCTCTCACCTATGAAGCTATCACTTAAAAATGCTATCATGGGCCTCCTTTTTAATGTATAATCCCAAATAATTTTCATTGTCCCATCAGGGGTATGAGATTCCCTCCTAAATTTAAATGAAGAGTAAAATAATTGGATGCTTTATGAATGATCCATGATAATTACCTCATTATAGGATACTAAACTATAGCATTACCATATATAAAATTGGGATGCCTCTTATCGTGAGATGACTTACCCCGTATAAAATTGGGATGCCTCTTAATGTGTGATAAATTACCCTATATTAAAACGCGATGGTTCTTATAAAGATATAACTTACCCTATATAAAATAGGGTTGCATCTTAATGTGATATGACATACCCCATATAAAATCGGGACTCCTCTTAATGTGAGATGAATTACCCAATATTGCTATTAATGTGAGATTACTTACCCCATATAAATCCAAAAATCCTAATAAAATAATTTTAGATGATGTAGTATTTTCATAAAAGGTGACAGTACCGTACCGGTGTTAGTCTCCTACCCCTCTATGCTCCATAACTACATGTAGCATGATTCCCATCCTCATTGGATACTTAATAAGGACCAAATATTTTTTATCAATCCCTATCTTTTATCAACTGACTATAGTTATTTTCCATCTCAAATGTCTATATATCATCCTGGGGAATGGTTTTTAAGTTTTATATATCATAGGGTCACTTTATCCTTCCTTTCACATCAGTTTGTCACCCAATCATGTCACATGACCCTGCATGGGAAACTTGTTCCCCTCCCTGGTCCATGCTCTATGATAATAAACTAGATTCGACCTTGTATAAAATCAGGACTCCGTATACAATAGGTATATAATGACCAAAAAAATACCGCATATAAAATTGAGATGCCTAATGTTAGATGGATTGATATCCTTGCTAGAGGGGATTCCACTCCATTGACCCTGATCTCCTACCGTGTTTTCATCCAAAACAATGTATCACTTGATTATCATTATCATGGTTTAAATAGTTATGATCCGATATTTCATCTAGGATCTAGGCCTTCCATCGACTCATATTAGGTTATTTCCCCTCTAGGTTTGGTTTGAATATCGTCTACCCATACATTAATCCATCATGTTTGAGATCATGGTAGAATAACTACTAGTGCACCTCATTTTCCCTTTGAGACATTCCACACTTCCACTTGTTTGATTCATGCTTTCTCTGATTTATAAAATTTTCACTGATATGATGTTATTTGGTTCCCTAAAATAATATTCCCATGAAACATTGGCTCACCTGCTGTCTTGGGCTCATTCCTCAAAGGATCTTTCAAAACAAATAGAAGCTCTAACATTTTGAACTTTTTCAATGATCGATCTTATATTTTTTCACCCCATTTTATGATGTTATGGATATGGAAAAAAATTTACAAAGATGTTCAATAGTTATTTCGTGTCCATCTCTTTTCCCCTTTCAATATCTAGGTCTTTAGAGTCTCAATCACCCTTGATGGATTTGTTGGTCTCTTTTACCCATCATTTTATTATCCCACATAAGAAACATGAACTCCATAATAGTCCTTGTTTCACACACTAGGAGTGGTTCCCATGTAAATAGATGTTAGGATATATTTTTATCATATAAGTCTGAGATTCATAAGTGAATATGGTCTAAACTCAAAGACCATAAACTTGGATCTCTAGTACAAACAATGAAACCTTAAATTTTTTTTCCTTTCCATTGTATTTTTAAGGATTGTGCGAGCACACTCTCTTCATTCATGTTGGATTACTAATCATTCATGATATTCCCAAAACATTATGGAATACACTAGTCCAGAATCAATTACCTTGAACTAAGATCACATGGTCTGAGCATCATGACCATAAACTATGTTATTGTTGTCTCAAAAGTGTTCTTTCTGTTTTTATTTGGCCTCATAAACCCCACCATTGATACTGGTTAAACATTATTGTATACCATTCATATTACTTCAAGACACAAATCCTTATATTTAAGGAATTTAGAAGTTAATCAATTTGAAATTTGTAACACCCCGAGCTTCCACGATACGCTTCTCATTCAATAATGCAATAGCTTGCATTGTACGCAACTTCGAGTTCTAAAACACCGTGACTAATCAAAGTAGCCATTATGAATAGTAATAACCACTTTTTAAAATTATAGAAATTTTATATTTCAAAATGGAATTCATTTTTGAATTCGTAATATCGAAATTATCCTAAATTGAATTTTTTGTAACTTTCTGAGAACTTCCAATTTTTTTATGAATAGTGAAAAATACTTAAAACAACTTTTTTAATAAAAATAATTTATTGTGATAAATTATACTATTTAGTGGTTTTAAACTATAATTAGAATATATTTTTACCATTTTATCCAATGGTTGTCATTATACTTAATTTAACATTGAAATTGGACATAAACAATTGCCAATCTTTTGATATAAATTGTTTCCTAAAAACACGCTATTTGTTGTGACAGCGGGAATTAATTATAAAATTAATTAATGCAACTTATATGTTTGGATTTTTGTAAAATGGAAATCATTTTTTAATTCGGAATATCAATTATAGCTTAGGGTGAAATTTTGGCCTTATTCTGAAAAACTTCAATTTTTGATGAATAGTGAAACCACTAAGTGGTTGTTAAAAACTGATTTTTTCGTTAAAATGAAATATTACCACTTCTGTGATTTGATTTTGAAAAATCCGACATAGTCATAAAGAAGTAAAATGTGGTTCAATGAGATTAAAATAATTTTTGGTGAATAGTTACTTTTAAGTTCTTAATCGCGATTAGAGGTAATTAGTGTAGTTTAATGTAAAAACATTGTTTTAATAATATGATATGAGATTGACACTTGTCCTACTCCTATTGGATGAGTCATGGCCGACCGAGACAACCCATGGGTCAACTTTGGGACCCCATGGATCCACTTTGGTTGGAAAATTACATTAATATATATTTATTTAATGTTAAAATTAAATTGACACAAACATGAGTTGTTTTACTAAAACAGTATTTAAGTGGGGTTACACAAGTCCAAATTTTGACTATAAATATTCATTAGAAAGCTAAAAAGATTTCCTAAATCATAGTATTTTTTTATAATTTTTAGACATTAAATAAATTAAATTATTAATGACATTATTATGATGCAGCGATGACCTCATTATTTAACGATTTTAATAAAATGAAAAGATAAAGTAACATCCAAGGCTTACACTTGTCCAAAGACTATTGTATGGGTAGATTTAGAACCGTTATCACCTTATCCACGAATTATATAAGTGTGGGACCTTTAGAATCCGAAAAGAATTGTGTAATAATGTAACATTTCAATCTTTCCAAAAGAGCCCCTCCTCTCCACTTATAAAAGGCCCCCACCTCTCTCACCGTATTAAGACCTTCAAGCCATTTGGCTCGGCCAACCTCTACCCAAATACTCTCCCAACATCCCTACATTACTCCTAGAAGCCTCACTTTGGGCAGAATTCTTCCCAAGGAAGCCTTTGGCTCAAATCAAAAAGAGCTACCCTATTTTTAAGGTAATGTCTTCTCTAATGTTGTTTTGTATTATTTTTCTTCTCCAACCCCCCTAAACTCTTTTTATTCATTTCTTTTGTAAAAACAAAATTATCCTCAATATACTAGGATGTTGTTATAAGAAGGATTAGAGCTACACTTACACACACCTACATCTAATGGTTAAAGAATATACGGTTTCTGTGGATGGTGAATTTCTGCCTCACAAAACGATGATTATTCAACACTCATATAAAACCTTCAAAGGTGGCCATTAAGACGTCACTATATTTATATATGATATATAATGTGTTTATTTTTTACTTATGCTTCTCTATTTCTCATTTATGGCATACTTTATGATTTCCATTATGGGTAAAATGCGATAATTTCATTTTAGGAAGTGCGAACTACCGCCCCCTCAAAGTGATTTGAATCGTTAATGCCATATGTGGGATGTATAAAGGATGGATTAAATGGTATTATACACTATATTATACTGGAATTATATTATAAACTTATATCATTATGATTTCATTCCATTAAATATGAAATTGAAATGAAAGTAGCGTTCATGCGTACATACGGCTTACCGTCTCCATGAACGGTGCATTTCATTTCTTACCTCTAAATGTTACGTAATATTATAAATGAATGTA
Source organism: Viscum album (assembly GCA_963277665.1). NCBI lineage: Eukaryota > Viridiplantae > Streptophyta > Magnoliopsida > Santalales > Viscaceae > Viscum > Viscum album. The sequence goes on from OY728122.1 coordinate 1,791,127,059, forward strand.
TATACTGGATATATAAGATATATATGACATCTAAATCATGAATATAATTCTGGAGATAATGGATATTCTACCACATAAACAACTTGTAATTATAAGAAGTTCATTGTTGACTCAAGTACCAAAGATCGACAAAACGACCGTTATTAACTTAAATAATTACATAATGTTCATATCATTGTAATAAGTGATATAATAAGGATAATGAAATTGAACTGGTTCTTCATAAGGTATATATTAACTCTAGTTTATTATTCAGGAGGTTAAATAACGGTTGAGTCATGTCAGACACGAGGTAAGGGAATTTCTTAACCCAATTTTCATTCTTTGGGTTAATCTCCTACTTTAAAATTATGTCATGATATTATTATGTCCTATATTGTATTTGTACATTATTTATGTGTACTTATAGTGAATACACATTATATATGTACTTTATTTAAAAAAAGATCTTTTTAAGGACTTCGTCTCAATCCCCTTTCATTGAGGCATATTTGGTTTTATACAAAACTTTCTTTTATACGGTATATTAACCCCTTTGACTTTTACGTTTATTCAAAAGGAATCTTTTTTATACGAAGCGTTTTACTAAATGAAAAAAAGAAATGTTTTCTTTCCGTACGTATGCGGCGACAACGAATTCTCCGCCGCCGTGACTATTATTTGATTTTCGGCTTCCTCTACAAGCTGTAACTTTTTTTTGATGAAAAATAAATACAAAGTTTTAACTTTCTTGTATTTTGGTATTGAAAATGGTTTTGAAAGTGTTTTTTTATATCAATGTGTTGTATTGATATCTTGTGATTGAAATGTGGAAATTTTATGTTTCCTTTATGCATGTTTTATGTGATACGATTATGTTATGGTTTATGATATGTTTAAACCTGTTCATATGAGGAATGCATTGGACTTAATAAGTGACGGGTGGAGCCCGCTATAGCTCCTCGATGCATCGGTAGGTCTCATGAGACAAACTAGTGTCTTGGCACGAGGCCTTGACAAAATCTTATTTTTGTTCTTGGAACGAGGCCTTGGCTACGTGGTTATGATAGTCTGCCATTATGCATTTCATCATTATGAAAGTGGTTATTGATATTGCATGTGATTATTCGACCAGTAGAATATCCATGTGAATAAGTAAATGGAATTATCTCATTTTACTTTTGCCATATTATGTTGAAGTTCATGTTTAAAAGGCTTTTGTTTTAGTTATACATTGCCTTAAATGTTAATGTTTATTTATGAAAGCTTCCGCAATATTGTTATCCTTACTGAGCATCAAAGCTCACCCCTTTCAATGTTTTAATATTTTCCAGGATGTGAAGAAGTATTTTATGAATGACCTATAGGGATAGTCCGAAGAGGATAGAAGTGTGGACTATGGAGACTATGTTATTATAGTTTTTCACTTTGTGATGTAATGTAACATTTATGAATGTATCTAGTGTTTCCAAGGCTACTAAACTAATCGGTCTTTCGAGACTTGATCTTTTGTGATCATGCCAATGTTACGAAGTAATGCACTGACTCTGGGTAGCTGGGGTCGGGGCGTTACAGTTGGTATCAGAGGCAGTTTAGTACTAACCTTGGAAGCTAGATTTAGATAAGCTCTGATTAGAGCACATAGCCCGAAGATAGACTTTGAGGATTAGTATAGAAGAACTTCCTAAAATTTTGGTATTATAGATATTTTGTGAGTTTTCCGAGAAATACATCCATGTCTGGATATGAGCAGGTACAGGCGGCTTTGGCACAAATGTACCTAGGGGAAAAACTCGAAAACACCGCTTTGAGCTAGACTCGAACGGGAACTGGTGCACGACAACGGGCCTTGCTGCACTCTTGGTTACGACACTCCCAGGGGATATGCTTAGGATAATTCTCGTTTTCTTTACAAACCACTATGAACGGTTATGAGTATATACTTCCTCAATGAAAACCTTTTTTTGATTATGGATTATATCCATAAATAGTTCAATTTATGTTAAGTATTTTATAAGTATGGAATTATGTATTTTGATTCATAAACTAATCTAGTTTATGCCATTGTATAGAAATGGCGCCTATTGGAAGGAATGGAAACCGTATCAATGCACGCACTCTGTGTAGGGATTGCCCTCCTGCTCAAGATAATTATTGTGGATCTGGAGATACAACTAGTGCTGATCAACTTATTACCATACTGGGACAACTCACTCAGGTTATGAATAATAACCTTACTCGTATGGAGCACCCTGATCCGCAACGTGGAGGATCAATGTTAGATGGATTCATGAGGCAACAACAACCAACGTTCAATGGGAGTACAAATCCCTTAGTAGCCGATCAATGGATAAATTCCCTAGAGAAAATATTTCAGGCTTTGGGGAGCAGTGAAAGGGAAAAAGTTATCATGGCAGTTTACCGCCTCACTTGAGATGCTGATCAATGGTGGTCATTGATTCAAAACATGAAGGAAGATGATGAAGTATCAAATATGGAATGGAGGGAGTTCAAAGATCTGTTTTTAGAAAAATACTTTCCTCATGACCATCGAGCAGATATGGAAAGGCAATTTCTGAGTCTGAGACAAAAGGAGGATGAGAATGTCACAAAGTATGAGGCTAACTTTACAAGGTTAGCAAGGTATGCTGGAGATTATATACGTAACCCAAGGAGTAAGATTGATCGTTTCTTTGATGGGTTAAAACCATTTCTCCGTCGATCTTTAGTATCACAATCCTTCTCATCATATGAAGATATTGTATCGTGTGCTATTAAGACAGAAAAGGAATTCTCTATGTCTTATGACAACAAAGTAAAGCAAGAGAAAAAGAGAACGGTGGAACAAGAGACAGATAAAGGGAAAAAGGGAACGATGGATTTTCCATTATGTGATAATTGTGGGAAGAATCACCCTGGTACTTGCCTAAAAGGAATGGGAGTTTGTTATAAATGTGGAGAAAAGGGTCACCAGGCTCGAGATTGAAAGGGAAAGAAAGAGGATATCAAAGTTGAATGCTACAATTGTAGGGAAAAGGGGCATTATGCAAATGAATGTCCTAAGCGTCAAGGAAACTAACCTCAGAAAAGGCCAAGGGATCAAGGACAATCTTATGCTGTTACTACAGTTGAAGAAGAATAACTAATGTAATGGTGCTTTTGGACTCATGGATTATATTCTGGTTATTAGAATAATGAGATATATATATATAAGGATTGTACTGCAGTACTTGTTGATTTCAGTAAGGTTTTTATATTTTTAGTATGTGACAATAAGAGAAACTTTACTTTGTTTGGGGAATCTGATAAATTGATTTTGGAATTAAGAGACCTTTTAGAAAAATTCTGGACAGAGGTATTTTGGATAACTATAAAGGTTGGAGTGGATTAAGTTGATCTTTGGATAGTATTGTTTAAGGTTAAAAATTTATGAAGATTATTTTTGAATATTATAATACTATAGTTTTAGGAAAAGGACAACCTGCAGGGTGGGGCATAACCCGTCGCGTCAAACAAAGCTGCAAGAATCGAACCCACAATCATAGTGCGACAGGCCTTTATTTCCTACCACTAGCCTACATGAAGTCCCTGGTTAATACAAATTAATTTTACTAATCTAAATGGTATGTGTTAATATTTGGAACCTTATACAATTAGGATAAAAAGAATATTTTTGAGTTCTGTTACCATTTGGAGTAAAAGATGGGTTTGTGGTAAAAAATTATTAACGAATGAAAGTATACATAACAATTATGTATATTCCCTTACGTTCTTAGTAAATCTCCTAAATAAACTCCTCAACATTATAAAAGGTAACTTAAAACAAAAATGTTGTCGGTTAACTTTTCCAACTGGGGATTCAATGACCGTTTAACCAATCACAAGTTTGTGATTTTGTTGTAGTTAAACTTTCTCCTAATCCTGTTTTCTATAACTCTTCATCAGACCTGGATGGTTTGTTTCTCCTCCATATCCATATTTTCATAGAATCCTAGAATTGGCTATATCGGGTGACATTTGTACTTATCTTGCTTTCTTTTAATGTTATATATTTATTAACCTTATTTCCGATGTGGGTTTTCCTCAAAGGTATTTTCTCTTTTCAACCTTTTGTTTTCAAAGAAAAATTTCAAATTGTGAGGACGCAATTTATTGAATGAGGGGAGAATGTAACACCCCGAGCTTCCACGATACGTTTCCCATTCAATAATGCAATAGCTTGCATTGTACGCAACTCCGAGTTCTAAAACACCGCGACTAATCAAAGTAGCCATTAGGAATAGTAATAACCACTTTTTAAAATTATAGAAATTTTATATTTCAAAATGGACTTCATTTTTGAATTCGTAATATCTAAATTATCCTAAGTTGAATTTTTTGTAACTTTCTGAGAACTTCCAATTTTTTTATGAATAGTGAAAAATACTTAAAACAACTTTTTTAATCAAAATAATTTATTGTGATAAATTATACTATTTAGTGGTTTTAAAGTATAATTAGAATATATTTTTACAGTTTTATCCAATGGTGGTCATTAGAATTAATTTAACATTGAAATTGGACATAAACAATTGCCAATCTTTTGATATAAATTGTTTCTTAAAAACACGCTATTTGTTGTGACAGCGGGAATTAATTATAAAATTAATTAATGCAACTTATATGTTTGGAATTTTTTAAAATAGACAACATTTTTGAATTTGGAATATCAATTATAGCCTAGGGTGAAATTTTGGCCTTATTCTGAAAAACTTCAATTTTTGATGAATACTGAAACCACTAAGTGGTTGTTAAAAACTGATTTTTTCGTTAAAATGAAATATTACCACTTCTGTGATTTGATTTTCAAAAATCCGACATACATGGTTGTCATTAAGAAGTAAAATTTGGTTCAATGAGATTAAAATAATTTTTGGTGAATAGTAACTTTTAAGTTCTTAATCGCGATTAGAGGTAATTAGTGTAGTTTAAGGTAAAAACAATGTTTTAATAATATGATATGAGCTTGACACTTGTCCTAATACTATTGGATGAGTCATGGCCGACCAAGACAACCCATGGGTCAACTTGGGGACCCCATGGAGCCACTTTGGTTGGAAAATGACATTAATATATATTTATTTAATGTTAAAATTAAATTGACACAAACATGAGTTGTTTTACTAAAACAGTTTTTAAGTGGGGTTAAACAAGTCCACATTTTGACTATAAATATTCATTAGAAAGATAAAACGATTTCCTACATCATAGTAGTTTTTTTATAATTTTTAGACATTAAATAAATTAAATTATTTATGACATCATTATGATGCAGCGATGACCTCATTATTTAACGATTTTAATAAAATGAAAAGATAATGTAAAATCCAAGGCTTACACTTGTCCAAAGACTATTGGATGGGTATATTTCGAACCCTTATCACCTTATCCACGAATTATATAAGTGTGGGACCTTTAGAATCCGAAAAGCATTGTGTAATAATGTAACATTTCAATATTTCCAAAAGAGCCCCTCCTCTCCACTTATAAAAGGCCCCCACCTCTCCCACCTTATTCACACCTTCAAGCCATTTGGCTCGGCAAAACTCTTCCCAAATACTCTCCCAACATCCCTATCTTACTCCTAGAAGCCTCACTTTGGGCAGAATTCTTCCCAAGGAAGCCTTTGGCTCAAATCAAAAAGAGCTACCCTATTTTTAAGGTATTGTATTCTCTAATGTTGTTTTGTTTTATTTTTCTTCTCCAACCCCCCTAAACTCTTTTTATTCATTTCTTTTGTAACAACACCAGTATCCTCAATATACTAGGATGTTGTTATAAGAAGGATTCGATCTACACTTACACACACCTACATCTAATGGTTAAAGAACATACGGTTTCTGTGGATGCTGAATTTCTGCCTCATAAAACGATGATTGTTCAACACTCATATAACACCTTCAAAGGTGGCCATTAAGACGTCACTATATTTATATATGATATATAATGTGTTTATGTTTTACTTATGCTTCTGTATTTCTCATTTATGTCATACTTTATGATTTCCATTATGGGTAAAACGCGATAATTTCATTTTAGGAAGTGCGGACTACCGCCCCCTCAAAGTGATTTGAATCGTTAATGCCATATGTGGGATGTATAAAGGATGGAGTAAATGGTATTATAAACTATATTATACTGGAATTATATTATACATTTATATCATTATGATTTCATTCCATTAAATATGAAATTAAAATGAAAGTAGCGTTCATGCGTACGTACGGCTTACCGTCTCCATGAACAGTGCATTTCATTTCTTACCTCTAAATGTTATGTAATATTATAAATGAATGTATATACTAGATATATAAGATATATATGACATCTAAATCATGAATATAATTCTGGAGATAATGGATATTCTACCACATAAACAACTTGTAATTATAAGAAGTTTATTGTTGACTCAAGTACCAAAGATCGACAAAACGACCGTTATTAACTTAAATAATTACATAATGTTCATATCATTGTAATAAGTGATATAATAAGGATAATGAAATTGAAAATGGTTCTTATTAAGGTATATATTAACTCTAGTTTATTATTCAGGAGGTTAAAGAACGGTTGAGTCAAGTCAGACACGAGGTAAGGGAATTTCTTAACCCAATTTTCATTCTTTGGGTTAATCTCCTACTTTCAAATTATGTCATGATATTATTATGTCCTATATTGTATTTGTACATTATTTATGTGTACTTATAGTGAATACACATTATATATGTACTTTATTTAAAGAAAAGACCTTTTTAAGGACTTCCTCTCATTCCCCTTTCATTGAGGCATATTTGGTTTTATACAAAACTTTCTTTTATACGGTGTATAAACCCCTTTGACTTTTACGTTTATTCAAAAGGAATCTTTTTTATATGAAGCGTTTTACTAAACGACAAAAAGGAATGTTTTTTTTCCGTACATATGCGGCGACAACGACTTCTCCGCCGCCGTGACTATTATTTGATTTTTGGCTTCCTCTACAAGCCGTAACTTTTTTTTAATGAAAAATAAATACAAATTTTTAACTTTCTTGTATTTTGGTATTGAAAATGGTTTTGAAAGTGTTTTTATTATATCAATGTGTTGTATTGATATCGTGTGATTGAAATGTGGAAATTTTATGTTTCCTTTATGCATGTTTTATGTGATACGATTATGTTATGGTTTATGATATGTTTAAACCTGTTCATATGAGGAATGCATTAGACTTAATAAGTGACGGGTGGAGTCCGCTATAGCTCCTCGATGCATCGGTAGGTCTCATGAGACAAACTAGTGTCTTGGCACGAGGCCTTGACAAAATCTTATTTGTGGTCTTGGAACGATGCCTTGGCTACGTGTTTATGATAGTCTGGAATTATGCATTCCATCATTATGAAAGTGGTTATTGATATTGCATGTGATTATTCGACCAGTAGAATATCCATGTGAATAAGTAAATGGCATTATCGCATTTTACTTTTCCCATATTATGTTGAAGTTCACGTTTAAAAGGCTTTTGTTTTAGTTATACATTGCCTTAAATGTTAATTTTTATTTATGAAATCTTCCGCAATATTTTTATCCTTACTGAGCATCTGAGCTCACCCCTTTCAATGTTTTAATATTTTCCAGGATGTGAAGAAGTATTTTATGAATGACCTACAGGGATAGTCCGAAGAGGATAGAAGTGTGGACTATGGAGACTATGTTATTATAGTTTTTCACTTTGTGATGTAATGTAACCTTTAGGAATGTATCTAGTGTTTCCAAGGCTACTAAACTAATAGGTCTTTCAAGACATGATCTTTTGTGATCATGCCAATGTTACGAAGTAATGCACCGACTCTGGGTAGCTGGGGTCGGGGCGTTACAAAATTGTTTGAACTCTTCCACATTAAACTAGGATCCCCCAGTCTGAACTCCCTAACATTAAATTATGTATCCACATCAATAAATTATGACTTAAAAGCTATGTACAAGTATCTGTAGGAATTTTTTTTGTGGAATCAAGGCTACTGGTACCTATATTAATTTTGGATTGTCACTCCACCATGCTATAAATAACCTTTTTGGATTCTCACCCTATGGTCAGAACTCTATGAACTTAAACTAATAACCCATGGCCAAAACTCAATGAACATAGACTAAGATCCCATAAAAAACATTATTGCCTCAAACTAGGTTCCCATGTCAAATCATCATGACTTTGAACTCTGTGAAAGCTCTATTAAGAATGTTTTGTGGGGTGTTGGGTCCTTTTGGATCTCTATTCACACTAGTTTGTTACTCATCTATGCTACACTTATCCTTTTAGGATGCACATACTATGGTCCAAGAATAATGACCATAAACAATGTGTGATTCACCCCATATTAATTTTTCTAGGGGAAGGTTCTTATATGAAACCTTTCCTTATTGTAACCTTTAGGAAGAACCCTGGTATTATTACCATCCTATGACCACCACCACCATAGATAGGAGGGTAATATTCATGTCAGTTCACCTAAACCTCACTGAATGTCGTTAAACTATTTGTTAATCATCCTCACCATAAAATACTAAACTATGTTTATATCATCCTCATTTCATTATCTAAAACTATAATTCATATTATCCCCTTATTTGAGTGGCCCTTTTCTTCTGTGTTGGTCACCATCCTCATCGTTCATGTTTTTCGACCATCACCCGACACATGATCACATGATGATAAAGTGTGAGATTCCAAATCCTCACCATATGTAATTAAACTGTGTGTATATCATGCTCGTTTCATGATGTAAAAATACAACACATATTATGTCATTGTCTGAGAATCCCTTTCCTTCTGTACTAGTCACCTACCTTATTGTTCACGTTCTTCGACCATCGCTTGGAATCTGTGGAAACCATACAATGGAAAGATGGTTTTGACCTTTTTTCAGACCAATACACCTACCCCATGTGCTCAAATCCATGTGGGAATAATTCTAAGTGGGTTGAAATCCATTTTAAAATTTCATCACTTCATCTCCACGTTTTTCATGACTCATTAATTGGATCCTCACCCTCCTACAAGTAACAATGGGACCCCTTGATGGCATGGTTCAATCCCACATTTCTCTCCTACCGTCATGGGAATATTCTCGATATGTATTTGGAAAATAATTTCAGATATGTCTCATGTTTAGAAAATGGTTAGTAGTAAACCTGAATTTATTTTCCCCATCAAAAAATGATCACAAATACAATGTTTCGAACATAGGGAGTAGTTATCATCCATTTTCATTCCAATTCACTCGTGTTCAAAATAATGGGTGTCAAGATTTATGCTCCACAATCCCTATATTCTGGTAGAATTCAACTCCCCTATAATTTCCCCATTCGTGCACTAGAGCACATTGGAAAATAGATTCAGCTATTCAGAGATCCCCATTCTCCATCCATCACACCTTTCAGCCCAAACACTAATGGTGTTCAGTCAACAAATGAAAACCCAGAGTGTTAATAAACTGGATGACACTTCCATATAAATTATAAATCACATGATTGTCCATTTTTTCCTCACACCTAGCATGAATCATGTGATATTTGGGATTGTTCATTGGTTATCTAATGAGTATGGTTGAAGTGTGATAAAAAAATGGGATGAAAACAACCATGTTCAAGCATGAAGGAATTTAAAACAAATCATCTGATGTTATAGACATTAAAATATATATTGGTGACTCTCTTATACATGATTCCATAAGGATAAACCTTATAAATCAATAAATGGAGCTCAATCAGCCTCTTTTGTGTGGTCTCTAGTGTGTGTTGTTGCTCCCCCAAGTCGGCCACCTCATGGATTTACGATTGACTTCTTCAGAATTGATATATATCCAATTATTCTTGGCCTGTTATTTAGCTACCATGGATATCACATCCATCTCCATATCATTAGATGTCACCAACTAGGCCATCATATGGTTGATGGTCTTGTATTGAGTAGAAGTGGTGGCCACATGATCATACACTATCCCTTCAAGATGGTTGATCACCCCTTTAGTTACCTCGCACCTTAGATCCCACACCATTGTATTTCTTCTAGGTGATTTCAAACACATGACACTAAAAATGCACCCTATATTCATTGAAGAATTGATCAACCTTATTAAGTTTGTTGGAGTCAACCCCATCATTCCCAATGCTAACTAGACAATGGTGTAGAGATCCCCCCTACTGATAGGTCCACCATTGGGGTGAATGTGATTCTGTTCCGTACGTACATCAATTACATGAAACAAATGAACATGTTCTCCTTGGAGTCATCAAACCTTGAATCATATATGTATTCAGGAAGGGAATATTCACATAAAGGGAAGACCTACAAGACATACTTGGTTGGTTCATCCTTAACTATGTCCTTAGGCAGGATGAAATTCATCTCTAGGGGGAATGGATCCTCACCGGTCCCTCACCCATAGAGAATGTCCTATCTACTAAACTGGAACCTTGAAGGGAAGATCATTCCTTGCAACCTAATTTCTTGCATCCACTTGAGTCGTGATCTAAAATACCTACTTTAAGGCTTCATCTCCCATAGCCACCACTAATGGATGTTCTACGGTAGGTGCATCCAACATATCCCCCTCAGTCACTCTAAATACTTACACTATTTACACCTCCTCCATTGAGGATTTAAATCCAATAGATACCTCCATTGGTGCCTCATTATAGTCTTATCCACCATATCCACCTTATATAACCCCATCATGGGAACCCTCTCGACCCCCTTCAATGAGGTCATGGTCTCAGATATCCCAGCTAGTATCATGTCTAAAGTTTCCCAAACACCACAACATCCTCAATCATTACCCCTGAGAGAGTAGCACCTATTGTAACTACCTAGACCTATGGAACCACCTAATCAGACATAGAAATAAGAAACTAGTCCAAAAAATTTAATTTTAACTTTGAATGAATCATGATTCAGTAAACTGAAGAAAATAAATAAATGAAGACGAAAATGATGAAAGGGGAAAATATGTACATGATTAGTATAGCCTATTGAGGATCTTGGATTGGTTTATAAAAAATTACCATGGAAAAGGAATTCGTCCAATGTCTTACAACCCAGTCATAGCTACGATTCCAATCAACAGTTGGGCTCCCACAGCCAAAAAAATCAGGGAGGGGCCCTACACTCATCTGTTAAAGGGTGGATTCTCCCTTGAACTCTTTTATAGATTCATTATGAACCTCCCCCTCTTTCGTGGTAATAGGTCCTTATACAAGTTCAAAAAGAGTTATACAATACTCTTAAGGGTTTGGTAGATTCCAAATATCATGGGATAAAAGTATTTCATTGCTTGATAGTAGGGCCTCCTTCATTAGAAGATTCCTAGTAGGAATAGATCACACATGACTCATCTGACTATTCCTACATATGTATGATGACCACTAACTCACTGCCCGAGAGAACTAATGTGGTGTTATCCCCAGTATCACCTTCACTCAGGTGGCTAGTAAATGCGTAGTTCCATTGGAGAGGACCAAATCATCCATCAATCTAATTTATTACATTGCCTCATCTCTAATATCATTAAAACCATCCCTATAATGATTATTATTTTTGATGAATATCCCCTCTCGACTAATATGTTTCCAGATTGCATGGATGGTGTTGATCTGTTTAAATATCCCCTATATATCCCAAGAATCTAGAAAGATAGTGTTGCAAGGGATATCTGGATAGTGTAGCCGCTTCCCTGGGCCATGAACAAATTCCCTCAGAACCACCCCTAACGGCTCTCTATCCTATCATGATCACTTTATTAGGATCATTGAGCCTGATAATACATATCTCCATGCGTACACCACCAATTTATGGCCAGGGATTTCCAAGACAACAACTTCTACATATCTCCCTATCGAGCCAACATTTTATCCACAACATAGTCCAACTACCGATCATCTATAGTCCGGCGGTTACAAAGCCTCTCTTTCTCTGGCCTGGGTGGTTTAGTTCCTCATCATCTCCCCGAGATATGTGCTTTCTAAACTAACACAAATTCAGGTATGAGAACGTAGTAGGTAGTATGTGGAGGAAATTTTTACCTCCTAATACCATCCTACACATGAACATGATCCAAATATACCTCAGGACCAAAGGTTGGCTCTCAAGTTGCACAATAATGTACACCTTCAGAGTCTATCGCTACAAGCATCAAAACTACCTTGTCAGCTGTCGCAGGTTGTATGGCTCCCAAATCACATGGAAGTCAACCCTTTCCACTATTACCCCACCATTGATGTCCAGAAGTTATGAATATTTCATGATGTTCCACATGCCTTAATCAGTCAACTTCTCTATTAGGAGGGGGCAAGTAATATTTTAAGTAATCTGTTGACCCGACTCATGTAAGTGCATCTATAGGGCCCTAATTGAGTAGAAGACCCCCAATAATGTTCAAAATTGATGGTTGAAAGTTAATGTTGGGAGGGGATATTGTGTGTGGATATTATTATCCCCCCATGTGTTCTAAATCAAAACTATAAAAGATGGAGAAGATCCCACACATAAGGATTTGAGTATTCCCTTGGCCGATATGTGATAGAACCTTCTACAACTTTTCTAGCATCGGGATAGCTAGGTTGACATGTTGTCATATAGAAAAAATGGAATTCATGATGTAGGTTCTTGGTCACACCACCATGTGTGCATCCCACACTGGGAGAATCCATCCACATATCAGAATGATGATAAATCAATCCATATAGACTACAAGAGCTTAGGGATTCATGTTTTAACCCAAAAAATATCCATTTTCTCACCCCTAGAATTCTACATTTTCATTACTCCTTATACTTATTGATTTTTCAAGTGCATGTGCACGGCCCCTAGGTTAGACTATCCACTGAATCGATTAAGAAATATCAAAACCACTACATCAATGGGATTTTTATCATCCTCATATTGTGCTCATTCATCCCTTGCACTATGAGGAGAAACACCCTTACTAAAACCGAACTTTTCTCCTAGTCCTCATATATGTCCTATACGGGGTAGAATTCATCAAACATACCTACATGGATTGGGAGCCTAGTGATATGGTTAATATCCTACAAGGCGGTTCCAACCTCCCCATGATGTAGAGAGAATGTTGGTCCCTAGCGACCACCTGCTCAGTAGCTTCATCATTATATCCTAGTGGCAATAGACAAGGGAATATGATGCCCATTAAATCTCTTAAAGCCCTACCTATTTCATCTCACCCAAAAACTAATGTCATGGTGTGCATGACCAATATGCCCAGTCCCATTAATCATTAGTATTTCTTCCCTTGTGTAGGTTCCATCCATCTTTACATCCCTTGATTGGGTCACCCAAACCTTCCATGAGAATCCCCTCATATTTCACGCGGATTTCTCTTCCTCCAACACCTCCCCATTGATACTATTGACATGCTTCTAAATAGTGTGTGCAATAGGAGATGCATGATCCCTTAGGATGTTTCTTCTAGTATCCCTATTCCCCTAGTGTTGTCTAGATGTGATTCTAAACCAGTAAGTAGGATTGTCTTTATTCGCTCAATGAATGAATACATTGTCCCATAGACCATATACAAAATGCTGAATCTTCATCAAAATGGGTATTCATTATGAGCCTCCATTAGCAGTGCAATGAGTGATTTAGGGTCTGATTCCCTCTATATTCTCTCTCCAATAATTATGTTCCCATCCATCTCTTCTGGATGAGTGGAATAAGCATTATCATATTCAGCTTCCATTTTTACCAAGACATGGGAGTTTTATAAGGTGGTTTCACAAATCTCTACTCACAAATGTTGGGTTTGTGGAGGATGTCTAAGGAAATTACGTTTTGAGAAGGTTGCTTTTGTGTTCACTATTTTCTAAATTAGGTTCATGGTGATTTTGAGCTTTGCGATAGATGCAGTCTAAGATCGCAAAGCTCTTGAAAAGGGTTTGAGCTTTACAAATATAGATATTTGGATTTTTTATTCTCTAAATGATCATGGTCACCCAAATGATCCCCAGTTTTATTTATAGTTGTACAACCTCCTTAGGATCATGAATAAGAATCAAGAATGGGATTTTTGAGTAGAAGAAAATTGATAGTTTTCAGTATATTTCACTAAGAATATGTCCCTTGTTTTCAATGGAAGCTCTAATTCTAGTAGGGTATTTTTTGATGCGGAAATATGTGGGTTACGAGTGGGATTGGGGATAGAACGACTATTTCAGAGTAAATTTGAGTCAAAATGGAATAAAAAATAATTTAATGAATTCAATTCACAAATATAGAAACATTCAAGAATGGTCAAATCTTGAAAAGGTCTCAGCCATGAAGAGGCCTGGTGGAAACCTCTGGGAAGCACCAACCCTGATTCAAGATGCTCTTTTTTACAATAGTGTAGAGGGTTTAATGTATCATCCATGAAGCAAAATTCGGGTTTACAGATCCCCATCTACTCAAAAGGATCATAAATCTTCTTCAGATACTCCAGACTCCATGGAACCCTCACCCCCCTTCCACATGACCTATAAATGTTCCCATATGTTCAAATAATTTGGGGACACATCCTTTGTCCTTCTAAGGAATGCTATGAGTTTTCAATACTCCTAATATCCCTGTGTGAAAAAGAAAATGTATCAACCAATGTATCTGTCCATCACTAAACTACCTCCCATGGGTTTTTGAAACCCCCAACACAAATTAGATATACCTTTCACAAAGTTCCAAGACCTCTGTAGAAAAATAATTCCCCCTGAATAACTTTGGGAATCACAAGAAACCAACCCTTCATGATTACCACGTCAAGGGAGCTTGGAATTTACCCTGAGGTAGTTCCACACTATTTCCTGAATCAAGCTCCTTTTTAAAACCCCTAACCATCATGAGTCCCATGAACTTCATTATACATTCCTTCATAAGCCCCAATATTTTGGAATCACTTCCTCTGGGAATCTATATGTTTCTTTCTTTCATATGATATCCCTTCACAAAGTTTGAGTGCCATGGGCCCCCATACAAAATCATGACTACTCCAACTACACCTCAAGTCCCTATACAACTAATTCCACCCACTCCTATGTCCACCCACATCACTTCATGTACGGAATTCACCTTCATCCCACCTTTTTCTTCTTAGGAGAGGTAAACTAATGCATGTATATTATAAGAATAGGTACCTTATCATCAATCCTTATGATAGACACTCCGCCATAGTAGTTATAACACCATGCCCCACCCATAGGCACATGGGTGATGGTCATATATGCCCAAGGGGTGGAATCTTCAAAGGAAACCACACAAATTTCTCAAAGTGGATTTATTATGACTCATACTCCTAAATTAACATGGTCCACCTTAAAAATTGAGACCATCCCACATCAGATTTATATGAAAAAAAACTACATAGATCCACATCCTAACGGTATAATAATAAAATGAATAGCAACATCCATAGAACATGATGTAAATCTTTAGCCTTACTGAATGTGATGAAAAAATTATTACCTATGTATTCTTAACATAGGATTACAAAATACATCCTACCATATGTGATAAACATAGGATTCCCCATGTATGGATCACATGGGATAAAAGAAAACACTCAGAAAACTTCCTCACATAATCCCCATACCATCTCCAAAGAGTTATCTTCTTGAAAAGGGTGGATTCCATGCATATTCACCATACCATCCCTCAAGATTGATCCTATTGTGAATTGAATATTCCATGCATAATCCCTGAAGAAACCCTTGTCGATGATAATCTAACTACATGAATCTCCTTACCAAATGATGTTAAACTCAATTGATCAGTCTAGTCACATGACCTTAATGTACAGCATCAAACTGTATTTTTTTCTCACTCTCCAAAACCTGGTACGTTGGATTTCTCCCTAAGGTTCAACCCCCAAAAAACACCCTTGTTTGAAATATTCCTTCCTATGGACACACCCCATTGATCCATATCAATAGAATATTCTAATATTATCCCTAGAAGATATTAAACATACACCCATCCTATCCCTGAAAGTCCTTAAACCAATTACCATTCTATCCTCACTAGACATAAATCATGGTCCCATTCTTTACTCCTTGGATATTAAACCTATGTTTATTATATCCCATCAAGACATTAAGCATGAACCCATTTTATCCCCAAAAGGCATTAAACCTACACTCATTATTTCCTTCCATGACATTAAACCTATTCCAATTATGTCCCCAAAATACATTAAACGTATGCCCATTCAATCCCCACTAGTCCTTAATCATGCACCCATAATTTTTTCACAAGACATTAAACTAATTCCCCATCCATATCCAGAAGACCCTAAACTTTTGACCTAAACCATAATCCCTTACCCATGCAATAAATATGGGATGCATGAGGTAATAATCATTGGAATACTTATGCCACTAGAATTAGTTACCACGTGATCAATATCGATTTCCGTGGGTTCCATGCCAAGGATTCCCCGAATGAGATTCCCTCCAAAAGTGGAATAATTTACCAGTTTCCTATATAACTAATGTTTAGACATTCCTTTAAATTACCTATATGACTATTATCCTGACCGAAGCTTGATGAACTGTTGAGACAGAAGCAGCATAATTATCCAGTGACCCCAATAAGAGGTCACCGGGGACAAGTTCCAAGAACATGATATAAACTATGGGGAGAATCAGACTAAGCAACGGTCTCTAAGGAGGAACCCATTAAATAACTAACAAACATGACATAATCCCATTATAATTAAAGATAATACATCACTGATGAAATTAATGATTTCCCCCTGCCATTGAAAAGTGTGAATGTGGGTCCATAAGGAAGAAAAATGTCATTCGCTTGGTGGGTAGGTGGTGTTACACACCAACGAAAGAATTAGAAACCACAGAAAAACACACATGATAAATCCCATATATTTCAATTTAAATTAATTCCATTTATTTATATGACTATTTAAAATCATAATACAAACCCAATATAAGAAAAATTATGAAATTTCCATTGATTCGTGTAAAACAAGGAGAAAACAAGGATCGACTTCCTCAAATAGATGTTAAACATTGTTTGAGAAAGAAAGAAAGATTAATAACCATCCCACAATAAAAGAAAAAACACAAAAAACTACAAAAGTATCATTCATTGCTTGATTACCAAAACAAAACAGAGGATCTTTAATAGAAGAAACACATAGAAGAAGGATAAAAATGAATATTGGAAATGAATTTTGAAATAAGAGTACCTAAATTTACGAGGGTTTAATCTAGAAAAAACGTTTAATTTATAACAAAATATTTGTATATAGTCAGTAAGGATAGGTCTAGGGGTCGATTGGGACCTGAGAGAATAAGGAAAACCAAATCAAGGAATCTAATATTACACTTTTTATTGGGGAGGTATTATAAGAAATCACCACTATGTGGGGTCATAAAAATAGCCATCATGCTCACTAGTCAGTGGGTGATCCTAAATTTAGGATTCTAAGACTATATTAATATGAATTTGAATACCCATTTTGACCACCATCATGACATTGTCCATAGAGTGTTCAAAGTCATTTCAGAAACTAAACCCCCACTATGACCTGCTACTATGGAATAACACCAACTGGTTAGCCATTTTCTCCTCACCACACGCCACTATGGTATGGTGACTTTTACAACCCTTTTTATATAATTGATCTCTGAAAGATAAATTTTCACAACCACAACCACACTAGACATTTCCAAACTACCAATTTGATTAGGTTGAAAAACCAACTAACATGGCCACCAAAATGGATAAATAATCCATTTCATTGGCCAAGGTACACCAATTACTACATGATCACCTCAAAACACACAAGGATTATCCAAGGCTATCCAAAATAGATATCCCACAACTTTATCTCAAATAAAATCACCACCACTTCCACATAAATGATTTGGTGAATTTAAAAAAAATAAAAAAAACTATCATCTATGCTCCAAAACTCTTCTAAAATTCATCTCTTGACCATTATGGTATGGAAAAAAATAAATGGATGGCTTTGTAAATCCAATCCCACACATTTTTAGTAGGACGAATGTTGATGTAGAGGAGGGTGGTGATTTTTTTTGGTCTCGATAGTTGAGACCACATGAAAATTATTGTGAGGCACATGATTTAGAGCTAATAGTGGTAGTGTTCTACTCAATTATGTATAAGAATTACCTTCTTGGTGTCTGTTTAATAGTCTACATAGATGATAAATTTTCAAGAATATTTTAATGACCTGACTCTTTGGCAAAGGTACAGATCATTAGTTTTTCTTTCACATCTTTTCATTAAGCTTGTTTAATGTGTGTAACATCCTAATAAAGGTCCGGGAAGTGTATGAGGCTTGTTCGGATCCTGGGAGTTTGGGAAATGGACTTGCAGACAGTGGCGCATGGCCTGCGCATGGTTTGCAATAAACCGTGTGGCTGAAGACCGGGGCACCTGCAAGGGTACGCAGTTTGCGCACGACATGAATAGTAAAGTTGCACGGTTTGGATAAACCATGCAGCCCTGTATTTTGGAGGCAGTGAGGTGCGCACGGTTTGCGCAAGGTTTGGGTAAACTGTGCGCCTAAACCGTGCGACCATGTATATGGTGAAATTACACTTTTCCCCTTAAGAATATTTAATATATTTTTCTCATTTCATTTTGGTTCCAGCGGTCAGAACAGAGGAAGAACCCTCTTTTGAGCTCCCAACCCCTCTACTCTCCTTATCACTTGTGGTTTCATCATCCGGCACCCGATCTTCGATCTGACGGAAGCATTGGAGCGGACAAGGTAAGGTTTACCTCACGTACCCCTTTCTCCTCAGAAAATCTTTCCTTCCGTCATTCTATTTTGATGTAGGTTCGTATTCCCTATTTTCATGGCATTAGACTGGAACTCAGATCTTTACCAATATACTTCGAATCTGAGGTCGATATCGAGTGAGCCTTCATCTACATCCCTAAGGTAGGTGGTCATGTGTTCTCCTTTTGGTTTTTCTTCATTCTTGAGTTTATTTTGTCATGTCGTGGTTTTCCTTTTTCCAAAACCCTTATTTATATTGACTTCTTACTGTCTAAATGACTCTTGTGATAGGAGGGTATGGGAACTACCCTCATTTGGGTGATTGGGTACGGTATGACCACGGTATGGACACCCATAGGTGTTATACCTTGAGTTTTAGCCCTTTTTCACCTTTGCACCTTATGGGTATGTCTTGAAATCCATTTTCCATGTGAGGAAAATGGGATGTTTTGGTTAGGGATTAGCAAGGATGAGTTAGCCTAAACCCGTTTTATTATTTTAAATACATGTTTGCTTGAAATGTGATTATGTGATATTGTGAGATGGAAATGCCATGTTTTATTGTTATGAATGTTATAAGAAGTGTATGCCTTATAACCTATGCTAATTAAATGATTATGATTTGGGCCAGGTGTAGACTGTGAGAGATCCCCTATGATATGGCTTCAGACCAGGGGCAGATCGTGAGAGCTCCCCTAATTAAATGATACAGCTTCGAGCCAGGGGTAGACCACGAGAGCTCCCCTATGTTATGACTTGGGGCTAAGGTTAGACTGTGAGAGATCCCTTGAATGATTAATAAGGTTGGGTCAGGGGTAGGATCGAGAGCATTGCCCCTGGGTTAAGGATGTCCGTGAGATCCGTCCCGGTCCGACCCAACGTATTATATATATATATATATATATATATATATATCTAAATAATCAGGTGATTCATATAGATATACCAGCTGTGAGATGAAGCAGGTAGACCCGCCATGTGTCCTTCTGGGACCTGAGCGGGATGGTTGTGAATTTATTGTTTTACTTACTTTCACTCTATTGATCACTATTACTACGAACACCTATTCGGATTACAGGTAGACATCCTTGGTGGTGGCCTACTGAGACTTGCCTCACACCCTACCCGGGAAGCCTCTTGGGCACCCGAGTAGACTTCACTGCCGCAGGTACTAGTAGGGGAAAGGCCCCAGCTGCAGGTGGTTGATACTTGTACATTCTAGCGGGAGTTCTATAGTAGAGGGCCGAGGTTGGATAGGGATTCTCATGGGCTACCTTTTGTTCCTTTTGTAATGCTTGTAGCATGCCAGTCTTTTGTTTACTTTTGTATCAGCATGCCATGCATCCATATTATATCAGACATTGCCTATGAGGATTTTGTGTGTTATACAGGGTTACTTTACTTTTGTTGTTTGGTTTGTATGTTTCCCCTTTTCTCACGCTTATCCATTGTTTGTGGTTCCACTATTCTATTACTTTTCTTCTATTCCACTGTGTACTCTGACATGGGGGTATAGTCTCCCCACTAACTTACCATTACACCCCCGCTGCTAGTCGGCAGCCCCTGGCCTACAGGGAGATGAGCTAGGGGTTATGTGGCCAACCGGGCTTGGGGCTCGAGTTGATGGGCAGTCGGGTCTGGGATGTCACAAAGTGGTATCAAAGTATTTTCTTTCATTCCTGATTTACTATTTGGAGACAATAGACTTGGAGAATAGGAACTCTTAGGGACTTAGTTATAAATTGTTCTTGGGCGTCACGAACCCATGTACGGGGTAAAGACTAAGTTTCCTAAATCATGTTGTTATTTATTCTACTATTTACTGTTGATATCATTTTACCTTTGGGTGTTTCACATGTTTTGTGATGTTATTGAGATTTTCAATGTTGGGATTTGGATTTCATGGTTCGAACCGATGAAATGAGGGTTCTGCATTAGAACATGTATCATGATAGGCACAATATGATTAGGCCATGCATCTTGCCATGCCACGTTTAAATTTTCAATGATCATTTCTTGTTTTTTATTTCCATGCCTTGTTGATGTGTGTGCAACTGTGCTAATCTTTCTTTCAGGTTATGAATTCAGGAATGAGGTGGTTTTAGTGGGTGTCACTCTTTGGTTCATAAGGTGTATGGCCCCTTATGGATCAGAAAATGAAATTAAAACTAAACCCATCATTTACTTAAAAGGAAATTTAAATACTTAATTATAACCAATAAATGAGAAATAACATCCAAGTGTGTGTCATCATTCAGTTCATGAGGAGTATGGGCCCTTATGGGTTGGGAACTTCCATATCACTGGATTTGGAAATCTTGAATGTTTTCTTGTCTTGCTAAGAACCCTTGTAGGTGTGGGTAGGTGATCTTAGGGGTAGGAAGGCTTAGTAACTGCCCTAGATTCTAGAGTTCAACTTTTATTTTGTTGGCTTCCTTCTCTGAGATGTTCGTTTGGCATTTTTTCATTATGCCTCCACGAAGTCCTCGAGTCATGCACGATGAAGGAGGTGATGACCATGCTCCTGAGGTGGTGCGTCCTAAGCTGCCATTTGATCTTTCAGTCGAGCCACCCATGGCTCATTTTTCAATTCCTGAGTTGGGAGATGATGCCCAGTTTTGTGAGGGTTTCTTGAGGATGATGCAGAATGTTCAAGGCGGCATGTGATCTGCCCCAAGTATGGAAGAGTTGACCCACGAGTTTTAGTTACAACATCCCCCAGCTTTTTTGGGAGATGGCAGACCTCTTGCTGCTGAGTCTTGGATGGAGGCGATCTGGACCATATTTGAACATCTCAAGATGCCTCCCGAGCGAAGAGTCAAATTAGCCATTTATATGCTATGAAATTTAGCTAGAAGGTGGTGGTACATCATCACCCATTCGAGACAGCAGGGAGACATGGCCTGGGTAGATTTCTAGGCAGTCTTTAATGACTTTTTCTTTCCCCAGATCTTGAGAGCTGACAGAGCTAGGGAGTTTATGAACCTGCAATAGGGAACCATGAAATTCATGTAGTACTCATCCCGATTCCCTGATCTGGAGTGTTTTTTCCCATCGCTAGCTGCTGATCATCTGATGGCCGCTAGGCGTTTTGAGGATGGGCTGAGTTACGCCATCCTGTCTCAGGTAAATGGGTTCAGGTTGACATCTATTCCTGAGATTGTTAACCAAGCTCTAATTACTGAGCAGAATCTGAGGGAAGCGGATAGTGCAAACTAGGGCGGTTCAGCACCAAAATCTTCCAGTGGGTCTTCATTAGGGCGGAAGATACGTTTTGTGTTTTCCCATGGGGGAGGCAATAGTCTAGCTCCCAGCACAGATAGTTCTTATATTTTCCATCAGTGTGGGAGGAAGGGACACTTCAGGGCGCATTGTCTGTGGAACCCAGTGGAATGCAGAGGCTTTGGTAGGATGGGTCACCTTCAACGTTTTTGCAGGACTTTTTCTTTAGTTCCTAGTGAGTATGGATCTGCACCTACTCCATGATCTGGTGCTAGATCGGCAGGATCACGTCAGTCAGGTGGCTAGAATACTGTCGGCCGATCAGGCCGTGGCGGCAGTCGAGGTAAAGGTAACCAGACGTATTACCCTCAGCACAAGCATGGCGGGTCTTCTCAGGGTAGTCAGGCTGTGACTCAGGGTTGTGGTACCAACCAGTTATATACAGTCGAGTCTATGCCACAGGAGCAACACACCGGGCCATTTACTGTACGAGGTACAATCTTATTTGCCTCTATATTGGTATCTACTTTGTTTGATATAGGCTCTTCTCACTCTTTCATATCGGAGGCTATCACGGAGAGTTTGGGCCTCGACATTGAGTCTTATAATGGCATGATCACGTTAGATACCCCATTAGGTATCTGTTCAGAGGTCATTCATCATTGTCGGAATTTTCCCCTTGAGGTGGGTGGTTACCTTTTTGTGTGGAACCTGTATGTTTTGGATATGACAGGTTTTGATGTAATAATTAGGATGGATTGGTTAGTTCCCTATAGAGCCCGGATTGACTACTACCATTGGAGGGTGAAGTTTAAGTCACCAGAGGGTGACATGCATATGCATAAGGGAGAATGGGATCTTAGTGTGACACGAGTAGGACCAAAACACCAGTGTTTAGGTGGTGTCACGGAATATGTTTGCAGTCTTTATCTCGATGACCAAGGGTTACAATCCACTGCTTATCCTCCTATAGTGGAGCGCTTTAGAGATGACTTTCCTGATGAATTCTCTGGTCCACCTCCAGTGCGAGAGGTGGAGTTTACCATTGAGCTTATACTAGGTGCAGCACTAGTGACCATTCCTCCTTATAGGATGGCACCTAAGGAGCGGTTGGAGCTCAAGAGTCAGCTAGAGGACCTGGATGAAAAAGGCTTTATACATCCCAGCACTTCTCCTCGGGGATCACTGGTTCTCTTTGCTAAAAAGGCAGATGTTACCCTTCATCTTTTTATGGATTACAGTAAGTTAAATCAGCTGACATTCAAGAATCGGTATCCTTTACCTCGAATAGACGACCTATTCAATCAGCTCTGCGGAGCGAAGGTGTTTTCCAAGATAGATTTAAGGTCAGGCTATCACCAGGTGTGTGTTAGGACTTCAGACATACCTCTCACGACATTCAGGAGCAGGTATGGTCTCTATGAGTACCTAGTCATGTTGTTTGGGCTTATGAATGCACCTGCAGTGTTTATGGATCTTATGAATTGGATTTTTCACCCTTATATTGATTCTTTTGTGGTTGTATTTGTGGAAGATATCTTTGTCTATTCACACTCGAGACACGACCATGTAACCCATATTGAGATCATACTGAATATAATAAGAGAGAATCAGCTTTATGCTAAGCTCAGTAAATGCCACTTTTGGATAAATAAGGTTCACTTCCTGGGTCACATTATTTCTGAGTTTGGAGTTTCAGTTGACCCTGAGAAGGTGACTGTTATAGTCTCATAGGAGTAGCCCAAGAATGTCTTCGATATCAGGAGTTTCTTGGGGATTGACAGTTATTATAGGCGGTTCATTCCGGATTTTTCTTGCGTAGCAGCACCGATTACAGCTTTGACCAAAAAGGGGGTCAAATTCGATTGGTCGGAACCTTGTGAAGTAGCTTTTCAGGAACTGAAGGGAAGACTGACTTCGACGCCGATACTGATCTTGTCGGAGCTGGGCAGGGCTTATATGTTCTATTGTGACGTATTAGGTAACAGGATTGGAGCTATCTTGATGCAGGACAAGCGGGTCGTTGCGTATGGTTCTCATCAGTTAAAGCCTCATGAATGGAATTATCCAACGCACGACCTTGAGCTCGCAACAGTTGTACATGCCTTATGCTGTTGGAGACACTATTTGTTGGGAGAACATTTTGTGGTATTCACTGACCACAAAATCCTTGAATATATCTTCACTCAGCAGGATCTAAATCTTAGGAAACACACATGGGTTGAGTACCTGCAATCCTTTGATTTCGAATTGGCCTACACTCCAGGGAAAGGAACTTCAGTAGCCGACGTGCTGAGTTGGAAAACTCAGTCACAAGTAGTTCAGGAATCTGATGAGGAGTGGAAGCTGATGGCCCTATTTTCAGAGATGCACATTGAGGTTCTGGAGGGTCAGGGCCAGACTATTCTCTCAGCCTTAGCAGTGACATCTACTCTTCTAGAACGGGTCAGGGCAAGATAGTTATCTGATCCAGAAGGCCTTGTCCTATGGGAAAGTGTCACTAATGATGGCTCTACTGATTGGACCATGGATGAAGGTGATAATTTATTGTTCCATGGGCATGTATCGGTCCCAGATGACATCAGAGAGGAGCTGATGAGGGATTTCCACGCCTCAGCATGGGCAGTTCACCCAGGAATCACCGAAATGTATCGTGATTTATGATGATAGTATTGGTGGCCTAGCATGAAGCGAGACACAGCCGGTTTCATCACAAGTTGTTCCAAATATCAGCAGGTGAAGGTGGAACATCAGTGTCTGGCCAGGCTTTTGCAGTCGTGGTCCATTCATGAGTGGAAATGGGACGATGTTTCTATGGACTTTGTAACTGCATTACCCAGGTCACCTCGTGGCAATGATGTGGTATGGGTTACCATCGACCGTCTGATGAAGGTCGCGCATTTCATACCTGTGTAGGAGACCATCACGTTTGATGACTTGGGAAGGTTTTATCTCAAGGAAATATTGTGCCTTCAGGGAGCACCTCGATCTGTTGTCTCATACATAGATCCTCATTTTAAATCTCGGTTCTGGCAGGGTTTAAAGAAGGCCTTGGGTATATAGGTACTCTTGAATACGGCCTATCACCCACTGACTGACGGAGACCGAGCAGAATATACAAGTACTAGAGGATATCTTATGAGCTTATGTTCTCTATTTTGGAGTTTCATGGGAGAAACACATTCCTCTGGTTGAGTTCTGTTATAACAATAGCTTCTAGGGTACCATTGAGATGGATCCCTATGAAGCCTTATATGGTAGGCCTTGTCTCTCTCCTTTGTGTTGGATTGAATTAGGGGAGGAAGCTATCCTAGGACCACATCTTTTGCAGGAGACTACCGAGCAGATATAGCTTATCAAGAAGTGTATGCAGACTGCTCAGTCTTGACAGTAGTCTTATGCTAACAAGAACCGACGACCTCTTGAGTTTGAGGTCGTGAACCGGGTTTTCTGGAAGGTCTCACCCAGGTTAGGGCAGAGACGTATTTGGAAGCGGGGTAAGATTTTGCCAAGGTTCGTAGGACCATTTGATGTGGTGAAGCGGATCATACATGTAGCTTACTGGCTTGCACTTCCACAGAGATATCAGGCCATGCACAATGTTTTTCATGCATCTTAGCTTTGCTGGTACATTTCAGATCCGACTCACGTGTTTCAACCAGATGAGGTTGAAGTGGATATGGATGCTTCCTTAGAGGAGTATCCGATGCGAATTGTTGACCGGAGCATGAAGAAACTCCGAGGCAGGTTCGTTCTTCTTGTATGGGTGCTATGGAAGCACGGCTGGGTATAGGATGAGACCTGGGAGCAGGAGGATGATATACGATCTCAATGTCCAGAGCTTTTCACTGGTGACACCACATTACCCTCATAAGGCCAACTCGGGGACGAGTTGCATTAAGGATGGGAGGTTGTAACGACTCGACTCTTTGGGAAAGGTATGGATCATTAGTTTTTCTTTAAAATCATTCCATTAAGATTGTTTAATGTGTGTGATATCCCAAGGAAGTTCTGGGAAGTGTCTGAGGCTTGTTCGGAGCCCGGGAGTTTGGGAAATGGACTTGCTGATAGTGGCGCACGGCCTGCGCATGGTCCACATAGGGTTTGGAATAAACCGTGCAGCTAAAGACAGGGGCACCTGCAAGGGTGCACAGTTTGCACATGACATGAATAGTAAAGTCGCACGGTTTGGGTAAATCATGCATCCCTGCATTTTGGAGCCAAGGAGGTGTGCACGGTTTGTGCACAGTTTGCGGAAATCGTGCGCCTAAACCGCGTGGCCCTGTATATGGTGAAATTAAACTTGTGCCCTTAAGTCAATTTAAGATATTTTTCTCATTTTTTTTGGTTCCAGCGGCCAGAACAGAGGAAGAACCCTCTTTTGAGCTCCCAAACCCTCTCCTCTCTTGATCTCTTTCCATTTCTTTGTCTGGAACCCAATCTTTGATTTGACAGAAGCATTAAAAGGGACAAGGTAAGGCTTACCTCACAAACCCCTTTCTCCTCGGAAAATATTTCCTTTCATCGTGCTATTTTGATGCAGGCTCATATGCCCTATTTTTAGGGCATTGGACTGGAACTGAGATGTCTTCCAATCTACTTCGAATATGAGGTCGATATCGAGCGAGCCTACATCTACAGCCCTAAGGTAGGTGGTCATGTGTTCTCCTTTTGGGTTTTCGTCATTCTTGAGTTTATTTTTTCATGCCATGGTTTGACTTTTTCCAAACCCCTTATTTATATTGACTGCTTACTGTCTAAGTGACCCTTGTGATAGGAGTGTATGGGAAATACCTTCATTTGGGTGGTTGGATACCGTATGACCACGGTATGGACACCCATAGGTGTTATACCTTGACTTTTATCCCTTTTTCACCTTTGGACCTTATGGGTATGTCTTGAAATCCATTTTACATGTGAAGAAAATGGGATGTTTTGGTTAGGTCTTGGCTAGGATGAGTTAGCCTAAACCCCTTTTATTAGTTTAAATGCATATTTGCTTGAAATGTGATTATGTGATATTGTGAGATGGAAATGCCATGTATTCTTTTTATGAATGTTATAAGATGTGTATTCCTTATAACCTATGATAATTAAATGATTAAGCTTCGTGTCAGGGGTAGACTGTGAGAGCTCCCCTATGATATGGCTTCGGGCTAGGGGAAGACTGTGAGAGATCCCGTAATTAAATGATACAACTTCGGGCCAGGGGTAGACCGTGAGAGCCCCCCTATGTTATGACTTCAGGCTAAGGGTAGACTGTGAGAGCTCCCTTGAATGATTATTAATGTTGGGTCAGGGGTAGGAACGAGAGCGCTGCCCCTGGATTAAGGAAGTTCGTGAGTTCCGTCCCGGTCCTAACCAACGTATTATATATATATATATATATATGTATATATATATATATATATATTTATCTCTAAATAAGCAGGTGATTCATACAGACATACCAGCCGTGAGCTGAAGCAGGTAGACCCGCCAGGTGTCCTTCTGGAACCTGAGCGGGATGCTTGTTTATTGCTTGTTTTACTTACTTTCACTCTATTACTCACTATTACTGTGAACACCTATTTGGATTACACGTAGACATCATTGGTGGTGGCCTACTGAGACTTGTCCCACACCCTACCCAGGCGGCCTCTTGGGCACCCAAGTAGACTTTACTTCCATAGGTACTAGTAGGGGAAAGGCCCCAGCTACAAGTGGTTGATACTTGTACATTCTAGCTGGAGTTCCAGAGCAGAGGACTGAGCTTGGCTTGGGATTCTCATGGGATACCTTTTGTTCCTTTTGTACTTCTTTTAGCATGCCAGTCTTTTGTTTACTTTTGTATCAGCATGCCATGCATCCATATTCTATCAGACCCTGCCTATGAGGCTTTTGTGTGTTATACAGGGTTACTTTACTTCTGTTGTTTGGTTTGTATGTTTCCCCTTTTCTCCTTCTTATCTATTGTTTTTGCTTCTGCTATTCTATTACTTTGCTGCTATTTCGTTGTGTACTATGACAAGGGGGTACAGTCTCCCCACTAACTTACCATTACACCCCCACTGCTCGTCGGAAGCCCCTGGCCTACGGGGAGATGAGCCAGGGGTTATGTGGCCAACTGGGCTCGGGGCTGGGGTTGATGGGCAGCCGGGTCCGGGACGTCACAAATTTATTCACCCAAATAAATCTTTTCATGAGTAAAAGAAAGTTTTTGTAGTTAATAGAATACTATGACTTCAAGATTTTCTATACACAAGGGAATTTAAATATAGTGGTTGATTCCTTTAGTAGGAAATCCAATGCTCAGTTATTGGGTAATACATATGAATAATCAATCTCAATGTGGTTTTCTATTGTATATAAGGTACAAATTTAATTTCATTAATCAATGATAGTGGCCCCGCCGCTCTTCATTACTTGAGGGAGTCTCAGTTAGGAGATATCAATTCTGAATTCATGTGTAATTAGATATCCTTAGGCTATCTACCACATGAATTTTATAAAGGTGGGTATAATAATGATTTTGGTTATTCACACCGAGGTATTACACATTTCTAAATTATTATTCAATATATTTCACAAATACATGACTGCTGAACAAAATATTTTAGTGGATTTGGATACTAGATACACAATCTTCTTACTTCATTAAATTTATTCTATAACACCCACAAAGAACTTATTATTTATTATCCTTCATAGACATACACTAGTTTAAAAAATTATTTATAACATTAGGAAAAGAAACATAATAAAGGTTTATCTCTGATTCTTAATAAGATTAAACATGAGTGATATCAATTAATGACTGAATGAAAGCATAATATAATAATAATACTATGACATTGTGGTCTTTACGTAAAAGGTTCATACACAATATTTAATAGATCAAAAACATAATTCCTACAATAAATCATTATCATTTCAAAATACAAAATTATAAGTGTGATAAATCATCTTAAATCAATCACAAACAACATGTTCATGTCAAAAAAGTGTGGCATCGTCATGAGTATAAAAAAAATTCATATGTCGTAGTAAAATACTAATACCATAAAATCATAGTGGAACTAGAATCCCTGCCTCTTTACAGTATCATAATACATCATGTGAAACACCCCATTATTTTATGGTATGTATCTTTTTAAATTTATCTTCCTTAATATCGTTTGTTAAACAAAACACAGAGCATAAACAAATGATTAAATATTATTGTTGTGATAATTATCAGATTTGCATGGGAAAGGTGGGAATGAATGAGATTTTTTAAATTATGAAAATATAGTTTACACATGTTTATAAAATTAATTAATTGGATAAAAATAATTATAAATGAAAATAAAAACCAATTGGACTTAATGGATGCATCTTCATAAAATCTATATTTAATCACACAATGGTTTTTATCTTAATAAAATAAATTAATCATTATTAGGTAAGTAAATAAACTAAATATATATTTTATTTATTGAAGAAAATGTTTTTAAATTCATTCAATATGTTCTATAGTCTTTACATAAAATTAAATCAAATTTTATGCATAAAACACTATATTTTTCAAAATGTTATTTTTTGGCCTTTTAACGGGACGTCTGTTTTAAAAATAAATTTTTACAATTTTATATGTATTATTTTAAAAAAAATCTTCATTTTTGAAATATTGGTATAAAAATTATCCTGGGGAGAATTTTTTAGATTGTTTTGAAAAGATCGATTTTTTAGTGAATAGTAAAAAAATATAGTTTTTTTACAAAATATGGTATCTTTGATGGAATATTCAAACCATAAAAATGATATAAAAATTTATGATACATATTTAAACACGCATGTATAATAATATAATAAAAATATCACCCAAAAATAATCTAAAAGGTATAAATTATAAATTATTTCAAGATAATTATAAAAAACATTTTTAGTGTCGACACAGCCGTAGTGCAACGTTGGAAAAGTCAAATTTGGTTCCTTATATATAATAATTTTTAGGTAACACATCCTTTTATGAATTTTTTATTACATATCACTTATAATTTATGATATTCACATATATTTTCAAATTTTAGATTTGTATAACATATATCATATCCAAACACTTGTGCAATGCTTGTGTAAGGCAAGAAAAGTCAATTCAACCAATGAAATAAGATTTCTTGACATTGATATGATTGAATATACATATATAATGAATACAAAGGATTATATCTAGAATAATTAATTTATTTTCATGATATTAATTTATTTATAATTACCTTATTTAAAATAATTATCTTTGATGCTTATGAAAAGTAGATGTAGTGTTTGTGCAAGAAGAAGGAAAATAAATAAAATAATATTATTGAGAATTATAAGAACCCTTTAATAACTAAAATATTTGAAAAAATATTATTGGATCACAAATAGTCATAAATAATCATCATTTTTTTGAATTTGGTACCTTATGGATCCATGTGAGTGAATCTAATCCCCTTATAATATTGTATTTAAAAGAAAGTGAACCTCTTCACACTATGGTTTTTAATTATTATAACTTCTTAATATATTGTTTCTCAAAATATATATTTGACCATAAATATTATTTTGAAATCTAAAAAAATTATATTATTCATGGTAAATTATTTTTAATTTTTATGGAAGAAATAATTTCTGTAACTTCTTTTAAAAAGATGATACAATGATTATTAAAATAATAGAAATATAAAATAAATGATATTAAAAATAATAAAGTAAATATAATTTGAGATAATTAATATAATCCATGAATTATCTATATAAATATGACATGTATATGATACCAAGAATTATTAGGTTTGAATTTGAATCTTTCTTAATTTTTTTGATGTAATAGTAATGATTAGTGTTACTTTTGACAATAATGATATTTTACGAATAAAATATTTTGTTAGATTTCATAAAAAATTATAAAACTCATTAATATGGAAATATATGGTAATATCTGATCGATAATTTAGTCCCATTTTATTTATAGTCCTTTTGGAAGTCATTGTATCTAGAATGGACTTAATTATATTTTAATATTTGAAAGAATTTTTAATGTGTCCATCACCTCAATTATAGTAGGGAACTCAATCATTCACTTAATTTAACCACCGTGCGAATTGTCACTCAAAACTCCTATGAAGATAAAAATCTAAAATTAATTATCTACATTCTATAGGCTTTGGTGTTCCAAAAATACCATCCTTAGATCCATTACGAAGTGGTCTAAAGGAATTCCACAAAAGATGTGGTAATCTTGTTTAGAAATTCATTCATGTTCATTTCTTCTTCATCTTACTCTTAATGTTTTCCTTCCATGACAAAATAAAAAAAATGTATTATATATATTCTAAGATATTATTATGATAATGTGATGACCATATTTTACCTTCTATCCATCCAGGAAAAAATGTAAGCACCACTCATGTGTTTGTATGGCTTAACGTCTCCATGTCGTGGCGTAGTTTTTTTCATAAGAACCTTACATTGATGTGTATTATAACCAAAATAACAGATATATATGATAAATATGACATCTTATTTATTTTGGAAAAAATTAATATACGATCCACTTCCTTATGCTTTCTCAATTAAATAGATAATATCATCTCTTATGAGAACGTACGAACTACCATCTCCATGACATGATGCAATTTATTTTCTATATTAACCATTGAAGAATGATTAAAAAATTATTTAAAATAAATAGATATGATATATATGAACTTAATAAAATTTTTAGGATTACATAACTATAAAATATTCATAAGAACATGTATATACTTGACAAAACATGCATAGGAAAATGAAGGAGTTAACACATGAAATGAGGGTAATAATGAAATATTATTAACAAATCGGTGATAAGATGAAGTAAAGGGATCATATATGATATCGTAAATATATATATTATTATTTAATAAATTAATAACATGATTTACACCATTATAAAATTAGTTTTATCACATTCTAAGGAAATCAAACCATATGTAATAGGATTTATAAACTCACTTTTATTTATATGAGATATATTCTTTGTTCCCCACTAATTTATTTCATATAGTATACTACCTAGTGGATATATAATTTCATGAATCTCATTATCTTCATGGTATTAAATTTACCATTTTATTATTAATAATTTTATGGGGAATATGTTTTGATAGATTATAATTTGG
The DNA here is from genome assembly GCA_963277665.1 of Viscum album. Classification (NCBI taxonomy): domain Eukaryota; kingdom Viridiplantae; phylum Streptophyta; class Magnoliopsida; order Santalales; family Viscaceae; genus Viscum; species Viscum album. The sequence continues at coordinate 1,791,159,250 of OY728122.1, forward strand.
TAAGGTATTTATTAACTCAATTTTAATTCATTAGGTTAAAGTTATACATAAATAGTTATCTCATTATCCTATTATGCGTGATATGAATATTGATAAGGATTTTTTTATTTTCAATTTTTTATGGTTATTTATAGATAATTCACATAATATATTCAATTTATTAATTATCAATTCGATGATATAATATTTTTAACATTTTATTTCACAAATCCCATCATAGTTTGTGAATGTTTCTATCTAAGTCTCTACTGGGGAATATTTATCTTCCATGTTCTCAAAAAATGGTATCATAATTTTTTTTAATAAATTAATTTATATCTATTATTTACTTTAAAAAAATAAGAAAAATTTATGTCCTTTTCAAAACAATTCCTATTTGGAATTTACTGAAAAATTGAAATGAGTCAATATTTTAATGTGTGCGGAACTAATGGTATGTATAGTCGTCTTGACCACTCAAATGTTTTAATGTTTTTTGCATGTTCTAAATGATTTGTTCAATGAAATATATTTTCAAAATGTTTTCTCAAATTTTAGTTTTAAAATTTTATTTTTAAAATGAAAAGGGTACTTTACTTAAAAATGTTTTAAAGATATTTTTATGTTATTTCTATTCATCAATGACAAAAAAACTTTCTGTATACTCCAATTGGTATATATTGAAACATTACAATCCTTCGTTATCATTGGATATCAATATTTCTTATATCATGTATACTATAACCTCTTAATCCACAAAACATTATTATAGATGGTGTTTACATTATAAGTTTATTAAATAACTAGGGAAATAATTTTAAATCCATATATTTTACTCAATTTATATTTTTATTGATAAGGTTAATAAATTAATTAATTAAATAATTAATTATGATATATGAGGAATGCTCTGGACATGCAAGAAACTTTTTGGAGAATGGTTAATGAAATCCCATTGATGAATAGGTTGACTAGTGAGATGAAAATAGTTTGTAACAAACCCTTGGCATTTGTTTCCAAGAAAAATTAAATGGGTTTCGACCCACAAACTTAAACTATCTTGGGAAATTTCTTGGTATTATAGTGGTTTTTATTCCATATATGTGATACCCAATAAATAAGAATTTACTTCATTAGTATTCAGTTACTATAATTAATTATATTTTCACTACGAATATATATATATATTCATTTTATTATCTAGTTCTTAATTAAATGGAATCTATGTACAATTATTTACCTTTACCATGTGATTAGGACTTATTTAATATGTTTCAATTATTATTTATTCATGATTATGTTGTATTTAATCCTTTCTGGGAATTTTATATCACCTTTTTCTCCTTCCTCAGGTTGTGAAGATGAAATATTTGAACAAGTTTCTAGGGTGCATTTTATTTTAATTTGTGGTGTTCTATATTTATTTACCAATGTAATATAGGAACCATGTATGTATCCAGTTTGTCGAGATTGAAAAACTGATGAATCCTTGGTGATGCGTTGACTAATATCTATATAATTATAATAAACTAAGGCATTGGCTCTAGGATACAATGTATGAGGGATTTAGAGTTTGTATCCGATAAAGTATAGTGGAAACCTTGGGAAATATATTTAGGAAAACAAATATGGGGTAACATAAAACCATGATAGACATTTAGGATAAGTCTAGAAGAATATCTTAAAGTTTTATCATTATACATTATGATATATTATAATATAATGTATGCCCTTATTTTTAAATGGATCCTAGAATAATAAATGGAAACTACATCAATGCACATAATCTAAAGTGTAATAATGATCATTACTTGGATTGTTTTAGGATAATATTTTGAACGGAAATAGTCTCACAAACATTCTCATCATATAGGGAAATAATATCATATGATAACAAGACCTAGAATGAATTTTCTAAGTATAATGGCTTTGGAAGAAATCATGGTATGAAGATGATGGCCTAAAAATAAGATTGATAAAGAGAAGAAGGGAAAAAAGGATTTTCCCGCATGTGATACTTATGGAAAGAAACACCCTAGTACTTTCTTATAAGGAATGGGGTTTTTTGGTATGTGTGGTGAGAAAGGACACTATGATTGTGATTTCAAGGGTAAGAAAAACCTTCCAATGTACAACACTTTATCTATAATGATATATGACACTATGAAAATCAATTTATCCAATGTCCGAGGAATATACCTGAATTGAAGATATTAGATCATGGTCAAGCTTATGTGATTCCTAAAGATGAGGAGAAATGATTAATGTTTCTTCACTTGGAGTCAAGAATTATCTTGTAAAAGTATTTTATTAGATAAATTTGAGTAATGATAAGATATATAAGGATTGTAATACAAAACGTATTCTTTAAGGATTTGAGAGAATATGTTGAATGGTACTGATATCCAAGTTAATTGATTTAGTGGAATATTGTTCTTATTAAGTGATCATATGGTTAACCATTTATGAAATGGTTTAAGTTTTACATTAGACAAGTTTAATGACTAATATGTTTATTAACATAGGAAAACTTGTACCAAACATACTGTTTTTGGAAAAAAGATAAAATGGAAGGAGTGAATGTTCAATATTTATGGATCTTAAGATCTGTTTAAAGAGAATTTGTGTGCTTTAGGCGTTAAAAAATAATTTTTTGATATTCATTTCATCAAATTAATAGATGAAATTACTACAGACTTTGTCACTAATTTACTAAGGACTCTAAGAAAGAATGATGTGATATGGTAATAAAAAATGAAAGGAATGAGATAACCATTGAGGTTAAAACAAATCATTAATGTTAAATATATTAAGTCGATTTTTGGAATTTTTTCGGTATTATAATAAAATAGTTTTAGAAAATGGAAAACCTATGTTTCAGGTAACAAATTGTCAAATCATGAAAGGTTGCAAGACTTGATCCCACATCCTAAGGGCGACAAGGGTGAATCACCTACCATTAACCTACATGACATCATGGTTTGTAAAACATATTTTTATTTATTTAAACTGTATGACATATAAATTACTAGTTCATTTTGGGAACCCTATATAAATAACACAGATAGTATTTTTTGACTTTTATTATCTTTTGGAAAAAATATGAGTTTCTGATAGAAATTTTTTAAAGGATGAAACTATACCTATAATATATGTATATTTTATTATTTTATTACATTATAAATAAATGTATTCTTCATGTATAGAAACCTTTTTTAATTAAAATTTTACTAATTTATTTTTCTTACCAATAAATCCATAGCATTTTTAACATATCAAATGTTTACAATTTTGTGATTCTTTAATTTATAATGAAAATATTATTTATCACTCTCCATCATAAAATGATATTTCGATTTCTTTTCCATTTCCACGTTTTCACTTCATAATAATTTTATCCTACATGGAAACCTACTTTTCTGGACAACTTATATTTTTCATTTCCCTCACTTTAAAAGGAGGTTTTATTAACCCTCTTTATGAAGGGGATTTCCACAAGGGTATTTTAAAATGAAAAATACATGACTACCATCCACAAGATTAAGATGTGATGAAAAAGTTGTTTAAAGGATGATATATCGTATCACAATATGATTTTATGTTATGTATGTTTTTAAATTTTAATTCTTAAATAGATTACGTAACACAGAATATTGTGCTTAAAAAAGTTATTAAAATATTAATATTGTGATAGTTATTTATTATCCATTGGAATGGATATAATGAATGATAGTAACAAAATTATGAAAATATATTTTAAAAAAGTTTATAAATTGAAATCATTAGCTACCAATTAATTATTAATGAAACTAAAAACCAATTGGACAAAAAGGATTTGTTTTCATAAAAAACAATTTTTATGACCAAAAAAGAATTTTTTTCTTAATCAAATAGACTAATCACTATTATTGAAATATATTAATTATATGTATATGTTATATATTGAGTAATTTTTTTAATTTCATCCAAAAATTTTGACAACCTTAATATAAGAATATTTCCAATTTTAAGCATAAAAAACTATATCTCTCTAAAAAGAAATTGTTCCATCATTTAAGGGTACACTCGTGTTAATACTAAATTTTTAAACATTAATATTTTTTATTATAAAAATTAATATTTATTTTTTAAATGGATATATCAAAATTATCTTTTTGGGAATTTTTGGGATTGTTTTGAAAATATTGTTTTTCGAGGAATAGTGAAAAATACAGTTTTTTATGAAATACAGTATCTTTTGTGATATCTTCAAATCCTAAAAATGATATAAAAATAAATTAAATATATTTAAATAATAATATATAACAATATAATAAAAAAATAATACAAAAAATAGTCCAAAAAGTAAAATATAAAGTATTTCATGGTAATTAGAAAATCTATTTTTAGGGTCGTCTCAAAGCCTACGCAGCGTTGAATTATTCAAATTTAGTTCCTTATATATAATAATTGAGTGGTAACACATATTTGAAGAAGATTTTTTTAAATATGGCTCATAAATTATGATTATAACTTATATTTTATAATTTTATAGTTAAATAACATTAATATTATTCAAATGATTGTGCAATTCTTGCACAAGGAAGGAAAATTCAAATTAATGAATTCATTAAGTTGTCTTGACATGGGTATGAGTAAATACCCAAAATGAACAAATATAAAATATTATATTGAAAAAAATTATTTTAGTTTCATGATATAAACATTAAATTAATTTTCATTAAAATTATAATAACTCTAAAAGGACCCATGAATTTGGATAAATCATATTGGATTAATTAATTTTGGAATAATCACCTTTTTTAAAATTTTGGGACATTTGGATTCACATGGATGATATTATGCCCCTTATAATATTTTATTTATTAGAATGTCAAGTTTTTCACACAATGGTTTTTAATTATTATAACTTTTTAATATATGGTTTTTGAGAAGCGATAATAAATAATAAATATTATTTGGAAAGTAAAAAATATTAATCATCCTAAGATAATTTATTTTAATTTTTTATATAAGAAATAAATTCCTTAAATTCTTGCACGATGATGATAAAATAATTATTAATGTAATAGAAAAATCAAATAAATGATATTAAAAATATTCAAATAAATATAATTTTACATAACAAATCTTATTAATGAATTATCTAAAAAATAGCACATTTATAATTTATAATAAAATATTTTCTTCGAATTTGGAAATTTCATTTATTTTTTTAAATTCATAGTAATGAATAGTGTTAATTCGTTCAACAGTGATATTTCATGAATATAATATTTTATTAAATTGCATAAAAATCATAAAAATATTGAAAAATGACAAATGGAGTAATATTTTTTTGAAATTATAGTCCCATTTTCTTTATATTCATTTTGGAAGTCATTGTCTCTTGAATGGCCTTAATTATATTTCAATAATTTTTGGAATTCATATGTGCCCCTCACCACATTTATAAAAGGGTACTTCACCCCTCACTTCATTTCACCAACTTGAGCCTTTTATCTTGACCATAATCTTCCAAATTCTATTCTCCAATTCCTTCTATATGTTATGGAGGTAATTTTCTTCCAAAAATACCAACCTTAGATCCCTTAAGAATAGGTATAAATGAAGTCTGTCAAAGAAGAGGTAATCATGTTTACAGACTCATTCATGTTCATTTCATCGTCTTCTTACTCTTCATGTGTTTCTTACTTAAAAAATAGTTAATGTAGTATTATATATATTTTAAAATATAATTATGATTATGGGATCACCATATTCCACATTTTATACATCCGAAGAAAAAGGAAAGCATCATACGTGTGTACTGAGGACTTATTCTCTCCACGCCTTGGTGAAAATTTTTTTTCATATCTACCATACATGGATGGCTATAATGATAGAATATATATATATATATATGATAATTATAAAATAATATTAACTTTGGAAAAAAATTATTATGCAATACACTTTCTTACCCTTTCAACATTAAGTAAGTGATATTGTTGCTTGTGTGTATATGCGGCCTATCATCTCCACAACGTGATGTGATTCATTCTCTATGTCAAACATTAATGAATAATTATAAAAAATTATATAATAAATAAGTATTATATAAATAAAATTAATATAATTGTAAAGATTATGAAACTTTATCCTATGCATAATAATTGGGACATACATGACATAACCTTTTTAGGAAAATGAATCAGTGGATATATAAAACGAGGGAAATAATAAAATATTATTAACAAATGGGTGATAAGATTATATAAGAGGATCATATAAGATATAATAAATATTATTATGGTTCTGGTGTAAATTAATAACATGCTTTAAACCATTATAAAAAATTTTTGAACTCATTTGATGGAAGTTGAACATGTGGTAAGGGGATTTCTCATTTCACTTTTATTTCTGTGAGATATATGTCGTATTCACCACTTATTTCCTTTGTGAGTTGCGACTATGATTTTATTTATCATATCGTCAACCTCATTACCCTTATGGTATTAAATTTTATTTTTGATTATTATTAACTTTATTGGTCTTATGATTCTACTGATTACAAAGTGATAAGGTATTTCGTAATATGATATCTTTTCAGTGGGCTAAACTATAAATTTATTGATTATTTCATGATTTGATTACATGTGATATGAATTTAGATTATTTTGTGTTTTTTGTAGTTTTATTATTTGGATTTATAGTGAATTCACATAATATAATCATTGTATTAATGGTCTCTTTAATGATATGATATTTTTAGGGGTTTATTTCCAAAATCTCATCATTATTCAGGAATGTTTTTATCTATGTTCCACTAATGAATATTTCAATTCAATGTTTTTGAAAAATGATTTACCAAATTTTTTTTTAATAATTTAATATATATAATGATTTACCATCTGTAAAATGTTTTTGAAAGAATCATTATGTCCTTTTCAAAATAATTCTCTTTTGGATTTTACTTAAAAAGTGTAAGGAATCATTATTTTAATGTGTATATAATGAATGAAATTTCCTGTCATCATTACCACTAAAATGTTTCAAATATTCTATTACAATTTTCAAATTTAATTTTCAAATAATTTTTTTTTATTTTTTTTATTTTTGAAATTTTAGTTTTAATAATTTATTTACAAAATGTATGGGATATTTTCCTTAAAAATGGTTTTAAAATAATATTCTGATATTTCTATTAATTAAAGAAAAAACCACTTTAAGCATACTCTAAGGGGTATATTTTAAAATAATTCCATCATTTATGACAATTAGATATCAAATTTCTTATATCATAGAGTCTATTATTTCCTAATCCACATACAATTTTTATTTATAGTGTTTACTTTGAAATTTATTTGAATAACTTAGGAAATAATGATAAATCCATATCATTTAATCCATTATAATTTTTGTTGATAAGGATTACTAATTCATGAATTAAATCAATCATTTAGATATATATGGAATTATTAAGACCTGAAAGACTTATGTTGGGTATCATTTAATGAAAACCCCTCAATGTATTGATAGTCACATGAGACAAAATCTGTTGGTGACTAACATTTCATGTTAATTTTCAAGAAGAGTCTTATGTGTTTCTACCCGCATTCATAAACCATATTGTATATGTTCTTGAAAGTGTAGTACTTAATGAAAAAAATACATGTCATATAATAAATAATAATTTCCATTATTAATATTTAGTTATTATTATCCATTAGATTTCCACTATGACAAAAACTATGGATGCATTTCATTCTCTTGATCTGGATTAAATGGAATGTGTGTTTAGTTATTTACCATTCCATTTTAATTATTAGCTATTGAATATGTTTCAATTATTATTGATTCATTATTCGGAAGTACATATCCCTTATAGAGAATTTGACCTCACCCTTTTATCCTTTTTTTCCCTTCCCAAGGTTACGGAGATGAAATATTTGAATAATTGTTAAGGATGTAGTTTATTTTCCTTTCATATGTTCTATGTTTAATTACCAATATAATAAGGGAACCATGTATGTATCTAGATGTTAAATATTTCTAAAATGATCGATCCTTAGTGAAGTGATCTCTTATATCAGTGCCATTATAATAAAATAACCACTCACTCTAGGATATTTGGGTATGTGTTATTATATCTGGTGTCACTGCCTATATCCCATAGTGGATCAATAACATCAAATTATTTCTCATAGTGGATAAAGTATATAAACTAGTTTCCAATAGTTATATCAGGATAAATAATATATTACCAAATAAATTGAAGGTGTATATAGTTTTAAGCCCACCCATAAAAAAATGAAATACCAACAAATGTTTTCCACAAGAACATAAAGCAGTCATCATATAAAAACTAATGAAAATAAATGGGTTTCAAAAAAAATCATTCCATAACTCGTGGAAAAGAAATATCATTCATAAAAAACATTTAATAAAAATCATAAAACATCCAGTTAAAAAATATTGATTCTATAATTGAATTATATCCCAAGTATAGAATAAGTAAATTCAAGGGGTTTTATAGTTGATAATTAGAAATATTATTAAAAGATCAATGAAGCATTCTTGAAGAAGGTAATATTTTTACATTGAAAATCCCATTTTTAAAACTAAATGTTCACAGAGTATTTTGGAAATAATATTAATTTGAAATAAACGTTGATAATTATAAAGTATTCTTCAAATAATTTATCATTCTTGATGGTGGTAAATTCAATTCATACTATATATAATAAAATAAATATTCCTTTCAGATTTTCAGTAAAAATTAATAAGTACCGCGCTTAGAAATCAAAAAGAAACTTCCTATTAATCCATTTTTTAAAATGTAAAAATCGGTGAAATGAGATTTAAACAATCATTTTATCATATTAAAATAATTTATTTTTTTAAAACATTTACATTTAGGATTATAGATTTCCTACTAAAGTGGAAAATAAAGATGATTTTCCTTTAAAATAGTATTTTGGTCCATTTCGTTATTGATGAGAGGAAAATGAATGGAATGCATGAATTCTATCACAATAAACATAGGAGAGGTAAATTATTCTAAAACATTATTGGAAAACAAATATATAGTATCATCAAAATCATAACAAAAAATATTAATAAACAGTGAGATTGCCATATAATTCCAATACCCGAGGTACGACTTCCTTTATACATGATTGAAACTAATTTATAATAATTATTAGTTTATTATAAATATATTTTATAACCATAATAATAAATATAATATTTTAAATTTTTAACTAATAACATTTAATCTCTTGATTATTTATAATAAGTTCTTAAAATCACTATTTTGGGTGATAACTTCTACATTTTTATGTATGATTGGTTTGATAGTTTTGGTCTTTATATATTGATAATAGTTCTATTGTCTAAATAATAAATATCATGAAAAAAATATAAGATATAATTTTTATATACATATTTAGAGTCCTTAATAGATGTTATAGATTGAATAATCAGTTACATCATTCAGGTAAAAGATATGTCAGGGGTATGCATAAACGCTGCTTTTATTTTTCAGTGGATTGAAGGAAATAAATTTAATTAATAACTCAAAATTATAAAATCATTATTAAATTGTATAAATCATATATGTTCATAAAATTTATATTTGTTACCATCAATGTAAAACTAAAATGAAAAAATAAATTACATAGCTTTGTGGAGGTGGTGGTTTACACGTATGCATGAGTGATATTATCATTTTACAAAGGATTCAAAGGTAAGAAGGTAAATGTGATATTATAATTCCAAAAGTATAATTATATCATAAATATAATATATATATATAATTATGTAAATTAAATTCATTATTGTAGCCATCCATGTGAGGGATTGAAGGAAAATGAATTACATTGTTTCGGGAGGTTGTAGACTTCTATACACAAGATTAATGAATATTTCAAACTAATTGATAGAATAATGTATATAAATAGTTTATAAAATTAATATAATAAATTATAAATATATATAAGATATTTATTTATTATTTATTAATATTTTGAGATGATTTTATAGAGGTAGAAGAAGAAATAAAATAGAAATTTACGGTTAAGAACTGTACTTATTCTCAGAAAACAATATTTAGGTTAATAACTAAATCCTTACTAAGATGGTTTTATAATAAAAAATATATTATCGGTAATTGTTATGTATGTAAGGAATATATTTCTTCATTTCATGTTAGAAATAAATGGATTTTAAAGTGTGGATAATAGGGTAGAGGTGGTGTCCTTTTATATTTGAAGTGAGTGGCACACTTGGAATTTTTAAAAGTTTTAAAATAACAACAAGTAAATTTTTTAGACTCAAGGAAAAAAAAGACAATATCCATTTTTGATAATGGTATTTTTAAAATCCCACATTAAAATGTGGATTCATAAATGGTTTTCATTATTTCAACTCCTATCTTTTTAGTTTAACCCCGGGTAAACCAGTTTTAACCTTAACCAGGGTGACTATTTATTTACACTTTTTTTTATTAAATATATCAAAAAATAGCTTGCCTTATTAAATAATATTAATTAATATTATTATAAATATTTAACCCATTTTATAAAATTAAATTCATATAAGTGATGGAATTTAATTTAAAATTAAACATGAAAACGTGATGAAAAGTGGGTTTCTAAAGAAAAAGTATTCATAAGAATTCTACATTTTTATATCAAAATTAAATTAAAAATTGAGGAAAATGACCAAAATTAGATTAATAATTTTATAAATTTCAATATTTTACTTTTAAATCCATTTTAAAACAAAATTGAACACTATAAATTATTAAAATAAAAACACTATTTTAATAAAAATCAATATTTCTCAATATTCATCGAAAAAATAATCATTTCATAATATTATAAAAAATGCTATAAAAATATTATGAAATTTGGATTAAAAATATTAATATCATTTTTTAAAAGAAATTTTATTAATGACTCTAACCTTAATTTTAAGATAAGTGTTAAAAACATGAAGAGATCGTTTTTATAAAAATTAATTTTTTAAGCATGTTAGTGGGTTTGTTTTTATCCCATGCCTAGAACAAATAATGTACGAAGATTTAAAAAAAAATTATTGAATATATATTATATAAATTTTATTAAAATAATTCACTATTAGTTATTAATTTAATTTATTAAGATAAAAACATAAAGTGTTCATAAAACAATTTTTTAGAAAAACATTTCCAATACGTTCAAATGATTTTTATTTACATTTCTAATCAATTGATTAACAGTGAATTTATTTTATAAATGTGTAAATAATTTAATTTTTATAATTTATTTATTTATATTCATTCACTCAAAACCAATATAAATGTGATAAATGTCACATTAAATAATAATATTTTAATATTATGTATTTATTCTTCTAAACCTGGTGTTGGGTGTAAATCTAGCTATCAAATAAATCAAATTATTTAACGATAAAAATATTATAAATATTGGGGTGTTACATTCTACCCCATTAAAATAATTACACCAAGAAAATTCAATCTCTCTAATATAAACAATTAAGGATACATCTACCTCATTATATATTAAGGTTCCCATGTAAAATCCTAAAATTTATATCTCCTCAACCATAGAAACTCCATGGTAATGGCTGACTTTATTACATTAGCATGATTACAAGGAATCAAATCTGAAAGGAATGATTATTTTATATTTTTTACAATATGATATTACATGCATAAAACCCTACATTGGGAATAAAAAACATAATACCTAACAAAATAAAATACACAAAATCCTTGAAACTCATTCAAAGAATTCATATTTATACCATTGGGAAAGGATACAAAATAAGGGTGATCTCAAATTATTAGTATTGGTAAAGTATAATATAATCTATAATTAATTAATAATGAATAACAAATATGGAAAGAATAAAAGATGACCGAATATTTTCGTACAAATAATTACACAAGCTTAAAACATTACCCTTGATATTCTATCTAACCAAGTAATCAGATGGAATAATAATAATGACCGAATGATTAATATTGGAATTTTATATTTTCAATATCTATCCTCAATAATGTTACTATAAAGATATATCCTCAGGGAAATTTACGTCTATGGGTATAAACCCTTCTTATTTTTTTCAAGATCTATCCTCTTGATATTTTAAAGCTGGCTAGAAACAGACATGAAGGGATTTTCCCCAACTAATTTCTCCCTAAGAGACTATAGATGCATCACTAATCTTCCATTACCTGATCCCCAACCAATATACTATATTTTTATATCATTCCTTGCATATTTAATAATCAATTTAAATCATAAATAGTGTTCCTTATCACATATACGCATTCAGCAAAGGATATAGATTTATCAATATTTACCCAATAAATAATATAACTTTCTATATAAGCATCCTATGTAAAAATTTTATGAAATTTTTAAAATTACCATTTATAAGATAAATAATGCAGATATTTAGTGGAATTTAATGTTCAAAGATAACTAGAAATAGATTAACTCAAGGGAAGGGTAATGTATATTAAAATTTATTCAAGGAAGTGAATATCAATACTATCCTTGGTCAAAATAATCATTACCCATATAGATAGATAATAAGGATGGTATTAATAAAAAATATCCCCAATATAGGATAATTTAAACTAAGGTTTTTTTTATCATTGATGGTGTAATTACCATTAAAATATCGTTAGAAACATTCTTGAGTAATACAATCTTTAAACATCCCAAAGTGTCTCATATAACTTTGAATCATTTAAATCATAATACCCATGAAGGAATAAAATTAAATGGATCTACTAATATAATGGGATTAATTAGATTCATGATATAACATGTCAAATTATATTTTTATATACCTTATAAAATAATATAGGTTTATGATATTATAAAATGTCTCAAAGAAGTCAAATTATGATAAAAATTCCATTACCGGTTGGGTATCTTTGAAACTGTCAACCCCATGAAAGAGATATCAAAAAAAGATATGTAATCCAGCATAAATTTAAGTATAAGAAACATAATATAAATTCCTAGGTATTATATACACCAGAAAATAAAAATAAAAGGTTAATATTTTTTGTATCTCACAGCATAAAAAATGAGATGTGAAAGACCCTTACCTTACACTTCCTTTTCTTGGATATCTCTTTAACCACCTATATATTGTTTTTCATAAATTTATTAACTTATAAAATAACCATAATAATATTTATAATATCCTATATGATCTTTTTATAATTTCTTATTACCTTTTTGTTAATAATATTTCATTATTTTCACTATTTAGTTTGATAATTGCCTAGTTTTTCAAGTATGTTTTGACTTGTTATTTTTTTCTATTACATATATCATGATTTTATCATTTAAATAATTAAAAACTTGATTTAAATATTAAATATATTCAGAATAAATTTATTTAGAGTAATACATAAATTTTGTTGATTGGAAATGAAATTCATCATTCATTGAGACGATAGGCCGTACGTATGCATGAACATTGTTTCCATTTTCTTGTCATATTAAAAGAATAAAACATAAATGACATATATTTATATTATAATTACATTATCATATTAATTTAATATTAATCACATATTATAATTAAAACTATCCTTAATACCTTCTCTTTAAAGCGTGAAAAAATCACATCGCATTAATGAGGCGGTAGTCCATACGTCTAAAAATGATGTTTTCATATTCCAACAAAATGGAAATCATGAAAGAATGTGCTATATAAAAAATTATAAAAACATAAATAAAATTTAAATATCATATATATTTTATATAAACAATAATTAAATCCTTTTCCCACCCTTTAAAGGTAAAAATGGATGAATGAATGACATCAGTTCATCAAGCAGTAGTCCACTATACAAGCGAAGGATGATTATGTATCCCATTTTATGGAAGTGTGTGAAAGTGTAGTTCATAACCATAACATAAAAATATCTTAGTATATTGAAGATACATATGTTATTATATAATAATATAATAATAAAAATTGAATAGTTGGATGATGAAATAAAATAAAATATCTCATCAACGAACATTACCTCTTTTTTATGGTAACTCCTTTTCATTCAAACCAAAATTCTTCACTGGTTTAATTTTTTCCTAAAGTTATGATTCATGTATGAGGGGATTATGGTTATATAAACATATAATATTGTTCTTTTGTGTCTTAAATGCAATTTAAAGAACTTTATATGGTGTGTAACACATGCTAACTTTGTATTGTATGTAAAGAAAGTGAACAACAAATATAAGTTTACTATAGTAGAAAAGTATTGTAAAGTATTGGGGTGTTACATTTTCCCAAACATAAATATATTACATCATCACAATTACAACATGATATCTGTAATCTAAAATTTGATATTTTAAATTTCCATTTTTGAGAAACCCACATCATAAAATGGTTAATAAAATATCCTCTTAATAAGATAGATACGGAAGTACAAAAGGTCACAAAAATCATATCCCAAGTAAGAGAACATAGTTTAGAAATGAAAAAAAATTCACGGATGAAAATAATAAATTAGTATATTAAATGGTCACAAGAATGTAAGTGGTCAATGGAAGGTAAATGTCCTCAAAACCATAAATATGTGTTGATCTAAAAACCAATTTATTCATCAGATGTGAATGTAATAGGATAAAAAATTTATTTCAGGAAAAAATTTAAAGAGTTGAAAATTCATTAATGCTCAATGAATACATATAAATATTCTTCTCTGATACATTTCAATTTCATAATCACAATCTTATCCTTTGGATGTTCCTCGAACTATTTCTACTTCATCTCTTAGCACATGTTTCATTATACGATGAAGTATTACATTTACATATAAAACCTATTCCAAAGACCAACATAAAAAATTTCATAAATCCTTAAGTTTAACAAAGTATTATAATCCAACATTTTATAATGAATTTCAATTAACTTCGAAAATAAACATATCAAACAACATGAAGTGGCTCCTAATTATCACTTACCAAACATGTGAAAAGTTTCATCATGTATTCTCTTGAAATTTGGTAATTACATGAATTACCATAAAATATTTTTGAAAACATGAATTATTCTTTATTATTTAAGTAAATAATGTATTATTGGATATATTCCGTAAATAGAAAATTTTTATATACTCCATCAATGATAGTATAAATCAGATAATCGATGCAATGTCCCGGTTCAGGGTGTCGCTGAATGGTTCCCCATACCTAGTTGGTCACATATCCTCAAGTGAATTTCCCTGAACTCTAGAGGATACTGAATAGTAGTGAGGTACTTATGTGTAATTTTGTGGAAACTATTACCTCATTAGAAGAGTAACATAGCATAAACAAACAGAAAATAGAAGCAGAAGTAGCAATACCGTACAACAAGTATACAATGTAAAACTGATAGTATAAACAAATACATCATATATAATTAAATGATTCATGTCACATGTATCTAGGAAAACATCCAAACAAGTCACAATGTTGTAAATACAATATTGAAACTAATGTACAGAAAACAGTAAAACCCAACAGCATTGCAAGCCCCAGCTTGGTCTCATACTCTCTAACTCCAACAGCAATCAAGTACCTGATGAAGAAGGTTGTTTTCCCTAATATATACCCGAAAAAATATAATGTATTTGCGTACAGTAGAATGACCCAAATAGGTCGTGAGACAAATCCTAGTAGGTAACCACCAAAATATTTCTTCCTAACTGTTAATGGATATAAATAGTCGGTAATATGAAAAATGAAGAAATAAACAACGAAGTACTCAAAAGTAAACAATCATATAGTTTTCAATTACATTCATTTTAATTTCTTAATTATTCAACCCGTTGAATAATTTAGCCTTTGGATTTATCCTAACCTTTTTATCCCCTATTTAATATAAAAAATAGATGTCCAATAAGACCATATAAACAAAAAAGTAATATCGAGTCTAAGCTTGTTCTTTGGCCTGACAGACTCATTATAATCAATCATTCATTCACAATAAACCCCCTGGGAAAGATCACACAGTCTAACCCATTTGGTCCCACATAGTAATAATCAATTATAAGTGACCTCATGGGTATCTCCCCCCATCAACACCCCTAGGTTTGCATAGCATTAGTATAAAATATAGTGACCTTCTGGAAGATCTCACATTCAATCTCATATGGTCCAATATTCATTTGATAACAACCCTCTAGGTAGCTCTCACACTCTAACGCTCTGGCCTCTGACCCCATGGAAACTCTCACAGTCAATACCTCAGGTCATTCATAAAAAAACACAATTAAAAGACCCTACCTCTAGAATCTATCACAGTCAATTCCCCTTAGTCCTACTTTTATAATGTGAATGAAATGCATCTCATATAAACATCAACTACATTCTAAAAACTCTAGTCATGGAAAAGAAATAATTCTAATGTGATTTCTTGACCCAATAGGAATACCCAACAAACATGGGAAACACATCCATAATCAATGTAATAAACCTTATTCATAATCAATAAACCTTTCTCAAACAAGAAAACCATAGCAGGAATTTGACACGGTTAAATTCCAAAACACAAAATACCCAAAACAAGGGTATTCATCACTTTAAGCATATATAATTAAACAAAAAACAAAGAAGGCACAAACTACCTACCTCAATGTTGTACAATGAACACTCTTGAATGTCGTCCCTTGAATCAGCCTAAAACACCATAGATCTAAAAAAAATGTAAAAAAATTTTCGACCTTGAATAACTAAAGAGAGAGGAGAAATCAAGAAGAGAGGCTCTTGGGGAAAGGATAACTCACCAGTAGGAATACAACACACCAAACAGCATCCCAATCTAATTTCAGATGGAGGAACAATAGGGGATCGAAGTTCTCAACCATCTCGCAACTCTCTAGTATGAAATATGGGAAAAAGAAGATGCTTCTAAAGATTATATGTGACCATGGTCTGATTAATAAAATTAAAAAGATATAGCGTGTTCATTTAATGTACATGTCATCTACTAGTCTTAATTGGACCCTTCTTTAGGCGGTCTTCCAGGTAACCAGACAACCAGTACATGGATACACACGGTAACCAGGTACAAAACATGTACTCAAGAGTACAAGGCATATACTCATAAAATTTCCAAAACATTCTTTCCACTTAAAACAACCCGAACTCAAGATCTATACTTGAAATGAAGATCTAGGTTCTTACAAACTTCCCCCCTTAAATCAATTTTTCCCCGAATTTACCTTCTAAGGGTGGTGAAGAAGAATCTACAAACAACTCTACCCACTATGTTCATACGTCAACCTCGCTCTCCCAAGTCTCATCCTGTACTCACCGGATTTTCCATAGCACCTGTAACAGAGGAACAGACCAGCAATGGATAACCTTCATACTGTGATCCACCATCCATATAGGGTGATCCTCAAAGGATGTATCCTCCTCCCACTAAACCTCCTCGGGTTGAAAAATGTGAGATGGGTATGAAAAGTAACATTATAAATGAGATACATGGAAGTCGTCCTACATAGCTTGATACCTCTGAAGTAACTACAACTGATAGGAAACTAAACCTATGACAACCCTGCTTTTTAATACCAAATTAAACATGATTTACTACATAAAACTTGACTTGATACAACAAAAAATATCGAGAGGTTTAGTGTCTTTGGGGATTAGGATCATTACATAAAAACATGAAACATGAAATACAAAGTCTTTGTTGAAAACTTCTTTTACATGACCACTACATTCCCTCATACTTAGCAATGCATGGGATAACCTGAGGACATGCATAAGAAAAGGGTGAGCTATAAAGCCCAGTAAGGGAATACACATGGAATAACATGAGGAGTAAAATACATATTAGACATTAGGCATATCAATAGAGCACAAGAGAAACATGAACATAAAGGCATGATAAAGCATGATAATCATAACATGGAAATGTGGCAACAACACTTAACATGGAATTAGCATGAGCCAAGGCTCATTGCACACGGAGCAGGAGTAAATCCTCATTGCACATAAAGCATGAGTAAACCCTATTTTCACTTGAATTATCATGAGTAAACACTTATTCCACATGACGTATCATGATACTAGACTTTACCCAATGCATTGGAGTGCTATAAGGGTGCACCCTTCTTAAACATTTCATTTCATGCATAAGTGTTCCACATGGATCATAAAACATGGATTCATAAAACATAATAATTTATTCCATGAAAAAGGAATATGGAATTAATAAATGAAACTTTAAAATCAATAGGTAAATGTTCATAAAGTTTAATACCCTTGATGGAGAAATGGGTATTGTATTCACTACACAATGACATTGGCTTAGAAAATCGATGTGATTTCGGCAGTGTAATGGCGTGACATAAGAATTGATAAAAATGGTTCATGAGAGAGAAACGGGTTCCTCATAATATTTACATGTAATGGAGAGTAAGGAGGTAATATAGATACATATCCCAACAATTTTAATGGAATTTGTATTCATGATACAAAAGTATTGATTGAATGTAAAAGAGGAGAGAGAAGTTCCTTTCGGAATTTCAGCATAGTAACGGGTGTACATGGGAGGAATTCAAAGAGAGATAAAGGGTCTACCATCATTAAAAAATAAAGAGGGAAGTATGGGGGAGGTGAGAAATCATACCCCAACATTTATAATTGAAATTAAAAGGGAAAAACAACTTACAGAAAATTAGACAAAATGAGAAAGGAAGAAAAACCCTTACTTGGAAGTGTGCTTCCAAAGGCTAGAGAGAGGCTTGTGAGAGGCTTCTTGGGAGATTGGGGAACCTTGGAATGATTATAGAGAGAGTAATCCAGAGGTTGGAGGAACTCCAAGGTATTTGAGTGAGAAGTAAGTGGGATCTTGGGTGGGTTTATATAGGAAAGCTGAGGAAATTCTTTATTATTTAAGTTTGGGTCCCCTTACATTAAATTAATCCAAACCACAAACCATCCCATGGTTTTTTGCCCATGGTTTTTGGAAAAGGGAAGAGGAAAACAATATTTTATAAGTCCAGAGTCCGAACTTCTTAAAATAATAAGGTTGCTTATGTGGAGGTGAGTCACACTCCTATGGAAATTAATTTAAAAAGACAAGGTGTTTAATAAATCTTGAGGGGTCCATTAATGCTTTGAAAAGTAAGTCAAACAAACCCAAAATCACATTGTTTTAATGGTAAAACATATATTGGCCGAACATAAAGATTATAGTATTTTATTACATCACTATTGGGTCATTATGATGTCATAAAACACATTATATATTTAAACGGTATTTAATTTTTACCCAAAAATTTGATTGTCTCAGAAAATTATGAAAAATTAACCGTTGGATAATTTCGACGTCCTGATTCCAAAAATATCATTTATTTTATCTAAATAATTTTCTAAATATTTTAATTTTAACTTTTAAAATAAAAACAGACATTTATAAAAAATTCACGGGTTTTGAAATAAATGGCTTTCAAACCTTAATAAAAAATTTTAGTTGCATTCATAAAATTATAAATCATTTATATTTAATAAAAAATTAATTTAATATTATTTTTATTATTTTATTAAAATATTATTTAATTCAAATATACCTTAATTTAATAAAATATATTTCTCAATTAAATAATAACTAAAAACACCATTTGTACTTTTAAAAACTATTTACAATGTATCAAAAATGACTAGAAATTATATTCATTATTATATACAAAAATAATGTACAGGAACATAGTACTACTTATTTGTTACATAACCCCTTAAAACAGCCACATAAGACCTAGGGTAAGGTGTGCGATGGTGAGAGACTCTTGGGGTGGCTCGGATAACATCGCTCGAGTGGTAATCTCTATCAACTTCCACTTTTCCCATAGACGGTCTCGTTCTAGCTTGACATGGTGAAGCTCAGCTTGGGCTTGGTCAGGATCGAAGCCCAAGGATGCCACCTCTTTTCTGAGCTCCGACAAATGGGCTTCATATGGGGAAATTCTACTGGATGAGGCCATCGCTTCCTTTGTCTGAGTAAATTGGATTTGTTAAAGTCCTATATTTATACTAATCATGTGATCACTGTTAAATGACTATATTAGCAACGGTAAAAATTCTTAACATAAAACCAAGGAAGTTGAAATTCTATATAAACATAAAGAGACATTTAATTAGATCAAGAGGGATTTCCATTAATGAAACTTTGGGTCATTACAATATTTCTCCCTAAATAAATTTCGCCCATAATATTTTCCTTTTCCCACACTAAAAAAATGTGGTTAACTCAGCTTCATCATATCCTCTGACTCCCAAGTTGCTTCTTCAAACTTGTGGTTTCTCCACAACACCTTGATGAGGGGCATTGTCTTATTTCGTAGAACTTTTTCTCTACGATCTAAGATCTTCACTGGTTGCTCCTCATAAGAAAGATCATCTTCCAATTTTACCACCTCAGAGGAGAGTACATGTGAAGGGTCTGGTATGTACTTCCTTAAGAGGGATACATGAAACATATCATGTACTTTGGCCATAGTAGGTGGAAGTGTTAGTCGATAGGCCACAGCCCCAACACGATCAAGAATCTCGAAGGGGCTGATGTACCTTGGACTTAACTTCCCTTTCATTCCAAACCTCATGACCTTCTTCCACGAAGATATGCATAGAAACACCATGTCTCCAACTTTAAACTCAAGGTCCCGTCGACGGTTTTTCACATAACTCTTCTGTCGACTCTCGTCTGCCTTGATATGCTGCTGAATGGTTTTCACCTTCTCCACCATTTCTTCGACCATTTCTGGTCCAAGCAGCTTACGTTCACTGACCTCATCCCAACATGTCGGTGTTCTGCACCTTTTCTTGTACAGGGCTTTATATGGTGACATTTGGATGCTTGAGAGAACTCAACCAGAGGAAGATGTTGATCCCATCCTCCCTTAAAGTCCATTGAGCACGCTCTCACCATATCCTCAAGTGTTTCGATCATCCGCTCGGATTGGACATCAGTTTGAGGATGATAGGCCGTACTAAAGTTCAGTTCAGTATTCAGAGCATGTTGAAGACTCTTCCAAAACATAGAGGTGAATCTTGTATATCGGTCAGACACAATATATAGTGTTACTCTATGAAACCTTACCACTTCCCTGATATATATCTGTTCCAGTTGATCCAAAGAGAAATCCTCCCAAATAGCAATGAAGTTTGCAGTCTTTGTAAGATGATCCACAACAACCCAAATTGCATTGTTGACTTTGGATTTCCTTGGAAGTCTCGTGAAAAAGTTCATGGTGATGTTCTCCAATATCCATTCGGGTATGGGCAATGGTTGCATCATCCCCTTAGACTTTTGCCTCTCTTCCTTCACTTGAAAACACACCAGGCACTTTGATGTATATTCAGTGATATCCTTCTTCATATTATCCCACCAATTTTTTTCTCGAAGATCTCGATACATATTTGTGCTCCCTAGGTGAATAGAGAAATTCGAACTATGTGCATCATCCAAAAGTTCCTTCTTCAGCTCTGGACTTGATGGAACACATAGTATTTTCCTAAACCGCACAATTCCTTCTTCATTAACATTAAACACTGAGGATTTCCCTTTTTTGATAGCTTCCACTTTTTCCTGAATTCCCACATCATCCTTTTGAGCATCCTTTAACCTTTCCAAAAGAGATGGTTGAGCAATCATTTGTGAAAGGATTAATGATGTTCCCTTCTTTATGATTCCCACATCCATCTTCATCATGTCTAAGAAGATTGGATCCTTCTAAATTATCATCATTGATAGAATTGATGGGTCCTTTCCACTAAGGGCATCTGCCACCTTGTTCGATTTCCCAGGGTGGTAATGTATTGAACAGTCATAATCCTTAATGAGCTCTATTCATCTTCTCTGGCGCATATTAAGCTCTTTCTGTGTGAATATATATGTAATACTCTTGTGGTCAGTATATATCTCACATTTCTCCCTATAGAGATAATGCCGCCATATTTTCAAGGCAAATATCACCGCCGCTAACTCCAGATCATGCATTGGATAGTTTCGCTCATGGATTTTCAACTACCTTGAGGAATAGGATATAACTTTATCATTCTTCATCAGCACATAGCCTAATCCTTTCTTTGAAGCATCACTGAAAACAACAAAAAGTTCCCCACTTGTGGGTAAAGTGAGCACGGGCACAATGATAAGCCTCCTTTTCAACTCCTTGATGCTTTCTTCGCATTCATCACTCCAAGTGAACCTTACTACCTTTCGAGTTATCTTGTTAAGAGGGTTGGACAATCGTGAGAAATTTCTCACAAATCGTCGATAATATCCAGCTAACCCCAAGAAGCTACGGATATCTGTTACCAATGTTGGCCTCATCCATCCCTCAATTGCATCTGTTATGGAGGGGTCCACAGATATCCCATTGCTTGTGATGATATAGACCAAGAATGCGACCTCCTTTAACCAGAAATCACACTTTTTGTACTTTACATAGAGCTTCTCTTTGTGCAAAGTCACTAGTGCAGTTTTTAAATGCTCCTCATGATCCTCCTTGGTTTTGGAGTGTATTAGAATATCATCTATAAAGACTACCACAAATTTCTCTTGTTAATCTCTAAAGACTCTATTCATCAAGTCCATGAATATTTCTGGAGCATTGGTGATTCCTAAAGGCAATACTATGATTTCATAGTGCCTGTATCTTGTACAAAAATCAGTCTTGGGGACATCTTCCTTCTTCACCCTTACTTGATAATATCCCAACCGCAAATCCACCTTAGAGAAGTATTGTGCTCCACACAACTGATCAAACAAGTCATCGATTCTTAGGAGAGGATACTTTTTCTTTATCGTGATTTGGTTAAGTTCACGATAATCGATGCAAATCCGCATTGACACATCCTTCTTCTTGACGAAGAGGACTGGTGCACCCCATGGTGAAGCACTTGGGAGTATAAAACCTTTATCTAGATTCTCTTGTAGTTGTTTATACAGCTCTTTAAGCTTAGAAACAACCATTCTATATGGAGTCTTGGATATTGGTAGCACCCCAGGTATAAGTTCAATTGAGAACTCAACATCTCTTCTAGGAGGAATACCAGGCAGTTCCTTGGGAAACACTTCAGCAAATTCCTTCACAATAGTCATTTCATCAAGGATGGATTCTTCCTTGGACTCAATCATCTGATCCAGATACGCATACTCATAGGGTAGTAACATCAATGCTTGAGATGATGGAGCTAAAGGAGATTTATCTTCTTCTTGACACTTGTAAAGAATCGGGGGTCGATTCTCCATATGGAGTGTGATTTCCCTCTCACGACAATTTACATTGGATCTATATAATAAAATCCAATCCAAGCCAATAATTGCATCAAATTCCACCAGAGGGATTATGATGAGGTTCGTCGGGAAATTCAATCCACAGATTATAACAGGGGAGGACTTATATTCAAGGAATGCAATGATTGCCCCATTTGTTGTACTCACCGACATCTTTACTTCCATGATTTGTGGTGGTGCTGAGATTGTTCTACTAAACTTTCGAGATATAAAAGAATGCGTAGAACCTGAATCAAAAATTATGTTCTCTATTCTTGAATGAATACCTAGCGTACTTGTCACCACTTCATTGTCGGGGTTCACTTCGGTATAAGTGGTGGAAAAAGATCTTCCTTGCTACCTTGGAGGTTGTTGGTTGTCTCCGAAAACCCTCGGATTCAGGAACTAATTTTCAAAATTACCCGGTTCTTTGCATTTGTAGCATTGAACAACCCTGAGGTTCGAACATAGTATTCATCTCCTCTGTCGCAGCCACGGGTCTTTCTTTCCGACAGTTAACTGCTAGGTTCCCTTCTCTTACACACATGAAGCATTTCCTCATCCCCTTAAGGCAATTTCCAGGGTGCTTCTTTCCGCACATTTGGAAAGTGGGGTGTTGTATCTTCTTAGCACCGTTGGATTTATCCATCGGCCCACCAGCATTGAAGTCCACCTTACGCTTCTTATGACAACCCTGCTTTTTATTACAACTTAAACATGATTCATTACATAATACTTCACTTGATACAACAACGAAGATCGAGAGGTTTAGTGTCTTTGGGTCTTAGGATCATTACATAAAAACTTAAAACATGAAATACAACATCTTTATTGAAAACTTCCTTTACATGAAAACTATATTCCCTGGTACTTAGCATTGCATGGGATAACCTGAGGACATGCATAAGAAAAGGGTGAGCTATAAAGCCAAGTAAGGGAGTACACATGGAATAACATGAGGGGTACAATACATTTAAGACTATAGGAATATCAATAGATAATAAAAGAAACATGAACATAAAGTCATGATAAAGCATGATAATCATAACATGGAAATGTGGCAACAACACTTAACATGGAATTAGCATGAGTCAATGCTCATTGCACATAAAGCATGAGTAAACCCTAATTGCACATGAAGTACGAGTAAACCCTCATTGCACTTGAATTAGAATGATTCAACACTCATTGTACATGACGTATCATGATACTATACTTTACCCAATGCATTGGAGCACTATAAGGGTGCACCCTTCTTAAACATTTCATTTCATGCATAAGTGTGCCACATGGATCATAAAACATGGATTCATAAAACAAAATCATTTATTCGATGATAAAGGAATGTGGAATTAAAACATGAAACATTATAATCAATAAGTAAATGTGCATAAAGGTGAATAAACTTGATGGAGAAATGAGTATGGTATTCACTGCACAATGGCATTTGCTTAGAAAATCGGTGCGATTTCGGCAGCGTAACAACATGACATAAGAATTCATAAAAACAGTTGATGAGAGAGAAAGGGGTTCCTCATCATATTTACATGTAATGGACAGTAAGTAGGTCATATAGATACATGTCCCAACAATTTTAATGGAATTTAGATTCATGATACAAAAGTATTGCTTGAATGTAAAAGAAGAGGGAGAAGTTCCTTTCAGAATTTCGGCATAGTAATGGGTATACATGGGAGATATTTAATGAGAGAGAAAGGGGTCTCAATCATTTAAACATAAAGAGGGTAGTATTAGGGAGGTTTGAAACCATACCCCAACAATCATAATTGAAATTAAAAGGGCAAAATAACTTAAAGAAAATTCGACAAAAATGAGAAAGGAAGAAAAAACCTTTACTTGGAAGTGTGCTTCAAAAGGCTAGAGAGAGGCTTGTGAGAGACTTCTTGGGAGCTTGGGGCACCTTGGGAGGATTATAGAGAGAGTAGGGAAGAGGTTGGACGAAATCCAAGGTATTTTAGTGAGGAGGAAGTGGGAGCTTGGGTGGGTTTATATTGGAAAGGTGAGAGAATTCTTTATTATTTAGGTTTGGGTCCCCTTACATTAAATTAACACAAACCACAGACCATCCCATGGTTTTTGCCCATGGTTTTTGGAAACGAGAAGAGGAAGAAAATATTTTATAATGCCTGAGTCCGAACTTCTTAAAATAATAAGGTTGCTTATGTGGAGGTTAGTCACACTCACATGGATATTAATTTAAAAAAGGCAAAGTGTTGAATATGTTTTGAGGGGTCCATTAATGCTTTGAAAAGTAAGTCAAACAAACCCAAAATCACATTATTTTAACGATAAAACATATATTGTCCGAATATAAGTATTATGGTATTTTATTACATCACCATTAGGTCATTATGATGTCATAAAACACATTATATATTTAAATGGTATTTAATTTTTACCCAAAAATTTGATTGTCTCAGAAAATTATGAAAAGTTCACCGTTGGATAATTTCAACGTCCTGATTCCAAGAATTGCATCAAATTACACCAGAGGGAGTATGATGAGGTTTTTCGGGAAATTCAATCCACATATTGTAACAGGGGAGGATTTATATTCATGGGATGCAATGATTGCCCCATTTTCCGTACTCACCGACATCTTTACTTCCATGATTTTTGGTGGTACTAGGATTGTTCTTCTAATCATTCGAGATATAAAAGAATGCGTAGAACCTGAATCAAAAAGTACGTTCTCTATTATTGAATGAATAACTAGCGTACCTGTCACAACATCGTTGTCGGGGTTCACTTCGGTAGAAGTGGTGGAAAAAGCTATTCCTTGCTATCTTGGAGGTTGTTGGTTGCCTCCAATAACCCTTGGATTAGGTAACTAATTTTCAAAATAACCCGGTTCTTTGCATTTGTAGCATTGATGAATGCGTTGAGGTTCAAACAGAGCGTTTCTCTCCTATGTCGCATCCACGGGTCCTTCTTGCCGAAAGTTAACAGCTAGGTTCCCTTCTCTTCCACACCAGAAGCATTTTATCGCCCCCTTAAGGCAATTTCCAGGGTGCTTATTTCCACACTTTTGGAAAGTGGGGTGCTGGATCTTCTTAGCACCGTTGGATTTATCCATCGGACCACCAACATTGAATTCCACCATACGCTTCTTGTCCCCATGATACCCCTGAGATTCCCCGATCTCCATTTCGACCTTGAGGGCACATCAGACAATTTACTCATAGCTATCGAAGTCACAGTTCGCTAATGCTTTCCGCAAGCTAGGCTTCATCCCACCAAAGAAGAAGTCTACCATGCATTCAGGGGTAACGACAAATCCGAAAGCGTATCGTGAAAGCCCTCTGATGTTTGCCTCATACGCTCCAACAGATTCTTCATCTTTTTTCTTTAGGGAAAGGAAGTCCCTTTCCATCTTAAGCCGGAGGGTGCGCATAAAATATTTATCAAAAAACATCTTCCGGAAATCCTTCCACTCCAATGCCTCGATCTCCTCCTCAGGCTTCATATTTTTGATCAACGTCCACAATTGATCAGCTTCACCCTCCATACGATAAGCTGCCAGGAGAAACTTCTCTTGTTCAGAACATTGGAAGATTAAGAATATGTTTTCAATGGATTTGATCCATTGTTCAACGATCGTGGGATCGGATGATCCACTAAAAGTAGGACGCCTTTGTCTAATGAAGCTCTCGATAGTGACTTGTTCTTTCTTACGGGGGGTTGAACGTTCCTCTTGACCTCTGTTTCTATTCAAAACTTGAGTTAGCTGAGAGAGAAGCGTGAAAAAGTTCTCGATTCCCGCTCCCATTGGATTTGGAATCTCATTAGTACAGTCATCAAACTGATCTTCACAACGATTGATAGCCCGAGTCCTCCTATTACCGGCCATTGGTTGGAATAAAAGTAAAGTTAGGGGTAACACATAAAGGGTAATCCAAATACAAAAGTTTATGACTCATAAATAAACTTTTATTTCCATAACTCATGATTCAATAGGTTTTAATCTAGGCTTTTCATGATCTACATTCTAACATATATTCTTCGAGGCATTTTCCCCTTAATAAGGGTTCATACTAAGATTGTGAATTTATCAAAACATATCCCCCAGGAGTGTCATAACCAAGATTGAAGCAAGGCCCGTTGTCGTGCACCAGTTCCCGTTTGAGTCTAGCTCAAAGCGGTGTTTTCGGGTTTTACCCCTAGGATACATCTGTGCCAGTGCCGCCTCTACCTGCTCGTATCCAGACAGGGATGTATTTGTTTGATAAACCACTTACTTAGTATTTACCAAAACATAGGGATGATTTGATTTTACTAAGTCTTGTATCTAAGGCTTTACCAGGGTTTCCTAATCCCAAAAATAACTAAACCTATCCTTTGATTCCAACTATGACAACCCTGCTTTTTATTACAACTTAAACAGGATTCATTACATAAAACTTCACTTCATAAAACAATGAATATCGAGAGGTTTAGTGTCTTTGGGGCTTAGGATCATTAAATAAAAACTTAAAACATGAAATACAACATCTTTATTGAAAACAACCTTTACAAGACCAATATATTTCCTCGTACTTAGCATTGCATGGGATAACCTGAGGACATGCATAAGAAAAGGGTGAGCTATAATGCCCAGTAAGGGAGTACACATAGAATAACATTAGTAGTACAATACATGTTAGACAGTAGGAATATCAATAGAGAATAAAAGAAACATGAACATAAAGGCATGATAAAGCATGATAATCATAACATGGAAATGTGGCAACAACACTTAACATGGAATTATCATGAGCCAAGGCTCATTGCACATAAAGAATGAGTAAACCCTCATTGCACATGAAGCACGATTAAACCCTAGTTTCACTTGAATTAGTATGAGTCAACACTCATTGCACATGACGTATCATGATACTATACTTTACCCAATACATTGGAGCGATATAAGGGCGCACCCTTCATAAACATTTCATTTCATGCATAAGTGTGTCACATGGGTCATAAAACATGGATTCATAAAACATAATAATTTATTCCACGATAAAGGAATGGGGAATTCATACATGAAGAATTATAATAAATAAGTAAATGTTCATAAAGTTGAATACCCTTTATGGTGAAATGGGTATGGTATTCACTACACAATGGCATTGGCTTAGAAAATAGGTGCGATTTCGGCCGCATAACGGCGTGACATAATAATTCATAAAAACGGTTAATGAGAGAGAAAGGGGTTCCTCATAATATTTACATTTAATGGACAGTAAGGAGGTCATATAGATACATTTCCCAACAATTTTAATGGAATTTAGTTTCATGATACAAAAGTATTGCTTGAATATAAAAGAAGAGAGAGAAGTTACTTTCAGAATTTCGGCATAGTAACGGGTGTACATGAGAGGAATTTAATGAGATAGAAAGGGGTCTCCCATCATTTAAACATAAAGAGGTCAGTATGAGGGAGGTTCAAAATCATACCCCAACATTTATAATTGAAATTAAAGGGGCAAACCATTTTAACAAAATTGAACAAATATGCGAAAGGATGAAAAAACCCTTACTTGGAAGTGTGCTTCCAAAGGCTAGAGAGAGGCTTGTGAGAGGCTTCATGGGAGCTTGCGGAACCTTGGGAGGATTCTAGAGAGAGTAGGGTAGAGGTTGGACGAACTCCAAGGGATTTTAGTGAGGAGGAAGTGGGAGCTTGGGTGGGTTTATATAAGAAAGGTGAGGAAATTCTTTATTATTTAGGTTTGGGTCCCCTTACATTAAATTAATCCAAACCACAAACCATCCCATGGTTTTTGGAAAACTGAAGAGGAAAACAATATTTTATAAGGCCCATGTCCTAACTTCTTAAAATAATATGGTTTCTTATGTGGAGGTGAGTCACACTCCAATGGAAATTAATTTAAAAAGGCAAAGTGTTGAATATGTCTTGGGGGGTCCATTAATGCTTTGAAAAGTAAGTAAAACAAACCCAAAATCGCATTATTTTAATGATAAAACATATATTGTCCGAACATAAGGGTTATGGTATTTTATTACATCACCATTGGGTCATTATGACGTCATAAAACACATTATATATTTAAACGGTATTTAATTTTTACCCAAAAATTTGACTGTCTCAGAAAATTATGAAAAATTCACCGTTGGATAATTTCGACGTCCTGATTCCAAAAATGACATTTATTTTAAATAAAAAAATTTCTAAATATGTTAATTTTCACTTTTAAAATAAAAACCGACATTTATCGAAAATTCACGGGTTTTGACAAAAATGGCTTTCAAACCTTAATAAAAAAATTTAATTGCATTCATAAAATTATAAGATCATTTATATTTAATAAAAAATTAATTTAATAATATTATTATTATTTTATTAAAATTTTATTTAATTCAAACATCCCTTTAATTTAATAAAATATATTTCTTCAAAAAATAATAACTAAAAACACCATATGTACTTTTAAAAACTATTTACAATGTATAAAAAATGACTAGAAATTATATTCATTATTATATACAAAAATAATGTACATGAACATAGTACTACTTATTTGTTACATAACCCCTTAAAACAGCCGCATAAGACCTAAGGGTAAGGTATGCGATGGTGACAGACTCTTGGGGTGGCTCAGATAACATCGCTCGAGTGGTAATCTCTATCAACTTCCACTTTTCCCGTAGACGGTCCCGTTCGAGTTTGACATGGTGAAGCTCATCTTGGGATTGGTCAAGGGCGAAGCCCAAGGATTCCACCTCTTTTCTGAGCTCCAAAAAATGGGATTTGTATGGGGAAATTCTACTGGATGAGGCCATCACTTCTTTTGTCTGAGTAAATTGGATTTGTTAAGGTCCTATATTTATATTAATCATGTGATCACTGTTCAATGACTCTATTAACAATGGTCAAAATTCTTAACATAAAACCAAAAAAGTTGACATCTTATAAAAACATTTTTCAAAAAGAGACATTTAACTGGATCAAGAGGGATTTTCCATTAATGAAACTTTGGGTCATTACAATTCTTATCCCCATGATACCCCTGTGATTATCCGATCTCCATTTCGACCTTGAGGGCACATTGGACAATTTACTCATAGATGTAGAAGTCACGAATCTCTAATGCTTTCTGCAATCTAGGCTTCATCCCACCAAAGAAGCGGTCAACCTTGCATCGGGGGTAACGACAAAGCTGGAAGCGTATCGTGCAAGCCTTGTGAAGTTTTCCTCGTACGCTCCAATAGATTCATTGTCTTTTTTCTTGAGGGAAAGGAAGTACATTTCCATCTTAAGCTGGAGGGTGCACGGAAAATATTTATCAAAAAACATATTTTGGAAATCCTTCCATTCCAATGCCTCGATCTCCTCCTCAGGATTTGTATTTTTCATCAACGTCCACTATTGATCAGCTTCGCCCTCCATACGATAAGCTGCCAGGAGAACCTTCTCTTGTTCAGAACATTGATGGAAGGAGAAGATATTTTCAATGGATTTGATCCATAGTTCAGTGATCGTGGGATCGGATGATCCACTAAAAGTAGGAGGTCTCTGTCTCATGAAGCTCTCGATAGCGACTTTTTCTTTCTAAAGGGGGGTTGAACGTTCCTCTTGACCCGTGTTTCTATTAAAAACTTGAGCTATCTAAGAGAGAAGTGTAACAAAGTTCACGATTCCTGCTCCCATTGGATTGGGTATCTCATTATTACAGTCATCATAATGATCTTCATAATGGTTTTAGACCGAGTCCTCTTATTACCGGCCATTGGATAGAATAAAAGGATAGTTAGGGGTAACACATAAAGGGTAATCCAAAGACAAAAGTTGATGACTTATAAATAAACTTTTATTTCCTTACTCATGAGTCTATAGGCTTCAATATAGGCTTTTCATGATCTGCTTTTTGACATATATTCTTAGGGGAATTTTTTTAATTCCCTTAATAAGGGTTCATACAAAGCTTGGGAATTTATGAAAACATATCCCCCGAGAGTGTCATAACCAAGAGTGCAGCAAGGCCTGTTGTCATGCACCAGTTCCCATTCGATTCTAGCTCAAAGTGGTGCTTTCGAGTTTTACCCCTAGGATACATCTGTGCCAGAGCCGCCTCTACCTGCTCTTATCCAGAGAGGGATGTATTTGTTTGATAAACCACTTATTCAGTACTTACAAAACTTAGGGATGTTTTGATTATACTTAGTCTTGTATCTAAGGATTTATTAGGGTTTTATAATCTCAAAAATAACTAAACCTATCCTCTGATACCAACTATGACAACCCTGCTTTTTAAAACAAACATAAACATGATTTATTACATAAAACTGGACTTGATACAACAAAGAAGATCGAGAGGTTTAGTGTCTTTAGGGCTTAATTTCATTACATAAAAACTTGAAACATGAAATACAACATATTTATTGAAAACATCCTTTACATGACCACTACATTCCCCTGTACTTAGTAATGCATGGGATAACCTGAGGACATGAATAAGAAAATGGTGAGCTATAAAGCCCAGTAAGGGAATACACATGGAATAACATGAGGAGTAAAATACATGTTAGACATTAGGAATACCAATAGAGCACAAGAGAAACATGGACATAAAGGCATGATAATGCATGATAATCATAACATGGAAATGTGTCAACAACACTTAACATGGAATTAGCATGAGCCAAGGCTCATTGCACATGGAGGACTAGTAAATCCTCATTGCCCATAAATAATGAGTAAAACCTCGTTGCACTTGAATTACCATGAGTCAACACTCATTTCACATGACGTATCATGATACTATACTTTACCCAATTCATTGGAGCGCTATAAGGGTGCACCCTTCTTAAACATGTCATTTCATGCATAAGTGTGCCACATGGATCATAAAACATGGATTCATAAAACATAATCATTTATTCCACGATAAAGGAATTTGGAATTAATAAATGAAAATTTACAATCAATAAGTAAATGTTCATAAATTTGAATATCCTTGATGGAGAAATGGGCATGGTATTCACTACACAATGACATTGGCTTAGAAAATCGGTGCGATTTCGGCAGCATAACGATGTGACATAAGAATTCATAAAAATGGTTGATGAGAGAGAAAGGGATTCCTCATCATATTTACATGTAATGGAAAGTAAGTAGGTAATATAGATACATGTCCCAACAATTTTAATGGAATTTATATTCATGATACAATAGTAATTCTTGAATGTAAAAGAGGAGAGAGAAGTTCCTTTCGGAATTTCGACATAGTAACGAGTGTACATGGGAGGCATTTAATGAGAGATAAAGGGTCTCCCATCATTTAAAAATAAAGAGGGCAGTATGAGGGAGGTGAAAAACTATACCCCAAAATTTATTATTGAAATTAAAAGGGAAAACAACTTAAAGAAAATTTTACAAAAATGAGAAAGGAAGAAAAAACCCTTATTTGGAAGTGTGCTTCCAAAGGCTAGAGAGAGGCTTGTGAGAGGCTTCTTGGGATCTTGGGGCACCTTGGAAGGATTATAGAGAGATTAGGGAAGAGGTTGGACGAACTCCAAGGGCATTGAGTGAAGAGGAACTGGGAGCTTGGGTGGGTTTATATAAGAAAGATGAGGGAATTGTTTATTATTTTGGTTTGGGTCCCCTTACATTAAATTAATCCAAACCACAAACCATACCATGTTTTTTTTACCATGGTTTTTGGAAAATGGAAGAGGAAAACAATATTTTATAAGGCCAAAGTCCAAACTTCTTAAAATAATAAGGTTGCTTATGTGGAGGTGAGTCACACTCCCATGGAAATTAATTTAAAAATACAAGGTGTTTAATAAGTTTTGAGGGGTCCATTAATGCTTTGAAAAGTAAGTCAAACAAACCCAAAATCACATTTTTTTTAATGGTAAAACATATATTGTCCGAACATAAATGTTATAGTATTTTATTACATCACTATTGGGTCATTATGATGTCATAAAACACATTATATATTTAAACGGTATTTAATTTTTAACCAAAAATTTGACTGTCTCAGAAAATTTTGATAAATTCACCGTTGGATAATTTCGACATCCTGATTCCAAAAATAATATTTATTTTATCTAAATAATTTTATAAATATTTTAATTTTTACTTTTAAAATAAAAACCGACATTTATAAAAAATTCACGGGTTTTGACAAAAATGGCTTTCAAACCTTAATAAAAATTATAATTTCATTCATAAAATTATAAGATCATTTATATTTAATAAAAATTAATTTAATAATATTATTATTATTTTATTAAAATTTTATTTAATTCAAAAATCCCTTAATTTAATAAAATAGATTTCTTAATTAAATAATAACTAAAAACACCATTTGTACTTTAAAAACTATTTATAATGTATAAAAAATGTCTAGAAATTATATTCATTATTTTATACAAAAATAATGTACATGAATATAGTACTACTTATTTGTTACATAACCCCTTAAAACAGCCGCATAAGACCTAAGGGTAAGGTGTGCGATGGTGACAAACTCTTGAGGTGGCTCGGATAACATCGCTCGAGTGGTAATTTCTATTAACTTCCACTTTTCCCGTAGACGGTCTCGTTCAAGCTTGACATGATGAAGCTCCGCTTGGGCTTGGTCAAGAGCGAAGCCTATGGATGCCACCTCTTTTCCGAGCTCTTCCAAATGGGTTTCGTATGGGGAAATTCTACTGGATGAGGCCATCGCTTCCTTTGTCTGAGTAAATTGGATTTGTTAAAGTTCTATATTTATACTAATCATGTGATCACTGTTCAACGGCTATATTAGAAACAATCAAAATTCTTAAAATAAAACCATGGAAGTTGAAATTTTATATAAACATAAAGAGACATTTAATTAGATCAAGAGGTATTTCCATTAATGAAACTTTGGGTCGTTACAAAAAAAACTCTCTCCAAAACCTCAAATGGCCCGATGTATCTCGGTGAAAGCTTCCTCTATCTCATAATCCTCATGGGTCCCAACCTCGGTGTGACATGAAAGAAAACCTAATCTCCGACCTCAAAATCCAGAGGTTGTCTCCATTCATAAGAATAAGATTTATGATGAGACTGTGCAGTATCCATCCTCTTTTGAATCAACTCCACATTCTCAGTGGTCTCTAAGAAAATATGAATTCCCAACATAGCTGCCTCTCCTGCCTCCGGCCAAAATAGGGGTGATCAGTCTGTCCTACCGTACAAAGCCTCATAAAGATCCATCTGAATCATCACTTGGAAACTGTTATTGTAGGAAACTCCACTTGGGAAAAGTGTCGCTCTAAAGAGCACATGAAATCTATGATGAATGCTCAAAGAATGACCTCCAAAATCAGAATCATGTGGTCAGACTGGTCATCTATTTGGGGGTGGTATGTTGTACTCAGAAGTAACTATGTACCCAAATCCCTCTATATTCTTTGACAAACATGAGAAGTAAAAAAGAGCATCCATGTCTGAACCGATAGAGTGTGGAACCCCATGAAAACGTACAATCTCCTAGGTGTACATCCTTCTAAGCTCATCAACACTAAATGTTTCCTTGATCAGCATGAAAATTAAAACCTTCATGAGCATATTGATAACAACCTCAACTCCATCATTCCCTCGATGAGACCTTGGTAAAATCTTCACGAAATCCATCATGACATCATTCCACTTCCACTCGGGAATGGGTAACTATTGTAAAACCCATACTAGTCAATGATTCTCTGCCTTCACGAGCTGATAGGTGGAACATCTCATGAAACAACTAGAAACATCCCTCTTTATACTCAGCCACCAATAATAATGATGTAAATCATGATACATCTTGGTGACACCAAGATGAACTTCCCAAACCAAGGAATGAAAATTTCACATCAAATCCTCGCATATGTCTACTGAAACCCATATGCACCCACGAAAATTTTAGATCTCATCATCACCTACACTCCACCCATGAGTAGGGTCCTCTGCTACACACTCTCTGGTAGGACTAGGCCATCAGAATCTGATGGATTCCTCATTCTCACTCAATCCAGAAGAGTAGAGGTAAATTCTACACAAGAAATAAAATTCCTCACTTTTCTGTCATGCACATCCAAATGTATCTCAGATAATAGAGACATAAGCTTCCACTCCCTACTGGACTCCTGAACTACCTATATATGAGTTATCCTAGTCAACACATTAGCAACTATGTTGCCTCTACCAGGCATGTTGTCAAGATCCAATTCAAAAGACTGGGTGTACTCAACCCACCTTCGCTACCTCAAATTCAGATCTTTCTGAGTAAAGATATACTTGAGGATTTTGTGGTCAGTGAATACCACAAAATTATCCCCAAAATATAATGTCTCCAATAGCATAAATCATGCACAAATATAGCTAAATCAAGATCGTGCATCAATTAATTCATCTCTTGTGGCCTCAAATGCTGAGACCCATATGAAATGACTCATTCCACCATCATACACACATCTCCTAGTCCAATACTTAATGCATTGTAGTAAATGGTGTAACTCTTTCCTGGATATGTAAAAATTTGTATCAGTGATAAATTCAATATCGCCTTCAGATCCTTAAAGGATGAATCATAGGAATTTGTCCCCAATTACTCTTCACCCTTCTTATTCATGATTTTTAGTAGCACTACTAAGCAGAAAAATTCCTTTCTAAAGTGCATTTATTAACCATTTATCCCCATAACACTCTATAGTACAGAGATGTTCTCCGGATGCTCCCAGGGAACTACTAGTATCACATTCTCTATGTCTATTGATAATCCTATCTCTAAGATAACATGAACCAAGAAGTGAATCTAATCCATCCAAAAGTGTCATTTTGAGAGCTTATAATATAACTTATTCTCTCTCAGTGTACTCAAAATGATCTCAAAATTTATGGAATGGTCATGTCAATTGTGAGAGTACACCAAGATACCATCCATGAAGACTACCATAAAAGAATCCAAATAAGGATGGAACACTCAGTTCATCAGTTTCATGAAAACTGAAGGCACATTCGTGAGACCAAACGACATAACCATATACTCGTATACACCATACCTACTCTGAAAGGCTATAAGGGGTATGTCAAATGGTCTAATGTGAAACCGATGATAACCATATCTCAAATCAATCTTAGAGGACACTTGGACTCCTTGAAGCTGATCAAAGAGATCATTAATCCTTGGAAAGAGATATCTATTCTTGACCATCGACTGTTTCAGCATCCAATAATCCATAGAAAGTATGAGGGTACCATCTGCATTCTTTACAAACAAGATAGGTGAACCCTACAGAGAAGTATTGGGTCAGATGACACCCTTTTCCTCCAACTCCTATACATGTTTCTTGAGCTCCAATAACTCTGGTGTATCCATCCCATATGGAGGAATGAACACCGTTGTCGCTCTTGGAACAATCTCAGTAGAGAAATCTAACTCTCTCTCTGGAGGTAAACCTGAAAAGTCAGCTGGGAAGACAACCATGAAACGATCCACCATTGGATGAAATTCCTTCTGTGAAGTCCCCGAGTCATCTAGATATAAACATGCAATCTGTGTTGTAATTCCTATTAACCCATGTTGATTTTGTCCACCTCTACTCTCTTGGACATCCAATTCTCTATTGTGTAGATTAGGCCCACCCTCTAGTGATGTGAAACCCACCCTGCAGCGATAGTAATCAAAAAATTCCAGAAAGGAGACTAACTAGTCCATTCCAATAATGAAATCACAAACTGTCATCTATAAGAAATTGAGGTCCCGTAAGAAGTGAAACCCAGCAACCTTAAAATGGAACTCCTTACACTGACATACACTAGCCATCCTAATCCCCAACAGATTTTCTAGCATCATAACATCCTTAGAAATAAAGATACAGATCTGAAGTCTCTCCACAACAGTAATAGATATAAAACTATGGGAAGCCCCTATATCAAAAAGTTTTGAAGATAAAACTAAGGCAACTAATAACGTACCTCTAACAATAGAGGGCCTGGGATCCTACTCCTCTAGGGTCTACTGCATGAAAAAATTATGAGCTATATTATAGCCCTATGATCATGCCTGACTACCCTAAGTTGATCCACCCTACTATCGTTGAAATACTATCGATTTTCTACCACGGACACAACCTCCCCCTCGGCCTGAATGATCGATCAAACTCAAGTTCCCTGATTGTTGAGAAACAGGTGGTCCTACTCAAGAATATGGAGTCATACCTGATCCTCTCTCACTAGCTTCTAGTGAGGACATTCTTCAAAAACACTGAAGATGCCCCATTTTTCCATAAGATCGTAACTAAAATGGGTCTCTCAGTCACTGAGGTATCATGTGTCCACTCATCCCGCATAGGTATCATACCACCTGGCTACCTAAAGAAACAACATGTGATGGATTCCTACAATGCTTCCTGATATCGGCTGATGGAGTTCCAACCCTAGATACTGAACTGCCATGGCCCGCATCTCCCTAATCCCTCATATTACACTTGGTAATCAGCGCCTGGTTCACTATAGTTACCAATGAAGTCAGTCTAAAGACATTCCCCCGCAATCAGATGTCATACCAGATACCATCCTCAAATATCCATGCCAAAGATAACTCATCGCCTCCCGGAATAGGTGTGAAGTGCTGAAGCTATGTAAAACGGTATGAGTAATCCATCGATGAAAGAGTACCCTACTCTATATTCATGAACTGTGGACCTCGATCAGCCCTCAACATCTCAGGATAGAATAAATCATAATAAGTCCCTTAAAACTCTTCCCAATACATATCCAGATGACGTCCCACCTATGAAATAACATACAACTAGATCTTGTAGAAATCACATAACATGTACATTGATAGATTCTCACTCCTCTCCTGAGGCATCTCTAGATGCCAAGGACTGCAAGCATGGCCTCCAACCATGAAACTATACCATGTGGCTCTCTATCACTAGAAAAATTGGGAGGATATTACTGCTAGAACACCCGTGTCACCTGTTCCATAGATGGGGCCGGATGCGGTGCTCCCTAAATAATTCATAACATCCTAAAAAAATTATTCAATGAACTGTGCATCAGCACCTTCATCTGGAATAATAGT
Organism: Viscum album; assembly: GCA_963277665.1. Taxonomy (NCBI): domain Eukaryota; kingdom Viridiplantae; phylum Streptophyta; class Magnoliopsida; order Santalales; family Viscaceae; genus Viscum; species Viscum album. The sequence goes on from OY728122.1 coordinate 1,791,197,604, forward strand.
TGGGGCCAAGACAAGCATGACGAGAGGATTTTTCGGTAGTCCCTGGTATACCAATTTTTGTGTCTCATTATTGCCCAGAAGCTGGCATACAATTAGAGAACATCTAGGTGGAATGACTCTATAAGTCCAAGTCCACACCTCAATAAAAGATTATCTAGGACAACAAAATAAATGTGTAAGAAAGGAATAGGAGATGAAAATTCATGTTTTACATAACATGTTTATAGGGTGTGTATAACCCCTACATAGCGTGTTCCCTTAAACTTTAAACATGGCTTGTAACGCTTCCCAACCTGGTCGTGTAACACTCATACACATAGTGTGTTCCTCTTGAGACATGGAATGTACTTAAATATTCCCTCCATCCTAAGATCTTCTACACGGCTAAACCACCCGGTTCTTTCCTGGGTAACACTACATTGTGTATTCACCCTAGACACATCGGGTTCTACTTATGTTCTAACTGCATGTGTCTTTAGTCACAAGGTCAGAGACAAAGTTGACTCTACATAGCCTTAAAGAATGAGACACGACATCTAAAACCTATTTTCTATCCACCCATGTCATTAGTCCCACGGTTGGACACAAGGTCCTTATAGCACAACCTGAACTTCGGGTACATGGTGTGTTCTACCAAAGTTCCCCTACGACAACACTACTTTTTAATACAAACTGAAAAATGATTTATTACATAAAACATGACTTGATACAACAAAGAATATAGAGAGGTTTAGTGTCTTTGGGGCTTAGGATCATTACATAAAAACTTGAAACATGAAATACAACATCTTTATTGAAAACTTCCTTTACATGACCACTACATTCCCTCGTACTTAGCAATGCATTGGATAACCTGAGGACATGCATAAGAAAAAGGTGAGCTATAAAGCCTAGTATGGGAATAAACATAGAATAACATGAGGAGTACAATACATGTTAGACATTAGGAATATAAATAGAGCACAAGAGAAACATGAACATAATGGCATGATAAATCATGATAATCATAACATGGAAATGTGGCAACAACACTTAACATGGAATTAGCATGATCCAAGGCTCATTGGACATGGAGAATGAGTAAATCTTCATTACACATAAAGCATGATTAAACCCTAATTGAACTTGAATTAGCATGAGTCAACACTCCTTTCACATGACGTATCATGATACTATACTTTACCCAATGCATTAGAGCGCTATAAGGGTGCACCCTTCTTAAACATTTCATTTCATGCATAAGTGTGCCACATGGATCATAAAAGATGGATTCATAAAACATAATAATTTATTCCACGATAAAGGAATGTAGAATTAATACATGAAACTTTATAATCAATAAGTAAATGTGCATAAATGTGAATACTCTTGATGGAGAAATGGGCATGATATTCACTACACAATGACATTGGCTTAGAAAATCGGTGCGATTTCGGCAACGTAACGGCGTGACATAAGAATTCATAAAAAATGGTTGATGAGAGAAAAAGTGGTTCCTCATAATATTTACATGTAATGGATAGTAATGAGTTCATATAGATACATGTCCCAACAATTGTAATGGAATTTAGATTCATGATACAAAAGAATTGCTTGAATGTAAATGAGGAGAGAGAAGTTCCTTTCGGAATTTCGGCATAGTAACGGGTGTACATGGGAGGAATTTAATGAGAGAGAAAGGGGTCCCCCATCATTCAAACAATAAGAGGGAAGTATGGGGGAGGTCTGGATCCATACCCCAACATTCATAATTGAAATTAAATGGGCAATACAACTTAAAGAAAATTGACAAAAATGAGAAAGGAAGAAAAAACCCTTACTTGGAAGTGTGCTTCCAAAGGCTAGAGAGAGGCTTGTGAGAGGCTTATTGGAAGCTTGGGGCACCTTGAAAGGATTATATAGAGAGTAGGGCAGAGTATGGACGAACTCCAAGGGCTTTGAGTGAGGAGGAAGTGGGAGCTTGGGAGGGTTTATATAGGAAAGGTGAGGGAATTCTTTATTATTTAGGTTTGGGTCACCTTACATTAAATTAATCCAAACCACAAACCATCCCATGGTTTTCGGCCCATGGTTTTTGGAAAAGGGAATAAGAAAAAAATATTTTATAAGGCCAAAGTCCGAACTTATTAAAATAATAAGGTTGATTATGTGGAGGTGAGTCACACTCAAATGGAAATTAATTTAAAAAGACAAGGTGTTTAATAAGTCTTGAGGGGTCTATTTATTATTTGAAAAGTAAGTCAAACAAGCCCAAAATCACATTATTTTAATGGTAAAACATATATTGGACGAATATAAAGATTATAGTGTTTTATTACATCACTATTGGGTCATTATAATGTCATAAAACACATTATAAATTTAAACGGTATTTAATTTTTACCCAAAAATTTGACTGTCTCAGAAAATTATGAAAAATTCACCGTTGGATTATTTCGACATCCTGATTCCAAAAATAACATTTATTTTATCTAAATAATTTTCTAAATATGTTAATTTTCACTTTTAAAATAAAAACCGACATTTATCAAACATTCACGGGTTTTGACAAAAATGGCTTTCAATCATTAATAAAAATTATAATTGCATTCATAAAATTATAAGATCATTTATATTTAATAAAAATTAATTTAATAATATTATTATTATTTTATTAAAATATTATTTAATTCAAAAATCCCTCAATTTAATAAAATAGATTTCTTAATTAAATAATAACTAAAAATGCCATTTGTACTTTAAAAACAATTTACAAAGTGGGTAACTCACCTTAATCATATCCTCCGACTCCCAATTCACTTCTTCAAACTTGTGGTTTCTCCACAAAACCTTGACGAGGGGCATTGTCTTATTTTGTAGAACTTTTTCTCTACGATCTAAGATCTTCACTGGTTGCTCCTCATAAGAAAAACCATCTTCCAATTGTACCACATCAGAAGAGAGTACATGTGAAGGGTCCGGTATGTACTTCCTTAAGAGGGATGCATGAAAGACATCATGTACTTTGGCCATAGTAGGTGGAAGTTATAGTCGATAGGCCACAACTCCGACACGATCAATAATCTTGAAGGGGTCGATGTACCTTGAACTTAACTTCCCTTTATTTCCAAACCTCATGACCTTCTTCCACGGAGATATGCGTAGAAACACCATGTCTCCAACTTTAAACTCAAGGTCCCGTCGACGGTTATCCACATAACTCTTTTGTCGACTCTGGGATACCTTGATATGCTGCTTAATGGTTTTCACCTTCTCCACCATTTCTTCGACAATTTTCAGTTCAACTAGCTTACATTCATCAGCCTCATCCCAAAATGCTGGTGTTCTGCACCTTTTCCCATACAGGGATTCATATGGTGCCATTTGGATGCTTGAGTGGAAACTGTTATTATAAGAGAACTCAACCAGAGGAAGATGTTGATCCCATCCTCCCTTAAAGTCCATTGAGAACGCTCTCAACATATCCTCAAGTGTTTGGATAGTCCGCTCGGATTGGCCATCAGTTTGAGGATGATAGGCCGTACTGAAGTTCAGTTCAGTATTCAGAGCATGTTGAAGACTCTTCCAAAACATAGAGGTGAATCTTGGATCTCGGTCAGACACAATAGATAGTGGTACTCCATGAAACCTTACCACTTCCCTGATATATATTTGTGCCAGTTTATCCAAATAGAAATCCTCCCGAATAGAAATGAAGTGTGCATTTTTTGTAAGATAATCCACAACAACCCAAATTGCATTATTTCCTTTGGATGTCCTAGGAAGTCTGGTGACAAAGTCCATGGTGATGTTCTCCCATTTCCATTCGGGTATGGGCAATGGTTGCATCATCCCCTTAGACTTCTGCCTCTCTGCCTTCACATGCTAACACACGAGGCACTTTGATGTATATTCAGCGATATCTTTCTTCATATTATCCCACCAAAAGTTTTCTCCGAGATCTTGATACATCTTTGTGCTCTCTGGGTGAATAGAGAAATTTGAACTATGTGTGTCATCCAAAAGTTCCTTCTTCAGCTCCGGACTTGATGGAGCACATAGTCTTTTCCCAAACCGCACAATTCCTTGTTCATTAACATTAAACTCTGAGGATTTACCTTTTTTGATAGCTTCCCATTTTTCCTGAATTCCCACATCATCCTTTTGAGCATCCTTTAACCTTTCCAAAAGAGATGGTTGAGAAATCATTTGTGAAAGGATTGATGATGTTAACTTCTTTATGATTCCCACGTCCATCTTCGTCAAGTCTAAAAAGATTGGATCCTTCTCAATTCTCATCATTGCTAGAATTTCTGGGTCCTTTCTACTAAGGGCATCTACCACCTTGTTCACTTTCACAGGGTGGTAATGTATTGAACAATCATAATTCTTGATGAGCTCTATCCATCTTCCTTGGCACATATTATGATCTTTTTGTGTGAATATATTTTTACAACTCTTGTAGTCAGTATATATCTCACATTTCTCCCCATAGAGATAATACCGCCAGATTTTCAAGGCAAAGATCACTGCCGCTAACTCCATATCATGCATTGGATAGTTTTTCTCATGGATTTCCAACTGCCTTCAGGCATAGGGTATAAATTTATCATTCTGCATTAGCACACACTCTAAGCCCTTCTTTGAAGCATCACTGAAAACAACAAAAAGTTCCCCACTTGTGGGTAAAGTGAGCACGGGCGCAGTGATAAGCCTCCTTTTCAACTCCTTGAAGCTTTCTTCGCAATCATCACTCCAAGAAAAATTACTCCCTTTTGAGTTATCTTGGTAAGAGGGTTGGAAAATCAAGAGAAATTTCTCACAAATTGTCGATAATATCTAGCTAACCCCAAGAGGCTATGGATATCCGTTAACGATGTTGGCCTCGGCCATCCCTCAATTGCATATGTTTTGGAGGGGTCCACAGATATCCCATTGCTTGTGATGATATGGCCCATGAATGAGACCTCCTTCAACCAGAACTCACACTTTCTATACTTTTCATAGAGATTCTCCTTGCGCAAAGTCTTTAGTATATTTTTTAAATGATCCTCATGATCCTCCTTGGTTTTGGAGTATATTAAAATATCATCTATAAAGACTACCACAAATTTGTCAAGGTAATCTCTAAAGACTCTATTCATCAAGTCCATGAATATTTTTGGAGCATTGGTGAGTTAGAAAGGAATTACTATGAATTCATAGTGCCCGTATCATGTACGAAAAGCAGTCTTGGGGACATATTTCTTCTTCACCCGTACTTCATAATATCCTGACCGTAAATCCACCATGGAGAAGTATTGTGCTCCCCGCATCTGATCAAACAAGTCATCGATTCTTGGGAGAGGATAATTGTTCTTTATCATGATTTTGTTAAGTTCACGATAATCGATGCAAAGCCGCGTTGACCCATCCTTCTTCTTGATGAAGAGGACCGGTGCACCCTATGGTGAAGCACTTGGGCGTATAAACCCTTTATCAAGATTCTCCTGTAGTTGTTTCTTCACCTCATCATGCTCCACAAAATCCATTCTATATGGAGTATTGGATATTGGTAGCGCCCGAGTTATAAGTTCAATTGGGAACTCAACATCTCTTCTAGGAGGAAGACTAGGCAGTTCCTCGGGAAACACTTCTGCGAATTCCCTCACAATAGGCATTTCTTCTAGGATAGTTCCTTCCTTGGACTCAATCATCTGAGCCAGATACGCATGCTCATATGGTAGCAATATCCATGCTTGAGATGATGGATCTAAAGGAGATTCATCTTCTTCCTGGCACTTTTAAAGAATCAGGGGTCGATTCTCCATATGGAGTGTGATTTCCCTCTCCCGACAATTTATATTGGCTCTATATAAGGAAAGCCAATCCATGCCAATAATTGCATCAAATTCCACCAAAGGGAGTATGACAAGGTTCTACGGGAAATTGAATCCACAGATTATAACAGGGGAAGACTTATATTCATGGGATGCAATGATTGCCCCATTTTCCGTACTCACCGACATCTTTACTTCCATGATTTGTGGTGGTTCTGGGATTGTTCTACTAAACTTTTGAGAAATAATAGAATGCATAGAACCTGAATCAAAAAGTACGTTCACCATTCTTGAATGAATAACTAGCGTACCTATCACCACTTCATTGTCGGGGTTCACTTTGGCAGAAGTGATGGCAAAATCTATTCCTTGCTGCCTTGGAGGTTGTTGATTATCTCTGAAAACCCTTGGATTGGGGAATTGATTTGAAAAATGACCCGGTTCTCTACATTTGTAGCATTGAAAAACGTGTTGAGGTTCGAACAGAGCATTCCTCTCCTCTGTTGCAGTTGCGGGTCTTTCTTGCCGACAGTTAACAGATAGGTGCCCTTCTCTTCCACACCTGAATCATTTCCTCGTCCCCTTAAGGCAATTTCCAGGGTGCTTCTTTCTGCACTTTTGGAAAGTGGGGCGCTGGATCTTCTTAGCGCCATTGGATTTATCCATCATCACACCAGCATTGAATTCCACCTTATGCTTCTTATCCCCATTATACCCCTGTGATTCTCTGATCTCCATTTCGACCTTGAGGGAACATCGGACAATTTCCTCATAGCTGTCAAAGTCACGGATCGTTAATGCTTTCCGCAAGCTAGGCTTCAGCCCACCAAAGAAGCGGTCAACCTTGCATTCAGGGGTAACGACAAATTTGGAAGCATATCGTGCAATCCTTGTGATGTTTTCCTTGTACGATCCTACAGATTCTTCGTCTTTTTTCTTGAGGGAAAGGAGATCCCTTTCCATCTTAAGGTGGTGGGTGCATTGAAAATATTTATCAAAAAACATCTTCCAAAAATCCTTCCATTCAAACACCTCGATCACCTCCTCAGGCTTCATATTTTTGATCAACGTCCACCATTGATCAGCTTCACACACCATACGATAAGCTTCCAGGAGAACCTTCTCTTGTTCAGAACATTGAAGGATGGAGAAGATCTTTTCAATGGAGTTGATCCATTGTTCAGTGATCATGGGATCGGATGATCCACTAAAAGTAGGAGGAATTTGTCTCATGAAGCTCTCGATAGAGACTTGTTCTTTCTTAGGGGGGGTTGAACGTTCCTCTTGACCCGTGTTTCTATTCAAAACTTTAGTAAGCTGAAAGAGAAGTGTGACAAAGTTCACTATTCCTGCTCCCATTGGATTGGGCATCTCATTAGTACAGTCATCAAACTTATCTTCAAAACGATTGTTAGCCCGAGTCCTCCTATTACCGGCCATTGGCTGGAATAAAAGGAAAGTTAGGGGTAATACATAAAGGGTAATCCAAAGACAAAAGTTGATGACTTATAAATAAACTTTTATTTCCTTACTCACGAGTCTATAGGCTTCAATATAGGCTTTTCATGATCTACTTTCTAACATATATTATTAGGGGCATTTGTTTTAATTCCCTTAATAAGGGTTCATACTAAGCTTTTGAATACTACATGGCATGTACAAATAGTACATGTCATGTACTTTAGAAAAGTCATTTGTTCATAATATAAGAACACATGGCATGTGTTCATAACACCACATGCCATGATGTCTTGGTTTCTGGATAGTAAGCCTATGAAACTACATTTGAACCCTTAGAGACATACACTTCTGTCCAAGGAATGAAAAATTATGACCCATTAGATCCCATAATCTCGCAAATAAACATTTTTCATCCTTTTTCATATCATAACATGACAAAATTCCATTAAAGTTCAAACTTGATCCACCAAATTCCGATTCAAGAGGGCCCATAACTCCATAGGGACCAAAACTTGGGATCCATACAAATGAAAATTTACATTTACAGATACCCAAACAAAATTGAAAGTATTTTATCATGGCATCTATCATAAAAACATGCATATCAAGGACAATATCTATCACAACAAAATGAAATTATTAATTCACCCTAATTGGCTTTTCATGAATGCATGACAAGTGATATATAGGAAGTTCCTATACGATGGATGAGATGGAATACCCTCATCTCATTGGGTTACAATAGAATATAACCACAATGATATCTATAATAATATCACAAAACATGTACATCACCCAACGATGAACTCAAATCAACTGTAACAATTGAAAAACTAGAAAAAGTGCAATAATCGAGGCAACTTGGCTTTTCCCTATATATGGGTTAGACACTCCCAAGAACAGATTATTAATGAATACCTATTCCTTCATATCCATATCTATAGGCTCCAAATAGTAAGACAAAGTAGAAAAGAAACCCCTATGATACCACTTTGTAATGTCATGTTTCTGGTTTCCACCCAAAGGTACCCCGTACCTAGTTGGTCACATGGCCTCAAGCTCATTTCCCCGAATGCAGGAGGCTGCTGACTAGCAGTGAGGGACATGGGTGTGATAGTGGGGAAACTATACCCTCATTCAAAGAGTAACACATTGGAAAAAAATAGTAAAAAGGAGTGGAATCAGTAATACCATACAAAAATTAAACAGCAGAGGAATGATAGTATAAAAAAATATAGCATGTATAATTAAATGATATATGACACATGTATCTAGGAAAATTGCCAAAAAAAATTCACAATTCTGGAATAAAATACTGAAACCAAATTACAGAAAATAGTAAACTCCAACAGCATCTCAAGCCACATATTTGTCTCATGCTCACTAGATCCAACATCAATCATGTACATGATGAAAAATGGGGCTTTCCCTGATCTATAATTGCAATAATATAATCTATTTGGGTCCAAAATCATGAGTCGAATAGGGTGTGAGATGAATCCTCATATATAACCACTAAAATATTTGGGCCTAACTATCCGAGAATATACATAAAACGTAATCTAAAAAAATGAAGTAATAAACAAGGAACTACTCAAAAGTAAACAATCCTACAGTTTTCAATTTCATCCATTTTCATTTATTAATTATTCAAACTATTGAATAATTTAACCTCGGGATATAGCCTAATATATATATCCCCCTTTGTAATATAACAAATAGACATCTCATAAGATCATCTACACAACTAGTAAGACTGGGTTTAAGCTTGTTCTTTGTCTTGGCAGACTCATCACAATCAATCAATCATTCATAAGAAACCCTCTGGGAAAGCTCACACAATCTAACGCCTTGGGTCCCACATAGTTCTAATCAATTACAAATGACCTCATGGGTAGATATCATGTTCAATAACCCCTTGGTCTACATAGAATCAATATAAAATATAATGACCCTCTCGAAGCACTCACAGGCAATGCCCAATGCTCCAACATTCATTTAATAACATCCCTCTAGGTATCTCTCATGGTATAACCCCTATATTCTATGACCCCACAGTATCTCTCACAGTCAATACCTATGGTCATTCAAAAAAAAATCATAATTAAAATACCCTACCTCGAGAATCTCTCATAGTTAATTCCATAAGGTCATATGTTCATAATGTGAAACACGTGCATCTCATGTAAATAGAAACCCCATCCTAATAACTCTAGGCATGGAAAACAAAGAAACCTAAAATTATTTCTAGACCCAATGGACATAACCAAAAAACCTGGGAAACACATCCATAATCAAGGTAATAAACCTTATTCATAATCAATAACCCTTTCTCAAACAAAAAAACCGTAGAAGGTATTAAACATGATTAAATTCCAAAACATGTAATACCCTAGACATGGGTATTCATCACTTTATTCATATATAATTCAAAGTTAAAATGAAAGGAACAAGCCACCTACCTAGATTTTGTACGATGAACACTCCTGAATGTCGGCCCTTGAATAGGTCTAAAACATTGTAGATCTAAAAAAATTCAAAAAAGTTTGACCCTGAATAACTCACAAGAGAAGAGAAATCAGAAAGAGAGTATATGGGGGAAGATTGAACTCACTGATAAAAAACCAACGCCCTTGGCAACATATCAATCGAAACTCAGATGGAGAAACGGTAGGGGTTCGAAGTTCTTGGTCATCTCGTCGCTCTCCTATACAAAACACGAGAAGAAGAAGACCCTTTTGAAGATTAGACAGGACCCTAGTCTAATTAATAAAATAAAAATAAAATTATACGACATGTTCATTTAATGAACACGCCGTGTAATAGCCACAACCATCCCCTTCATTAGGCGGCCTTCTAGATCACCACACGACCATGCATTTAGCTATTACACAGCCATTACACAGCTTCATGTGGAAACCAGGTACACGGTGTGTACTCAAGAGTACACGACATATACTCAAGAGAACACAGCGTGTACTTAGAAAATTTTCAAAACATCCTTTTTCCTCAAAACTACCCAAACTAAAGATCCAGGTCTGAAAAGAAGATCTGGGTTCTAACAATAGAAAAATCATTAATTAGTTCTAAGGTAGTGAGTGGTTGTCTAATTTACTTTATCCAAATATATCATTTTGTTATCTACACATTAGGTACATATTGAGGGTCCTCTTTCTCTCAATAATATGTTTACCAAGAAATTCACCTTTTTACTAAATCATTTTTCATATTCTTCGATATCATTCAACACATGTTTTCAAATCCTGAATGAAAAATTACTACAGTAAAATCCAGATATATTTCATAATTCGTATAACCAATTCATCAATTATAAAATAATCAACATAAATAATTCTTGAATCCAAACATAAGTATATTAATCATTCTTATTTATCTATGGAAGTAGAAAAATCTTTACCATTATCTATTATCCTCTTTTAGGTTATATTTATTGAATCATGGGACATTCATTTGAATAGTTCCACATATTCATACAATTTAATCTTTTTACATGGAAATTTTTTTCTTAACCTTGTAGTCAAAATCATAGAGGCTATTCATTACACAGCGATAGAAAACTCACATTCCTTTTAATAAATTACTAAGGTGTTTCTTTCTATAATTATCACATGTAATAAAATAATTATTTCTCTTCATTCCTTAATCAAACATTTTCCCAACTATAATTTTTTTATATATATTCTATCAAAATCCATAATAGTTTGAGAATTCCTTCTCTATATCATTAACAAGTAATAATATTTTCTAATATGATGATAATTTTTTAGAGACTACTTCCCTTTGAAAGATTGGCTTATGGCCATAAAATATATAGTCTTTATTACTATTTAGATCATGTTCATTGGTGAGGTTCCCATTTGTTATTTTTTATTCCATTTATAAATGATGTTGTACTCTATTTTAGGTCATTTCATCATGGAAAAATAATGTATAATATCATAACTAGCTAAATAATTCATATAAATTAAAATAATTATGTGTACATAATCTCCTAATCATAAACATGGTTTATTTTTGATGTCCTTGTATACATATCTTCAAATTATATCATATGGTTTTATTCTCTAATAAATGTTTTCCAAAATATACTTTACAAGGTTTCTACTAAAATTCAATTGATACCAACTATAACACCATGAATCCTGATGACCATACCTACTGGCTTACTTAATAACTTCTACATGATTACATGGAATCAATTCCCAAAGGACCAGTCATTTTAACATTTTTAGAAATCAATATTACATAGATGGAATCCATTATAAATTTTGAATAAAAATACATAATACAAAACAAAATAAATTATACATCATACTTGAAACTCATTCCAAGATTTCTTCTTCATACCCTAGATAAAGGAAATAAAATACTAGTGAGTTAAAATGCTCAAAAGGGAAAATTATAGTGGAATATATTATGAATTAATAATGAATAATAAATTTGAAACAATAAAATGTGTTATAATAAATCCATATAAATAATCACAATATCTTAATACATAACCTTGGATATTCTAACTAATAATGTAATCAAATGGAATAATAGTAATAAAGGAATACATATTATTGTATGTATGAACTATCAAGATATGACCCCAAGATAGTTAATATCTAGATCTATACTTAATATGGTTTAATTATTTGGGTAGAAACTCCTTAAGTTGTGTTAGTATCTATCCTCTTAACATTTTAAATCTTCTTGGAAACAAACGTGAATGGTTTTTCGCCCACTAATTTCAACCCATGACACTACCAATGCATCATCAAGATCGAATTAACTAGTCCAAAACCAATATAATAAATGTACAAAACATTCCTAATATATTAAGTAATAAATTTAAATCATAATCAAAGTTCCATATCAAATATCTCGATTTAGAAAAGGATAAAAATATATCAATATATTCCCAATAAATCATATAACTTCCAATGTAGGTACCGTATGTAAAAAAGGTATACGGTTTTGGATATAATAATATCATTGATAAATAATGTGTATATTTAGGGGAAATTAATGTTCAATGATCACTATAAAGTTAATAACTCAAGTTGAAGTTAATGACTAAAAAAGGATTCAAGGAAGTGAATATTAATGATTTCCTTGGTTGAAAAAATTATAATCCAAAAGAAATTTTTTCTAAAGATTTTATTTAAAGAATATCCATAAATTATGGAAGTATAAGATATTATTATTTTAAATTGGAAGGTAATTTAGAACATAAATCCTGCTCACAATATCTATCTAACTATCTACCCAAAAAGTAATTTGGTTATAGAGATTAAACGAATCAAAAGAAATCTCCCACAGTCTTCCCATTTATTGTCAATTAAATGTATTGATCTTCATTTTTCCCTTAAAATATACACTATAAATTTTCTTATTTTATCACTTCAAGTCATGGATCATGTCTCATTAATATCATAATGATTTTATCCGTTTTTAAAATCATTGAAATTACTTATTTCAATCACCAAAATATTCATGAGTTTAATATATTTTATATTCCACAAATTCTGTAACATTAATTCTATTTTAAATCCTTCACATGAGCATTCACTTTCATGTATTGCAACATAGAACTCTGAGCTACAACCTAGAATTTATCTCACTATATATATTTCCTTTATTCATACCTCATCTAACATTTACATTGATAATAGAATTCCATGATGACCCTGACACTAGTATAGAATAACATAGCACTTATTTAACACTTCTTCATTACCTATACATTAGTTATAGATAACCATTACATATCTCAATAGTACCTTTATGAATATTATGAATTACTTTTAAAAAGAAAAATAAAATTCTACTAATTACCATGAAAAGGAATCACATAACATAAATCCCCTTTTCACAACTAATTTAATGACACTTAAATGGACTCAAAGATGTATAATGAAGTCTAATGATCTATCTCAAAATCATATGAAGTCATTAAATCTCCCACAAGGTCTGACTTCAAAGTCTCACACTCAAACATGTAGTTCCCCAAGTTGTATTACCACTGAAGGGGTGATGAATTAGTGGTTTATTTTTATGAATTATTCCTCTTCTTAATTAAACCACTTGAACCTATAAAAGTGTTATATCCTTTCAAAAATATCTCTCAACCTCACCTCACATGTAGTAAAAATAAGAGAAATAAAATCATGGAAACTTTACTAGGTTTGGAATAAAGGCCAACTTGTTTCCATGTTGGATAGACACCCTAACATGGTTTCTATACCAAATCTCTATGTGGATGCAATAGGAAGTAGTTATATACCATAATCCCACGACAATAATTGTCCGTTATACACCCTAACTACAATTATTCAGCAACTAGTTAATCACCGAAATTAAAAACTACTTAAATTTTAATATAATGATAAAAGACCTTGATAAGATCATGTTTTCTCCTACAATAATCATGAATTAATCTTTTTTAACAAGTAAGAAATATAAACAGTACTTTTTGTCTAATATATTTAAGAACTTTGATAGTCACTTGAATAGAGATTCTGTTGTGGAACATCTTCCAAAATTTTTTATAATTTAAAACTTTATTCATCTTAGAATACCTTGGAGCAGTATATTTTTTCCTTCTTAAATATCTACTAGCTTATAAATTTATCTATATCCTTTATCTATATGTTTTATTGGATCTTATAAATCATACACATCACATTACGACTTATCTCATAGTGGTATCACAACCTGAAGTCTTCTCACAAGACTAAAGATGTTTTCAGGAATGAATAATATCATGAAACATATTTCACATTTATTACAAAATATTATTTCATATTTAATATCCTAGAAATCTTGGTATGTTATTTTTTTATTCATTAGTCATCAAATCCCAATGGGGATTGGTTATTTTTAATTAATTAAATTAATAAATATCTTTATGACTCAGTAATTTATGCTCATATGTAATTTTAATACTTCTATATAATCTTCTTTATAAATATAGTGTAAATAATACTCATTTAAATATTTACTTATTTTAGGATTTTTCAACCCAAGAGATATTAAAATATTGTATCTTATCTTTCTTCACAAATATACTGAATGTATAATTCTATAAAATTATGAAGCTTTATTGTCCTTTTAAGAAATCAGTACATGGAATGAAAATAAACTCTACAACCTTATTCATTGAAATAGATTCTCTAACATGCATGTGTAGCCTTTAATCATCTTATGATAGTTTCCACATCAACACCGCATTAAATTAAGATCATTGAGATAAGATGTAAGTGAGCATGTTCATATTAGTCTCACTCTATAAAACATCCATAAATATCTATTAAAAATATTTCTATGTATCCATGAGTTCTCATATTATACTGAGTGTTAGTATCTTCTTTCCTCGTGGATCTTCTTAGATTGTTCATCTCAAGCCACACAACCTACAATGTTTTATCATAGGTGACAATTTATCACATGGTCAATCAACCTACCATGAGACATGTGTGTTGGATCCGTACTGTGGTCATTCTAACTACTATGAGGGAACTCAAGGTTCATTCGATTTTGAACATGTGGTTGGTCTATCTACCAAATTTTTGTTTATAGTTGATCAGTTTCCATGGTTGACACATCTCACAATTGGTTCTGGAAAGGTCGATCATTCATGATTTCTTATAAGGGAGGCACCTGATGTGATGAACCCCTAAAAGGTGTAAAGTAAATGATGATGTATGGTTGTATTGTCATATAGATCATATTATACCAATATGTAAGTGCCTCCACAACCTTTATGTATTGTGTTATTAATAGTTACCCTTCTATATATTACAAATTCATCTTTATGTAACATTGAAACAATTACCATGGAATAAATATTTTACCCTTATGGGGAATGTATTATTACCTTGAAAAATAAAAGTTTTACTCATATGTACCACCACAACTAGTACCTATAAATAGGGAGAAAAATTACCATTATGTAGGAATCCTTAGTTCATGGGTTTCTCTTACATTTCACATTATTACCTTCATATAGGTAGTTCATAACCTAGAATACCATTACGTTGTTCCTTTTAAATTAAAAAATTCACTCACATCACATCATAATCTTTTGATCTCAATTAAAACACATAGCAAACACTTCCAAGTATTCATCCAAGTAATTATGGGAATTATTAAAAAAATACTAAAATTAAAATATAATTTTAGATGAACCCACATAAATTAAACTTGTAACATTACTTCGTAACATAAATAATTCATTCTTATTCAAGATAGATTCCACACATATCTATCTAATGTAGTGGAAAATACTTCCATTAAATCAGTACTTCTCTTTCAATAATAATTATACCTCACCAAAAATCATCACATGAAAAACTTGTGGATATATTCCATAAAAATCCTCTATTAATTACCACTTTCCATTATAAAACACATGTTGACATATTAATAAAATCAGTAACAAACACTTTTAAGAAAACTAATATATCCCTTTGTGTTAGTTTTCAGTAATTGGAAAATATTATATCAATAAATTAGCTTATATTTTTCCCTTTTATTAACGATAAATTATTAGTGGAAGTAGGGTTCTTCTCATATCATTTACTTCCTTTCAAGGAACTCATAAACTCCTTTCTATTCTCCTCTTTTTTATTTCTTAAAACAAATATGTGGTCTCTTGAGTAAAGGATGAATCACATGGTTTTGTTAGAATAGATCCTTTATTTAGACAACTATAAGTATACATGGGCTTGATATTTTTAGAAACAGGATTTTAAAACCATGGTGGTCAATAATTTCCATAAATAAAAAAACATATTACATAATGCTTATAATATAATATCAAGACCATCATATATATATTCCATAAAAAATATGTTATGGAATACACACATTAATTAATACGTTAAAAAGATCAAGTTAAACTCAAGAAACTCCCACTTTGTCACAATATTTTTTTAAACCACCAATTCCCCTTAATATTTTTATTTAATATAATCATAATAAGGGTTATAAGTGTGATTCTCATACTTTAAAATGTCCAATTTAAAAATCTATCCAAATTTTCTAGAATCACACTAATCTAGTAAAATGACTTATTTCACTCAAGTTTTCACCCACTAAAGGGATGCACATACCTATTTCTTCCTCATGTTAGTTGAGTAACCATCAAAACGGACATATTTTTTATTTATGAGTAAAATTTTTACACCTCTTATTAAATTTTATTTATGTTAGCACAGGTAAGAATGATTTTTTAGGGAATAAGAAGGTACCCTCATTGTTTCTCGTATGTGACACTAGGTCTAAGTGTTTTATTCCTGCATGGTTCATTCTATCCTTCCATACTTAGTTCTCCATTTATTTCCATTTACCTTAATAGATTTTGTTCTCATCTCTATATTTAGAGCTATTTCCTTTTGTGAAGCATCTTTTTTACCTCATGGGTCAAGGAAACATAATTACTATGTGCTTTTATCACCATTCCCACAACATCTTATTGGGATAGAAATATTTTCTTGCAATATTTTATATAATTCCCAAACAATCCACACATTTCACATAATTTTACATTATAATACATATCTTATTTCTCTATTATCAATTACAAATTTAATTGGTATTTCCACATATCAAGGTACCCTTTATTCGCCTACTAATCTTCTTTAGGATTCATAATTTTCCTCCCATTAAAATCATAGGGAATATCTCTTTCCATTCTAGTCATGAATTTCGAAGCTTGTTGACCTTAATTTCCACATATTCTATAAAATTATCATAAATAATGGAAAATATTATGAGTAGATAGATCTACTTCATACAAGGTAATAACTCTCTTTCTCGATGGTTTTTTCCTCAGTTTCTCGCTAACCCCATGTTCCTTCCTCTCTATTAAAAATGAAATATTATACCTCCATAAGAAATTTTTGTACCCATACCATACATAACAATAATAGAACCCTCTAAATATAGATCTTACAGGTTGTTTCTATATCTATCTATGAGAAACACTATACCCGGACTCCCAAATTATTTTGTTAAATACATAGTTTACATATTCACTATGATACTATCAATAAAATTATAGATATAACTATACCTAATTTCAAAATATTTTAAATTTGTTGCATATATTACATATGAAGGATTTTTGTTAGGTTTAGATATACGGAGAATTAAGACAATGAAATAACTAAATAAGACCATGTTCTTTGTATTAAATTAAAAAAATTGTAGTATATATGAATCTACTTAATCTATTAAAAGTATTCAACTTATCTTGTAAATTATTTACTCATGCTATCAAATTATACATATCAAATGTAATAATTTTTTCATAATGTGGGTAAATGGAACTATAAAAATATGTGATATTAAACTCTCAATAATGAAAAAACATAAAACAAAATTAATTAGGGAATAAGTATGGCATAAATATTATATATAAAATGGGAAAGCAACTTGAATCCATAATCATCTTGAAACTGAGAGCACATTATATCCATGAAAATATACAAAAACATTGATATAAATAATACAAATCTTATACTAATGGAATGAATAATGTGTTATATAAAAGAAATTTGTGAAGGACTTGTTTCGAGACATTTACTTATCATCAAGACTATAGTCCAGACATCGTACTGAATTTGGTAGGCATACACCAAATATTCAAACTAGTTTTTTATCATGGTACTTAACGATACATCGAGTGGATATATAATAATGGTAATAACCCATCACCTAATTATTTATAATTCATTCAACAAAAGAGTCATCAACCCCTTTTGTACCATTCCCCAGTGAACCTATGACTGAATAAAATTGGGCTATCTATATAATGATAAATATAGAAATAAAATACATATTCAACCTATATTGGCAGTCAATAATCATCAAGAATACCAATAATTTTCCCCATATTAATAAATCGGATAAAATTATCATTACACATCCATATAAATATATTGGATAGTCAAACATTACGCAGTAAACATTCTAATAATCACATATACTAGAATAATAATATACGGAATTCCAATACTTTTCTCCATATAAAAAAAGATATATCAATATCATAACCCATTTTGAAGAAGAATTTGAATAGTTAAACAAAACATAGTCAAAGTTCTGATAATAATATGTATTGAAATAATAATTTATGAAATAATAATACTTTTTCACATATCAACATAATAACATTCATTCTTGGTCAATATCATCCAATCTGAAATATGTAGAATGTGTTGTTCAAACATTATATAGAAATGATAATATATCTAATTTAGTACATTTATAACTTGGTCATAATACATCCAAATAAAAAAGGATTTTTTTTGAAAATAACATTAACCTAGTATAAAAAATGAAACATAAATGGATGCTTACATAGATGAAAAATATCCTTGCAAAATAATGCTTGAATGAAACCAGCCAATAAGGGAGCTAAAATTGGATTGTTTGGTACCATGAGTTCATTATAAAAACATATTAACATATATTAGTGTATAAATATTGAAACATAAACCATATTAGGGTAAATAATTTTGAAAATTTAATTGGAAATGTCATTGAAAACAGAAAATAGTTTTAGAAAATATTTTTAACATTGACTTAAAATAACAAGTTATAGGTCACTTCTAAAAGTATATTTTAGAAGGTGAATTTAAAACTATTTAAAAACCATTACTTTTAAAAAAATCATAAATAGTTGGACCTTCTATGTAGAAAAATATTTTTCTTGTAGAAATGGGGAGAGTAATACAAAACATATGAAAGTAAAATGAAAAAAACATTTTTTATATATTCAAAAATAACTTGTTCAAAACTCACCTTAAAAAAGAGTACTAAAAAATTCCTAGTATTAAATTTTCATTTTATCAAGAAGCACTATAAAATACAATAAAATTTTAGGCTGGTGTAACAGAATCATGGAATAACAATGTTCATGTTCAAACATTATAAATCAAAACAATGGGATTTGAGCTACTGAAAATGCTAACTACTTAGGAAAAAATATATCATTATCCATCTTAATAAGGGAATTTGACCTTGATAGTAAATATCATGAAATAAAAAGAGTGTGATAAAAATATATCCACATTAATTTAACACACACCATAATGAAAAAATAGTGCTAAATATGTAACATGTATCAATGAAACATAATTGAGACTAATAAAACTCTTGTAACTTGAGTAACACTCTAATCAAAACACCAAGAAATAGATGTCTTGTAATTGAACATAAAATACCATAATTAAAATATAAATCATGGGAATATACTTAAAATATAAATTATATACTCTACATAAATGAAATTTGGTGCATAATATGAAATATGACTCAAAGGGAGGAATTTGAGATGAAAACCCTTGCCCTGTCTTTTTCTTTTCTGCTCTTGCACCAAACAAAATAAAAAATTAAATTAATATTAATAAATAAGTACCTAATAAATATATTTGTAACTATAAATATTTATACTCCTCATTTTTAATTATCTTGTATATATATATTCTAGTTGTCCTATTTTCAACACAAGGTGTAAGTAATATTTTATTTCCTTGAACTAGTTTCATAAAAGTCATGTTTGTATCTATTCATTTTCCAAACTTTATCATTATTAGATCATTTAATTTAAAAAAATGTTCTAATATAGTTTATAAATCTATAATTTCATTTCAGGTTAGTTTTTGTTACTAACCATGAAGATATAATTGGTGATGATCATGTTTCAGTGATTCTTATGGAATAAAAGGTGTTTACATAATTAATTAGTTAAATATTGATACATCCAGACAACAAACAAAAAAATAATTTTTAAAAAATTTATATTGTTATATTTTATTAATTATTTTCAATATTCATTCATGACATAAAGTCGCGGTATTTTTTAAGTATGTCTTTTAGCAGACCCAAACATGAAGACACTTTGAACTAATAAATTATTTTGAGGTTTTTTTAATATAATTATACCCAAATAATAATGGTCATATTTAAATTTTATTACTTTGATATATAATATTTAAAAATTATGTAAAATAATAATAAATTTACATGAAAATATTAGATAATTTGAATAAAGTTTATCTTCATAGTACACATAATTTAAAAGATTAAGTTAATAATGATCATTTTTTGATCATATCATAAATACATTATATAATTTTTCATAGAAGTACCGTAATTAAGTCATGAAAATAATATTTATTCTGTAATATAATCCTTATATCCAACCTTGTAAATCAGTGATAGCAAAGAAAACATGTTACACCATGAAATCGGTAGTTTAAACAACGCATGACCAATGATTTGGTTTTCACTAATTGATGGGGTATATGAATAAAAAATGATAATGAAATTAATATAACTAAATTAAATTATATAATTGATATTAATATCATCATATGAGTGTGTAAATAAAAAATTTTAATGATTATAATTAAGAATAAAGTCTATGTATATGATAATATTCACATTGGGGGCTTGAATTTTATTTGGAATTATCCTTGGAAATAAAGGCATTTCCCTAACTAATGGTGTCCAAAATATTTTCACTATGGGAGAATGTTATGGGATCTAAATATTTTAATAGTTTCAAGATGAATTTACAATGAAATTTGAGCCTTTATGTGGTATATATGATACTCTTTTATATGTGAGTAGAAATATAGTTTTGGGAGTAAACGTTACATTTTCTACAATGTACGGTAACTATTCAAGTTTCAAAGGCCAAAAATTGAAAACATGGTTTGGGATAGTGATAGTGGGATGAAAATATCCTTAAAGTCCCGTTTTTTAAACCTCTTGTTCTGTTTTAGGGACTCTTTTGTAAACTTTTAACTTTCATCCTGATTGAATTTTACCTTGATAAATAATTACTAACCTTGATAATTAATTTCATGGAAAAAGGTTAACATTGAACCTTTTAAAAAAATTAAAACTTATGACATAAAATTTGAAAATAATTTAATCATATAAAATTTATAAAGGTTTCAAAATTTAATTTTTTAATAACCGAATAAAATATTCTCTATAAAATACATTTCCAAAAACAATTTGGATCTCCAAGTCAATAAGCCACAGTGAAGTTATATATTCCTCTAATATTTAACACTACCTTTAATGCTAAAAAAGTATTAATCACTATATCATAAGGTCACAACTAGTTTGAATATATAATAATCCAACAAATTAGATAATCATGACCAAACATATCATTGATCGCTTTTTTATTTAATTGATAATCAAATTCAATTCTAAAAAATATCTAATACACTTTTCTCAAAATCAATCATTCTTTTAAAATATTGAGTCATTCATCCCTTAATAATTTGGTATTACATCTTTGTCCCAAAATAATATCCTTTTCATAAAATAATTTTTCAAGGTTGTTGATACCATTTAAAATATCTTTCCATACATTAAAAGTAAAACAACTCTTGAACAGTTCTTACTTGTTTCACAAAATCCTCCTAAATTTTAGGGAATATCATAATGTCATCGATAAACAAAACTCAATAATGAGAATAGATAATATTATTAAGATTTAATTTCAAATAAAATATCAATGTTAATACCTTATGTAAGACTAGGAAAATCACATTTTTCATAATAATAGGCAAATAACAAGGTTCCCAATCGTTTAATTATATTTCCTTATTCATTTATAAGACATAGTGGTTTATAAGAACATACCTTTCTTAGTTCCTTTTCCTTGATCTTGTTTTAACCAAATACTAAAACACAAATTCATTATTATGATATCAAAAATATTAATATTAAAACATCAATATGAATATTCTTCCCTTATGAAATCCCTATTTTTGACATATGATACTTTCAAGTCAACCTATATATCTCCTTGTTCAATCATTGGTCATCCATGGTCATCCTCATATTTTTATTCTAACCAAAACCAAATAAAATCCCTTATATTGGTTCATATGTAAAAAGTTAATTAACTAAATAATATTCTTGGGAACTATCTAGCCAGGTGTGAACTATGGCCACTTTTTCAAGCACCAGGTTAGGGTTTATTTAATACCAAAAATGCCCACTTTGGGGTTTTTAACCCTAGTTACATATATGATAGAACCACATCCACTATCCAGTATATAGATAGGAATGTCATTACTAAAAAACTATAAACTCAAGACATTTATAAAAATTTAATATGTCATCTTTTACTTAGACAAATTTTTAGGATTTTCACTAAAGTTATCTCATCTTAATCCCCAAATTAAATGTTCATTATTACCTTATCATTAAATCATACACTTACCCTATAGGTTTATATATTCCTACAAACATAAGAACAACCCTAACATATCAACCATAAATTATCCTTAACAAACATCCTAATCATCAAATTTAACTAAACATTTCCTTTAATAACAATTATGAAACCCTAGAGCCTGACTCCCAGATCTGATTCCACAAACACATACTTTACATACTCACATTGATATGATCTATAAAATCCAAGATATAACCATAATTAATGTTGAAATAAAAAATTAGTATTTAATCTCTTACATATGAAGAATATTTTCATGTTTAGAGATCTAGAGAATTTATAAAATAAAATAAGTAACAAGTCCCACGTTATAGGTATCAAATTGATATTTTTTCATCATAAATACAAAACTACTTAATCCATAATAATTCTTCAACATATCCAATAAATTCTTCCTCACGTCCTATCTTGTTTGAAATGTCATGTGTAATAATTTTCTTCATAAATAGTGGAAATAAAAATATAATTAGGTGTGAGCCCAAACTCTAAGTAAGGGAAATCATAAAACTAACTTAATCTAGGAATTAACATGGCATAAATATTATGGTAGGAATTGGTAAAAAACATGAAGCCACAATTAACATGAAATTGAGATCATGATATATCTATAAAAATAATGGAAAATAAGGATTCAAATAATATTTATCGTGTACTGATGGAATGCATTATGTTAGATATCAAAAACCTACTAACAAGGCTATGTTCCAAGACATTAACTTGTTATCAAGACCATATTAAAAACATCATATTGAATTCGGTAGGCATACACTAATTATCCAAACATGTTTTGTCTCATGGTACCTACCAATGCAACAAGGGTACATATAATTTCAATCCCTACCCATCACCTGATTATGTAAAATGCATTCAGTATAGGATTCATAAATACCATTCATATAAATCTTAGAGGAACCTCCTGAAGAATAAAATTGTTTGTCCATATAAAAAGAAATATGTAAATAAAATACATAATCAACCTATGTTAGTAGTTAATAATAATCAAGAATTATAATAATTTTAACAATTTCAGTGAAAGGTATAACATGATCATAATCCACCAAGGGAAATAAGTTAGATGGTCAAAAAATACATATTAAACATTCTAATAATTTTCTGTATCATAATAACAATATACCGAATGTCAATTCTTTTCCCCATGTCAACAAAGGAGATAACATGATCATAACCCATCTATAGGAAGAAGGTAGATGATAAAACAATACACATTTAACTTTTTGATAATAATACTTACTGAAATATTAATTTACATAACACCAAATATTTTCACCATGTCAATAGAATAACATTATTTTTAAGTGAACATCATCTAATTAGAATTATGTAAATTATGGTATTAACACCATATAAAGAAATGGGTATATGGATAAATAAATACTTTAATAATATGATCATAATAATTAAACCTAAATAAGTTGAATGGTTTTAGAATAACATAACCCCAGTGTAACAAAGTAATTAAAGAAGGATGTTGATATATATGGAAAAACATCCTTACAAAATAATTCTTGACCAATACCACCGAATAAGGGATCCAAAATTGGATTGTTTGATACCATGAGTTCATTCCCCTAAAATATAAATACATATTATAGTATAAATAGTGAAACACAAACCCTATTAGGGTAAACCATTTTGAAAACGAAAATGGAAGTGTAAGTGATAACCTAAAACAGCATTTAAAAACATTTTTAACATTGACATAAAAGGCGATGCTATGGGACACTTCCAAAATTATTTCATAAAATGTGAAGTGAAACTTATTTTAAATATTTAATTATTAAAATAATAATCAAAAGATGAACTTTTAAATGAAAAATTCCTTTTCTTGGCGAAATGTGTAGGGGAAAAAACATTTGAAAGTAAAAGGAAACCCCCTTTTAAAATTTTTAAAAATACTTTATTAAAAATTAAATTGTAAAATGACTAATAAAACCTTATTTGTTTTAAAACGTCATTTTTTCAAAAAGGTTATGAAATATCATATAATATAAGGGCATTATACACCAATATTTTAATAACAATGTTAAAGACAAAACATTATAACACAAATATGAGTATTCGAGTTAACAAAAAAACTTAATACTTAGGAAACAACTCTATCAATAGACACATGATTAAGTGAACGTGATTTGGATAGTTAATAAAATGAAATAAATATATTATATTAAATATATATCAATGTTAATTTAACAAACCATATAAATAAAATATGTTTCATAACATGTAACTTGTCACGAATATTGAGATTTGAGACCCAAAAAACTTTGGCCTCTTGAGTAAAACATTAATAAAAACCTTAAACAGATAGGTTTTATAATTGAACATAAAATACCCTGATTAAAAAGATAATTCATAATATGATATCACAAATATGTATCATATACACCACATAAATGAAATATTGCGTATAATTCCAAACATGCTTCAAAGAGAAGTATTTGAGACAAAAAACCTAACCTTTCCCTGATTTATTATAAACTTACACAAAATTTCATGAATAATTAAATTGAGATCATTAAATACATTCCAAGGAACCATATTTATAATAATAACCATTTATAATCCTCATTAATAATCATATATATATAAATTAGCTAGTTTTGACCTATTTTCAACACCAGATGTGATTAATATTTTATTTCATTGAACTACATTAGTAAAAGTGAAGTTGGTATATATTATTTTTTAAATTTCCATAATTCCAAAATCATATGATTTTATGGAATATATTTTCTAAGATTTTTTATAACTCTATAATTTTATTTCAAGCTTGTTTCTGTTATGAACCATGAAGATGAAATAAACGATGATCATATTTTAGTAAAAACCAAAATGTGTTTCCTTAATTAATGATTTAAATATTAAATTAACCAAACCAAAACCAAAACCAAAACATTATTTTAATTTTTATATTCTATTTTATATGTAATTATGTTATTATATTTACTCATAATATAAATGTTTTATTTATTAATAAGGTCATTAAATAGACCCGAGCATGAAATATCCTAATTTAATAAATGATTGTTATGTGGTTTTGTTATAATATTATTATACTAGAACAAAAAGGATATTATTTATTGTTTATTAGTGTGAGATAAAATAATTGAAATGGTAGTATAATAATAATTAATTGATATGAAAATATTCCCTAATTTGAAAAAAATGGTATCCTCTTGGTATGGTTACTTTAAATATTTAAATTAGTAATGATTATTTTTCAATCATATCATTAATAGGTTCTCTAATTAATCATACAATAAACTTAATTATATCATAAAAATAAAATTTATACAATAATACCATCCTTATATCCATCCTTGTGAAGTGGTGAAGGGAAAAATAAATATATTGTATTGTGGATATGGTAGTACACACAATGCACCAAAAACAATTTTGCTTTTATTAATGGATGGAATATATTAATAAATAAATAAAATAAACTTAATATATAAATATTAAAGCTTAAAAATGATACTAATATAATAATATTATTATGAAGATAATAAATTTTAATTAATATAATTAATAGTAAAGCTAAGTAGTTGATAATACTCATGTCTGGGACTTAAATAATCCTTGGAAGTCTCCTTGGAAATTAAGTACATTTGATAAATAATGGAGAATAGAATCTTTTCAACATAGGATATAGTTATAGGAGGAGTAAATTGGTAGAGTTTCGATAGTAAATTTCAAGAAAATGTGAGTCTAAATGTGGTAGAGATGTTACACATTTGTAAGTGAGGATAAAGGGAGTTTTGGGAGTAACCCTTTCATTTCCCATAATGTAAGGTTACTATTAAACTATAAAAGTATAAAAATGGAATGGGTAATTATAGAGAATTAGGGTTGAAAATAACCACAAATATCTCTCTAAGATACTCAATTAACTAATTTAGGATTTTCTATTTTAACATTTAACTTTTACCCTAATTTACTTTTACCTTGGTAATTAATTTCTAACATTAGTAATTAATTTTGATAACCAATGTTATTATTAACCCTTTTACCAAATTTTATCTTTCTAATTCAAAATTAGAAAATAATTTTATTAACAAAACTTTTTAATGGTTTCAAAAATTTTATTTCAAAACAAACACAGTTAACCACACAAAAAAATTTAAAATAATAATGTTTTCAAACTATAAATTTTAATATAATACAAAATTATATTAGAAATTGATTTCAATAGAATAAATTGATTTTTTATAAAACAAATAAATGGAATGAAACATTCAAGGTACACCAAATACAATTATCCTTTGAAAATACTTGACTAAAAAAACAGATTTATTATGAAAATAACAAATGAATTGTGTCCAAAAGTTTTAAAAATATGATTTATGTTACACCCTAATAATTTAAAAGAGAATTTTATGTTCAATGGAGTATGTGATATGAAACACCAAACCCAAACAAACAATTATTATTTAAATATGATAGCAGGAATGAATATTATTAACTACTTCATAGTATATATATATATATATATCCTACTCAAAATAAATTTATTTATAAATTATTACTAAATAAGTACTCAATTTTTTGTAATTTTTTCAAAATATGTTTTCTTGAGAAATAATTTTTATTTATTTTTGAGATAGAAACTATTATAATTATTTTATAGAACTTTATAAAATGTATTCATGAAAATGGGGTTCATTTTTTATGTCATTATATCAAAATTACATTAGGGTGAAATTTTCTTATTTTCTAAGAAATATTTATTATCCAGTTAATAGTGAAAAATACCCATTTTCTGTAAAATTGTCATTTAATTTGATAAATTAATTGATTTAAAAGTCTTATTATTTATTTAATTTGACTTCAATGTTACATAATCATTATTTAATTTCATTTCATCCCATTCATTACATTTAAATCATCTTTATACCAAATTTTTTAATACTTTTATTGTTAGGCATGAAAATACATTTTTCTGAAAACTTTTTTAAATGTATAATATTTATTGATTTCCATTATTTAAAAATTACTCCTATTGGTTAATGATTTTAATTAAATGTATATAATAAATATTTTTAGTTGTTAATTTTAATTAATTTAATGAATGTTACTATTTATATATTTAAATTAAAATCATCATTTCCTATAAAAAATACATTTCTTAGAAAACTGTTTTTCATCGTGTTTTTGTGTTTTATTTTAAATGAAATTATCACACCTATATGAATTGAATTTTATAAAATTTAATGAATATTTATAATAAAAATAATTAATATCAGGTAGTAATTTCAAATTAATTTTGGGGTAATATCAATAATAACTATAGTAAATATTTATTACCATTATAAATGTAAAAAAGTTAATTAAGGTTAAATAAAAATAATAATAATTTAATAAGGAAAAAATATTAACCCTAATATTATTAATATGTATATTTCTTTTTCAATATAATAGTGGTAATATTTACATCTTATTGTCGTTACATTATAAATGGTTTTAATTTTGATATGATAAAACACAATTTTTTTTTGTAATATGCCATTTCAATTAAGATATTCCATTTTGATGAATTATTTAATTTTAAAAATAAATTATATATTAATAAAATTATATATTTAAATTATATTTATAAAATATAATTGATCATATGAATTTTAGGAAGCCTAATTTAATTTTTATAAGTGCTCTAAAATAGTTATTGTCGAAAAAACTAGTATTTCTCAATACATATTGATTCTTGTTTTAAAAGTGAAAATTCAAGTATTTAGAAATTTTATTTGATGAAATAAATATTATTTTTGGAATTATCACATCAAAATTATCCAACAATGAATGTTTCAAAATTTTCTGAGATAATCACTATTTTGAGTAAAAAATAAATACGGTATAAATATATGGTGTGTATTATGAAATCATAATGTCCCAATAATGATATAAAAAATAAAATAAATGGTATAAGTGACCCAATTATGTATTACATTCAAAATAATTTAATTTTGAGGTTATTGTTTTATTTTTATAAGTCCTTTATGAATCCTTCAAAACCTCTATTAAAATTTAAGGTTTTAAAATCATTTAATTATGAACAAAACTCACTTCCACATCACCAAGAGTAGTATTTTGATGATTTATTCCCATATATTTTTAAAATAATTTAAATAAATTCTATTTTGTATAAACCGTGGAATGTTCTTTAGTTTTATATATTTTATTATGTAGAGTTCAAAACCTATGTTTACGAAATAATAAAGAACTCCCCTATATTTCCATATATAATACCCCCAATGCTCCCATTAATATTCACTAAAAAAATAGATAAAGTATTTAATCTAAAATAACCTCTCTAGAGTCCTCCTAAGGCTCCCCAATCATCCATGAAGCTTCTCCCAATCCTTTTTAATCTCCCTCTCAAGGTAATGGGATTATGTCTCTTCTTTTCAATTCAAACACCTTCTTTGTATTTTGCCTTTTGAATATCAATTGGTTTTATTTTAATGTCCTTATAAAGATTAATATAATTTATATTTAATGTAATAATAATTATAGATAATTTATCCCATATCATTGTATTGTTTACCTAATCCATTACTATACCAAATTTTAATTAGAGTCCTCTCTCTCTTTCTTCTTTTCAATTCAAGCACCTTTTTAGTATTTATTCATATCATTATCAATTGGTTATGTTTTCATGAATTTATAAAGATCCCCATAATTTAAAATTTATCAATTAATAATTATATACCATTTATCTCCTCTCATTATATCATTCACCTCTGTCATTACTATGATAAAATTTAGAAATGGGTCTTCTCTTTCTCCTCTTTATTCAATCACCCTAATTATGTAATGCACTTTCTCATCCAATTAATAATAATAGAATATGATATTCCATATATATGTTAATTCATTCATGATTTAAAGTGATTGTTGACCCCTTTCACTCTCATTAATCCCTCCCATGATTCATTATGAACCCCTACTATGCTACTGAAATTATCCAGTGATAATTTCCTATGATTCATTATGATCCCATGTTGTGCTCCCATGATTCATTATGGACCCCTGTTTTACACAAATTAAACCCTCTTATGTCCCTTATGTTTTCCATGACAATTTTTTATGCAATCACCCTACTTTTATTATTCCTATTAATTCACAAATTTTCATTTTGGATTATGTTATTACATAACCCACACATATTCTTTTTTTAATTACTAGTTATGTGATACCCCTTTCTCTCTCATTAAACCATTTTATTAATCATCATATATAGTAGTTATTCTTATGAAATTTCACTGTAATTTTCCATTATTAACATTTGTGAGGTGTATTTCCAAACCCATAACTACTAAAGGATATTCACCATTTTGTACATATAATTTATTTATTTGGGATTTCCATGTATGTAAACCACAATCCTTAATCGTGGGATTAAATTTGATGAAATATGTTCTTATGATGTATGATCTATGTGGCACACTTATGAATGTACATGATGTTAATATGATAGTTGATCCAAAAATTATATAGTGCTTTAATACATTATGTATTTTTTTAGTATAATAAAATGTATTTTGTGGTATCAATGATTGAACCTAATCCATTAAGGGCCTTTTTCCACCATATTATGATGTCTTGGTGGTTATCCTTGACCTTTGTTTATGATTTATTGTTTAAAGTATTATCCAAATTCTCATTTCCATTTATGTTATCATTTTATATCATGCCTCATCCAAGACACTACACATAATGGGTAAAAATCCAGTCTAGTTTTTCTCAGGACACATACCAATGCATTGAGGGGCAATATTGGGCCCCACACATCACTTACTAAGTCTAATGCATTCCTCATCTAAAAGGATAGAAACATAATGAAAATATACCATATTATTGAAACTAACATACCAAATGTAAATAACATTCCCTAATTAGTAAACATAAACACTAACCATTCGAAATAATATGGTGAATGGTATCAAGATAGAAAATCTATAGTCAAACTAATAAGAAACCATTAAATAAAATATGGTAGATGGTATCATAAAGTATTAATCCCAATTACACATAATAGTCAAAAAGAGTGTTGAAATACATGTAAATACACTTATAAAATCATCGAGTAATACTTCATAGAAATACCCTTTTACTTTTAAAAGAATATTACTTTTAGAAAAATCCTTACTTAAAAACAAAAGAGAACTAATATATTTTTTCATCAAAATTTTATAGATTTTGGAAAAATAAATTTGTCTTAAAATAGATTATAGAATGCACTTGAAAATAAGGACTAATTCAAGAAGGATTCGAATTGGTACATATATATAGAACACTCACATATAATATTTCAGGAGTACATAATAAGAATTAATAATATCATTAGGGTAAATATAGATAAAGTGTAATCTCGAATAAAAAACTAGAGGTACAGGGAGAAACCCTCACCTTATGTCTGAATGTGTTCTGCACTTGACCATAACATCTTGGATAATAAAATTAAATCCATTAATTAATTAATATTTATCATTCAATATATTTATTTGATTTATTATTATTTTAATAAGTTCTTTTATGGCCTTTTCATGTGTTTTGAAATATAAGATTATTGCTTGGGAGAATTCATTTCCTTAGTTTCCACGATCGGTATACTTGTATATATGTATGGAAGTTCATGTGGAATGGATATAATTTTCTATAATTGAATTTATACGATACTAATTAACATCAATAAGATTAAATGGTTATATAATTATTTTTTTATGTGGTATAAGGATGATTTATTATATAAAACATTATTGATAAGCGTTTAAATTATTACGGTGGTATTTCGATCATCACAAAATATTTTTGTCATATGGATTATTATTATGTAAATACACTAGTTACAACATCATTACATAAGATAAAATACATATTTTATAATTTTTTCCATCCATAAAATGTTTTCATTACCGGCCTTGAAGAAGAAATTGAATAATGAAGGTTCTTCATCCACGAAGGTTGCACATCGGCACCTCCCAGATGATAGTTTCGTTTCTAAAATAAAGAAGAGAGATAGAATGTATTTTGAGGGAGTATATTTCATTAAAATGATATAATTATAGTATATAGATGATAATGTAGTTACCATGGTTATTTGGATAGATTAGGTGAGGGTAAGATAAGAAAAGAAAATAATTTGAAAATAAAATTAAAAGAAAAAGGAAGAGGGTTTACCTATTGAAATATACTCCTTGAGAACATCCATAAGGGAAGGGTTTTTAGTATTTCAAAAATACCAAGATCTCTTTGACATGGGGAGAGACTAGGGAAGACTATTTAGGTATAACTTTTAAAATATTCAAGTATTAGAGGCATGAGGAGAAGAGAGAGTGAGGGGTGGGTTTTATAGTGGAGGAGAGGGGCAATTTTTGAATATCTTATTCACTGTTTAATTAGTTTTCTTAATATAATCCATAGTGTTGATTCTTGAGACCAAATATATTAATAAGTGCATGTGATTTCGAACCAAGTTTTCTTAAATCATCTGTACATCACCTTTGACTCAATAAATAATGTATCTAGCATTTATAGTTAATTATCATATTTTTTTATTCACTAAAAAATCAAGTACTTTAGAAAAATACCAAAAATTAAACTTGACTATTTTTAGATATTTAGAATTAAAAAATGGAATCCATTTTGTCAAAATATTTTTATAAATATTTGATGTAACATCCCAGGTAAATAAGGAATATGAAATTTTTATATTTATTAATATTTCTAAATTGATTATTATTTTCACCTTAAAGAGGATTCTATGTTTGATGGCATACCCAATACACAACAACGGGTTTCATTGAAATATTACGTTGCACACAACGTAGAGTAATACTTTATTATTTCAAACAATATTTAACACAAATCCATTGTATTGGCTGGAATGAAAAAAACTAACAAAAATATGATTATATAAGTTTTTAAATGGTTTTACATTTATCCAATAAAATTTAGTGGCTTAAAATGTGAATGAATCTATTTTTATGCATAAATACTCTAATATTCATTAAAACGTCGATTTACCACCTTTAAATGCCAGACCCTTTTTAAATATAGTTTTGGTCACTTTTATATGTTATATTTGACAAAATAATATTCTTATTTGTAATTGGGACATCCAAATTTACTTTGGATAAAGTTTTGGTATTTTTATGATAAAATTCATTTTTTATGAATAGTGAAAAAAACTATATTTAAATTCAAAATTGCCTTTTAATATATTTTATTTATGTTTTTATATTATCTTCCTAATTGGTCTTAAAGTTTAATTAGATTATATTTTTACCATTTAATCCAGTGTTTGTCATTTTAAGGAATTTCACTTTGAAATTGGACATAAATAAGTGTCAATCTTTTGATAGTTATTCTTCCTTAAAAACACAATTTTTGTTTTGATAGCTGGAATTAATTTTAAATTAATTTCTTCCACTTTTGGGTTTGGAATTTGGAAAAATGGATTCTATATTTGGAATAATGAGGTCCAAATTGTGTAAATAAGTGACTTTTATTTTTTAGATATTATGAATATTTACTTCAGCTAATATTTTATTTACCCTGGTTAGAGGGTAAATCTGGTAAATAAAGGTAACAAAATATTATAATTGTAATACAAATTACCCTAACATGTGTCCTAACCCTATTTTATGATACATGTCTGACCATGGGTATCCTTGGGTCGATTTTGGGACCCCATGGAGCCACTTAAGAGTGATAATGACACTTTATTTTAATTTATTTAAAGAAAAGACAAAAATGACACAAAAATATATCTTTTAGTAAATCAATTTTTACACAGGGTTATATAAGTTATCTCTTTAACTATAAATATTCATTGTAAATATAATAAAATTCCTACATCATGGTATTTTCATTATAATTGTTAGACATAAAATAAATAAAATTATTTATGACACAATAATGATGCAGTGTTTTCCTCATTAACAAATGATTTAAATAAATAAGATTATAAAGATTGAAATAATATCCAAAACCTGTCAAAATATTATTGGATTGTTTTTTAGACCATTATTCATCTTATATTTGAATTTAATGAGTTTTGGACCTTTAAAAATAGAAAATAATTATATAATAAAATAATATTTTTAAACATTCCTAAAGATCCCCTCCTCCCCATTATAAAAGGACACCAATTATAACTCATTCCTAACACCTCTCAAGATCCTTGGATCATCAAAACTCTACCCAAATAAGCTCAAAATATCCCTATCTCAACCTAGAAGCCTTACCTTAGGAAGAAGTCACTTCAAGTAAACCTTTTGGTTCAATCCAAATGAAGATACCCAATTTATAGGTAACGTCTTCTCTTAAGTCCTTTTGTTTTATTTTTGATTATCCAACCCCATAAACTCTTTTTATTACTTTATTTTATAAAAACACTAGTATCCTCAATATAATAGGTTGTTGTTATGAGAAGTATTAAAAATAAACTTACACACACCACCATCTAATGGGTGAAGAACATATTGTTTCTGTGGACGGCGAACTACTACCTCACGAAAATATGATTCTTCAAATATATCCTACCACCTTTCATGGTGGACATTATGATGGAACTATATTTTTATATGATATATATTATGTTTATAGTTTATTTATTCTTCTGTATTTTCAACTTATAGCATACCTTTATGGTTTCCATTATGAGTAAATGTGATAAGTTCATTTGAGGAAGTGCGGACTACCGCCCCCTCAAAGTGATATGACTCGTTCTTACCATACATGGGATGTATAATAGATAGAGTTAATAAAAATATATATGATATTATTCTATAATTATAATATAACTGTGTATCATAATGTTTTCATTCCATTAAAATATGAAATATAAATGAAAGTAGAGTTCATGCGTACGTACGGCTTACCGTCTCCATGAATGGTGCATTTCATTTCTTATCTCCAAATGTTATGTACTGTTTTAAATATATATATATACTAGAAATATATGATATATATGATTTCTAAATCATGATATCATTCTGAAGATAATGGAATTTTGATCACATAAACAACTTGTAATTATAAGAAGTTCATTTTTGACTCAAGTACCAAATATTGATAAAACTACCATTATACCTGTAAATCATTTTTTTTCATTTTCTAAAAGCTAGTTTAAAGGTGGCCAGTACCCATTAAAAAAATCACCACTTCCCATTCACCACTCCACAACAACCATTTCAAATTCAAATTTCAAACATCAAACTTGACAACTGCATACAATCCAGCAATACCAAATTCAAAATTCAAAAAATGGGGATCATCATGACTGGCTTCGGTTCTTGAGCTTCGTACCCCACGCATCCTTCTTCCACCCCTCATTCCTTGAGACCCTGTACTCCACACCATCAAAAGATTTATCATCAAAGCAGCTCCCCGGTGGACACCCTGCTTCGTCGTCCACTGCCACAAGGAACCTCCGACACCGCCGCCTACGACGTATCACAACACACTCTCATTTTTGAAATCCAATCCATGGAAGGACCAATACATCCATGGTTTGATGACCATAGAAGCAAGAAAAAATCCTTGAAGTCATAAAAAAATAGTCGCATTGCACTTAAAAACCTTCACAAACCAGAACAAACCAGCAGTGGAAGCGACGCCCTGGAAACTGTTGCACCTTAGATGATGAACTAGCACCGAATGAAGACTCCACCGCACCCAGGACAGCCTCTGAACAAGCAGAGCCACACCGAAGACGACGCCTCCATGAAACCGCCAAACTCCCAACACTCATCAAAATAGATCCACGTCAGGAGAAGACCGCTGAAAAAGAACCGAGGAGAAACTCGTCTCCACCATTGCGCGAGAAGACCGCTGATCTACCCAAAGAACACAGGCGAGACACGCGGTTGCAACTCCAGACCGCAGCACACCAGCGCTCGACCACAGATTTCACGGCATCTCCATGGAATCCAAGGCCACCGAAGATCGCGAAAATTTGACGCTGTAGAAGCCCGTTGTTGGCTACCACCCACGATGCTTCCAGAGAACCCTCAAACCCTCGAAAAAATGGGCCCGAGCCTTCAGCGACGCTGAAAATTGGAATCAAACCTCAACGTCGCCACAACAGGAGAATCACGCCTCGCACTCACCGAGAAATCCGGAGCAGAGCCGTAGCCGACCAGAAGCTGGATGGCAGCAATGGGGGAACCCTAGTGCCACGGGGAAAAGGAACAAACATGTCAAGTCAGACACGAGGTAAGAGATTTCCTATCTCACTTTTAATTTCATGAGATTTCCATTATTCGCCACTTATTTATTTCATGTGGTGTATTTTTTACTGAAATTTGATATATATTAACATGATTCTCTTTCTATTCATGGTATTATATGATTCATTTGTTGGTTATTAACTTTTGGTTATACAAATCAATTGATTTCTACGTGGTATGGATTTTTCATCTCACTTTTTATTCCCTTGAGATTCATGATGTATTTGCCACTTTTTTATTTTTGTGTGGTGGATTTACTTCCCATGATTGTATTATTTCTATAATATACTTTAAATAATGGCTATTTACATCCTCATTGAATTATCCTTCTTTCATTTGGTGTATGTTTCGTAAGTTACCAAATCGGTAAGGGAACATTTCACCCTCCACTTGTTAAAATACTTCTTTTTTAGGTATTTTAATTTACATATTATTATGTGGGGATATGTTCTTTTATATCCTTATTGATGTAAATTTTATGTCCATGTGATGAGATAACCTTTTTTCTCTCATTAACTCAGTTTATGAATTTTAATGTGAAATCGTTAGGCTATGGAATTTCTGTAATATAACTTCTTAACCCAATTTCAATTATTTGCGTCAAACTTATTCTTCTTGGTTATGTTGTGCTATGAATATGTGTGAATGACCTATGATTTTTTTACACTTAATATCCGCTTATATTGGGTGTATTCGTATTTTTCACACATAATTATGTCATTTATTTTACCTTAATCTAAGGATATGATCTTTTCAAGGGAATTTTCCTCAATTTACATTTCATTGAGACTTATTTGTTGTTATACACCAATTCACTTTTATATAGTGTATATAATACCCTTTGACATATTATATCATGAATATCTTTATTCCCATGTTATTATAAGTTATTTAAATGTAATTATTTAACTATTTTTATTCAATTATTTTTATAGTGGTGATAGACTCTTTAACTAAAATATTGTTTTAAATGTTTTAAACATTTAATCTTTTAAATATTTCTCATTAATGTCCATGTTTTTGAAATGGTATTACGGATTTATTTATATGGAAATTAATGTTTCAAAATGTTAATTCCTTTAAAAGTTTCAAAGTGGTGTGGGACACTTTGATTCAAAAATCTCTTTATTAAATGTTTTAAATTGTTTTGAAATTGGTTTGATAAAGCATTGATTATCTTAATATCTTGAAATGATATATTTCATTGCAATGTGAAAATGTTATCTTTCCTTTATTCTTATTTTATGTGTTATGAATATGTTATGTTTATTGGGAATTGTTTAAGTGTATGGGTGGTTTTGTGATAATCCTAGGGCAGGTGAGCCCGAGATAGCTCTTCAATGCATTGGGTAATGTGATGGCGGTAAATGTTAATATTTCTCCTAAGAGATTTTAGGGAATATTTTGTGATGGGTATTCTAAATTTAACACCCTAATTTTCTGTAAAAGCTACAATGTAAGTCCGATATGGATGCCAAAAGTTAACATTATGATTTATTATTTCTGTATGTTATTCATAAATCTTATGATTTCATGAGGTATGTTATGATTCAAAATTATGGTTTCATTGATTTATATTTATTGATGGTATAATGTTTCTTTTCATTATTTTATAACCCTTACTCAGCTTTTTATGCTCATCCCATGTTTTGAAATTTTTTTCACAGGACATAAAGACGAATAGGTTCAAGGTTGAGGTCAAGGAAAAGTCATGTTGTCTAAAACGTGGAACTAGACATGTCTCTTTTTTCAAGAGTTTTTATTTTATGAAAAAAATGGAAACTTAGTAGAAGTTTCTAGTTTGTAATATTTGAGATGTAATGTAATTGTTATGGCCCAATTCTCTAAGACACTAAAACTGAAAAGATTCTCAATGTGAATTATTCATTTAATTCAAGATTATGTAATTTTATAAGGTCAGGTCCTTATATTTGAAATTTAATTTTTCTAAATAAAGTCATTAGTTACATGAAAAATAAATTTTTTAAAATTAAAAATGATTATATAATACTTTTAAAAATTAACTAAGGTCTCATGAAATTATCCTAAAATAATAGAAAAAATATATTTATTTGGGAATACATTTTATGAAAAATTTATTTTATTTTCAATCAATTTATTAATTTAAAATTGTATTTATATCTTTTTTACTCACAAAAATACCAACACATAATTATTATTTTTTAAAATATTCACTCTCATTTATAAGGTGTTTAAATTTTATTTATACTTGCATGGGTGAGGTTACTATTAATAACATTCATATTACTATTCATAAGGGTACATTAAAATTCTGAAGGTTACATTCAAATTCAAAAGGGTCAAGTTAAAATTTTTAAAAAAATCTAATTCAATCCTATAAAACTCTAAATATCTTACTGATCGCAACTATGAATGTTTGTTTTTTGAAATTCAAAACATGTAAGTCGAAAAATTATATCTAATGGCAAGATTATAACTAACTCCTATAAATAACCAAGTATTTGTTTCATAGAGAATTAGTTTTTCATGTATTATATATTAAATTCATTTTTAAATCCTTGGGGATATACCTTCTTCACCCCATACCTAAATTTCTCACTCGAAATTACAAGAATGTTACCAAATAAAAATATTTGGGTAGTTCTTCATTATTGGCCCCTCTGGATCCCATATCACCTCTTCAATTTTATAATTATTCCAAAGTACCTATACCAGCCACGTTTTCTGATTATTTTAACACCTTTCTTTGATGTTCATAATCCGAATAGGCTCTTCACAATAAGATAAGTCGGGTTCCAATTCTATACGTACAAAAGTGAGTACATGTGTTGAGTTTGGCATGTGCCTTCTCAAAAATGAGACATGGAACACATTGTGTACCTTAGAAATGATAGGTATCATTTCCAAATGGTAAGTCCCAGCTCCAATTCTCTCCAGAATTTCAA
Source organism: Viscum album (assembly GCA_963277665.1). Classification (NCBI taxonomy): domain Eukaryota; kingdom Viridiplantae; phylum Streptophyta; class Magnoliopsida; order Santalales; family Viscaceae; genus Viscum; species Viscum album. The sequence goes on from OY728122.1 coordinate 1,791,236,326, forward strand.
AAGGCCTGATGTAACTAGGGCTCAGTTTCTATTTCTTTCCAAATATATAACACCCTTACATTAAGATGCTTTTAGGAAAACATTATCTCCAAATAGAAATTACAAATACTTCCTTCAATTATTAGCATAACTCACTTTACTACTTTAATCTACTTGGATATGCGTTTGAATAGTTTTTACCTTCATTGTTGTTTCCACCACAATCTTTGGGCCTACATGTTTCCTTTCACCAACTTCGTCCCAATATTTTCTTGTACGACATCTCATTTCATACAATGCTTCATATGGTTCCATTTGAATAATATAATGGAAACTATTGTTTTAGGAAAAGTCCACCAAAGGTAAATATTTATCCCACATACCTAGAAATTTGATCGAGAATAATCTCAACGTGTCTTCTAAATTTTGGATCATCCTTTCTGATTTCCCGTCAGTTTGAGGATGATAAGCAGTACTCAAATTAATCTCAATATCCAAATATTTCTAGAGACTTTTTCAAAATTTTGATGTAAACTGTGGATCATGCTCAGATACAATAGATATTGGTGCTCCATGAGTTCTAAAAACTTTATTAATATAGATTCGTGTAAGGTTATCCTCTAGAAAATCTTCCCTTATAACGAGGAAATGTGCAGATTTGGTAAGTAGATCCAAAATTACCCCTATTGAATCAATATTTCCTATATTTTTGGGTAATCTGGTGACAAAATCCATAGTAATGTCATACCATTTCCATGTTGTAATAGAAATAGGTTGCATAAATACTATAGGATTTTATCCAGTGACCATCACTTGTTAAGTGACTAAACATCTTGATAAAAAATCAGCAATTTCCCACTTCATGTTGTCCCACTGGAAATTTTTATAAAAATATCAATAAATTTTAGTGCTACTAGGGTATATAGATAAATTTGAATTATAGGAATCATGAAATAACTCCCTTTTTTGATCGGTAATAGACGGAACACATAACCTCCTCCCAAATTTCAGAATTATATCCTCATACATGAAGTCTACAAACTTCCCAACAATCACAACATTAATTTTCATTGAAGATTCTCATCATCATACTAAGAAATTTTTATTCTTTCCAATAAAAAGGGTTGGGACACAAATTAAACAAGTAGTGATGTTTCACCGTGGTTGGTAATTCCTATATCCATCCTAACTAGATCTATTTACATAGAATCCTTTCAAATTATCATTTTTTTAGAACTCCATAATCCTTCCTTATAACTTCATCAACTACCTTATTTTACTTTTTTGGGTTGCAGTGTATGAAAAAATTATAATCCTTGAGTAGCTCGAGGGATCACCTTTGCCTTATATTTAGTTCTTTCCGTGAGAAGACATATTTCAAGACCTTGTGATCTATATATATCTCATATATTTCTCTATTGATATTGTGTCTCCATATATTCATATCAACGATTTCAGCTGCTAACTCAAGATCATGAGTTTTATAGTTCAATTCATGAATTTTCAGTTGCCTTAATGCATAGTAAATAACTCTATCATTCTACATGATGACACAACCAAGTCCTTTCTTTGATGAATCACTATAGATCACCAATACACCATTTCCTCATGGTAGAGTTAAGATCAATTCATTCACTAATATCCTCGTCAAACCATAAAAACATTCTTCCTATTCGTTTTTCTATACAAACATAACCTCTTTACGAGTAAACTTGGTTAATAGGTCAGTTGATCAAGTGAAGTTCTAAATGAAACATCGATAATAACCTATTGAACCAATAAAACTATATACCTCATTTATATTCATTGGTGTAGTACATTCTTGAACATCCTTTATCTTCACTGGATCAACTAAGAATCTATCCTTAGAGAAAATAAGGCCAAGAAAAGAAATGGTTTGAAGCCAGAATTTACACATGCTAAACATCCCATATAACACGATTCTTCAAAGAGTTTTCAAAATAATTCACAAGTGGTTCTCATGATCTTCATAGCTTTTGGATTATACCAATATTTTATCAATAAATACAACAAAAAAATTTTAAATATATTCCTTGAAAACTCTATTCATTAGATCCCTGAAAACAACAGGTGAATGAGTCATCCCAAAAGGAATTAGAGAAAACTCATAATGCCCATACCTAGTTCAAAACGAATCCTTTGGAATATCTTCCTTCTTCACACACAAATGATGATATCCAGATAGAAGGTTAGTTTTCATAAAATATTGGGCTCCATGAATTTGATAAAATAAATAAGCAATCTAAGGAAGATGATACTTTTTATTTATCTTAATTGCATTGATCTCCCTATCGTCAATACATTGTCACATAGATCATTCTTTCTTCTGAACAAAATGAATAGGATATCCCCATAGAGAAACATTAGTATGGATAAATCCTTTATCACTCAATTCCTATAGTTTTTTCTTTAGTTTTACTTATTCTACTATAGAAATTATATAAGAATTATTTCATAAGGCCTTACACCAAAAATTAAATCAATAGAAAAATCAATTTCCCGCTTTAAAGGATGTCCATTTAAATACACTAGAAACACATCAACGTATTATTGGAAAATTGGTACATCCTCAATTTGAAGATTTCTTTCCCAACTGATATATTTTTTTTCCTTCCTCCCCAAGAATTGAATTTATTAGAGAAACTAGGGGTGGATATAGATAAGAATCATACGATGAGGTTTATTCTCTAAAGATAAGGGATTCTACATAAATCAAAAAAAAATTAATTTCTTTCTTATTACAATATATTTTTTCATCATAAATTTAAATCCAATTCATACCAAGGATTATATCAATGAAAATATTGGTTATGATGATAAGGTCAGAAACTAAATAACATTTATGTTTTATATAGGGGTTTGATCGACACATCTTTGTTCAAATTACACTTCCCTTATGAGTTTTTACTGAGAAATAATTTATTAAATCAAATTGGAAACCATATTTTTCCTGGAAAACTAGAAAGATGAAAAATAATGTGATGATCCATAATCAAATAATGCATTCACCATGTTTGAGGAAATGATTAAAGTACCTGAAACCACATCATTGGGAACTTCAACCTTAGTAATTGTGACCACAAAATCTTGGCCTTTATCCCTTATCCTTATTTGGGATAAGTTACCTTGATTACTTGGAAAATAATTTGCGTAATGTAAAATATTTTTGAAATTGTATCATTTATCACTGATATCTTCTTTCTTTCCTTAATAATCATGGGTTTTGTGGCCTTTTACTCCACACTTCTAACAAACACCTATACCCTTCAGGAAATTCCTTGGATTTTCCTTCCTACAATTATAACATGATAGTAAATCAATTCATCCCTTACTCACCTTTTACTTATTTCATTTTCTAGGTTATTCAACATACCACTTCTTCTATTTCATTCTTTTAAAGTTATAATACTTAGAGAATTATTTTTCTGTCTTGATAGCACATGAGACTATATCCTTATATGGTGAGAAACTTTGGGAGAATAGTTTTCTTTAGAGTAATGGTTTTAGAAAATCATATAATCGATGAATCTTTCACCTTGGATTATGTATGTAGTATACGACATACCTTGGTAACCTTATCAAGTTACCTTCATACTTTGAAACATTATCATTCTCTTTTTTCCTCAGATTAAGGAACTATATTCCCATATCTTCTTGTTGTTCTCAAGGGAATTATTTTTCTAAGAATATTTCCTTAAAATCCCTCCATTCTATATATTAAATATCTTCTTCCTCCTTACTTGTGGAATTAAAAACCACCATTGATCATCAACTTCTGATATACGTTAAATTTTTATTTCAACCTTCTCCCTTTCATTACTTCCCAAAGCAAGAAATATCTTCTCAAAAGAACATATCCATTTTCTCTTATGAATGGGTGTATAGTCCCATTAAATGATGGAGGTTGTTATCACATAAAGCGGTCTAACATTTCTCCAACATATTCTGGTTCAGGATGCTCCATACGAGTGAGGTTATTAATCATAACTTTAGTCAGCTATCCTGGTATTATTATAAGTTTCTTAGCACCAGTCGTTGTTCCAGAACCCACATCATTATCTTACATATGAGGAAAATCCATACATGGGATATGTACATTCATGTGGTATCCATTTCTTTCACTAAGTTCTATTTCTAAATAATTTCCTAAACTAGATTAGGTTATGAATCATAATGTGTAATCTCAACTAGAAAAATACTTAACATGAATTGAAATCCTAGGCATAGCTAATCCCATAATAATAAATATGGTTTCTTTGAGGAAATATTTACATTTAAATCCTTCATAATGGTTTGTAAAGAAAATGTGAGTTATCTTAAACATATCCCATGGGAGTTTTAAATCAAGTGCATAGTAAGGCCCATTATCATGTACCAGGTTACACCAAGTCAAGCCTAGAACACCTTGTCGAAGTTTTTAATCCTATGCACATCTGTGCCAAAACCATATCCACTTGTAGTATCCAGACTGGGATATATTTATAGGAAAATCCACAAAATCTATTCCTTACCAAAATTATTGGATGTTCTTGTATGCTTATCCAAAAAACCTATCGTAGGGTTTTGTTCCATAATATACATTTTCTAAATCTAGTTTTTATGTTTTCTATTGAACTTCCTTTGAAACTAACAATGTAGACCATGAAATGGGTTTCTCGGAGCTGATACCTTACATCATTAAATTGGTATGAATATAGGGAATCACATCCCAAAGGAGTGAATAGTTTAGTATATTTGGAAAAACCAGATACATACATAAGTTCATCATTACAACTTGAAAGGAAATACACCATATAAAAACCATGGGAAACACTCTTATTCTTCTAAATTATCTTTTCATGTGATTTAAAAAATTAATCCTGGAATCCTGGAGGAAATAAACATAACAACTGGGTGATATTAGATACTCATTAAGGGTAAGTAATACGTTATAATTAGTCATAATCATAAACAATAGACATAGTGAGGAACTAAAAACATATTCCTTTAAAATATACTTGAGAATAATGTGGTAGAAATGAAGGATGAATAAATAATGACACAAAACATAAAAATGGATATTCTCCTAGTCGAATAAACACATATAATTTCAATTACTAGTTTCATAATGAGACAATGCATAATTCCAGACATCATAATCATATCTTCTAGACCTCAGCCAAGACTCCAAACAAAACAAGTAAGAACCCAAGATAGTTTGTCTTGCAAGACCTACCAATGAATAGAGGGGAAATAGTGGGCACAAACCATCACTTACTAACTCTAATTAATTACTCGTATGAAAGGGTAGAAACATAATCAAAATTTACATTCATATTGAAACTAATATCTGAAATTTAAATAACATTCCCCAATAAGTAAACATAAACACTAACCATTCAGATTAATATGGTTAATGGTATCAATAGAGAATGTCCAATGTCATACTAATCATAATCTATTAAATAAAATATGGTAGATTATATCCTAAAATATTTATACCAATTACACATAATAATCAATAAATGTGTTGAAATATATGAAAATTCTCTTTTAAAATCATTGAGTAATACATTATAGAAATCTTCTTTTACTTTGAAAGGAAGAGTTATTTTGGCAAAATATATCATCAAAACTAGAAGTGAACTAATGATTTTTTTTTATAAAAAAATGATTGACTTTAGAAAAATAATTTTTACTTAAAACATATTATATAGTGCATTTGTAAATTGGTAAGAATTATAGAATTTTCCATGAATTGGGACTGTTTTTTGGGAAGAATTTCTTAAATATCATTTTAGAACATGTACCTCCCCATAAAATAAAGAAGGATTTTGATTGGTACAAATATATAGAACACTAAAATAGAATTTAGTAGGAGTAAATAATAATAATTAATAATTTAATTGGGGTAAAGATAGAGAAATCATAATCTAAAATGAAAAATGGAGGTTTGGGGAGAAACCATTACCTTATGTCCAAACGTGTTCTACACTTGACCATGACATCCTAGATCATCAAATTAAATCCATTAATTAATTAATTCAGAACCTTATCTATAATTATTGTAATTATAATAATTTTATTAAGTTTATTTATAGACCTTTTTATCAACTATAAGACAAAATATTATCACTCGAGAGTGTTCGCTTCCTTAGTTCTAAATATCGCTATACTTGTATAAATGTATGGAAGTCCATGTGGAATGGATATAATTTTCCAGAATTGAATTTATATGATACAAATGAACATATGATATGATAATGAGTTATTAGATAAAACATTAGTGATAATTATTTATATAATTATGGTAGAATTTTGATTATCACATACTAGTTTTGTTATATGAATTGTTATTATGTATATATAATGGTTCTGTAATAATTTAATAAGATATAATACATTTTTTATAATTTTTTTCAATCATATCAATGTTTTCATGACCAAACTCAAAGAATAAATTGAAGAACAAAGGTTCTTCATCCACGAAGGCTGTATATCATCACCTCTCAGACAATGATTTCATTTTCAAAATATGAGAGAGAGAGAGAGAGAGAGATTAGTTTGATGAATTATATTCCATTAACATGATATAATTCCATTATATATATTATAATTGAGTTATCATGATTATCTGGATAGAGGAGGTGAGGAGAATATAGGAAAATAAAATGAATTTAAAATGAAATTAAAAGAAAAATGAACTTGAAACACCCTCCTTGAGGACGTCCTAAACGGAAGGGGTTTCTGACTTTTGGAAAGGCCCAGAGCTAATGGAAGTGGGGAGAGACTAGGAAATAGTATTTGGGTAGAACATTGAAAATATTTAATGCTTATAGGAGTGAGGAGAAGATGGATTGAATGGTTATTTTTATAGTGGTTGAGAGGGGTGATTTTTTAATATCAAATTCATTATTTTATTATATTTCTTAATACAAGCTATAGTATTTATTATTATTTCCAGAAAAAGTAATAAGTGCATGTTATTTCAAAACAAGTGTTCTAACATCATCCATACATCATCTATGAATTAATAAATCGTGTTTTTAGCATTTGCCATTAATTTTTGTATTTTACTATTCACTAAAAATGCCAAAATTTTAGGAAAATCCCAAAAATTCACCATTACCATTATCCAATGTGTCGAATTAGAAAATGGACTCCGTTTTATCAAAATAATTTTCCAATTTTTTGAAATTAATTTTTTTAAATAAAATCATTATTTATTTGAAAAATATAGATTTAAAATTTAAACCTAATTTTATAATACTTTCAAAAATCAACTGAGGTCTCATAAAATAATCCAAAAATAACAGGAAAAAAATTATTTATTTACGAATACATTTTATGAAAATTAATTTTATTTTAGATAAATATATTAATTTAAAATTTTAATTAAATATTTATTACTCATAAAAATACCAACACATAATTTTTAATTTTCAAAATATTCACTCTCATTTATAAGGTGCGTAAATTTTAATTATACTTACATGGGTGAGGTTTCTATTTATAAGGGTCACATTACTATTTATAAGGGAACATTACTATTATTAAGTGTATAGTTACTATTCACCAAACATGTAATTTGATCCTATCATATTCTAAATATCTTTCGAATCACAATGGTGTATATCCGTTTTTTGAAATTAAAAACACGAAAGCGAGAAAATTATGTCTAAAAATTATTTTATAACTAACTCCAACAAATAACAAAGTATTTTCTTCATAGAGACGCATTGTTTCATACATTTTATAATAATTTTTTTGTAAATATTTGGTGTGTTATAGTAATAGCATTATGTTTTAAGAACAATGGAATATTATATGCATGTTAAGGAATTTTTGAATAATACTGATGTACCACTTGTTTTTAAGTTTTTATGTATTGTAGAAAATTACCCAAAGATACTAAACTTCTAGAACCTTTAGGTTGAATTATCTGTATTCTTATATAACAAGTCATGAATTAATGTCTAATAAATACTAGGGTTTTCTTATTTTGTATCAAATTAAAGTGTATATATTTTTTGGAATAGCATTAGAGAACTCTAAAAAAGGATTTAAGGATAACACTAAGTATAAGAAAACATCACTATGTTTTGGTAAAGTATAGAGTAAGTGGTTTCCATATAAATTCATACCTATCTGGATTGTACAAGAGGATGTGTCTCTAGCATAGTGCCTTCAGATGGCAACCCCAAAAACAAAGAATTGAGCTAGACTCTATCAATAATAAGTGCACAACAACGTGCCTTTATGAACACCTGGTTAGACACTCCAAAGATATATGATTTTGAAAATTAACCAGCTCATTACGAACCATCACTACGGGAAAAAGTGGTATTAGTGACGGGTTATTTGCGATGGGAATATGTCTCGTCACAAATATCCCCCGTAATTGGGGTATTTGCGACAGGGCATAATCCCCGTCGCAAATAAAGAGTTATTTGCAACCGAAAATTCTCACCAGTCGCAAATGGTTTGGCGCGAATGCGCTCTAAATCGTGCGAAAGATATTTGCGACGGGATCCCCTTCCCGTCGCAAATAACTGGCGGCGGTAACAGGTTATTAGCGACGGGAAGGGGTTTCCGTCGCTAATAACCTGGTGGCAGGGGTTATTTGCGACGGTCCCCATCACAAATAATCCCTTTTATTGCTACCCATAATAAATGTGGTCGGGGTTATTTGCGACGGTCCCATCGCAAATAATACCAATTGTGACGGGAATACCGTCGCAATAAACCCCGTCAAAAATAATCTAACCTATAAATACAGCAAGCCTTGACAAGTTTTCTGAATCTGAACTACTTTTTACTAGTTTATATGTGTTGAGTGAGTTTTGTTTTGCAAGTCAATTTCAAGGTGGTTGCGAGGATCAACCTACAAGTACAACAAATCGAAAGCTCGAAAACCAGTTTAAGGTTTTTTTCTGAATTTTAATTTAATATTTATTTAATGTTTTGGTTTTATATTTTTACATTAGTTTTTATTATTTCTTATTAGATATAATTATGTTGTATTAAGGTATTAAATTTGATTTGTTATATTTTATTATTAGTAATTAACAATATTTAATAATTAAGTAACTGTAATTAGTAATTAATAACTTTAATTTTAATTAAAGATAGTAATTAGTAATTAATGAATGTAATTAGTAGTTAATGAATGTAATTTGTAGATAATGAATGTAATTAGTAATTAATGAATAGAATTTGTAATAATTAGAATAATTCAAAAAAATAGTAATAATTAGAAAAAATTAACAATAATTAGTAATAAGTGACATTAATTAGTAATAATTATTAACAATTACTAATAATTAACAATAATTACCAATAATTACCAATAATTATTAATAATTAACAATAATTACCAATAATTAGGAATAATTAGTAATAATTAGTAATAATTATCAATAATTACCAATATTTACCAATATTTACCAATAATTGCCAATAATTGTCAATATTTTCCAATAATTACCAATATTTACCAATAATTACCAATAATTGCCAATAATTGTCAATATTTACCAACAATTAGGAATAATTACCAATAATTAGGAATAATTACCAATAATTTGAAATAATTACCAATAATTTGGATTAATTACCAATAATTAAGAATAATTACCAATAACTAGGAATAATTACCAATAATTAGGAATAATTACCAATAATTAGGGATAATTACCAATAATTAATAATAATTACCAATAATTAATAATAATTACCAATAATTAGGAATAATTACAAATAATTAGGAATAATTACCAATAATTAGGAATAATTACTAATAATTAGGAATAATTACCAATAATTAGGAATAATTACCAATAATTAATAATAATTACCAATAATTACCAATAATTAGGAATAATTACCAATAATTACCAATAATTACCAATAATTACCAATAATTTCCAATAATTACCAATAATTAGGAATAATTACCAATAATTAGGAATAATTACCAACAATTAGGAATAATTACCAATAATTAGGAATAATTAGTAATAATTACCAATAACTACCAATAATTACCAATAATTAACAATAATTAGGAATAATTACCAATAATTTGGAATAATTAGTAATAATTACAAATAATTACCAATAATTAGGAATAATTAGTAATAATTACCAATAATTACCAATAATTAACAATAATTACCAATAATTACCAATAATTACCAATATTTACCAATATTTACCAATAATTACCAATAATTACAAATAATTACCAATAATTACCAATAATTGTCAATATTTAGTAATAATTATCAATAATTACCAATAATTAGTAATAATTACCAATAATTACCAATATTTAATAATATTTACCAATAATTACCAATAATTGTTAATATTTACCAATAATTAGGAATAATTACCAATAATTAGGAATAATTACCAATAATTAGGAATAATTACCAATAATTAGGAATAATTACCAATAATTAGAAATAATTGCCAATAATTAATAATAATTACCAATAATTAGGAATAATTACCAATAATTAGGAATAATTACCAATAATTAGGAATAATTACCAATAATTAGGAATAATTACCAATAATTAGGAATAATTACCAATAATTAGTAATAATTACCATTAATTAGTAATAATTACCACTAATTTCCAATAATTACCAATAATTAGGGATAATTACCAATAATTAGAAATAATTACCAATAATTAGTAATAATTAACAATAATTATCTAATTGGAAAAAACTAGCATGATCATTATCTTTCTTAATTATCTTTTCATCTCTGTATTGGTTTTAAGAAAACTTCTGTCTCCACATGTAATATTCCAATTCTTTTTCAAAATTATCAACCTACTCACCAATAGAGAGGTGAAAGTGAATGCAAATATTACATGTGGAGACAGAATGTTAAGGACACAGATGAAAGGAGAATTGTAACATAATATAGAAAATTATATTATTTTAATATTAATAATAAAAAATAATAATGTAATAATGTTATTATTATATAATTAATATTTATTAAAAAATAATATTAGTATTATTAAAATAATTAAAATTTTATAAAATATTAAAATTATCAATATTTGTAACAGGTTTTGCATTATTCTTAACATGTTCAATTCTTAAAGCGTAAATTTTTAGGTCTATCCCAATAAAAAGTTTGCATCATTAGTGGCTGATGTAAACTCTATAATTATCCTTGCTTGAGTGTTTTTTCTAACAAATTATTCAAAACCAGTAATGCTTTTATATTTTATAGAAAAATATGGAACAATGAGGTCGTCAACAATCATTATTAGATGACCGCATATGAATAAATCAACATAGAAATCCAAATGGTTCTGGTTTAAATCCAATATATATAGAGGGTGTGGATACTTTTCTAGCATTTGTGGCATCAAATCCGGAATTTGTTTCAGAAGGCACAATAAAATGTCCTTGTAAAAAATGTGCACTGAGAATATTTGACACATTTGACAAAGTTGGGTTACATCTCTTGCATTTTGGTTTCCAACCGGATTATGTTTTTTTTATCAACATGGTGAACGCAGTTGTACAGAAGGTGATACTAACTTGATTCTGGATGCATCCTGGTTTCAAAATTTAGTACATGATGTTGCAGGTCCATATATTCAACATACAGAAACTCAAGATGATATTGATTCAACTCCTGAGTTGGCACACTCTTCATTTTATGAGTTGTTGAGGTCTACTAAGGATGCGTTATATCCTGGTTGCATGATAAGAAAATTCGAAGTAGTTGCAAAATTTATGGCTATCAAATCAGATAATAGAATATCAAACACATGTTTTGATCAAATATTTTCTTTGGTTAAAACATTGTTACCCGAAGGAAATGTTTTGCCTACAAATTACTATGAGAGTAAGAGGCTGGTTCAAAATTTAGGACTTAGTTTTCAGAAGATTCATGCATGTTCAAATATTTGCATTTTATATTCTGGGGAAAATGAGTAATTGGATAGTTGTCCCACTTATGGGAAATCGAGGTATAAAGAAGCTCAACATGGAAAGTCTGGCTTGATTCCTGTAAAATAGTTGAGATATTTTCCTCTTACATCCAGAATTCAGCGTTTATTCATGTCTAAGAATACATCAACAATGATGTCATGGAAAAAAATGAATATTTAAACCGGTAAAATCGTGAATCATCCAACCGATGGTGATTCATGGAAACATTTTGATAGATTGCATCCATACTTTTCTTTAGAAGCCCGAAATGTATGACTAGGTCTTTCCACTGATGGTTTCTGTCCATTCGGATCTTATGGTAGTCAGTATTCATGTTGGCCTGTCTTTTTAACTCCATACAATTTACCTCCATGGATGTTGATGAAGGAACCCTATATCTTTTTGACCTTACTAATCCCAGGACATCCAAAAAAGAATATTGATGTTTATTTGAAACCATTAATTGATGAATTAAATATACTGTGGAGTACTGGTGTCAGTAATTATGATGTTTCTGTGAAACAGAATTTCATACTAAGAGCAGAATTGATGTAGACAATCAGTGACTTCCCAGATTATGGCATGTTATCTGGTTGGAGTACACATGGGCAGAAATCATGTCATTACTGTATGGGAGAGAACAAGGCATTTATGCTCTTCCATGGAAAAAAACCTTTCTATTTTGACTGTTATTGAAAATTTCTTCCAGCTGATCATCCTTTTCGCAGAAACAGATCTCATTTTAGAAAAGGCACAGTTGAAAGGGATGGACCTCCAAAAATTCTATCAGGTACTGATTTAAAATCAGTTGTATATTCATTACCTCCCATCAAATTTGGACCCACAATAAACCAATAGAAAATTTTTGGTTTTGGGAAAGAACACAATTGGCTAAAATGTATCATATTTTGGGATTTTCCATATTGGTCTGATTTGCTGGTCCGCCACATTTTGGAAGTCATGCATATTGAGAAGAACTATTTTGATAATTTGTTTCATACAGTTTTGGATACACTAGGAAAGAGCAAAAATAATGTAAATGAACGATTAGATCTTGCTCAAATTTGAAGGCGTCCAGAACTCAAACTGTTTGAGAATATCAGAACAGAAAGCTTAATGAAACCAAAATCATCTTATACATTTTCCAAAGAAAGACGCTTATTATTTTGTCAATGGATTGCAGATTTGAGACTTCCAGATGGATGTGCTTCCAATTTGGGTAGATGTGTAAATAATTGTCAAAATACCGAATTAAAAGTCATGATTGTCATGTTATAACAGAAAGACTTATACCCATTGGATTAAGAAGTTTGTTGAATTCTTTTATATGGGATTCCATAATAGACGTATCATATTTTTTTTGGGACATATGTGTGGCGACAACAGATTACGATGCTCTATGCAAACTTAAAGAAGATGTTGTTGTAATTATATGTAATCTGGAAAAAATATTTCCGCCGTCTTTCTTTGACTCAATGGAACATTTTATATTACATTTTCCATATGAAGAAAAATGTGGAGGTCCAATACAGTTTCAATGGATGTACCCATTCGAATGATGCATGCAGAAATTGAAAAAAAAAAGTATGTAACAAAGCATCTGTTGAAGGATCTATTGCTGAAGTTTATTTGTAGGAGGAGATATATTTTTTCTGATCCCACTATTTTGAATCTGAGTATTCTTCAAAACACAACCGCATGGGACGGAACGAGGAGAATATTGATGAAATCGATAATCAATTATCTATTTTTAACCAGTCAGAGCTTGGTTTTGGTGGAGTTCATGAATGATGGATTTCAGATGATGAACATCACAGAGCTCATACGTATGTTCTGCTCAACTGTGAAGAGATGACATCATTTGTATTGTAAGGGCTTCTATTACTTATTCTAATATTTATGTTACAATAAATAACTTTGTTTTTTATAGATTGTATGATAATCATATCAAGAAACAACTTCCAAAAATTACAGCAACTGCTCTCAAAGAACACAGACAAAAAAATCTATCAGTGGTTTCAAATACTGGTAACATAAATTTTTCATACTTTAACATCTCCTTCAATTTATAGTTTACTATATTGATAATTATTTCCCAAATTTTCAGGTGTCTCGACATACTGATAAAATTGACAAACGACTTTTTATATTGAGTAACCCACCATCCAAAATGGTGAAATCTTATAATGCATATGTGGTGAATGGTTTTTGATTTCATACACATGCATATGGGGAATCAAAATAAACAATGAACAGTGGATTTTTCTTGAGAGGATCTCATCACAGAGAAAATGAATTTTACTTTTATGGCATACTTAATGAAATCATTGAACTCTCTTATCTAGGACACCATTACATAACAATGTTCAAATGTCAGTGGTTAGATACTGAGAGAGGCGTGTGTGTTCATCCAACTCATGGAATCATCGATATTAAATGTAAAATTGTTCTTGTAGTAAATGAACCATTCTTATTGGCTCAACAGGCACATCAAGTTTATTATGAAAAGTACTGTGCTACATCAAAAGACTTGACTGATTGGTGGAGCATAATAAAAATGAAAATTCAAGATAATCAGTTTAGTCAAAGTGAATGTCCTTTCACTGAAGTGCAAGGAATTGAAGTTTTTCAAGAGAGTACTCAAAATCAATATTTGTTACAAAGAGACATGAGTATCGATGATGACACCCCTCAATTAAGAGTCAGTGATGATGATGATGGTAATGACATCACAAATGAATTTGATATGGTAAGAGATGAAGCAACTGGAACTCAAATGGATATCGATGATATTGAGGAGGAATATAAAGATGACATTGACAGATATAAAGATGATGATGAAGATAAACATTGATACAATTAAATGGTAGTTATATATAATCATAACTAATATATATATATATATAATAATAATTATCAATTATTTGCTAACAACATTAGTTTTATGTTTCAGATGGATGAGGAAACATTTTGTGAGTTGGCGGATACTGACCTATCTATCAATGCAGACGAGTTGCTGGCACCTGACCCTCAGTCTGAAGGCGCTTCAGGGAGTACGCGGAGGGGGTGCGGTCTTGCATGACTGATGATTCTGGACCCCATCCCTGAGCGACGTCCACGTCTTGGGTTCGATCCACACACCCAGAGGTGTGATAACGTGTGAATTTTACTAAAATTTCATTAATCTATTTACATAATAAATGTTTGATTATTGTTTTTACAGCTTTCCGCATATAGCAGTTGGACAGGGAAGTGCTATTTTGAGCAACTATTTTTCTCAGCCATGGACGACATGGGAGCATATTCCTATTGATGTGATGTAGGTCATGTTCTGTCATTGGTTGGTACGTATGTAAATAAATAATTTTTATTTTGAAATTTATTTCATTCATAACTTGATATTTTGAATTATTTGTAGGGTTTATGGTATCCGATCGAGGATACCATGCGTGGCGCCATCCATGAGGCATGGGAGGTGGCCATGCATGATCGCTTTTGTCAGTTTTTGCACAATTTAAGAAGAGATGCCATGAAAAAGCAGGAGTGTCATATTTTGACGAGTCATGTAGAGCACACCGACCAGAGTACATTTCATCACACGTATGGGCTGGATTATGTGCACACTGGTTGAGTGGTGGCTTTCAGAGGAGATCATCGGTGGGGAGGCAGAATCAGGGGATACAGGAGGTGACTCATCGAGCTGGGAGTCGTACGTTCAGTACTCATAGACAGCATTTGGTACGTACATTTTTTATACATATTTTATATAAATTTAAATATTAACAATTTATTTTATATTCTTATTAGCTTTCGAGCACCCCGATATTACGGAGTACGACGTATATCAAAGTATGTACAGTGATCCAGCTACTGGGGAGCTTAGAGGTGATCTCCAGCGTCACATCGTGGTCAGTATTATTTGTTTTCAAGTTTAAAAATTAACTGCATATAATATATTCACAATTTTAATTTTAAATTGCAACTACAGGACTCATATGAGACCGCAGCATCACAGACCCGGCCTGAGGGTCAGGCCGAGGCATCAGATCAGACCAGTGGCCATCAGTTTGATGAGCGGCATGGATTCAGGCGACCCAATATACCTTCGAGAAGGGCCGGGTAGTTGGTATCGGCTCTCGATTGACTCACGGAGATTATTATGGCTGTGCTGCGATGTCGGCGTCCAGCTCAACAAGAGCTCGTGCATCTTCTTCCGCTACACTGTATGAGGATCAGTTACGATCTCAGACTGAGTTGATAGAGAGTCTCCAAAAGGAGCAGGAGGAGATGCGTCGGCAGCAGCAGCAACATGAGGAGTGCCGACGATAGCAGCAGGTGTACGAGAAGCAGATGAGTCGGTGGCAGCAGCAGCAATAGGAGCAGATGGAGTACATGCACCGAATCACTCATTCCTTAGGGATGTAGTTTCCTCCACCAGCAGATCCCCCCCTCCCCCTCCCCCTTCAGATTAGTTATTGTTTAGATGTTATAAAGTTTGTAAATTTAAAATATGACATTTTTTCTATTCAGAGTTTCTGTCTCTCTTATACTGGTGTAAATATTGTATTATTTAATTTCTATTTATTTATAATACTTTATTATTTATTATTGGTATTTATTTTAATGTTTGTTTATTTTATTAATAATAATATTACTCTTAGTATTTTATTATTTGTTTATATTTCTTTTTGAAAATGTTGATAATTTTCATACTTTTATTTTCTAATTATTTTAATAATATTATATTCAGTATTTTTAATACATAAAAAGTTTCAAAAAATTTCATTAAAATTATAATTTTTTAATTATTTATAATAATATGAATTTGGTATATTATTATTTTTATATAATATTATATTATTTATATTACAATATTAATATGATTAATAATATTATTCATATTTTATAATATTAATTCTTTTTATATATATTTAAATTTTTTAATATTTTAATTTAATTATAATTTTTTAAATATTTGAATGATTTTTTTTATAATATTTGAATGAATTATAATTGTATTATTACTATTATAATATTAATTAAAAAAATTTATTAATAATGCAATTTTTTTATTTTTTTATACATATTTGCGAGGGGATGATTATCCCCTCGCAATTAATTTTTTTTTAAAAAAAATTAAATTACCTATTGCGACGAGAATATTTTCCTGTCGCAATTACTTATATCTTTTTTTTTCAAAAAAAAATTCGCGACGGTATTCGTGGCCCATCACAAATAACATTTGCGACGGACCTATCGCAAAAGTGTTATTTAAATTTTTTAATATATATATCAATTATTATTTGTGAAGGGACATATTACCATCGAAAATAATATTTTTAGCAACAGACCCATCGCAAATAGTGTTAGTTGTGACGCCATTTACCGCAACGGGTCATTTGCGATGGACCCCCATCGCAAATAGCCTTTTGCGACGGGATCTCGTCGCAACTGACCCGTCGCCATTGGGCTTATTTTCAGTAGTGCATTATTAGGCGGAAATTTTTCCATAAGTGTCTATGTTTAGAAATATTTCAGGGATAACACAAACTGAGTCCTATAAAATCATAATTTAAGGAATAAATGTCATTATAAATATTACATTTGATTTTATTGGATTACCATTTCTGTGTTTAATAGTTTAATAGTATTTATCCCTAATTTCACATTTATTCAATTCAATGCGAGAAATAAGAGAAACCAGATGAACAACTGATGTGAGGTTCATTGTAATGATTATCCAAATGATATTCTTAACATGATTGGAGCTTAAGAAAACATCAGGTGATTATTCCAAACTAGTTATCAAAAATCACAATTAACAACTGGAACCTATTTGAATGTCCAAAACCATAAAGGAAGAGGGGGATTAAGTCTCAAGGAAGTTAGTCTGATACAGTTGATAAAGGAAAGAAGATTTAATTTCCTTTATGTCAAAAATTTGGAAAGATCCACAAAGGGAAATTCCATAAAGGAGCACAAATGTTTTTTTATGTGTGGGAAAATAGGACAAAAAGTAACTAGTTGCTGTAAAAAAATTAATGTTATAATTGAAGCGAATATATTACATCCTAGGAACTTTATGTTGTATAATTTATTATTCATGGATAATGTGGGAATTATCTAATCCAAAACCTTAATACAATGGTTAAATGATAGATAAAGGAAATACATATGTTATGGTAATCATTGAATTGCAAGGATTAAAGTGTTTATTTATTAGTATTTGTGAAATATGTTGTAGAAGTAGTATATCAATGTCATTATGGAAATAAGAATCGTAAAACATATAAGGATTGTTCCACATTTGTTTTTATTTATGGATTTAAAGAATATGTTGAATGGTACATATAACCTATAAAAGTGATTTCGTGGTAAGGTGATATTTTGTAAAATACATGATTGTGGGATTGATAACCCTTAATATGTGTTTGATGTTGCGGTACACCTAAAAGATTCTCGGGATGATATATCTAAGTCCAATCATATGTTTAAAATAATTTATTACAACTTTGATGATTTATGTGATAAAATTTAACCATGATTAAGGATATTCTGGGAAATATCTAACAGGATCAAATCTTTTTATTTTTTATTTTGAGATGATTGACATTATTTTGGTAGATGTTTTGTTAGGTTTAGGTACATATACCAATTAGGTATATTATAAACAATTAATTTATAAGAACTTTATTTTTTCTTTTGAGGTGTATGATTACGAGTATGAGACAACCATTGAGGTTAAAATGTCCCTTAATTTTTAGGGTATGTGTTTTGTTTGGGATATAGGGGTATTTATTTAAGGAATGACCTATGTTAAAAAATTTGGATTTTTTGTTTAATTTTTGAGATTAATGTACTAATGTTTATTAATTTTAATTATTATATTACTTTATTCTAATAATTTTAGATTTAGTAAATATGGGAGGAATAGATTTTTATTATTTAGTGGATTATTTGATCTATTATAAGTGTATTCTAATGCTTCATGCATTAAAAATGTAATCTTGAGTTTTTCCTCATTTAGAGAAAAAATAAAATTGTAATAAAAATTGATTAAAGGGTGAAATTATACTTTTAAAGAAATTTTATTTCCATATATTCCTACCCAAGATATTTAAGTAATTTCTTAACACTAAGAAAATATCTATAAAACAAAAAAAAATCATATAATGAATTGATGGTCCATTCACCCATCATAGATTTATAGTTTTATGGTCGTTGACTTTCTCTTAAACCTATTATCTATCACTAACTCATAGTTCTTGGTTGTTATTTGTTTTTTATATAAATAATTTTACTTCCAATTATTTTTCTCCTACATCGAAACCTAGTTATGTGATGACATTCATACGTACCTTTTTCTCTATTCAAGTGGAAGTTTTATTAACCCTTTCAACAATAAGGGATTCAATAAATATATTTTCTAGTGTAAAAATAATTATTCCAAGATCAATTTTAAATTTATAGGAGGAAATTTAATAAATTTGAAATAATTTAATGTCCCGGGTGTTTAAAATATAAAATTATGCTTGACAGTATATGCGATATGCAATACCAAACCCCAAACAAATAATGATTATTTAAAAAAGATCATTTTAATCTTCCGATTAATTTTTTGGGGATGAATAGGATTAAATAATTTATGATATATATATATATGTCCTACTCAAAAAAATTCATAAATTCTTAGTAAAAATCACCCATTTTTTGGTAATGTCTTCAAAATACATTTTCTCTAAAACAATATTTCTATTTTTTTATGAATAAAATAAAAATATATATTTTCTAAAACCTTCAAAAAATTTATTCTATAAAATGAAATTAATTTTTGATATCAAAATATCAAAATTAACTTAGGGGAAATTTTTTGATTTTTTGGGAAATATTGGTTTTACAGTGAATAGTGAAAAATACCCATTTTTTATAAAACTGTCATTTATTTTGATAAATTAAGTAATTTAAAATTATAATTTTTTATTTTTTTTTATTTCAATGTAAAATAATAATTAATGATTTCTATTTAATACAAATAATTACATTTAAATAAAATTTATAACATATTTTACACTAAGTTAATTTTAGGCTTGAAAATAAATTTTCTCTGAGAATTATTGAAAAATGCATAATGTTTCTCCATTTTAATTAATGAAAAATAATACCTAATGGGGAATTATTTAAATAAAATTTATATATATTATATATATTGTTATTAATTTAAATAAATATAATGAATATTACTAGTTATAAAGTTAAGGTAAAATCATCCTTTCCTGGAAAAAATGATTTTCCTAGAAAACTGACTTTTATCGCATTTATAAGTTTTATTTTAAATTAAATTCTTCAACTTATATTAGATAAATTTTATAAAATTGATTCCATATTTTGATTCATCATAATTAATATTAGGTAGTAATTTTGACTAAATTTTTAGATGATATGAATAGTAACTGTATTAATTATTTTTTATCATAGTAAAAGTAAAATAGGTTAATTAAGGAAAAATGATAAAAATAATAATTTAAAATGGACAAAAAAAGGAAACCAAAATAGTATGAATAATTATATTTCATTTTTAGTAGAATAATGGTCATATTTACCCCTTATTTATTTAATTTATAAATTATTTTTATTTTGATATAATAAAACACAAAGTGTATTTTTGTGTAATATGAAATTTCAATTAAGATATTACTTTTTTAGGAATTATAAATTTTAAAAATAAATTATATTTCAATAAAATAATAAAATTAAATTATATATATTAAATATAAATGATAATAAATTTTTTATAAATTAAAATGTAATTTTTATAGGGTTTTGAAAAGAGTTCTTTTGGAAAAAAACATCATTTCTCAATAAATTTTCATTCTTAATTTAATGTTGAAAATTAACATATTAAGAAAATTATTATTTTTTAAATATTTTTTGGTAATAACCAAATCAAGATTATCAAATATTTAATTTTTTATAATTTTATATGATAGTCAAATTTTCAAGAAAAAATTAAATACGACATAAATAAATAGTTTGGATTATGACATCATAATGACCCAAAATAATATAATAAATTTTCTAAATTTTATACATGACCAAATATATTTCTCCCCTTTAAAATATTTTGATTCGAGTTTATTTGATTAATTTTATTATGCCTTTATGAATCTTAAAAAACTATATTATATTTTAAGTTTTAAAAATTATTTCATTTGGAACATGACCCACTTCCACATCACCAAGGATAACATTATAATGAGTTTATCCCATTACCATAAAAAACTAAAACCAGTCCTATTTGATAGAAAATATGGTCAAAACCATATGAAGTTTTTCACTTTCAATTATTTTATTTTATAGAGTCCAAAACCTATGTATGGGAAATAATAAAGAACTCTTGTCACTTTTCCTATATATACTCATTCAATCTCCCACTCTTAATCACTAAAAAGGCTTGTATAACATCCTTACTCTGCCCTACCCTCCCTATAGTCAACCAAAGTTTCCGAAATCACTCAAAAACTCCTCCTAATATTTTTTGAATCACCCTCTCAAGTTATGGGAATTCTATCTCTTCTTTTCTAATCAAGAACCTTCTTTGTATTTACCATTTTTAATGTAAATAGGTTATATTATCAATATTTTGTAAATATAAATATACTGGAAAATTTATTTCCTAATAATGATATATCATTTATCCCATATCATTATTTCATTTGACAGACTTTTTCCTATGCTGATATTTTGTAAGAGACATATCTCTCTTCATTTCAATTCAATCACCTTTTTTATTTTAAAGATTGAATCTAAATTGGTTATATTTTTATAACTTTATAAATATCCCTATAATTTAAAAATTATTTCTTAATAATTATATACCATTTATCCCCTTTCATTATTGCATTTACCTAATCTATTACTATGTCGAAATTCAGCAAGGTATCCCCACTTTCTTTGCTTTATTCAAGAACCATAATTTTGTGAAATTTGTCATGAAATTAATATTAATTGGATATTCTCATAAACATCACTCATAGTTACCATATGATTTAAAAGTCATAAATCATCCCTCTTACTCTCATTAATCCCTCCTATGATTCAAATGAACTCATGTTACACCATAGAAATTATCCTTCAATTTTTTCTTGCAATGTTTTTATTCAAGTACCTTCCTTGACTTATAACTATTAATTCCAAAATTTTAATGTTGTATTATATAATCATATATCACTCATTGTTTACTTTTAACTTCTATGTCATGATATACCCATTTCCCTCTCATTAAACCATTTTATGAATCTTCATGTACTATAATTACACTACTGAAATGTCACTGTGATTTTCTATACAGAACATTTTCAGGTGTATACCCATACCAATTTCCACTCAAAGGAATTTTCCTAGTTGTAAATATACTTAATTTATTGGGGACTTACATGTATGTAACCAACAATCAATAATAACAGGATTAAATTTTATAAAGTATGTTCTTACATTATATGATCTACATGAAACACTTATTTATGTACATAATGGGAAAGAAAGAGGTGCACCTGAAATTATATGGTGCTCTAATGCATTAGGTAATTTTTTATTCTCATAAAAATAAGTTATAGGATTAGAAATATACCATAATACATTATGGTACATTTTCCACCATGTTATGATCTCTTGGCGGTTATCCTTGACGTATGTTTATGATTTCATGTTTAAATTTATTTCCACATTCCCAAGTGGAATTTATGTTATCATTCTATATCATTCCTCATTGTAAATATTTATCCTTATCACCACTTTTTTGTCCCATTTAAATTCCTATTGTATAACATGTAATACTTTCTTCATTTTATGCCTAATTTATTCACTTACTGGGATTTATAGCTCACCCCTTTCTTATATATATACCTAGGTTATCCCATATGGTTTTAACAAGGATGGAATATTATGATCATGTTAAGGAATTTTTCAATAATTTTTACATGCCACATATTTTTAAGATGTTATTTAATATACACATTTACCCATAGATAATATATTTATCAATATTCTATGTTGTATTATGTGAATTATTATGTAATAAATCATGAATTAATGTTTAATATGAAGTGTGTTATCATAATTTATAAGTTAAAATAATATTATAACATGCATATTTTTGTTACATAAATTCATATTTTATTAATTAAAAATATTTTTAAACTTCATGGTCATTCTTATAAAATGATAAAGTCATACAACTACAAGTACCAAAAAAATATTACTTTTTTCATAAAAAATGACATGTTCATGGAAATATCAAAAATTCATGCAAAGTCTATTTGGATATGATGAATTAAAAAATGAAGTCAATTTTATGAAATTAAAATTTAATGATTTATTAATTCAATTTTTAGTAAAATCTTACGATATAATGAAAAAATGTTATAACTAAAAAATGAAATTTAAAAATATGAAATGTTATCATTATTATTTTATATCATTTAAAAAAAATCAATTGGTATCAATACATTATTAATATCATATATAATTTATCATCATTATTCGGTTTTTATTAAAAATAGAAATGCATATCATATAAAATAAAATTTTTTGGAAAATTATATTCTAAATAATAAATTATATTATTTTTCATTTTAGGTAAAAAAATTGAAATCCATTCACATTAAAAGTGGACTTTATTTTAATTATACATATATTTCCTAAATTGGTTACACCTATTCAATTATTCTAATTCAGCGACTATGTTTTAATGTTTATAAATAAATTTTTACATTTTGTCTAAATATAATGTGGTTTCATTAATTTTAATTATTGTGTGTGGATCAAGATATAAAACACAATGAATATTCAAATGGTAAATAAATATTAATATATCAGGGTGTTGTAGTCCAAAATTGTGTTCTTTTTATCTTTCTTTAATATAAACCATATTTTTTCCTTGGGGTTGTGGCATTCTTGAACTACATTATTCCTTGGATAGGGAAGAGTATCTCTCAAGATTATTTTTTTCTAAAACTATTATAACTTTTTATTTTTCACGTACACATTTAGATATAATATATATATCATTGAAAAAAATAGTTTCATATTTTTCATCCTAGTTAAGGCCCTTTATCTCACTAGCACGAGAAGACTCTCCTTTAACCCTAGTATCCTTTGAGAAGTCTTATCTTGTTTTTTCTAATAATTTCTAAAAACAATACATTTGAATTATGTCTTAGCCCATTCTTCTTCCCTTATATCCATTTTTTATTTAGGATAAAATTCCATCCTTTTATTCTCGGCCACCTTCAACTTTCATTTTCTGATATCATCAATATATTATGATTCTTTCATGATTAGATATTTATTTTCTTTTCCAGCATTATTTTTATCCTTTATCAATTTTTTCTTTTCTTTCCTGATATAGGTAATCTAATTAATATAGGATTATAACTCATGTTTTAATAGCCATTATATATTTTTTCCTTTCTTCTCCATCTACATCACTGCTAGATGAATAAAACAAATTTTCAAATTTATCATAGAAATTAACTTCATCATATGAATAGGTACTTAAAAAAGAATCTGGTTTTTCATGATTTATTAAAAATAATACTTTTATATTAGATAAATCATTATTTTTATACTTGTCATCTTCCTATTTTTAAATACTCAAACCTTCCTCATCAGATTCAAATTAAAGTGTCCTTTTCTTTAAATAATCATGATAAAATTGTCCAATTTTATCATAATTCTTGTGTTTTGGTAATTGATATACTTTTTACTTCCACTTTCCATTTAAAAACCCTATTTATATAAGAAAAAAATATCCTTAATCTTTTTATCACTCTTAGTATATGAATATCTTATTCCAGAAACTTATTTTTCTTTAGTTGTTCCTTCTCAATTTCTTCAAAGGCCATATCAACTTCATATTTCTTCTTGAAATATTTAGTTTTCCTTATTTTATAAGAAATGAGTATATTTTTAAAACATTTAGTACCAAATATAAACATTCTTATTGGTGTAATATTTTTAAATAAAAATGATTTGGAAAATTACTTATCAATTTTTTAACAATGATGGAATCTTCTAGATTCTCACAAAATCCATTGATATTTCTCAATAACTCATTGAATATTTTAAAGTATTAATTATTTATCTCATTATCATCCATATTTATGTTGTATAATTTGAACCTACATATTTTGAGCATGGAGTTTTTTACTTCGATATAACCTATATAGCTACCTC
The DNA here is from genome assembly GCA_963277665.1 of Viscum album. Lineage (NCBI taxonomy): Eukaryota > Viridiplantae > Streptophyta > Magnoliopsida > Santalales > Viscaceae > Viscum > Viscum album. The sequence goes on from OY728122.1 coordinate 1,791,261,508, forward strand.
TCATTTTATCCTAGATCTCCATTGAAGTCTTGAAACCCATAAACATTGTGTGGAACTTCTCTGATAGAGACATCAAGATATAGTTATGTGTCATTAAATATAACTTCATGTCACACTTATTAGTTTAGTTCATTGTAGCATCTTCAAAATTGGGTGGAAAACTCATTGTTTCAATATCCCTCACTTATAGTCCAAGTGATAAGAGAAAGGGTGTCATCTTTTTCATCTAGTTATGATAATTCTTCTTGTCAAATGTAGAGACATCATGGTTGTTTAATTAGTATAAATTTTACATTTCTTATAATCCTTCCTAGATCATTAAAGTGGAACTTATATCAAATACCAACTATTCTAACCCAATTCAGATGACCACTGAGAGGGGGGGTAAATCCACTGCTTGTTTTTATGAATTTTCTGCTTTTGAACTCAACCTATAGAACCTGTTAAAGTTCTTAATAAATTTTTAAAAATATAACATCCTAACCTTATATTAATTAATTATAATATAGATAACTACACAATAAATTCATAAGGTTTTTTAAAAATTCTTACTCCATTCCATGTTTTTTATATACCCCAAAATAGATTTTCTACTAAATACTCATATGGATACAAGAGGAACCAGTTACAAACCCCTATCCCACAACAAAAATAGTTGGTTATACCCCTGTAAATAAAATTCCTTTGTAACTACTAAACACCCCAATTATGAATTCTTTCAGTTTTTATCCAATTATTGAAAGACCCTAATCAGTTCTAGATTTATATTACACCTATTGTAAATTGATCTTCTTCCTTAAAAAAGTTGAAAAAATAGGTATGATTATGTATAATATTTACAAACTTAGACAATCACATGAATATATTAGTTAATATAGAACATATTTAAATATTTTGGATGATTTGGATCCTCCTTAGTCTTTGAATACTTAGTTAGAATAGGTTTTTTCCTTCTTCAATATCTCCTAACATTAAACTCCTTCTCTATACATGACACATATGCTGTATCAACTCTTATAATTATTATATAGTGCTTCTCAAGTTCTCTCAGAGATGTATACAAACAAAAATTAATCTCAACCACATGAATATTTATTCATTAAATTATAATATCATGAACCATATTTCTCATTTATTCACAGAAATCATTTTATATTTAATATCCCATAAATATTTTTACATTCTCATTCTTTATCTTTAGTTATAAAATATTCAGTTTTATTAGTCGTATTTCATTAAACTAATTACTAAATTACCCAAAGACCCATTATTTTATTATCATGGGTTATTTGAATGAGCAAGGATCTCATTCTTCATAAATATCTTGGAACTAAACTAAGTATAAATCCTCACTTTTTTCATGATTTATAACACTATGTGATATTAAAATATTATAGCTCATATTTATCCATAAATATTATGAATTAAAAATTCCATTAAATTTTTTAGAATCATTATTATTTTGAGGCATCATTACAAGGAAAAAACATTAACATCATACATTTCTTCATAGAAACTAATTCCCAAGCATGTATGAGGCACCTATAATCAACTTATAATTGTTTCTACATCAATATCACCTTAATTTGAGCTTCTTAAAATGTGAAGTATGTGAGATCAAGCATGTTCATAAACCTCTTTATAAAACATGCATAAGATATATTTAAAACTACTTCCACATATTCGTGATTTTTTATATAATTCTGGGTGCTAGTATATCTTTATTCCCACAAGTGTAAAATCAACCTAGAGCTACAAAGTTATAGACATGGTAATCTATAACTATATATATACCCACCTATATCCATGGTCCACTTCCTACCATGACATTAGATGGGATAAAAATGGATTACTTCCATGGTTATACACACATCAAGGTTATAGGTGGGTTAAAATTTTTCGACGAATCATTGCGATAGGGATCCCCATGTGAATGTGGAAAAAAATTCTATAAATTTCAGATGGGAAATAACTTATAGCCTCAAATTTTCAGGGATATTGATTTAATAATTTATATTTATATAAATATATGTTATATATCTAATAATAATTCCATATAATGGAGTTTTTAATACGTTTATATTAAGAGATGTGAGTTATGGGTTCAAATCCAGCCTCCTATATATTTTTACCCAACTACCTCCAGCATGGCGGTCGTGGAAATATAGTCCTATATCTAGTGGTCTAATTTCTATGATAATCCTCAAAATCATCCATGGGAATTTTTGGCCATGGATATTGGATATAACCATGGTCAAATAGTCTATAGCCACAGTCTTGACTGGTGGCTATAGGGGAAATCTTCAGTAGTGTTTATGGTTCTTCTTCCCTTTTTCATCTCAACCACCATGAAATTCACTACTGTCACACGACTTCTGGCTATTGGTTAAATCACTAGTCGTCCAATTTCTATCATAATCACCCATGTAAATATACATGGAGTCTATTTACATATAAATATCCTATTCTATAATGACGTATTTTCCTGGACTACTTATCCTTGGTTTTCTATTTAGGGTTACCATTCTATAACTCACAAATTCACCATCAAGTAACATTACAATACTTATGTTGGAACATATCTTTTAACCATCTATGGACAATATAATTACCTTGAGGTGTAGCAAGGTGTTACACATACGTGACACTATAACTGGTAACTAAATGCAAAAAATAATAATAAACATTGTAAAGTTATTCATAATTCAAAAGTTACTCAAATGTTGATTTTTTTAACATTATATAGGTATTAAATAATTCAATATACCTTTATGTAACAACTTTTAAATTCCATAATTCACTTATATCACACAAAAATCTATTGAGCTAATCTAAAATCCTTCGCAAAAACTTTCAAGAATTAAACAAAATAATTATACGAAATATTACAATAATTCCAACATATAAAACATTATTTTGTATGAAACCAAACTCGTTCACCTTATAGAATTCCTTCTCAACATCAGTAATACTTGCTTCCATAACCTATAATCCTTCAATATAAATCAAATTTTGTAGAAAACACTTACAAAAAATCATTTCATATCTTTAAATAATAAAATCATCTATCCAAAAAAAATCATATGTTAATTTTAAATATTTAACCCATAAAAATACTTTAGGGATCACCACTTTCCATCACCAACCACATATTGAAATATTTGAAACTAATTAAATCAATAATTTTGGGAAGTAAATAACTCAATGTTATATTATATAGTCATACAATTCAAATTCATAAGCTCACACCTTGATATCATAGTCGGATGATAGAACCTAAAAGACAAACATTGGAATAATTCCTAAGATTAGGATCAATGTATACCCTCGTTATTGAATTCATATGATTGTTCCATTATCCCAAATTCTTATGCTCATCTCTTTTCCTTTTTCTTTCCACTACCTCAAATCCATACACTAAACCAATAGTGTATGTTGATGTATTGTGATCTCAATCAAAGTCATATTATCAACCAAGAAGTATTATAATGATGTATTATGCTAAATCCATGTAATAATTCGAAATTCATACAATTAAATACTTTTCCATTTTTCAATATCCATATCAAAAAGTCCAGTCTTATTAAAATGACTATGAGACTTCTTCAAACTTTTTAAAAACCCTTCCAACATGTTGTAGAATAGTGTACCTTCATCAACCAAACCTTTTCAAATCTTTATGAATACAATTACAATAATCATCACATATAATGTATTCATTGATTTTTTTCATCCATATCCTTCAAAGATGTAGTAAATATCACCATATTTTTTTTATTTACAAGAGTAGCATCTCACTCTTACCTATTCAACAAACTTTGACTCAACTACTTTTCAACATTATTGAAAAAAAATAAAACATTAATCATGTTGGACACAAAAAATATGAATCTATATTTTCATGAATATGAATAATAGGTTATTGTAATGGTATTTTTTTATAAACAATTAAATTATGATTAATTAGTTTTTTAATAGAACAACATTTGAGAATTGATTTATCATTGATTCATGGAAATACCTTGGTATAATAATTATTCAATACCAAAAATCTTGCTAGTTCATGTAATTTATTTCAAGGGATAAATTCATTGAGTATTTTTAAGCCTAATCCGTAAATTTTTGGAAATTGTTTCTTGTTTAACCTAAGCACTTTAAGGATGGGTAGTGAGTACGAAATAGATTCTTGAACTAAACCTTTAGGATATTGTTGTATTTTTGGGTAAAGAGTATTCTATTGGAATTTCTCAACTATTACACAATGGTATCACTAATGTGTTTAATAAGACTACATTAAAATAACACTATGTAGTTTTGTAACACATTGGAAAATTAGAAAACTATTCACAATGTCATGCTTAACTCATAACATCAAACTTTATGCAAACCATGATATACTATTAAAATATTATTATTTAATGTAATAGTTATCACATAGATAATTTATTAGAGGATATAAATAGGGTTAATAACATTATGAAAAATATTTTAAAAGGTTTTATATAATTTATTTATAAATAATAAATAGGGTTAATAACATTATGAAATTATAATTAATATTTTTACTAATAGAAATTTTAAATTTTAAAATTAAATTCATCTCTAAAATCACCAATTAAAAATTATCTTTAGTTGAAATTTTGGTATTTTTTAAAAATTATTCATTTTATCGTGAATAGTGAAAAATACAGATTTTTCAAATAATGTCATTTATTTTCATTGAATAAATGAATTTAAAATTTCCATTATATTTTTTATTTGTTATTAATTTGAAATATGATCCATTTATTTATAATAATCTAATAAATTAAATTTTAGTCATTAATTTTAATAATATTGATATAAGTAATTTTTTTCTTGAAAACGTATTTTTTTAAAACTATATTTCATTGTGTTTTTTGAATTTATATAAAAATTTAATTATGATAATTATATAAATTGAATCTAGAAAATTGGATAATATATTTTTAATCATGCAGTCTAAATTTTTTAAATCTGAGCCTTTCGCTTTTCCCCTTATAAAAAGTAACCAAGGTACATATTTGTCTCCTCGGTAAGCATAAAATGGGTAAAACATGGTTAAAACCATATGATAGGCTCTCAAAATAGAACAAAAACATGAATTTATTTGATTTTATGGTATTAATTCTACCATATCCATCCAAAATTATAATATATGGATTTTTTTATTTCCCCTTGATAAGGACATTTATACTATTTTAGGTAAAGAAAATCCCAAAATACCACTCCCTTGACTTTAATATCTCTAAAATTTTAACCTATTTTTTTAAAGTGGATATGTTTATCTATAAATTTATATGCAAAATAATAACTACATATTTTATAAAAATAATTTATTTTAAAATTTTAGTGAAGAAGTTATTGAATTAAATGGTTACACAACATCAACAGAGTGTTTGTTGAAGTAGTAAAAAAATAATGTAAAAGGATTTAAGAACTCCTAAAGTAACATTTCTTAGGTGAGTTATAATTCCCCATGAATTATTTATATCAATATAACATATTATATAATTTTCAAAGGTCACTTCCACAAAAACAGTTTTTTGCAGCCCCTCCCCCCCCCCATTATCAGCGCAAATGAAAAAGCGCTGATAAAGGGTGCCTTTATCAGCGCTAAAAAAAGAGATGATAAAGGAACCCCTTTATCAGCACTTTTTTTTAGTGCTGATAAAGGGACCCACCCTTTATGAGCGCTTTTTTTAGCGCTGATAAAGGGCCCCCCTTATCAGCGCTTGTTTAGTAGCGCTGATAAAGGGTCAGATTCAAAAAAAATTAAAAATATATTAATATATTAATATATTAATATAGTTATATTGTTATATAAATATAATATATAATTTTTAAATATATTTTAGATAAGTATAAATGTACATTTAAACTTATTATACTTAATATATAAGATATTTAATGAAAATGGCTTCTTAAAAAATTAAAAAAAAATATTTTTAATTAATAATTTGATAATAATTATGGAGTAATAGTCATTTAATAAAAATTTGAAGAATAAAAAAATTTAAAAAATTTAAAAAAGATCCAAAATATGTTGAAAACGCAACTCAAACTTCAAACGGCCATAACTTTTGATCCGGGTGTCCGTTTGAGCTCTACCACATATCAAATCGAAGCCTGCGACGAGCTATACATATCTGTGACCAGGGGGCACCACGGTAAAGGGATTTTCGAGGTCAAAAGAGGCACAGAAGGCCTCCAAAACTGAGTTTTTAGTCAGGATACCCCGGTTTTTTAACATTTTGTGGATTTTCACCCTCATTTAAGGGGGTATTATTGGATTTTTTTGGCGAAGCCTGAATTTATTCCAATGTATTACATTCATATTGATATTATGTCTTTGAAATTTCATCCTTTTTTATAATGCACTGTTATTTATAATAAAAAATATAACAATATATTCATATTTTTTTATATATTCACACCTAAAAATTTAATTATAAATATAAATAATATAATATATTTACATATAAAATATATTAGCTTTATCTAAATAATAACTAACATCCATTTTATTTAAAATACAAATATATGAATATTTATATACCTATATATTAATCTAACTGTATATATATATTAATCTAACTATATATATATATATATTAATCTAATAACTATATATATATTAATATAACTATATATATATATATTAGTATTACTATAAATATATATATTAATATCACTATATATATATATTAATATGACTATATATATTCATATAACTATATATATGTTAATATAACTATATATATATATATATTAATATAAATATATATTACTATACGAATAAATATATCTATATATATATATATATTTAGATATAGATATATATTAATATCACTATATATATATATTAATATAACTATATATATATATATTCATATGACTATATATATGTTAATATAACTATATATATATATATTAATATAAATATATATTACTATACGAATAAATATAACTAAATATATATATATATAGATATAGATATATATTAATATCACTATATATATATATATTAATATTACTATATATATATATATTAATATAACTATATATATTATAATATAACTATATATATATATATTATAATATAACTATATATATATATTATAATATAACTATATATATATTAATATAAATATATATTAGTATACGAATAAATATAACTAAATATATATATATAGATATCATGAATTGGAAGGCAAATCAAAATAGAGTAGTGGTAAAGGCTTAGGCACGCAGGGGGGAGGTCTCGAGTTCAAATCATGTGGGAGGTAGGGGCGTGCGCGCATGGGGGAATATAGCAGCAAGCGCTGTTAAAGGGTGAAGGGGGTGCGTGGGGTGCGTGGTATAGGGCAGAAAAACACTATAATATGGGAGGCTCAAGCGTTATAAAATCCCACCCGATTCGCAGTATTTTTTAATTTTTTTTAAAATTTTTTTTAAATTTTTTTAAATTTTTTAAATTTTTTTAACTTTTATCAGCGCATTTTTAAAAGAGCTGATAAAATGGTCCTTTATCAGCACTAAAACGAAAGCACTGATAAAGGAAGCGCTGATAAAAGACCCCTTTTATCAGCGCTTTTTTTAGCGCTGATAAAGGGGTCCTATATCAGCGCTTTTCGGAGCACTGATAAAGGGGACCCCCCCCCCCCCCTTTATCTTTGCTGGCTTTATCAGCGCTTTTTCTAGTGCTAATAAAGGCCATTTTTAGCGCTGATAAAGGCCGTATTTTTAGTAGTGGGTTTATATTTGAATTAAATCACAATTGATGTGTTGGAAGTCAAATTAATTAAATAGTTTTAAAAATAACATTAATTTGATTTTATGAGACATTATATTTTTTAAAATTATTTAAAAATAATAAAAACATTTAAATTGGAACATAATTTTGATTAATGGTCTAAATTATCGTAAATTTTAAATTTATGAGCTATTTTCTAAATTATAACACCTTAAAATTTTTAAATTCATCGTCGTAGTTAAGAATAAAAATGGATAACAAAGGGTTTAATTGAAATGATAAAGTTTAAAATGATATATAAAATTATCTAAATTTGAATTGATAGTCATATTAAGACCATATAATCCTTATATTTTAATCCGTTTTATTTTGTAACCATTTTAAATGAGTTAGAAAAATATTAATTAAGAATATTTCAAGTATTTTAAAAAATTAAGCCAATGGTATTTTATAATAAACAGTATATTACTAAATGTTTTAAAATTAATAAAACACCTATATTCAAAATATTGAATGGTGTGTGGTTTATAATATCAACCTTGTCCCATTAAACCGTATATTTTCTTTTTAGAGTTAATTTTTTGAGCACTAAATTTTTAAAAACACTTATATCATAGTAATTTTCAAAAGGGTTAACAGTGTGTTAAAACAAAGACATAAGGGAGAAAAACGCACCTAACCTTGTACAAATTAAATTTTATGAAATTATTTGGACTCAGAATAAAAAAAATTAATTTATATTTATTATAATATGAAAATTGATTTATATTAATTTAATAATTTATGAAAGTTGAATAATTCCCCTCCACTCCCTTATAAAAGGATACCCCTTATCTCTTTTCTTTTTCACAATTTTGAGCAATATAACTCAACAAAAACTTATCCAATTGTCTTATAAAAATCCATATCCATTAATTGGATGGTATTTTCTTTTTTAAAACATTATTCCAAGGGTTCTTAAGGAGGTATCCAAAGGAATTCTTCTAAATAAGAGGAAATCGTCTTATCGGACCTCTTTCAATTTATTCCTTCTTTTACCTCCTCTAAATCTATGGTATTATGAACAGAATAATAAATAAATTATAATAAATACTATTAAATTTTATTATCATTATAAAAATAACATTATTCACCCTCTTTTCCATCAAATGGGAAATGAAAGTATTACTCGTGTGTATGTGTTCTCTACTGCCTCCATATAGTAATATAATTCATTTTACAAAACTATATTTTGTTGTTAGTTATTATGATGTATATAAAGTTTATATATGATATTTATAGAATAATTATTATTATTATATAATAATATCATATCTATCTTTTTACTATCTAATTCATTTGAAAACAATAATGTCTCTAATGAGTGCATGTGGACTACTGCCTCCATGAAGTAATGTTATTTGTTTTTCATTTCCACTATACTGGGATGGAAATAAGGATATGTTTAATAAATATATTTTATATTTATGAAATATTTAATATTTTTAAAATTTTAATTTATTTTACCCTTCTTTTTATCCTTCCTTCAAAAAATTAAAACGTTGTTCATGCGTACGTACGGTTTCCCATCTCCATGAACAATGTAAATTGTTTTCTATCTCTACATTTTGTGGATTATTGTAGATATATATATATATATAATTAACATATATGATATTTATATCATCAATCAAAAAAATTTATGACTAAACGAAGATCAAAGTATAAGGACCAAAACTACTGAATTGAAACTGCTGAACTGAAACTTACATGAAAATGTGGTAATAAACACTTAAAAATGATGATTTCAATAAAGAATTATTAATAAATGGTTATTTATAATATAATATATTATAATTATGTAAATGGTTCTGGTATATAATTATAATAAATATTAATTAATTATAAATTATAATGAAAAAACATTTCTAGAAATTCAAACTTGTGGTTAGGGTTTGTTTCATAATCTCATCATTATTTTAGATTGTTTATGTCTCCAGTGGGGCAATAATTTGATATTTTTACACTAAACCCAAAATATTTTCTTATCCTATAGTTATTTCTATAATCTATGACGTTTCCTTTCATCTTCCTCTCATTATATTCTCAAGATAAAAATGAATATTTATAAGGAAAATTGACTTTATTTCTCTATTTGGTCAAAAAACATTTTTCTTCCATATCCATATTTTTAAAAAACTTTTTACTATTAACCTAGTATATTTATGATTTTTTTTTACCATTTTTAACTTTTAATAAAAAATTCAAAGTAATATTCTTTTTATTTTTTGAATGAGGTATTTTTTGACTTTTTATAGAAAATGTTAGTGGAATCTTTGTTTTAATGTATTCATCTTGAAATGAATTTTCTACCATCCTGAACTCTGTGATTTGAATATTACATTAAAATTTTATATAGTTTTTTTAAATGAAAATATTTTTATTAACATTCTAAACAATTTTATTTTTTAAAATTGACTTCCAATGTGAAATGGTTATTTTCGTAAATAATGTTTTCAATAACCTAGTTAAGGAATTTTTATTCATCAATTATAGTGACCATTTATTTAACTTTTGATCAATTGATGATATGTTGTAAGGATACCATATTTATTCATTATAGGAAGGTTTTTTTATCAGTCAAACTTGGTAAGTATTGACATTCCATATAATAGTTCTTCTAAAATAGAAAATTTATGATTATTAGGTCATATTGATTAATTTTTATTGTTTATTCAAATGATGAAATCAATGAACTTATTAAGTGACAGGTGAGGACCAAAGTTATATATCACCATGATGCATCAGTAGGTCTCATAGGGTGAAATATGTTGTGTATTTGTCCAATCCCTAACCCATTTATATAATATGTCATGACAAGATGCCTCGATAGTATGTTTAAGATATATGGAATTATCCATTCCAGGATTATGAAATACTTTATTGATATCCATGTGATTTTTGAAATATTTATGATATCCATAGATATGGTTCAAGATCATACGATTATTTATATGGAATTATTTTATCATCATTTATTCCTAGCAGATAAATCATTATTCTTATGTTATATATTAAATGGAATGTGTTTTATATTATTTACCTTTCTTTATTTATTATCATTTATTTAACCCTGATATATTTTAATTGTAGACATTACCTTACTGAGAATATATTCTCCCAAATTTATTATGATTCATTTCCTCATGATTATAGAATGTGTATTATAATTGATATATATGGATATGGTAGAGGGAATAATGGTGTTATTAAAAAACTACTACGTTGTATTTTATCTTTTCAAATGTGATATCATATTAAAGAATGTATATAGTTTTCCAAGACTACTAAACTATTTCTTACTTTAGGATGTGATCACTTATATCTTTTACAAATGTAGGAAATTAACCACTGACTATGGGCTTCTAATGTTGAGGTCTGAATAGTTTATATCAGAGAAAGTTTAGTGAAAAATTTAGTAACTAGATTTAGGAAAACATATATTAGGAAGCATAATCATGTGACTAAATTTTAGGATAATTCTAATTTTATGATAGCTTTATTATATTTTCGTAATGGAGAGGTTATGGGTTTACCAAAAAATACATCCATGTCTGTATACTATAAATGAATGTGGTTTTGGAACAAATTCATTAATTGGTAGTAACCCTGAAAAGACTTGTTCAAGTATATATAGAACATAATTAGAGTTCATAGTGTGTGTGCACTTATTGTACACCTGGCATGACACTCTTAGAGGATATTCTTCGACCAGATTTCATTTTTTAATGACCTATTAAAAAGGATTTGAGTATATAATAACCATATATGATCTCTGTTAAAACTAAGGTTTCATATATTGAAAATAATGGCACATGATTTATATATCCTGTGAAATATGTTTCATTATTATATAATTTCACACTATTATTATTGCTTCTCTTACAAATATTTTTCATTATTATATAATTTCACACTATTATTATTGCTTCTCTTGAAGATGAGTTAATAAAGTTTATTTTAGTTAAATAGACGACATATATATTTTAATTAAGTGGGGTAGTATTTATAAACTTAAAATTGGAGAGTTATTTGATAACAAAATTATTTTTGTCATCTTTGATAAATTTTATTGCATTTTTAGATATGTGGAATATATTTAATAATCTATGATTTTATTTGGTGAATATTTGTAGTGTTAAATTTTAGAAGCATATATTTTTTAACATTAGTTTCATGGTGATTAGGGTTATTTGTTGCAGCACTGAGAGAGTTTGTGAAAAAAAAATTGAATAAATTTAATCTTTTGATTTTTTTATTTCACACAATAGTGAATATAACCTTTGTTATACTAAAGCACTAGGTTTGTATTGTTTTATAAAGAACAAAAATGTAATAATTCAACACATGTAACATTAATTTTATCTTTCTCTACATAGAACACCAATCATAGATTAATTTACAAGCACGACTACCTTTCCTCGATGTATTACGTAACATGCAAGACCAAGTTTTACTAAAAAGATAATATATTATTAAAAATATTATTATTTAACATAATAAAATAGAAACAAAACATTGAGATTGTGTTCATGATTAATATTATTTAACTTTTTAAAAATAAATGGTTGAATTCATTTGTTAAAAATTATTTAGAAATCAATATAAGAAACAATTCTATATAAAGGGAATGTTTTTATAAAAACTATGTTTATGCTCGTAGAGGAATTTCATCCTAATAAATATAATTAGTTAATATTGGTGAATGATATTAATGAAATATATATTTTATACATTAAATAAAATATTTTTACATTTATGCCACATATTAGATATGCATAAGATAAAAAAGAACCAAATATTACACATAAAAAACAATTTGTTTATACAAGAAGTTTTACCCTATACTAATAGAGAACCTATTTTCATATAAATTTTGGAACATTAATAAATTTTATATGTAAAAATAAACTTAAATTTTTAAATCTAAAAACAAAATTTATGTTATGGTGAATTTTTGGTATTTTTTCTATGAAGTTTCATTTTTTTGAATAGTAAAAAATACTGAATTTTAATTCAAAACTGCATTTTCATATAATTTATTTGTTTGATTAAATTATAATTATAGTTGGTTTCAAAGTATTATTATATAATTTATACATTAATTAATCAAATTTAGTTCATTGGGATAAATTAAACTTTTAAATTACATATCAAAACTTATCACACTTTTGAACATTTTTAGTTTAAATACTCGCATTGTCATCCCATCTACGGAATTAATTTTATATTAATTTATTATAATTTGTGAATATAATTTGAATAAATTTACTCAATATTTATAATAATAATAATTTATGATATATAATATGGTCAACGTATTTTTTCCCTAAAATATTATTGAATGTAATTAAAATAAATTTCAACTCCTAAGAGGAAAATTAGCTTAACAAGGGACTAAACCTTAAACTTAAGGACTGAAAGAACATAAAAACTTGTCCAAAACCATTTTAGGTACCTATTTAGATCCTATAGTCCATTTTATAAAATTTATTCCCTTATTGGTGCCACGTTACATAGTAAAAACATGGGTGGAATTCCCTTTTTTAAAATCTATAAGAATGCAACTCCTCCTCCATTGTAAAAACACAATCACCCCTCCACCGTATTCACACCACTCAAGGAATTTTTCTCATAACAAATCGGATAAAATAAGATCCAAAAATACCTAAATTCATCCTATAATCCTCCCTTTTGTAGTAAATCCATATAAGGATTCCCATTGGTGAAAACCAAAAGGAGTTGCCCAAAGAAGATGTAACATCTTTCCTCAATCTCTTTTGTTTTATTTTCATTATCCACCCACTAAAAAATTATTATTCCATGATTATGTAATAAAATAAGTATCATAAATATATTGTTATATTTTTATTATAATTTTTTATCTAAAATTATACACACATACATCAAATGGGTAACGAACATACCATTCTTATGTAAGGAAAAATATCACGCCACGAAACGATGTTGTTCATTTTTCATTTGAAAACTCTCATTGTTGAGAATTATGATTTAAACTCTATTTTTATATGATATTTATGATATTTATGATGTATTTATGATTCTTTATTTATAATATAAAACATACCATCATTCTTCCAATTTTTTGTAACTATGGTAACTTTGTTTGGGAAAGTGTGGACTACAGCCTCCCCTAACCGATGTGATTAATTTTCAATTTACATAGAATGTATTAATGTAAAGACCGGACCACAAAAAACCAAGACCTGGTGCTTCATAACATTATGTGTCATTTTAAATAAAAACAAGAACTGTTAAACTACACATCAGGTCCCCTACAGAGGATCGAATTCGATTCAGGCGTTGAACAACCAGCTACTTCAGAAATGTTTCATCTCTTAAAAGTTGTCACCTGAAAAATTTAAGTAAAATCGTAGGGTGAGCATAAGAAGGCCCAGTTAGGGGTTTTAAAATAAACCAATGTAACTTTTGAAAACATTCTTCATAACTATACAAATAGAATTTCTCTTAAAGAAAACTTTAACACATGTAACCTATCAAAAGAGTGCTCAAATAAGAATATACCAACAGAATTACAAGGATACATGATTCAATTAAAGGAATGCTCTTTTAGAGTAATAAATAAAATATGTTCTAAACATTTATGAAATATGAACATTTAAGCACAAATTGAACATCTAAGAGTAATGATTAATCAGAGTTGTGCAAGAAGGAAACAAATTAAATTTCAAATATCGGATACTAATTCACTGAGTGCTAAACACAAGTCATGCCCTAAACATTTACTTTTCTAATACTCATAAGTACAATATTTTAACCTTGGATATTCTATGAGTTGAATATATATTAGGTTAATTAATTATCATAAGCATAATGTTGGAATGTAAAAATGTACAACTTCTATGTCAAGGCCTCAAGCCATGACCTCTGACTAATTGTAACCGGACCCCAACCCGGAGAGCATCTGTAAACAGACTCCATCCTGGAGAGCATCTTTAACAGGACACCATCCTAGAGAGCATCTGTAACCAGACTCCAACCCAGAGGGATTACTTTTAACCAGTCCCCATCCCAGAACAAACTACTCCAATACACTCCTCATATTCCAAATAGGGTTGTATATTCAAAATTTCCTATACCATTTTGAATACTATATTACTCATTACCAATTATTCAAAGTGTCTCATACCACTTTGGATAATGTCATACTTAATTGGTCATAGTAGTTGTATTTCATCCTAAAACATTTATATATTTAATAAGGTTAAACATGCATCTAGATGTTTAAAAACCGATCTCACAATTATATGACTCTCATTAAATGGAAAGAGGAAAGGAAGATTATGGCACATACATTGACATCCAAGATACTAAAAGAAAAAAAAGAATTTTTCAAATGTAAATTTATTCTTATAATTCTAAAACCTTATTAAAAAATTAATTAAAATGGTAAACCAAACATTTCATGTAGGGTTTAAAGATTGTAAATTCTAAATGATTCAATGCTGATAAGCCATTGTATACCGTATAATGATTTCCATAATATAAAGAATGAATATTCACCATAATCAACATCAATTAAAATATAAGAAAAATAAGTAACTCATAAATTTTGAAATAGGTTTTAAATAACACAACATTTCATATGATTTAAATATCTACAAAAACATTTAGACTAATGGTACAAAGACCTCGAGAATAGGGTATAATATAGAAAAAATATATCACTATCCATATAAATGTGATTTTATATATACATGTGTACAAAGTATATAATCTCTTACATAAAAAATTTATACGAAAATACCACTCTTCCATTTTGAAATTCTTATCTTTCAATCTTTTCAGAACTTGGTGGATTGGGTAATGGTGGGTCTCTACTTGAAACTGAGAGACCACTTCAATACCTATGTATATATAAATTGAAGTACATATACCGTATATATGTCTATATATATAGCACGTCTCAAGATTTTTAAACATTAAATAAATTTCAAATTAACAAACACTCTAAAGTACAAAATTAAGAGACTTAGGGTCGTTCTTAAAGAAGGATTTAAACTAACCCACAGGGTTATTTTTAATATAAAACTTTATGAGGGGATATATATATATATATGTATATGTATATGTATGTATGTATTAATGTATGTATGTATGTATGTATGTATGTATTTATGTATGTATATTAAAAACAACAAAACAACGAAAAATATAACCCTTACATTAAAACTAGGGGAGGAGAACTCAAGGAAGATTGGTTGGGACTTGCTAGAGGCTTGAGCGGGGAGAAGAGATGGGAGTTCTTTGGGTACAACTAGTTACTTATATTCTAAAAAAAGCACGCAAACATTTAATGCAAAACATACCCCCCTTTTGGTGCATTAAATGGACGGTTTTGTGCTTTTAGTAAAGGGGAAACAAGGAAGGGTCCACCGGTGGTCAGTGGTGAAGAAAAAGAGATGGTGCAATAGGTGTAGGGTTACTGGTGTAAACTCATGCGGAGAAGAAGAAGAAGACATGACAAGAGGGAAAATTGAAGATATATTGGTCATCTTGGATTACTCTGAGATAGATCAGGAGGCCCTGGTTCGATGTGGAATTTTAAAACACACGAACAGCCAAGATTAGATATATGGTAGATCGAACGGCATACAAAAATGTGGTGGAATCCCTCGTTTGCTGAAGGTCAAAAGTGGGACCGGGATCGACAGTCTAGATTGTGCGCAACACGATCCAATGGCCCAGATCACGTTTTTCCCGAAAAAACACTTCCCACATCAAGACGACAATGTTTTTTCACCTCCTATATAATCCTAAGCCTCTGATATAATGCTTAGAAAACCCCACAACACACACCATAGAGCCATACACACAGGCTCCCTCCCATGTAGGCCTTGGCCTACCCATGCCCCGGCACGGCCTCGTGCCCGCGGTGGTGTTCCCATACACTCCTTCCTCCGTGCACCCTTTGGGGAAACTCTACCCAAGCTCAGGCTAGACTTAGCTAGGGCTAAGGGCTAGGCTCTCCCACTTAGTGTGAGCTGCCTCCCTCAACCCAGCTATAAAGGGCTGGCCCTAGCGGGCCTATTTTTTTATAAAATCCCACAATCAAAAATTTGAAGTCCTAAAGAAGATAAATAATACATTTATTATAACTATACAGAAATTATCTTCTTAAACATGGGATTTATTAAACATTAGGATGTTAATTAAACTTTTTCTTTGTTAAAAGTATCTCTAAAATTATAAACACCAAACCTTTAACATAAATTTTATAAAATGAAATTTAATAAGCCTACATGATAATTCTTATACTAGTATTATAGAAAACTTAGTTTAATCAAAAACATAATTTAATTTGATGAATTTAAACATATTTTATAACACTGTTTAAGAAATGAAAATCATTACATTGTATTTGAAATATTTACAAAGTGTTTTGACTTCCTAAATACTTCAAAAAATCATTTAAGTGTAAATTAAAATATTAAACCATATCCGTTAAGTGTTCATAAATGGTGGTTATAATGTAATTTTAATTATAAATTAAATATTTGGAAAATAATTAATATTTATATATATATATTTTCTTTTTCATTATCTTATCAAAGTCCAACGGCTATGATTATGGTCTTTAGCTTTCAACGGTCACCAGTGCAACAGTTGGGTTGATTCCATATAAAACCTAGTCTTGGGGTGCCTTAAGCTTAAAGAAAGTGATGTGGATGGTTCTTGTTATACCCATGATGATCAGTACGGTCTTCATGATCAGGGTGGTGTTGTTCTTCATTTTTACTGACCCGAAGGATCTTCTTTATTTACCGTGTCTTATTTTCTTTGTAGGGTGTCATCCCGTAGTTATGGTAGGGTTTTTATTAGGAATTTTTGGGTAGGATGCTTCCTTGTGATCTTAACACATTTTAAACAGTACGGTGTTATATTTATTATGAAAATCCTTGTGTCCATTTGTGTGTTTTACTCAGTTTCATTCTAAAATAAATTAAAACCATATTATTAGTTTCTCATGAGAAACAAGTTTTGTTTAGTGGTTATGAAATTCAAACAAAATGAAAACATAAACTTATCAATACAATAGGTACATGTTTTTGGGGTTTTACAATTAAGGATGGGTTTAGAAAATTTATATTATATATATGAAATAATAATTATAATAAAACTATATTATATATATACATATATTCCATTTAATTTCTTTCTTAAAATATGACAATAAAACAGAAGGAACGTCCATACGTGCGTACGACCTACCGTCTCCATGAACAGTGTATTTCATTTAAAATTTATATCTTTTGTAGATTACTATGTATTTTTATATACTGAATATATATGATTTATACATAATTTTTTACATTCTTGAAATATTTAATCAAGATCTATGTAAGTGGATGAAGAATTACAAGTCAAAACACATATGATAAAGAAAGTGGTTATTAACTGAAACCTGACTTTAACATGGAATTGTGTGGTGTATATAATTAACTATAAAAAATTTTATCATTATGTTCTATTATTTAATTATATAAAATATTTTAATATTTTTATTCTCTTATTTGGATGATGATTATAATGTTACTCAAGTAGTAACGGTATTCTCATATGAATTTTATTTTTCGTGTGACACTGGCCCTGTTAACCACTTATTTCTTATATGTGGTAGATATTATTCCCATGAATATTTTTCATTATTACTATACATAAATTTATCGGTATTTACATATTCATTTGATGATGTTTTTTTGATGGGGTTCATGATTCAAAATATATGAAATCGGTAAAGTAATTTTTTCTCAATTTTCCTTTTTTGACATACATGCCATTTTATGAACCTATATTTTTATATAGGGATTCTATAATTACCATATACATGTTATATCATGAATCTTGTTATTTTCTTGAAATTTTAAGATTCATTTAATTTTATTATTTCATGGTGATTATGATTCAAAGTTACAAAGTGGTTGATGTTTATTGCTGCAATATCATCATTTTTAAGATTCTTTGTGGTTATGATTCCATTGATTAAATAATATAATCAATATCTCAAGAACACTCATTAATTTTATTTTAATCAATTTATAAATTATATAATCAGTTATTAGTAAAAAATTTCCACTCTTTAGTACTTAATATAATTAAGAAGATGTTTTTATGAAAATCAGACTTTATTTCACCATTAGGTTGGAAATTTGTGTTCTTTAAAAACCAAGTTTTCTAAAATTGTATTAAAAATGGTATTATTATTTTCCAGTTATTTTTAAATAAAATATTTACAAATTTTTTACCTTTTTACCAAATGGTTTAAAATGAAATCTTCGTTTCATTTTCTAGTTAAGGATATTTTCTAAACTATTAAGCTAAAGATGGAATGTTCAACTATAATTATCGTTATTTACATAAAAATTACATTATAATTTTACAAGTTTTTTTAATGTAAATTTTTCCAATATTTCAGAACTTTTTTGAATTTAAATTTTCTTTCTAGTAAAAAGATTTTCAGAAATATATATATTTTCAAAATGTGTTTCAAAATATTGTTAAAATATTCCTGTATATTTTTTCAAAAGATTATTTTTAAATAAAATGATCTAAATTATTTCAATATTTATTTATAAGTTTTTAAATTATTATTAATGAAAAATGTTTTCATGATTATTTATAGGTTTTCAATATTATTTTCAAGGAAAATGATTTTTCAAATGTTATCTGATTTTAAAAATATAAAATCTATTTTCCTCAAGAAAGGTTTTAAATTAAATCACAATGATTTATTGATAAGAAAAGGACATTTAAATGGTTTTATAAATTGGATTTTCAAGAAAGTCTATTTTCCTTAATAAATATTTCATATGGCCTTTTAAAATCATTATCTATATAAGATTAAATAATTTTTTATTGTTTGTGAATTACTGGGGTAATGATCCAAGAACATCATTCATATTATTTTTTGAGAGGTTTATGTTTTGATGGAATGATCTTTATGACACTTGTTTCTATCACACGTGTTATATGCTCTTGAAAACTGTATATTTACATGGGTTCTACTTCGATGGAATGATTTTGAGACCCATCTCTCTTTCATAATTAATGACATGATGAAATTGTTATGATATCGATTTCATCTCATGGCTCATTATATGATGTTTATGAAACCTATATCTTTTTTTGGGTCACGATATGATTCATGTTTTATTATCTTGTGACACATGTACGCATGATTATATTATGTAATGGATGGGACCAATATCTCCCTCCAATGCATTGGGTGATGATAAATTTTATATGATCTAAAAGGGTACATGATTTTTATTCCATGAACAAAAACAAGAAGGTACACGGTTTGTTTCCTAAGCCTAAAAATAATTAGGTACACGGGTTGTAGCCTAAGCATGAAAGTATTTGGGTACATGGGTTGTAGAACAAGCCTGAAAGTATGTGGGTATACAAATTATATCCCTAGATTAAAAATAACTAGGTACAGAAGTTATTATCCCAATATCAAAGCAATAACCATGGTGATTATCCCAATCCTAACATGTTATGAAGTCCTTTGTAGGTAGCCTTTACATAATATTTTCTATGTTTGTGTATATGCCATGAATTTGAAGTTTTATTCTTGTATTATGATTTCAATGTTTTTTATCTTGATTTACTTATGATACATTTCTTATAAAGTACCAATATTTATGACATGATTAAATTTTTTGATCTTAGTTACACAGAGTATGATATTATAATTTCATGATCACTTTATCATGCACATGTGGCCATGTTTATGCTTACATATATCTTTTTTTACCCTTAATAAGCATCTGAGCTCGCCCATTTTTATATTTCTTTTCCCTAAGTTATAAAAAATGTTTTAAATAGAAGTACTAAATGGGAAAGATATTTGTGGTAAAAATGAAATATCTTTCACAAAATTAAAATATGTTGTTCTAATATTCCAGAAACACTAAACTATTATGATCCTCATGCATGTAATTTTGTAATGTGTTTACTAATCATCTAAATTGATGTAATATACATGTGTGTTAAGCCTGGTCTACTATTATTTGTATCAAAGTAATGGTTTAGTCAACCTTTGGAAACTCATATGATAAAACTTTATTCATATCCCTAGGGATATTTATAAGGATATTTATAGGGATGTCTCTAAATATGAGTCTTAGGATGAGTAAATGTTTAGGAAAATGTACTGAAATTTTGGTAAAGGATGTAGTTAGTGGTTTCCTAGAAATATATACATTTCTAGATACTAAAAGTGGATGTGGTTCTAGAACTTGTGTACATATGAGTAATAACTCCAAAAAAGTGTGTCGGCCCAGACTTGAGCATGACCTGGTACCTCACAATAGGCATTACTGTACACCTCATTTGACACGCCTGATGGATTTTCTTCAGGAATTCACAAACACATTATGAACCTTCATGAAGGATTTAAATAGATTATGAATATTCATAACTTAGGATAAATATAAGCTTTCATATTTTAAAGAATTAGGTGTCAATATTTAGACATTATACATATAATTTTTCCTTATTATGGCATTTTTTACAATGATTAATTCTTCTCACACGATGATTTATGGTGTTAGTTAATAATAGGATATATATAAGGAACTAGGTTAACAAAGAATGTTTCATATGTGGAAACTATGGTCATTATAAAATTCTATGTACTATGTGGTGGTCCCATGAAGAAAATCCAGAAGGTGGTATAAGAATTGGTTATACTTCTGAAGATAAAGAGACCACAAACGACATGTGAAAGGTATGGGATGTTCGAATAGTTTTATTTACATTAAAAATAAGAAGCATTATTTGATTTAGGTTAAGTAACCTTAATACATGATTCATATTTCATATTCCATGAAAGAGGTGTTAAGGGATATGATGATGAAGTCTGAGTATTGTTTTAGGAATGAAGTTGTATAATTGAGTTGTAAATCTTCTGGAATTAAAATATTTTGTTATATGAATCATGAAATAAAAAAGTATTTAATGTATAAGTTTTTCATTAAGGATTTTAAAAGATATGTTTAATGGTGTCGGTGAGGAAGAAATTTTATTTCATATAAAGGTTATATTTTGACTAATGGAAGATAACCCTTAATATTTTCTTAATGTTGAGATAATGATGTTAGGATAAATATCTGTTGGATATCAATGAGTAAAGTGGATGGTAATGTTTACCTAAAAACTGATAATGGGTTTGTTGAAAAATTTGTGTATGTGGTCATGGATGAATCATACAACTTCTTATATTTAAAGAATATATCCATTAATCTTCATAATAAGGAAACATACATGTTTTTGAAAAGGATTTATTGAAATTCAGATTATTACCATATTTCAAGAGAATATATGATGAGGGAATTCACTTGTTTGGATTGTAACCACCTAGAGAAACTACTTGATACAAGGGAGATCAATGCTAATATGATTTTGTGACCTTACTTCTAATTTTTTTAATTTTCATCTCTAAAAATGGTTATAATGTAAACCATTTACGGAAATTTTAAGTTAAACTTCAGATAAAGTTTGTGAGACTAAAGAATTATCTTAAAACATGAGGGTTTATTCATATTTTATAACTTGTGATAACCTTTTGTGATAAAACATTATAGATGTAATGACCTATCATTCTAGTTATGTATCTCAATATATTTTAGTTCTTCAAGAAAGAAATATTCACTTTCATTCCCTGGAGTAAGAGATAAAGTGGGAATTGATCAAGGCACAACCAAAGGGAGATGTTGTGCAGAGGGAATGGAATAAAATCAAGTAAGTATATATTCCTGTGAAAGTTATTAAACTTTAGTTAAAATTACCTTAAAATCAAAAATGTTGTCACTGTGCCTTCATTTATGAAGAATCAAATAACCCCTTAGAATATCACAGATTTTTGGATTTATGATCATTAACATTATTCTGACCATGATATCTATCACTCACCATCAGAAATTAATAGTTGTTTTTTCTCTTACATGTCAATGTTTTCACTTACCACCTATGTTATTCTATGTGGAAACCAAGTTATCTGTTACTTTTTGTAACCATTATGTTTTCAACTATCCCTTTTTAAAAGAAGTTTTAGTATTAATTTTTACAATTGGTGTTTTTAAGAAAGGAACTTTAAAGCATTAGAACTTTGATAAGAAAAATTAATTTATGGAGTGAAATTAATTTTTTTTGAGGTATAGAATATAACACCCTGATATTTTGTAAAAAAATTGAATTAACTTAATCTTTTTATAATTTAGATTTCACACAACACTGAATATATATTTTATTATACTAAAGATATAGGTTTGTCTTTCATTATAAACAACACCAAGTTAATTTTTTACTACATATAAAATAAATTTTGTCTTGATCTAACTGTAACACTGAGGTTAGCTTACATTACATGAAACACAGACTTTCCTTGATGGATTACATAACACACGAGATTGAGTTTTAATGAGCAATAATATATTATTAAAAACATTATTATTTAATATAATAATATATAAACTACTTTTTAAGAATATTTTTTTTAATAGGAGTAATTAACTTATGAAAATACATGGTTGAATATATTTTTTACAAATTACTTATAAATTATTATAAGAACCAATTGAATATAAAGGAAATGTTTTAATAAAAACTATTTTTATGCCCACAATGGAATTTCATCCTAATAAATTAAATTAATTACTATTGGTGAATGAAGTTAATGAAATAAGTATTTTATATAATAATTAAAAAAATTACATTAATTTAATATATTAGATAGGCATAATATAAGAAAAAAACCAATATTACACATAAAAAACTATATTTTTATAAAAGAAGTTTTTCCACCTTCTAATGGAGAACCTATTTTAAATATAAATTTTTGAACTCTTATAAATTTTATATGTCAAAATAAACTTTATTTTAGAATATGAAACATAAAAATTAGGTTAGGTTTAATTTTTTGTATATTTCAACGAAGTTTCATTTTGTGTTGAATAGTGAAAAATACTGAATTTAATTCAAAACTACTTTTTCATCTCAGTTATTCATATGGATAAATAATAATAATAGTTGGTTTTATAGTATAATTATATAAATTATAAATTAATTAATCATATTTTTGTAATTGGGAACAATTTTAATTTGAAATTATTTATGAAAACATAACAAACATTTTAACATTTTTACATAGAAAACCCAATTTGTCATCATGTTTATGGAATAAATTTTAAATTAATTTCTGTCACTTTTGTGATTCTAATTTAAAAAATTAATGTGATATTTGGATCATAATAATTAAAATTAATTACAACGATTAAGTAGAAAATTAGCTTAACAAGTGACAAAACCATAAACTTATAGGTCAAAATAACCTAGAAACTTGTAAAAAATCAATTATATGTTAATATTTAGACCTTATACTACATTGGAAGAAATTTTATTCACTATTTTATCCACTTATATAGTAAAAACATGGGTTTAATTCCCTTTTCAAAAATTTACAAGAATGTCACTCCTCCTCCACTATAAAAAGTCACTCATCCCTACCCGTTATTCACACCTCTAAATCAGTTTTAGTCACCAAAACCATACTAAAATAATCTCCCAAAATCCCTAACTTAATCTTATAATCAATTATTTCATCATAAATTCATCCAAGGAATCCATTTTGGGAAAACCAAAAGGAGTTACCCGAAGAAGAGGAAACATCCCTGCTCGTGCTCTTTTATTCTATTTTCATTCTCCACCCCAAAAACAATGTCCTTATTCCATGATTATATAATAACATTAGTATCCTAGTTATACAAGTATGTTTTTATTCTAAGGGTTCAAAATTAAATTACACAAACTTCCATCTAATGTTTTATGAAATTTTAGTTCTTCTGTACGGTGAACTATTGCTTCCTGAAAAGATGTTGTTCATTTTATCCTATACCAACTATCACGGTTGGGAATTATGATAGAAACCATATTTATATATGATAATTATGATAATTATGATTTATTTATAATTATATAATTATTATATGAAACAGACCTTCATGATTTCCATTTTTATAACTACTAAACTTCATTTGTGGAAGTTTGGACTACAACCTCCTCAAAGCGATGTGATTCATTCACACTTTACATGGAATGTATTAATGAAGAGTTTAGTAAATTTATATGGTATATATGACAGAATAATTATAATTAAATTTTATTATATATCTATATATATATATATCACTTAGTTTATTTCTTTTAATATGATAGTAAAATAGAAGTAGCATTTATGCGTACGTGCAGCCTACGACTCCATAGAGGATTTATTTAATTTAAAATTTATATCTTTTATAGATTAATATAAATATCTATATAATGAATATATATGATATATAAATCTTGTTCTATATTCTTTAAATAATTAAATCTCCATCTAACTAAGAGGATCAACAATAACAAATCAAACCACATATGATAAACAAAGTGGTTATTACCTGAAACATTACTTTTACATTTAATTATTAATAAACGGGTAATATAAATTCATAAGTGAATCATTTATGGTATTATATATAATAATATGTTTATTTGGTAGATGAATAAAAAATTTTATTTATTTATTTTTTATTTTATTAATAAAGGGGGTCATGCACTCTTCTTATTTAAAAAAATGTAGAAACAAAATTAAGACTTAAGGTAAGGGAATTTCATATCAGTTTTTATTTTTGTGTGATATATATAATTTTCACCACTCACTTATTCTATGTGGTTTATATCTTTATCTATGACACAGTATGACATAAATTTCATTTATTTAATTATATTCAAAGATTTATATGAATTTATCATATCATGGGGATTACAATAATAAAGTTACTCAAGTAGTAGGGGTTTCCTCCTCTCAGTTATATTTTCCATGAGACACAAGTCATGTTCACCACCTATTTATAAAATGTGGTGTATATAATTCTCATGAATGTATTCTATGATTCTTATAATTAAATTTATGGATATTTATATATCTACTAAATGATCGTTCTTTCATGGGGTTTATTATTCAAAAGTTGCCAAATTACTAAAGTAATTTTTTTTATCAATTTGCCTTTATTGATATACATGCCATGTTATTCACTTATATTTTTCTATTGGGGGTATATACTTCCTATTGACATTTTATGTCATCAATGTCATTATTTTATTGATATTTTATGCTTTATGTAATTTTATTATATCATAGGGATCATGATTAAAAGTTACCAAAGTGGTAACAGTTTATTGCTATAATCTCATCATTATTAGGATTTTTTATGGTTATGCTTAAATTGATGAAATATTGTGTTCCATATCCCAATAACACACATGAATTTTCTTCAACATAGGTTATCCATGATATCTTCTTCTATTAGTACCATTTTCCTAGTATTTGGTACTTAAGATAATTAAGAAGATCCTTTTATGAAAATAGGAATTTATTTCGCCATTCGATTAGAAATTTATATTCATTCAAGACTTGTTTTTCTAAATGTTTTTTCTAAACTGTTTTACTATTTTCCTGTTATTTTTAAAGGAATTTTTTACACATATTTTACCTTTTTACAAAATGATTTTTAAAAATAGCATTCTTGTCATTTTCCTGTCAAGGCACATTCATAAAAGTATAAGGTGAAAAAGCAATGTTCAGCATGTATAGACTTACCATAAATCATGATTTTTATTTCCTTGAAGCTTCATTTAAATGTTTAAAAAATTACTTTTAAACAAAAAAAATTCCTAATATTCCTGAAAGTTTTTAATTTAAATTGGTTTTCAAAGAAATAGGTTTTCAAAACAAATTGTTCAAAAAGTGTTTTAAATGATTTAAAATGTTTCCTTAATATTTTTTCTAAGTTTCTTTTTAAAATAATATTATTTAAATGATTTCAATATTTCCTTACAATTTTTAAAAAAAATTAAAGAAAAGAGTTTTCTATATTTTTCAAGATTCTTTTATAAGTTTTCAAGAAAAACGTTTTTCAAAATGTCCCAAAGATTCATTATAATTTTTCAAGGTTATGTTTAATGAAAATGATTTTAAAAATGTTATATGTTTTAAAAAACATAAAATATATTTTCCTATAAAAATTTTTTAAATGAAATAATATTGATTTATTAATATGAAAAGGATTTTGAAATGGTTTTATAAAAAGAATTTTCAATGAAAGGCTAGTTTCCTTAAAAAATGGTATATGTGATCGTTCAAAATCCTTATCTATATAAGATGAAATACTTTGTTATAGTTTTCCCCTTAATAAGGATATAATCCAAGAACACCATTCATATTCTCTCTTGAATGTTTTATGTTTTGATGGAATGATGTTTATGAAACTTGTTTCTCTTCCATGGGTTATATGCTCTTGAAACCTGCTTCTTTTCACGGGTTATGCTTTGATGGAATGATTAGGAGACATTTCTCATCTCCATAGGTAATGATTTTATTAAATGATTATGATACCCATTTCATTTCTTGTATTATGATATTATTTTTATGGGATCCATTTTTTATGGTCATGATATGAAGAAAGTTTTATTATATTTTAACAAATGTATGCATGATTTTTATATGTGATGGGTGGAACCTATATTAACCTCCAATTAATTGGGTAATGATAAGTGGTATATAATCTCAATGGGTCCATGGGTTTTATCCCATTCCCGAAAAAAAAAATAGCGTTTACAGGTTTTAGCCCAAGCCTAAAGATTAAAAGGTACATTGTTTGTTGCCCATGCCATAAAGTAATTGTGTATACAGGTTGTATCCCAAGTATGAAAGTAAAAGGGTACACCAGTTATAGACTAAGCCAAAAAAAATAGGGTACATGGGTTTCTATCCCAAGTCCAAAGTAGTTACATGGGTGATTATCCCAAGCCTAACACGTTCCGAAGGTCTTACTAGGTATCCCTAACAAAAGAGTTTCAATGATTATTTTTATGCCAAAAATTTAATGATTTATTCTTATGTTAGGACTTCATGGATTATGACCTTTATTCCCTTATGATTCTTGTCTTAATAAATTCTAATCTTTATTCCATGATTAATGTTTATGATCTTTTTAAGTAGAGTATGATATTCTAATGTCATGATCACGTTCTCATACACTTATTCTTAGGTTTTTTCTTACATATCTCCTTTTTTAACCTTACTGAGCATCTGATCTCACCCCTTTTTATTTTTCCTTTCTCCAAGTTATAAAGAAATGTTTCAAGTATTAGTAATAAAGGGTAATAACCGTGTGGTAAATATTTAACATCTTCCACCAAGTTAAAATATTTTGTTCTAAGATTCCAAAGACACTAAAAAATTATGGTCCCCAAGCATGTAATTTTGTAATTTTTTGGATATTAATCTAATTTGATGTAATATCCTTGTATGTTATGCCCCGTTCACTATATTTATGGAATATAATTTCATATTATTAGAATATATGATTCTGGCATATACATTTAAGTATGATTGATTAATTTTCTTTGGTGATAAATGTTAAATTTTTCGAGGAAGAATATGTGATAAAACATTTCTAATTTTTGGTTTTTAACTTTTTTGGGAATATTTTTGAGAAGTTTTAATTTTATTTACATATGTAATGATAAAAGTTAAACTTTGGAAGTTATTTTTGACTCTATCGAGATTAAGTTACCATTTCCTCAGAATTTTTTTTGTTAATATTGGTTATTCTTTAATAATTTTATAACCATTTTGGTTTGGGAAGATTGTGAGAAACAAGAGGAATAATTTATCATCCTTTTCTAGATCTTAGGATTTAATAAAATTTAATTTTAGTGCTTGTGGAATGAAAAAATCATCTTGAATATTAGTTTCTTCGAGTATGAGATGAATTGGAAATTAATCGAATCACACCCATAAGAAGAAATTGTGATTATCAAATGGAAATAGATTAATTATTTATATTTTATTGTGTTATATATCTTGATATTAAAATAATCCCTCAAATTTTGGAAAATAATCTTGAAATAAAAATTTTAAAATTTTACCTTCATTTCGAATGAGTTGATTTCCTTTCCACCACTCACAAAGTTTTTTTAGTCATTGACATTCTCATGCCCATGTTCCTGGTCAATATCTATTAGTCCTTGGATGTAATTTTTCCCATACATGTCTGTATTTTAAATTCACACTAATTTTATCCTTATATAGGAACCTAATTATGTGTTATTTCAGTAATTTTTTATGCTTCCAACTTCCCATTTTCAACAGAAGTTTTATTATCCCTCTGTATGATGTGGGTTTATAATAAATGTATTTTTTAAATATGTATCCTTTGATAATAAAGGTAAAATTTTGTGTGTAAAATTTATTAAAGGGATTATAATTTAACATCCCATAAATTTCAAATACTATGCTCAATGGCTTGCTTAACACTCAACACTATGCTTTATGAAAACTGTGATATATTATTAAAATATTATAATTTAATGTAACAGTTATCAACTATCAATTGGATTGGAGAGTACGAATATAGTTTAACATATTATGAAAAATATGTATAAAGGCTTTATAAAATTTATTTATTAATAATAAATAAGTAACTAGTTTGTATTAAAATCATTTTATTCTTTACAAATATGTTTTGTTCAAAAATGGGTTTTATATAATATTTTGTGTTGAAGTTATAATTAATTTCCACCTCTTTTATAAAATTTATTTTTGTAAAATTAACATCATATTTTAAATCAGAATATAATAACTAACTCAGGGTGAAATTTTTGGATTTTTCTAAAATGATTGATTTTTCAGTGAATAGTGAAAAATACCAATTTTACAATTACTGTCATTTCTATTCATGAAATAAGGTGATTTAAAAGTCCCATTATATTTTATATTTGGTATTATTGTTAAATATGATCAATTTTATTTTAAATAATATAAATAATTCCATTTGAATCAGTAATTTTCATGGTTTTGATAGTTATTATTTTTTATGCTTAAAAACCTATTTTTCTAAAAAGTGTATTTCATTTTGTTTTATACATTTATATTAAAAATTATTTATTACACTAGTATAGATTGAATATATAAAAATTTATAGAATATTTATAAAAGTTATTTCTGAATTTTGTAAATAGGTTCCTTTTATTTTTTGTAATTATTAATAGAAACCATGATAAACATTTTCACCTTGGTAAGGGTAAGATGAGTAAAACTGGGTTAAAACTATGAGATAAGGTCTCAGAATCAACCCAATAATCACATACATTTCATTGTATGGTATTAATTCAACTATATACATCCTAAATTGAAATATATTTTATTTTGGTGGCATTTTACCTTGGTAATGATATTAAGAGTATTTTAAGTAAACAAAATTCCAAAATGGCACTCTTTTACGTTTTCTATCTATATAATTTTTAAATAATGAAAGAAAAAGAGGATAAGTTTGGGTATAAATTTTAATTTAAAATATTGTTTAATTTTTTTGTTATAGTGCTTTATTTTTAATTTTTAGGTTTGAAATAAGTGCCTTAAATGCTTACATAAGGCTGACATTGTGCATATACATGCAATATAAAAGTCAAGCAAGACTTTAAAAACTCTAAAAGTAATATTTCCTGGGTGATTTATATTTTCCAAAAAATATATAGATGAATATAAAATGTTCTGGAGGTTTAAAAGGTTTATATCCCAATTCCACCACTATATTGATGTCTTTAAAGTAAAATTAAATGTGTAGTTTCAAAAATTACATTAACTATATTTTATGAAAAATAACATATTATAAATTTTTTTAAAAATCATAAAAATATTTCAATAGGATATTAATGATTATTAGTAATCTAATATTTTATATATTATACATTTATGAGACAATTTTTAACTTATATGTAAAATCATAATCCTTTAAGATTAAAAAATATGTTACCCTAGTTAATGTTAAAAATGATTAATGAATGGGTTAATAAAAAAGATAAGGTTTAAAATGATATATAAATAAAAATAAATTTATTATTATTATAATAATACCACACACTCCTTATATTTCAATCCATTTCATTTTGAAACCATTTTAGATGAGTTAGAAACATGTTATACTATAATATTTCATATATTTCTAAAACTGAAATTAAGGGTATTTTATAATAAAAAATATTTTATTAAATGATTTCAAATTTATAAAAATCCTATATTCATCCAATTGAATATTATATTTTTGAAAAAATAAACCATGTTCCATTTATGTTTCAATGTTCCTTTTATACTAACTTTCTTGAACTGTGTAGAGTATGAAAACATTGATACCATGGTAATTGTCAAAAGGGTTAACATGGGTTAAAAAAGATAAGTCTGAAAACATCACCTAAACAAATCAAAATTGTATTAAATGAGATTATTTATACTCTTAATAATCATATTTTCCCATTATATCAATTCGGATCCCTTTGGAAGTGAAAATTAATTTATATTACTTTATTACTTTATGAAATTTAAAGAATGTATGTCCCTCCAATTTGAAAGGAAACCCTACTCTATTTTCTTTACACCACTATGAGCAATATATCTAGACCAAAACCTACAAAATTATCATCTAAACTTCTATATACATGAATTATACATTCAGGTATTTAAAAAAGACATTCCATGCGTCCTTAAGAAGGGATCTAAAGGAATACTTCTGAAGAAGATGCAATCATCTTACCCGACCTATTCCAATTTATTCATTATTCAACATTTTATAAATTTGTGGTGTTAATAATAAAATAATGACTTAAGTATCCTAAATATAATTAAATTTTATTATTATTATTAACTAACATTATTTTTTTTCTTTTCCATTGAATGGTAAGTGAAATTATGGCAGAAGCATACATGTGAACTGCCACCTCCACATAGTGATATAGCTCATTTTCCATCAGAATCATTGATTGAAGGTTATTATGATGGATTTAAAGTTTATATATATTATTTATGAAATAATTATTCCTATTGAATTATAATATCATATCTAACTTTTTACCTTCCAATCCATTGGAAAACAATAACTTCGCTCGTGCATATGTGTAGACTACCACCTCAACAAAGCGATATGATTTTTTTTCATTTTTTTTTACTTGTATAGTAATAAGGATAGATTTAAAAATATATATAACATATATGATATAATAGTAATATTCTTAAATGGAATTAATATTTATCTTTCTTTCATTGCATCTGTCAAAAAATAAAAACAATGTTCATGTGTATGTATGGATTACCGTCTCCATTAACGATTTAAATCATTATTCTATCTCAACCTACTATGGTTGCTTCTAAATATATATATAATGATTATATATGATATTTATATCTTAAATAACATTATTGAGATTGTATAAACATGATAAAAGTAAAATAACCAAAACTACTGAATTGAAACATACATGAATAATGAGATAATTAATAAAAAAATATTGATTTTGTTAAAAAATTATTAATAAAAAATTATTGATAATATATTATATTATAATTATGTTTATGGTTCTAGTATATAAGTATAATAAATTTAAAGTTTTTATATATGAGGTTAAAATCACATAATAATCAATTCATACATAGGGTAAGGGTTTACTTTACAATCTCATCATTATTTGGGATTATTTATGGTTAAGTCTCCACTTGATGAATTATTTGATCTTTCTATATTAAAACCAATCTATTTTATTATAATATTTTAATTTCTATAAAAAAAATTACTTTAATTTTCTCTCTTCATTTACTCAATATACTTAAAGAATATTTTTAAGTAAAACTCACATTATTTCTATATTTAGTAAAAAAACATTTTCTTCCATATATGTAGCTTACCCGAATTAGAAACTCTCTCACATGGCTGAAACAGGTTGGTTATGGAACCCCATGTATGCCTCCCCATATGATAGATGATTTTGACTAGTATCAGGGTGTGATAACTATAATGGGGGAGACTATACAACCTGGTTTCATAGTTACAACACAATAGAAAAATCATATAATAACAAATAAATATCAAAGTGTGTAAATAATGGAAATAATAAAATATAGTGAATAGGCCAACAATAAAACACAACTAAATAATCTAATAAATAATAATATAATAATATAATGTCATGCTATAATGTAACTAAATTTTATGCTGGATGTAATACAAATAAAATACTAGTAGACTCAAAAAACCTTGGTCCTGAACCCTATGTCAGTACTGGCTCCAAAATACATCCCATATAGCAAGTAACACTCAAAATAAACGTCCCTTTCCCATTTCCAATCATGTATCCATGTAATATTCTTGGGTACCAAATGGAGGCATGAGTAGGGTGTGAGAATAACTTAGTAAGTCAACACCACCATGTCTAAACATAACTAGTCTCATAATAATTTTATGCAAAAATGAAATAAACCGGTGTATTAATTAAATATAAAATTAAATTAATACCACATAAAAATTCTTCATCGCCATTCTGGAATATCTATAAATATTACTCACAACCATTCCAACCATAACCATATAAAAGTAGTAATTATTAAAAAATTTGGCGTGATGTTGGAATTTCTCTAAGAATCTCTCATAACCATGTCAACCATAACCACATATCCATGGTATAAAAACACAAAATCTAAGTCAAAACACGCTATAGAATCATTACAGTAATAAATCAGGGTCAATCCCAATATATAATAATTTCAGAATGCATTAGGGCCAATCCTGGTATATAATCATTTCAGCATGTATCTAGGGAAAGCTCAGAAAACACTCCTTTCTCCATGTGCCTGGGCCAATCTCAAAATATAAGCATTACAACATGTATCAAGGCTAAGCCAATTATAAAATAATTATAACGTAAATCACTATTCATATCAAGCTATATAATACATTCATCATGTTTCAAAGTTTATCATACTAGGAAGGATGTCACAATATCACATCATAAGGCCCAATGTTTAATTATGAAAATTACCATTCATATTTCAATTGAACATTTTATTTATCATTTATAAACCAGAAACATTTCATTCAATTCAATAATCATGTTGATCCAAGGTGAATCTATATCAAGCAAACAACCAAAATCTGACTTCGTGATAACCACACTTATTTCATTAATCAATTAATTTATAATCCAAGGTTTTATCAAATTAATGGTATCCAAAAGTCTGGTTAATAACTAAATGAATCCAAAGGGATTCCAAGGAATAATAAAATTCATCATTTAATTAATTTAGGCACACACTATGTTTGAAAAATAAAAATATTGAAAATTATTTCAACTAAACAGACTATATAGTTAATTATTAGACCCCCTAACTTTATCTAAAAATCAAATAATGCTTCCAAAAAAATTATCTAACAAGAATGGAGGTCCATATGATATCAAGAAGTATCAGAGATCAAAACCAATCAATATAAATACCAACAAGGACCACGTTCAATATATTACACCATAAAAGCTGTAGAATAAAGGGTATGAAAGGAAAACATAAATAGAATGCCTTACCATGGATCTATTGTATAAATGGGATGTCTGTAATAGATGATGGTTCTCCAAAATCATATGTTGGATGTCCTAGGGTCAAGAGAAGAAGTTTTCATGGGAGCCGAATGATAAATTAGATGCACAGAGCCCTTTATAATTTCATCTTGGGAAATTATGTGAAAGGTAATTCCTTTAAACTATGTTTATGTCTCTTTATATGGATACGTTGTAAAACCCATCATCATGGATTAATATTTAACCCTACCCTAATATTACAGGGCACTTATAGTTTACACGATGCATAACCAATTCATGCCCCACACGGGTTCATGACATTTCAGTGACAGTTACATGTCATGTATCTTGTTCACAATGTGTAATCAACTTGAATATTGTTTTGAGCCCAAATTCTACTTAAGGACCCAAACCTCCCCTGAAGCATTCCAAATCATGGAAAAACACTCATAAACCAATTTAGAACATTTATGTAAAGACTGTATCATTTCAAACAAAATCCCATAACATTAGGTCATTTTACCCAATAAATGTTCTCCATATCCAAACAAGAATTGTCCACAAAGGATTAAAAGAAAACTCAAAGTTGGATGAACCTAGAAAATGATGGGATCTTAAAATTTCCCCATAATAAAACAGACCATCACTGAGATTCTCTAATAATCACTGTAGGTTATTAGTAAAAAATATTGTCCACTGTGCTCACATATTAAACTCCTTCTCCAAGGTATCCTCTTGAACTCACCAATGATTCCACTAGACTCGAACCAAAGTAATCTCCCAAACTTGTAGATACTTATCATAATGGTCCAAAATTCATATCATATGATCCTCAAAGGACGCATCATCACTAACCTTGATTTCTTTATCATCTATCACATGACAATGGTCTAGATAATATCTCTAAAGTTATGACATATGGAACACATCATTCATGGAACTATAACATTATGGAAGGGCTGATCATTACATCACAAAACCAAACCTATCCACTTTCTCAAACAGACCAACAAACCTGGGTGCTAGCTTTCACTATTTCCTGATGCGATGTTTCCCCAACCTAGGTGATACCTAAAGGAAAACACAATGGCCAAACTAAATCTCTGGAGGTTTTATCTAATGTTCAGTTAATGATTTCTTCATTCTCTTTGTAGATTCTAACAGCCTCCTGATTAATATAACCTTCTCAAACATCTCATATATGATACTAGGTCTAACAAGAACTAACACACCTACCTCCAACAAAGAAATAGTATAACTTCACAGACTTCCATATAAATCCTATAAAGGTCCCAATTGGATTGATGCTTAGAAGTTATTATTATAATTAAACTACATTAGTTCCATATGCTTCCCCCATGAACCACCAAAATCAAAAACACATTCTCATAACATATCCTCCATAACCTGAATAGTCTGCTCAGAATGACCATCAATCTGAGGTGGATCAGTCGTATTCAAAAGAACCTCTACTCCTAGAGCCTTTATAAGACTCCTCTAGAATTAAAATGTGAAACAAGGATCTCTATCTGAAATAATTCTCCATCGAACATCGTGCGGCTAAACTGCCTATTGTATGTAATGACTACCGGGATCATCAACTTTGAAGGTCTCCATAATAGGAAAAAAGTGGGATACCTTCACTAGTTGACCCAAAATCACCCAAACTACATCGTTCTTATGGGTTTTCCTGGGTAATTCTGTCACAAAATACACAGTGACATCATAACATTTCAACTCTAGAATGGCCAAAGGTTTCAAAAAGCCAAGATAGACTTGGATGATCGGCTTTCACATATTGACAATTGAAACATCTAGACATAAATAATGCTACATCATTATTCACTCCTTGCCACCAGTAATGTCTATGGATATAGAGATACATATTTTTTAAACCATGATATACCACCCATCTAGAATCATGAAACTCTCACGTCAACTCCTTGCACAAGCCCATAGGAATCCATACTCAACCAAGGAAAAAAGGGAACTTGCCCCATTAAGATACTATTCTGATGGTATATCACCAACATGTAAGAGATCTCTCAAAACTAAACCCTTAAAATTAGATAACATCTCAGTATTTATCCATTCTAAAAAGCACGGGTATAACAAATGTTGAAGTTAGAGCTAATTGTCTCTCAGACATTGGAACATCTTGATTTATGTACTTAAAAAGGCCAAAATCTACCACTCTTCATAAGACTCTCATATTAGCTCCTTCTTATTCTTTTGGATCATATTATAATAAAAAATCCCCCCTTTACCATTGTATAGTCTAACTTGAAGTTGAAAGACTAAAAATACTTGACCCGCCTCCTCCGCTGAAGGTTCAAGTCCCACTAAGAAAATATATACCTGAGGCTCTTGTGGTCTGTGTATTTCAAGAACCTCTCACCAATGAGAAAATTCCTCCATCGTCTAAGGTCATGTACCAATGATTATAACTCCAAATCATGAGTCGGTTAATTCCAATCATGTAGTCTCATATTTCTAGAGCCATAAGAAACTAATTTATCCCCTACATCATAACTACTTTGATTCCATCTCTGGATGCACCATAGTATATAGTATATTCTTTACCCAGTATAGCTAATGTGAGGATAGATACTGAGATCATTCTAACCTAAATATCCTAAAAATATCTCTTGTAACCATTCGACTAAATGAATTGAACCCCCTTCTTGTTCATCCTAAACATTGATGCTTCCAGAAATGAGAATTACATGTTAATGCAATGATAATAACCCTATAAACCTAATATACTTTTAATCTTGAAGGCATTATTAGGTTCTTCTAATGATACCACGGCTGCAATTTTCTTTGGGTCCACTGAAACCCCTTCCTCTGTGAAGGCATGGACCAAGAAGTGCAATTTATCAATCCAAAACGTCATTTGGTTATATTTAGAGTTAATTTGGTGCTCTCTCAATGTACTCAGGATGATTTAAATATGTTGTGATAATCTAATTACTATAGTTATTTTAAGATATCATCAAAAAAAATGATCCATAAAATGATGGAATAATTTATTCATCAAATCCATGAATATCTCTAGTGTGTTAGTCGACCCAAATAGCCTGACTATGAATTCATACAAGCCATACCTACTTCTAAATGTAATCTGAGGTAGGTATGAAAGTCTCACCATAAATTTATGGGGTCCTTATCTCAAATTGATCTTGGAAAAGATCTTATCACCACTTAACTGATTAAAAATATCTGCAATATGTGAAATGGGATACCAGTTCTTGACTTTCATTTGGTTCAATCTCTAATAATCAACACATAAGAGAAAATTTACATTATCCTTCTTGGAAAAGAGAATCGGGAAACCCCAAGGATATGTACTCATCCACATGAAACCTTTAGATTTTAAATCCTCTAAATGAACTTTCAACTCCCAAAGTTGTTCTCGTGTCATTCTATAAGGTGGGATAGAAACTGGATCTTTTCCTAGAACCAACTCAATCATGAACCTGATCTCTCCCACAGGAAGTGTGTCATAGAACTCATTAGTAAATACATCCTAAAAAAGTTGTACCACATGAGGAAAATAATCTTACTTAATTCAACCATCATCTATAGTAATACTTGATATCTGAGTTGAGAGACAATCTAATATGCACTTTTCCTACACGACCAGCCTAAAGATTCCACTCACCCTAATGAACATAGCTTCCAACTTTTGGATATAGAAAGTTAAATATCCTCTCATAATAGTTGATATGTTCCTGATATATAACTAACCAATTTATACCACTAATAAAATCAAATCCTTTCATTTCTATCACAAATGATTCCCACAAGAATTGGTGACCACCAATCGCTTAGGAACATTCCTTGAAATGTTTCGTTTTATCTGGATGCACTCCCAATGGTGTATCAATATTCATAACTCTGTCTAATATTTTCACATCCAAGGACAACCCATTTACAAAATGAGTAGATAAAAATTATTGTGATACTCATGTAACAAACAAAACAAAAGAAAAGGTGGATGATACAATAATTGTACCTCTGACAGTAGTAGGTCCTGCATCCATAATAGTTGGATTAGTCTGCAAAACATATAGCTATCTTGTCTCTCCACTCTAGGATCCAGTATAACTCCCCTGATCTATTCTCACTACCTAGTACTGGAATTCCTACATTGGGGAAACAAGTCCCCTAGATCAACTAGAACATAATTTTGAACTCCAACTACCTACCAGGTAAGGAATAGTGGAGTCCTTCCAAGACTCTAGTACCTATCCTGATCCCTTTCTATTTACCTATTATTTCATGCCCCTAAAAAACCTTTATAGATTTCCCATATGACCACAAAAACAACACTCTAGAGTGGGGTAAGAACACTGAGTCCATTTTTATCCCATTTTCCCACACGGATAGAATTGAAATGGAACACAATATTGATATGGATGCCCACTTCAATGACTACATCAAACACTTATTACTTGGAAAAAACTATCATAGAGATTATTATTTTTACTAGAAGAAGAGTTCACAATTTCCCTTGTTGAAACAACATGGCCCCTGTCCAATGCCCCTCTCAGATTCCCTTTAGTGATGAATTACTAATTCATCACATCCACAAAACTGCTAAAACAGAACATGTTCACCTGCAACTTAATCTCATATTGAAGACCATCATAAAAATTTCTTTCACTATCGACATCATCAGCTTCCAAATACATTGCAAATCACTACAGGTCGGTGAAACATTCAGTGTAGTCTCTCACTAAAATTATATCTTGTGCTATATGCATGAACACATGAGCATTCTCATCCCTTAGTGTATCATGTTAGAAATGGATTCGGAACCTTTTCTTTAATTCCTCTCAAGATATATCATCTTTCTTCCCATTCTGATTCATAATATCCCATAAATTCTTCGATGGTCCATGAAGCATACATGTTGTAAGTTGCACCCTCCTATCTTAGGCTATCTCAATATGCTTGAAGATCATCTCGAATAACTCAATACTGAACTAAGCTACCTATGGGCCTCTCTCCCTAGTGAATATGGTCAGATTATATAGCTAGAACTATCTCATCAGCTCAGACGTTGAAGGAATCATATGAAGAGTCTCCCTTTACAGATATCGCATGACCCTCAGGAAGATGTCATGAAGATAAACATCCATCTGATCCTCAAGAGCTATAGAAGGCTCTAGATCAGCTATGTTAGGAGTGATATGACTTCAAAACTCATAATTATCAACTCATAGATGATGAGGAGTCATTTTCTCTACAATACAATCACACTCCTTGGATCCCTACCTAAAACAAACAAGGTCAACCTCAAAAGGTGAAAACAATAGAGAACCACTACTCTGGGTCTCTCTAAACATGGATAAAAAAATAGCATGAAATATCAATTCATTTATTTAATTTATCAGATATAATATGTATCTCATATCAAATCTCAAATAGGAAAGTATAAACTATATGAAATAAATATGTCCCTATTATGAACAATGCATGTCAAAATATATCCCTATTTTCCTATTACGATGCATGAATACTCATCTCGCACCATAATTGGCCAATAGTATAAATATCAATATCTAATAACATATTAAAACAATAAACTCACACAACATATGAATCAAACTTGGTGCAATAACATCAAATGTAACAAGAAAACGTCAAAAATAGCAATCCAATCCACATACACTTTTATTTTCCCATGTATATGGGTTAACTACTCCCATGCACAATATCATTACCAATTCCCAACACATCCTAGTCTCATTTACACCATTACCACAACTAGTAAAGAAACAGAAAAGAAACTAGGTATTCTCTGAAAACACTTTTAAACATTTCCCTATATGTCTCTCTCTGGTCACTAAAAAAGGTTGGTTACAGAACCTAAAGTGCACCACCCCATATATTGGAGGCCTCTAACTAGTATTTGGGATGTGATAATTATAGTGGGGAGACTATACCCCTAGGTTATTGAGTTAAAAATAATAAAATAATCACACAAAAATAAATAAATTTCAGAGTACATAAATAATGAAAAGAATACAATACAGTTGAAAATCCAACAATAAAATCCAACCGAAGAATACATTAACTAATAATATAATAAAATAATTTTGTACTAGAATGTAACTAAATTTAATAAAATAAGTAACAAAAATTATTTACATGAAGACTTAGAATACCTAGATCTTGAACCCCATGTTGGACCTGTCTCCAAACACCACCCCATCCTGAAAGAAACAATCAATATAAAGGTCCATTTCCCTTGTCCAATTTTATATCCAAGTAATCTTCTTGGGTTCCAAATGGTGTCCTGAGTATAGTTGGAGTGTAAATTATTAGGTCAAAACTACCATGTATAAACATAACGAGTCTGATAATAAGTGTATTCAATAATGAAATAAACAGGTTCAATAATTAGTTATGAAATTAAATTAATACCACATCAACCTTCTTTGAAAGAGTGTCAGAATATCTTTGAGCATGTCTCCCAACCATGCCAACTATAAACATATAACAATGGTAAATCATAACCTAATTCGGCACCATAACATAATGTCTTTGAGATTGTCTCAAAACCTCACCATCCATAGCCATATATCCATGGTATAAAACACACACAAACTAGGTCAAAAACCTACTATATAAGTATTACTATAATCAATCAGAGCCAATACTAGTAAATAAAAATTTCATCATGTATTAGTTACAATCTTAGAATATAATCATTTCATCGTGTATCAGGGATAATCCTGGTATATAATGATTTCTACATGTATGAGGGCCAAGCATGATATATAATCATTACATCATTTATCATGGCCAATCCCATTTATAAGCATTACATCATAAATCATTGGTCATATACCTCTATATAATCGTTTTATCATATATCACAACAAATCATAATAGAAAGGATATCACAATATCACATCATAACACTCAATGGTTAATTATAAAAATTACCATTCATATTTCAATTACACATTTTGTTTATACTTTGTTCATAAACTAACAACATGTCGGCCATTTCAATAATCAAGCCAATACAAGGTAAATATATATCAAGAAAACACACAGATCCAATGTCATGCTAAAGACACATTAATCCACTAATCAACCTATTTATAATCAAGGGTTCACTCAATTCAATGGTATCCACAAGAAAGGTCATTAAAAATTGATACAAAGGGATTCTAATGAATAATCCAATTGACAATTAAATTAATATAGGCACAAAATATGTTTTTTCAATCCAAATATTCCACATAATTTCAATTAAATAGACCATAGGGATAAGTTATATAACCCTACCATTAATTGGTGATCAAAAAATGCTTTTGGTAGGATTTTCCAACAAGAACGATGGCTTAGATTACCGTAAGAAGAATCCTAGATCAAAAACAATAAAGATCAAAATCAAAAATGACCAAGGTCAATAGATAAAACCACAACAGCTGGTGAATAAATCCATATAAGTTAAAACCTAAATAGAACGAATTACTGGGGATTGATTGCATAAACGAGACATGCAGAAAATAGAATGGCACTCTAAAATTTCCTAGATAATTCCCTAGGGTCAAGGGAATAAGTCTTCACATGAGGTGGAAGAGAAATCAGGTGCATGACACCCTTAAAATTTTCATCCCATGAAATAACAAGGTGTGTAATTCCATTATGTGTTGGGTATTTATTTTTATATAGGTAGGACAAAAAACCCTTCATCAATGATTAATATTTAACCCTACCCTACTTTTACATAGTTTGTACATTTTACACGAAGTGTTACTGATTCACTCCCTACATTGCTTCATGAAATTTCCAGTGGTAGTTACATGTCATGTAACATGTATACAATTTGTAATCTCCTAGTATATAGTTTTTTTCCAAAATTATACATAAGGAACAGTACAGCCCCGAATCCTTCCAGAGCCTGAAAAATACCTAAAAATAAATTTATCACATTTATTCCAAGACTCCATCATTTTAAAAAAAACATATATCCCCAAACATTAGTTCATTTTCCCCAAAAAAGGCTCCTTTTATTTGAAAAATACTCTACCATAAATACTCAAATGGAAAACTCAAATAGGGATGTACAAAGAAAAATACAGAATCTTACAATATCAATATTTTATTTAAAATGGTTTCAATAATGTTTTCAATATTCTCCTTGGATTTTTTAAAGTCATTTTTTCACATTTTTGACATTATATAAAAAAATTCAAATGAATCTTCATGTCATTTTCCAAATGAGGTACTTTTTTACCTTTTATTAAAAATGTGAAAGGAATATTTATTTTAACATATTTTGAATGTACATAATTTCCCCTAATTATGACCACCCAATTAATTGAATAATTTTTTAAAACTATCCATGGTTAATTTA
Source organism: Viscum album (assembly GCA_963277665.1). Taxonomy (NCBI): domain Eukaryota; kingdom Viridiplantae; phylum Streptophyta; class Magnoliopsida; order Santalales; family Viscaceae; genus Viscum; species Viscum album. The sequence goes on from OY728122.1 coordinate 1,791,304,191, forward strand.
AAATCTAGTTTTTATCCAAATATTCTAGATTTTTTTATTTTTTAAAATTTATTTTCAATATGGAAATGGTATTTTCTTGAAGAATGTTTTTAATGTCATTTTATATAATTTTTATTCATAAATGATAAAAAATACTTTATTTTACTTATACTCTAATGGGGTATGTTGTAATGATACCATCCTTTGTTTTTTTCTATATGTTTTTATATTATTTTGACTAGTAAAAGTATTTAAATTAAATATAATAGTTCTTCCAATACATATAGTTTACGATTATTAAGGTATGTTGGTTAATTTGTGTTATTTATTAATATAATGAATTTATTTGACTTTTTAAGTGATGAGTGGGTCCTAAAATTATAAATCCCCCTGATGCATTAATAAGTATCATGAGAAAAAAAGGTTCGTTATTTGGCCATTGCCTTACCCATTTATGAAATATTTCTTAGTATGAGGCCTCAAAAGTCAGTTTTAGATGTCTAGAATAATGAATTCCATCATTATAATGTCAATTATTGTTAACCATGTTATTATTTAAATACATATGATATCCATGGATAATCTTAAGGATCATGTGATTATTTAAATAAAATTATTTTGTCATCATTTATTCGAGTAATATTATTCTTTGTGCTCAATTTACTGATTTAATGGAATGTGTTTTCTATTATTTGTCTTTCCGTATTGATTGTATCATGTTTCCACATGACTTATCCACATGTACTCATTCCCTTAGTGTGCACCTAATATCACCCCTTTCTTATGTTTCCTTTCCCTGGTATTCTATTAAGTATATTATGATTAATATCTAGGGGTGTGAAATAGGTAATAATTATGTTCTCAAGGAAAGTACTATGTTTTATTTTTTATTTTCAAATGTAATATGAGATTGAAGAATGTGTCTAGTTTATCAAGACTAATAAACTATTTGTTCCTTTGGGATATTATCACTTGTGTCTAGTACTAAGGCAATATAGTAAACACTAGTTCTAGGAAACTAGGTTTTGAGTCTTTATGAGGGAAAAAATTGTAAAATGAAATCTAGGAACATAATTATTGATAAATGTGATCATGAAAACTATAAAATGAATAGATAATTGAATTTTTAAAATATTCCATATCACTACTATTGTGATATTTATCTTTATGTTCTTTATGGAGATCACTTGAGAGGGATTCAAATGGAATCCCTCCTCTAGATGTATCCATGGGTTTTGCTGAATCGCTTGATGATTGAGTAATATCCTCTCATCACCCATTACAAGATAGTGCCTTATAAAGGAAATGGGGGAAGAGAGGGTTGGTTACACGGTCAAGGAAGTTTCAACCAAGAATTCATGAGTAACAATATACCATGGTATGAAAGTGGGATCCTATATATATCACCTATAAATTTCCAAAAAATGATACAAATTTACTTATTAGTTTCAAGACAAATGAGTAATACCTCAACAAGTCATTCATTCATCATGTGAATGAAACCCATGTGTAATTCTATCATAATAAATTGCTTACTTAATTATATATAGTCGGATTTTTTGAAATTTTAATCTATTAAACCTTCCACTTCATTCATATAAAATAGTAAACTAATGTAGTGATTGTGATATAGCATATATTTTAGTAAATGATATTTCATGCATGTTGTACCATATGACTTTCACCATTCATAAAAAATGATATAGAAAAACACTCATCATATGAGTTAAATATTTTAAGGGATATATCCCTCACCCTCCCACTTTCAATAAATCCCCATAGAATTTATGTTATCTCACCATATACATCAATATATACAATAAATTGTGCAACCATTTCCCAAAATTCATTTGGATATCTTAGAAAATTCTTTTTTAAATTTATCATCAACATCACCTTTTATCACATCATATGCAACACCATGTCAATGCATGCACATCCCATGCACATGCCCATGCAATATAAAGAAATTCTGCGTTTGGTGAGATTTGAACCCCTAACCTCTTGCATATTTTCCAAAGACTTTACCACTCCAGCAAGCTCGTCATGTGGTTAATAAACAGAATTTAATATACTTATATATATTAATTGAAAAACAAATAATACATAAATAATAGATATAAACTCAATAATAATAAATAATAAATAATAAATAAGGAATAAGGAATAATAAATAACCAATAATAAATAATAAATAATAAGTAAATATAAATAATAAATAATAAATAAATAATAAATAATAAATAATAAATGAATATAAATAATAAATAATAAATAAATATAAATAATAAATAATAAATAAATATAAATAATACATAATAAATAAATAAATAATAAATATAAATAATAAATATAAATAATAAATATAAATAATAAATAATAAATAATAAATAATAAATAACCAATAACAAATATTATTATTAATAATAATATTTTATTATTAGTAATAATAAATAATAAATAATAAATAATAAATAATAAATAATAAATAATAAATAATAAATAATAAATAATAAATAATAAATAATAAATAATAAATAATAAATAATAAATAATAAATAATAAATAATAAATAATAAATAATAAATAATAAATAATAAATAATAAATAATAAATAATAAATAAATATAAATAATAAATAATAAATAATAAATAAATAATAAATAAATATAAATAATAAATAATAAGTAAATATAAATAATAAATACTAAATAATAAATAAATAATAAAAAATAAATAATAAATAATAAATATAAATAATAAATATAAATAATAAATAATAAATAAATATAAATAATAAATAATAAATAATAAATAATAAATAATAAATAATAAATAATAAGTAAATATAAATAATAAATAAATATAAATAATAAATAATAAATAATAAATAAATATAAATAATAAATAATAAATAATAAATAAATAATAAATAAATAATAAATATAAATAATAAATATAAAAAAAATACAAAAAATAAATAATAAATAATAAATAATAAATAATAAATAATAAATAATAAGTAAATATAAATAATAAATAAATAATAAATAATAAATAATAAAGAATAAAGAATAAATAAATATAAATAATAAATAATAAATAAATATAAATAATAAATAATAAATAAATATAAATAATAAATAATAAATAATAAATAATAAATAACCGGTAACAAATATTATTAATAATAATAATATTTTATTATTAGTAATAATAAATAATAAATAATAAATAGTAAATAATAAATAATAAATAATAAATAGTAAATAGTAAATAATAAATAATAAATAAATATAAATAATAAATAAATATAAATAACAAATAATAAATAACTGGTTACAAATAATAGATAATACATAAATTAAAGTATATTATAAATAATATATAATATATAATATATAATAAATAATAAATAATAAAGGAAAGACATGAAAAAGTATGAAAAGATGTGATAAGGGATGAAAAATCAAGAAAACGCATAAAAACAGATGGAGAACCATATGAAGAATGAGGCATTAGAAAGAATGAGAATGCATCAAAACTCGTGACAACTCTGGAAAACTCCTTAACAATTCAACATAATCATCATAATAACCCACAAAAAACCATTGATAAAGATAACAAGTCATGGAAACCGAAATAAACAGTAATAAATGGAGCAACTGTTAAAACCCGTCAAAACGGTCATAAACAGACAAAAACATTGGACTCATATTAACGGAGATAACTTATGATCCGAGATTCCATTTTAGATCCGCGACCTATCAAATCAAAGATCCTGAAACGATCTTCGACCTGAAAGGAGAAAGAGTCCGAATGGACAGGCAGATCGGAAGTTACGACCATTTAAAAAAAAGCTGGCGGGGAACGGGTGCTAGAAACGAGGCATCGAAAAACATAACAAACTCGATACCCACTAAAAAGGCCATAACATATGATCCAAGAGTGAATGTGGGCGCCACGACCCGTCAAACTGAAGCTCATAGAACGAGCTCTGATTTTGCAGGTGGAGGAGTCCAAACTGACACGTGGATCGAATGTTAGGTCCGTTTGAAGACAAGTTTGACGGGACACCGGTGAAGGAAACGGGGTTTTGGAGGCCTTAGGAGGGGTTTGGGGTCGAAAACATGACTGAGGCTTGATTTTTTTGAACTGGTGCGTAGCTCTCTTCGCTGGCTTTGATTTGATATGTGGTAGAGCCCAAACGGACACTCGGAGCGAAAGTTATGGCTGTTTGAAGTTGGAGAACTTTTTTCAACTTTCTTATAACTCTAATATCTTCCACACCTTAGACCATCTCACGGTTTTGATTATATGTGCCTCTAGATCTCTTCATGATCTTCGATTTGACTGGTCGTGGTGCTCCAACGGACGCCCAGATCAAAAGTTATGGTCATTTTAGTGATTTTGGGGTTTCTCGTGTTTTTTTATTTTTTTCATTTCATTTCGCGGTGGTTTTACTGAAACCGCCGCCATTTCGTGGCGGTTTTTAAAAAACTGCCTCTAATCCGCGAAAAAAATTAAAATATATATATATGGCGTTTACTGGCGGTTTTTTAAACCGCCGCGAAAAAACCGCTGCTAAACGGCAGTTTTCTTGTAGTGTTTTAAAGTTAATTATAAACCACTTTCAGAGTATCTCTTTGAGCCAAACATAAACCTATTTTGTCAACAACAAAGTGTGACCTCATTGGTCTTTATAGGTTTGAAAAAAATTTGAATCACAAAATCTATAAATGTAATAAAACTAAAGTCTTTAGAAAATAATCAATCCAACTCAATATATAATTGGATTTGGAATGATCTTCATCAAATCCATGTATATCTATAATTTTTTCTACCATCTACGACATATGAAATCATGTATTCTCAAATGATCGATTTGGATAAGACATCGAGTGACCATGAACATGGAGTATTCTAATCACATATATCCTTGTCATACATTATGTATTCACTAAGTATAAACTGAATGGGTCGATGAATACATCACATATCATTCATCAATACAGAAAAGTACATCCCATGTCTCTTTCTCAAATTGAAAACCACATCATATATACTATCTATGAACATTCATACACTTCCTCAACGTATCTCAATCGAGGACCCAGATGTCATACTCTTCTTAGTAGGAGAAATATCATATTTTTGGAGATCTAATTGGAAACATGATAAGACATCTACCCAACCACCCTCTAATTAGCTAAGCCTCATGGATTATACAAGAAGGGTATCCAATTATAAAGTTTCTCATACTATATATATCACTGGTAACAAGTATTATGGACTCCAAATATGATCCATGCACCCCCAGTATACCAAATAACAAATTAATGAAACTCCATATAGTACACGTTTTTGATCATCCAACTCAAAAAACCTATTTTATACCTTATGATCATATTATATATCCTGATACAAGGATATTACTCATGTTAACCTTAATATTTCATCAAAACATATAATACTCCATGGTGAGTGTTGGTTAGGGATAACTAAAACTAGTACATTGAGAGTTCAATCATCATAAAATTTATAAAATGTATACCAATATATATATTTATATATCCAACTTGAAGGAATGTTAAATTTTAAATTTCATTTTATATTAAATGAAATAGTTCATATTCTTAAAATCAATTAATAATAATTAACAAAATAATATATAATGACATGTTTAACATATCATATATGATATAATATAAGATCATCCTTAATTTTTCTACAGTATAAAGGGTTTTGTTAACTCAATACATCTGTATATAATTCCTTCCACATAATTGTGTGAACATTAGATAAAAACCCCTCACACTAAAATATTCAGTGGGCAAAATTTCAAGCATATTCCTATTTAAATAGGGGTAAAACATAGGAATCCAAATAATAATGATTAACTCTTTCATAATATTTAAATATATTAACTCTAAAACATCAATTGTTATGATGTTAACTTCTAATTTCTAATTATAACACTTTATAAGTATATCATAATCATTCTTAAAACCATTTTTATCAAACATTATTCTTGAAATATTTTGGTAACTAAAATAACTATTTACATTATCACTTACCAACACATCCTAAAACCCTTTAAGATAAAGTGAAATCTACTTTGTTTTAATAACTAAATGTAGCTCCTTATATTTATTTTTACAACTATACCTGAAACTAATTTAGAAAATGAAGTGAAATTCACTTTGAATTTTTTCTCATATAATATTTAATTTAGTAAATTTAACTTCTTTTATTTCTAACATACTCCCAATAACATCTTAGATTCTATATTCTTCTCAAAATATCATGCTAAGATACACAGACTCTTTTGTGTTAAGTAATAAATCTTTTATCATTAAGTGGTAATATTTAAAAAATAAAATATTATATCCATGTCAAATATATATTTCTATAATTTTGCCCGATTTTTTTAAAGTAATATTATTCTTTAAAATATTCCACTGAGGGTGGTGGAATCCCAATTCCACAAATTTTAACATACATCTGAATAAATACTTTTGTCCTAGATAAAAACATGTGTATCCATGTTTCATTTTCAATTATTGAATAGAGATTTAGGAATTATAAATGGTGTATATAGAATACACTATCTTATATTCATTACAACAACACTTTTTTAACAACCTAATTATATTATCATATGATATAAATGGTATGAATATACACCTACTTTACTTAGATCCATCATAGATTGATATTTTCCATCACATAAAAATCATTGATGTAGAAAAAAATTTCTTCATCACTATAATTAAAAGTATAAGACCTACCAATATTTTTCCTTTTTTAGCTCAATCGTATTTATATCATTTTAAAACTAAACATTTGGTATCACATTCCCTTTGAAATCAAAAAATTAATTTCAATAACACCATTACTTGAGAATTACATCCCATGTAGTTTCAAAAAACCCTTAAGTTATATTAGATAATTTGTTCATATGAAAATGTTATCCTTCCTTCATAACATTGCCTTTAAGTTCCAATGAAATTAATTGGATACTTAAATAAATATTATTATACTTTCCAAATAACTTTCTTTCTTATGGTTTGAACATTTACCCACATCTACTATCTATACAATTCCAAAACTTTGACATCATATTCCCAGTTCATATATCCTAAAAACTTTTATAATATAAGGTAAAAAATTCCTGAACTCATTTATATTTTTTGAAAATTTTTATTATTGAAAATAGAATTAATTTGGTTAAGTAATTAATTATACATAGAATATTTCATCAAATGGTTATCATTTTTTACATACATTTAATGAGGAATTTTTTTAAATGTTCTCCCACAAAAAATATTACCCATTTTAAACTCATCATATTAATTAATGGAACAATATTCATATTTCCCTAAGAAAATGACCCTACTTTGGAATGACCCTCAATGCTTACGTATTTATGTAATGCATAATTTTAACAATAATATATATAACTCTTGGGTAGTTGATCATACAACACTTTTTACAATCCATAATATGAGTAGACAAACTCTATTCTTATGTAATCATATGTCATAGGGATTCTTATATAAGTGTATATAGAAAATCACAATTATAATTGGTTACCTAACACTTAGTTTTTCCAATTTCACCATGAATTATAGAAGATAATCCATAGTCACCTTACTTTTCTGTAAACCTACCTAGTCAGATTATCAAAGTCTTGACATATGTTTTCATTGGATGGAATTTAACACTTATTATTTAAAAGGGCATTAAATCTCACCATATTATTTCATATTATTCCCTTCATTTATTCATGATTATAATGATTTATTGTGGAATAAAATTTTTATATTCAAACCATATTATTATATAACTCTTTAGAAAACCCATAGCTTTTCTTAAAAACAAAAATTAGAATCCAAATGTATTCTTATATGTCTAAATGTGCTTAAAATTATAAGAAATAAAAAATAAAAATATAGTAAGTATGGAACTACAAATAGTAAACCCCTTACTTTCTAGAACAAGGCATAATCCTCTAAGATAGTGGGAATTATGGAAAAAACTCCCACTACCCAGGATATTTCACTCAATATAGATCCTAATTCTAGTATAACTCTAATACCTAATATGAAAAAAAATAACTACTTAATTCAAGATAATTAATCATTAAAATTATCAAAAAATATAGAATAAAACAAGATATATTTCTCATACCTAGCATGTAAATCCTCAAATTCATGCTTGATAATTTAAAAGTATTTTGAAAACCTTTAAACGAAAGCATAAACATATACTTAATAGTGAAAATTTATAACTATAAATAATAAAGAAGGACATAACTTTTAAAGAAATGATCATTTCATAAATTTAAACATGAGAAAAAAATATATAAACAATTCATAAATATGTTTAACTATCAACATTTTATAAATTAGCATTTTAATATGGACATTCCATTATTTTTAACATAACCAATCAATTTTCATTTCAAAATATGAACTCCTTCACATTATTCATAATATTCCATTTACGTGAAAAATATGATATTACATAAAATAGAAACATTTTATAGTACAATTCTTTTATCTAAACTATTTATATAATCTATGTATCAATTAATTAAAATTATTTAAATCTTTATCAAATAAGTCACTAAACCTTATTTTGATGTGTTTTAAATAATTTTTCAAATAAGGCACTTAATTTGGACAATTCAAATTAAATAGTTATTAATATTTCATAATTTAAATATAAATTAATTTATATTTTTTCCATAATTTGTAATTAACAAAACAAATTATATATATAATTTCAATAAAAATAATTTATATTTAAACTATAATCATTTTCTTATAATTGGAAAAAGAAATTTCAAAATTAACATTTATTATTGTGGGATTTTTATTAAGAACTATTTCGTAAATATTTGTTTATTTATTTATAAATATTTTTCAATTAATTAATATATAAATTCTTTTATAAATTAATAAATAGCCTAAAATTTTGTTTATTATAATTTGTAAACATTACATAAATTATATAATTAAATTCATAATAAAAAGTTTAGAAAAATATTTTTCCATTCAAATTGGAATTAATTATATAGGAAGAATAATAAAATATTATTGATAGAGTTATTGTGCTTAAACCATCTAACGAATATAAATCATTTATTGTGAATAATAAACTTATTGATGCTTATAATAAGTTGATTATTTAAGGTTTTCACTTGTTTGGTAAATGAATGAACCTTATGTGTTGGTTTTTCATTTCTATAGAAAGGTCTAAACACTTACTTATCGGCCTTTCTAGTGTATAAGGTTTCTCAATTCTATGATAAAGGAAAGACCTTATATATTGTCTTTTCAGTTTTACTAAAAATTCTGGAGCCTTATGAATTCAAGGCTCAATGATGTAACCCTTATGCATATGGACCATAACAAATTATCTCGAGTGACACTTATATATATAATAACCCTTATGTGTAACTATATATCCACTTATACAACAAATAGAAATTTCTTACATACGGGAAAGTATTTTATATATGGACAACCATCATTAATGATATAATATATATCATCACTATTACTCAATCCTCTATTTTTGGGCAACGTGGATTTTAGTTAATTCCTATGATATTACTTGTATCATAGATTATCTCATGGAAGAAAACCACAAAGATTGATGTATCATACACTATGATAAACACCATTCATACCATATGATTCAGTATCACACATTATATTATTATATAAAATAATATAAAGCAAAGGAAACACACATTACATTATCTTATAATTAAATTCATGGATCTTGGTCAAGATTATATTATCATATAATATAATGTAAGTAATTATTATTAATTTTAAAAGCATGATTTGTAGTATAAAATGTATAGAACTACACTAATTCCATTTTTGGGTTTCATATAACTATATAAAACATATAATAGGCATCATAAAAAAATTATAAACCCAAATATAGGAACATGATTCAGGATAAACAAGAACATCAAAAATGTAATATGAAGAAACTGATAAATTTGTACCTTAAACTAAAATGTTGTTGTTGTGATCATCATTATTTTTTTCCTAATTAAGATCATATAAGAGGAAATTTAATTTTATACCTCCTCTAGAGGTATCCATGGGGTGTGCTGAATGAATCAATGCTTCAGTGGAATTCTCTCATCACCTACAGCATACTAGAACTATTAGAGTTACTTTCCTAGAACCAACTTATTTGTACATTAGATTGTATATATTCATATAGTTGAATATTAATAAATACCACATCACATATTGGATTTTTCTTTAGTGTGACTTTAATTTGACAATGTCCTATAGTATTTTTCACATTGATTAGGTCATAGAAGTTCTCATCTATGTTAAGAACCTTGACATGCTATGAAAATATAATTAAAATATATGACATATGGTCATACAAAATAACCTGATGGAAAAAAGATGATTCATTATATCAGGTGTTAGATACTCTTAAGTGGAAGAAAATTCTTCTCATGAAGTTTTCACTTGGTATTCTCTAATATGGAAGATTTTGAGGACAAAAATTCCCTATAGAAATCTACATATTTGTGTGTCATTTGATAATTCAATATGCAAAATTGTGTAATGATACCTATACTTTAAGGTTATTATTATTAATTCATGTCTTAGATCACATTATTATATGTATTTTCATAAACCAAGATGACATGTGTTAATAAATAATTTGGGTATGTTGGGTATTTAATGACTAATATGTTATTATTGAATAAGTCTATGATGTATTTTTCCATAATATCTTTTTGAAGGTTTATATCTTATCACATTAATTGAAATGAAACCATCAAACTAAATTCAATATTTATGTAATAATGGTGGTTTCATTTAAAAAATTTAAAATAAATACATGTCAATCATATATGATGATTACATGAGTATGAAACTCGACTTATGGGATATTGAGACAAAGGGATTATTTTACACAGTAAACATTGTTATGTAGTTATTGATACTATGAAATTAACTTTTTTCTCTTCGGTGACTATACATGTTACTAGAAGATAATAATGTAATTTAGGGATTCCCACCTAATTCCACAGATGAAGAAGCCAATAAGGTCACACACATAGTATTTCTATTGACCAAAATTAAATTTCATTTAAATTTAATTATTGTAAAAAATATTATTCTCTCAAACATGGAATAATATTTATTCTATATTTATTGATCAAAAATATTAATTCACCATATTTATATATTTTTTCTAAAAATAAATATTAATATATAATACTATGAATATTATAAATATTTATTTACATAATGAACAAATAATATTTATTATTCAGGGTTCAATAAATGTGAAGGAAGTATGGGCTGATCTGTCGGTTTTAGTAGGAATAATACATTAAAGGAAATTTAAATATATATTCATTTATATATTTAAATAAATGATATTGAATTTATTTATGAGTTTAGAACCAATTAAATATTATTATTATAATTTTAATTATTATATAGATATGTGGTTTTAAAGAGATTAAGATACTAAATAAAGGGAATGTGTAAAATAAATAATTCTATAACCTAGCTCTGTAAATAATCAATTCTATAATTTGACAGGGTTAGATGTTTTTGTGCCCAACACATCCCATCTATAAATTCTCTCAACCATAGAGAGAAATTTCTCTATATCACTCTTAAGAACTGGAATCAGACTTCCACCTTCCTCCATGACTCAAGAATGAAAATAACAGAATTGATCCTTCAAACATAAAGATTATGTGTTAATCAAATGAAGAAATTTTAGATGATCCATACTACTTATCTAGAACCTATAGTACCATCGTTTATGCTTCGAGATCAATGGAGTGCTTGTGGACACCATTATAGGGACTCTACTTTGGGTCCTCTCGACACAATGACAGTATAACCAAAAGTAGGTTTGAATGATGAATATCATCAAAGGATAGAAAACTATCAAAATTGAGGTAATTTTTTAAATAAATTAATTATAAATTTCATTTTAAAATTATCATATCCCTTGGTTATGTCATTATTTGATATTTATTTCATCAGATTTAGTTTTCTAGTCATGATTTTTATTTTCATATATATTGATAATTATTCACTTAAATTTACAATAGATGAGTTGGGAATGGACTAATGGGAAATTTTTCTTTATTCAGATCCTTGATGTTGTATTAGATCCATCACATTAAAATTAAAAATTATTTATTAATCATTATTCATTATGTGCATTTACTTTTAGTTTTTTATTTCAATAAATTCATTCATTAAATGTGAATATCTAGATATCTTCTTTTTATTCTTCACTCACATTCATATAAGCAAGAAAATATAAATAATAATATAATAACATATGAAGAATCCATATTTAAATGATAAGGATTATATCTAGAGAACGTGGGGTTGCACAATGTGTAACCTGAAGGTATGCTTCATGTGTCCTAGTTCATTGAACTAGGATGTGTTGTGGATTTATTCTAATGCATCAAGAAAAAAATTTCACATGGTTTTATTAAACACCATATATTTACCAAGATAGGCCATAACATAACTTTTTGAATTACTTGGAATATAGCTAGCATATACACCATGTGGCCTACACATTTTGACAGTGGAAAAAACATAATCCAACACACATCATATATTTATTTCAAGACACATAAGGCCAGTTGTTGTGAAACCCATTGATTACATGGAATGTAGTTTGATTGTAAAAATAGTGTACCTCGCCAATTTCCATGGTTGAAAAACCTTCCTGCTACCTAGGCATGTGGCTTGAATATATGGTGAGAGGAATTCATAGTATGTAACTGGATTGTACATGTCATGCATCTCATTCTGGTTTATGAAAAAAAATTAATTAATTTAATTACTCAACTAAACCAAGTCAACATGTTTTTGTGTGTCATTTATTAACAATACACATAATGTGGTAGGTCATTTAAAACATTCAATGATTAAATATTTTCCACTTAAAATTTGCACTTACATGTCGTGTATAGTCATAATATTATGAGTACTCTATGTGCAATTAAAGCATTTAACATTTTGTAAATTAGCAAATGTCAATGTTATATTTACTCATAGTACACACTGTGTAATTATGTAACATTCCATATATTCTGCATTTCATATGACTAGACAAAACATGGTCATAATACAGGTTGGATAGATCAGAAAAGCACACGTTGTACTGTATCCAATTAAATTACTTATACTTAATTAGTTTTAAATAAAAATTAATTAATTTAATTTTTTTAATATTAAACTGGATAGAAATATCTAGGAAAATTTATATGGATATTAAAATAAATAAATTGATTAATTAATAAATAAAATTTATTAATTTGAGTGCATTTTATCATAATTAAGAATGAATAAAATGAATTCTAGTTTATTAAATGTGTATTTTTTCCACGAAAGGATGATCATGGGAGAGAGAAACATGTGTATGGTTATGGTTTCTTTTAATTTAATTAGAGAATGTGTTTTTTAATTATTATTATTAAATTAAAAGGATTTATTTTATTTCATCACCACCTCATATTATATAAGGGGCAGTGTGTCCACTATTTATTTTATGTAAACCCTATAACTATTCCACTAGTTCCCCTCACCTATGTGTGAGTAAAGAATGTGTAGGGATGGATTTCTTCAGAGATTGTTAGTGGTTCAAGATATAAATGAGATGAAATATTCCCATAATATACATAAGAAAAAGGTGGAATGTTTTTACTCGATCCAATACTAGGTCAACGAATTTTATCCCCTATGGTCAGTGGTTTTTTATTTTCAACTCAAAAAACAAAACAAAAGATATAATTCATGGTCAAGATAGATTTATCCTTTTTCTTTTATATGGTTATTTATTTTACGTATTCTTTAACATGATCAAATAAATGGATGAATTGAAAAACTAACATGCTCATATCGAATAAAATAAATGGATTATGAAAAAATATTTTGTCAACTCAGGGTTAATCACTTATGTAAAATACACTTCATATTAAAAATGGCATATAAATGATAAAATATAATATTTTATGAATAATAAAAAAGTACCTTAAAAATATTACATTTTACTTATCCTTCCTTCATCAGAATTGAGATGATCCTATAGTTAAAGAGTCGGCTCAGGCCATTGTTGGGAGAATGTTTAATTTCCATAAATTCTTAACAAAGATAATGGGTTGAATTAACCAAACATGTAATGGATTTAATGGACTTAATAAATTAAAGACAAATTTAGATTCAAAATTTGAGGAAATCCTAATCAGTATTTCTAGACTAATAATTCCACTTAATAGATCAAGGAACTGAAAGCTACAAGTTTCCAAGGCTACCAACCAAAATACACATTTATAATTTCCATGGCCTCTATCTAGAGAATAATAAGGGAAATATGAATCTTTTCAGTAGATTTCTCATTCTAAAAGACATTATAAGTCCAATTATTTGGGATGATGAGACTTTATAAAATAATGGGATACTAATATGAAAATTTAAATTATTTCATCGTGAAAATTTTGGTAATCATGTAATGTACTAATAATCTACTCTTATTAAGTTGTAGTAAAATGTAAATTTCAACAATCATGTTATCCCTATAAAAAATACTAGATAAATATAATATTTTTACTAGTAATAACTTCTAAGAATAGTATAGGAACTTAAGAATTGTATTATACCATGAATTTCATGAACCAACTTGGGTCATCCTTAAACTGGACACCCAAACTAGCCCACAGAATATTCCAAATAGTTTTCCAATCCCCATGGTTTAGATAAATGTTATTATGCATCAATGAACTTCATTTAGGAATGAATGAGAAAGTAAGAAGAATAAAAATATTATCTATCATTAATGAAAATATATAAAAACCCAAGATTATCATAAATAAAAGAATATCCAAAACAATTATGGATCATGAAAAGATATATCAATATACTATATAAGGGAAAATATACTTGTGTCACTAAGGAAGTACAAGGAAGTTGATAAAAGTGGTGAAAAAAATAAAAAATAAATAAAATAAACCACTACAATCCAGTCTTTGTGTGCAAGTAAGGATGCCCCACACACGCCTCTAGTATACTCAAACCAATAGATACAAGATCAATCACTACATTTGAGAATCTAGATAAACTTATAATGATATAAGAATGAGCTAAATAGCTTATTGGGTCACCACCCACTGAACCAATGCAAAATCCTTTAATAGAAACGTTATAACATACTCATTTGAAAATAAGGATAAAAATAGATTTTTACTAGATTTGATTTTTAAAAAAAAATAAAAATTATATTCCATTTATTAACACATCACTTTCAATATTCCATGATTCTTTCCAAGTAAAAAAATATTATATTTTTATTTTAAAAAATAATTCATAAATTTTAGTTAAATAATTTTTAAGGGAAATCTTGAAAGAAACATAAATTATATTTTCAAAAACAAATTGAAAATATACTATGGGAAATTTATCATCTCAAGGAATCCTAGGTGGTCATGGGGGAACAATCTATAATGGATACAACATGGTCATCAAAGAAGTAATGTTCACATTCTAGAAAAAAACACATCAATAGACCTTCCCAAACACCTAGTCATACACTATCTAGTCTAAAAATGGTGCAACATCCCTTAGCCAAACCTAACACCCCACTCAGGTCCACTAGACCGAGCATAATTCAAAAATTGTGTGAAGTTTACCTATAAATCCCAATTTTCCTACTAGATCTTCCCATGATATATAAATGGAGGTGATCATTTCAAGTAATAAGTATATAATATAATCATATCATAAAAAAATAATTTATCACACACATAACTCCAAACTCCAACATAGTAACATCACCTTTATACAAGCATAAAAAATTAATTCAACTTCACACAATAGGTTTATTTATTACAAGAAGTCAAACATCCATAATTTTCTATCACATTTAATGGGGAATGTACTATGGGTTTACATTTCCAAGAAACCATTAAAATTTCCATCGAGGTCTCAGGACCATTCTTAAGGTACAAAAGAAATGAAAATTGATTTCAAAAACTGAACACATAATTCATCATTTGATTACATCAATAAATAAATTTTTTCAAATAATTTCTAAAAAATGTCCAAACACACCCAATATTTTGAAAAGAAACTGCTTCATAATTTCGAAATCAACATCATATGTGATTTAAATATGTATCCATCAAAGAAAAAACAATTAATTTCAATTTAAAAAACAAGTGTTAAACCTTTAAAACAAGTTTAAAGATCAATTCACATAATAATCCTATTTTATTTATCAAAAACTCAAGAAAGAAATCACCGTTTGATATAGCTACCAAAATATGGGTTGAAACTTTGAAATACATTTAAAAACAATCACTAAAGTACATTAAAGAATAGATTTAATCTTAAATAGTGATGTATCAGACACCTACCTAAAATATCATCACCTTTACTAACCTTGGAGGTAATCCACCACAAAACAGCCTAAGAAACCTTATCAAACCAAGAGGATCCAAAAAACCTAAAAATATCCAAATATCCAAATAGAGAATAACTATAGATCTAAGATTCAACCTCAATGGGTGATACAGTTAGGGAGGATAGAAGCGTAAAAGAGAGTACATGAGGCGATCTTATATTAAAGAACCAACCATAAGACACTATGAAACTAAATGGATCTTCTAAGGAGTGTATAGAAATAAAATATTCACTACTAGGAGTCATTGGTGTATAATGAGATGGTGAAGGACCTCGAAAAAGGTAAAACTTAATCTAGGAAAAATGATAAAACCCACTATTAAAAATGGGCTGACATTATTCATTGCATGAATCACTATTCATGGCATGAATTTCCATTTTTCCCAAAAAATCAATGCATGAAATCCACTTTCACTGTGTGAATGGATTCTATCAAAAAAAGAAAAGGCATCGAGATGGGATTGACAAGATCACTGTAAAATTGGATCACAGTGTGAGACCATCAATCATGATGTAAACTACTACAGTATACAGCTTTTAGTGCTATAGCTGTCAAGACCCGTCCCCCGGGGCCCATGTCGTAACTACCCCAAGCCCTCCTTCCATAGGCCAGGGGTTGGCGACTAGAACCAAAGGTTTATATCCCTAAACTTGGAAGGAATTTCCTTTATTACTATAAAGAAACACATCAGAGTACACAACTGAAAGAAAAACACTAAGTAAAAACTGTATACAAAAAGTGTGTTGGAAAGTAAAAGGGGCTGGAAATGCAAGCCCAACTGTAAAGTATAAGTACAACTGAAAAAAGGACAAACAGCTGAAAGGTAAAGAGAAGCTCCTGGATCATCCTCCGGGGTTCCTACCTGAAGGGTAGGTACATATGGCCACCTCAGCACTCCACGTTCGTCAAACTCCTCTGTGTACCGACTCGTCGTAAGGTCCACCTCTGGGTATCATCTAGTCCTGGCGCTCTTGACCTCCATCAGCGTTGTCTGTCGTCTGCATCCAACACAACAAGGTGCGGGCATAGTCCGTGCAGGGGTGAGTATAAACATACTCAGTAGGGACCCTGAGACCCTCAATGTCTCACAAAATCCAACATGGATAAATCACAAAGTACGAAAACAACAGATAACCATTACTGAGGTATATTCCCATACATATACCTAAGATATCTAGTAACCCATCTCAATCATGAGGAAAACACAAAAGTCATAGACATAGCTCAAACCGGGATTTTTATTATCGAAACCATGGCTGGTAGGGTACTCATCCTCTATCGAGTACAATGGGAATGCCACATCACACAGAGGCGCTTCCCACTATACTTGGACTGTAGAGGAACTCCTCTCGTCAAGTGTCGTGGGTCTGCTGCGTCGCATAGAGGTGCTCCCCACCGTGGGTACGCCGCATCACACAGAGGCACTCCCCCTAATAGCCTACATAGGTACTCCTCCTATCGAGTATTGCGGGTCTTTCGTGCTCACACAGAGGCACTCCTCTGCCATGGTTATGCCGCATCACAAAGAGGTGGTCCCCACTGGGCTAGTCGAGTCACTCCGAGTCGAATCAGTCAAGGAGTCGTCAGGTCTCAGCCAGCTACTAGGTATTTGTACTCTGTCTTCTCTTCACTAGAAGGATCTTCTCCATGAGCTACTGGTCGATACTCCAAGTGTAGCTAAGACTCACGTCGAAGTATCTCAAAGGACCGCCACGTCATAGGTGTCTCAACACAAAAAACGTCATGTCAATCGGACGCCCGATCTATGAGTTATTAGCCTTTTAGTCCTGGGGGAAGATTGTATTTGTGTACGAACCAACCTGACCATATCTCAACAATACCCCGAACTCTAGTGTGTTATACTCAAAGGTACCATCTCTCATCAAGATTACCAGGGCCGCTGACGGCTCGTCAAACGGATGTCTGGTGCCACAGATTTGGCCAAAGTAAGCAAAGGGTAGGTAGTGGGCCCGAGTTCGGTCCGACCCGGTCTGGGTCAACCTGGACAGAACCGATGGGTCTTACCCAGCCCGTTGGGCAGGTCATCCCACTAATTTAGGCCTGGTCCGCTGGTCCCGGCCCATCGGACTGCGAGGGTGGTTCGGCCCGGATTTTGCCTTGTAGGCGACACGACCCGAAGGTCGGGGCCGGTTCGTCCAGTGCCACGAGGGGCACAGCTCGGGAGGTCGGCGGCTGGGAGGTCAGAAGCCAGGAGGCCAACGGGCAGGCCGGCTGGACGCTGGCTGGGCTGCGCAGGCCGTGGTGTCACGCGGACAGCGCGCGGGGCGCGGCGGCACAGGGGCAGTCGGCGCGCGGGCAAGCGGCATGGGGCGCGGCGGGACAGGGATAGTCGGCGCGTGGGCAAGCGGTGCAGGCAGCGGCGGCTTGCGGGCAGGCAACGCGGGGTGCAGCAGCCCGCGGGCAGATAGCGCGGGGCGCAGCGGCGCGCGGGCTGGCGGTGCGCGAGTCGGTCGCGGGGCAGGCCGGAGCGCGGGGGGAAGCACGCGGGTAATCCAAAGTTTGCACGGTGGGGTGCGGCGGTGTTCATCCGGAAGAATAGGTGCACCGCGGGGGTGGTGTGATTCGCGGAGGCCACGGGTAGTGTGGCCTTCATCGTTGTCGCCTTCGTTGTCGTCCCCTCATCGCCAAGCCGAAGCATCATTACGGAAGAACCGCGGAGGGAGTCGGGCCATGTAAGTTTGGCCCGCACCCTCTGCGTTTAGAGATGATATCATTTGGCTCATCGTAATGAAGCTCAACAATTAATTACAACACTTTGTTTGAATTTTTCATTCGATGATGAGAGGAAGAAATGGGAAGCATCAACATGCAATATCCCCCTACCTTATTATTTGTCATTCATCAATCGTTGACGTTTGAAGTCGCGGGAAGAAGACGAAAGAATTCGTCATTCGTCACATCCGCCACATTCTCCGAATCCCGAGTTGAGTCATCCGCAGAAGGCTCTCCACGTCGGTAGGATTCGAGGAAAGAAGTCGAAGAGGAAATCTGGCATTCTTCACGTTCTTTGTTGGGAAGAGTGTTCTTTGTTGGGAGCACTTTTCTCCCAAGCTCCTCTAAATTCCACCAAAAGAGAAATGCCAATGAAACAATATTAGATTAGTCATCTAATATTAAGTTGGCACACCAATTCAAAAAGGAGAATTAAAAACCCGGCTCCACCAAATTAAATGTAAGAGTGTAGTCACATTAATTTGGAGGATGCCAAGAGGCTCTCCTTAATAAAACACATGCGTTGGCGCAATTAATTGCATAGGGAAGTCCAGAGGCTCTCCATCAATAATGAGGGAGAGTGGGGAGGTTTTATCCTCCACCATCAATAGGGGTCGGGTGGTCCCCACCCCTATCATTAATAGGTAGGTTAGGCAGCTCGGGTGGTCACCACCTCAATTATCCTCCCATTGGAGGTTATGCTCGGGTGGGCCCCACAACCATAACCTCTCATGGGAGGTTAGGGTGTGGCAGTCCAACCACCAACTCCCAAGGGGAGGTTTTAACCAACACACTCAACACATGGCAGCTTAAAAATAAAATAATGTTTTATACTTTATTTTATTATTATTTTTATAAAAATCCAAAAACTAACTTTTATTCCCGATCATCTGCCTTCAAGGTGAAAGTCTTCTTAAGAGAATATCGGTGTTATGATTTCAACGGTGCCCTCGGATTTCATTTTTGATAAGTGGCTCAAAAGTTATAAAAACCCGCTCGTATGTTTACTGAACATACCCGAACAAAACTTCAGAAATTGATTTTGGGCACATCGGGCCTTGGAATCAAGCGTCGTAAATTTTCGTGGACTTGTAAAAATCCCATGAATTTAGGAAAAAATCACAAAATTTCTAGTTCTTTACAGCAACACTTCTCATGCCCTTTAAAACTCCCAAAAAACAAAATATCAATAATCATACAATCTAAAACTCATAAATAAAAAAATAAAAAGTAAAATCATGGTTGGGAGGTGATAGTGAATTAAATCACTACATTATACAATCCCTAGGTCCCGATCTACCTACTAAAGAGATGGGGGATGAAGATTTCAATATATATAAAATAAAAACACTTGAATAATTCATTATATATTCAGTTTTTGTTGTTATCATTTATATACAGTGAACTCATGAAGTCTCATAAGAACATGGATTCTTAGATAATAAAGAAAAATATCTATGATATTTATTAGTATAGAGATAAATAGGAGTGATTTGTGATCTCCAAGGCACTCTTCAAAAGTAAAACTAGAGAAGGTTCCCAAGTTCATCCTCATGTAATAAATCTTATTATCTATATTGAGAGTCTAGAGGTGCTAGTGATTAAGCTTCAAAAAATTTATTCACTAATATCATACTTACTTCACCCCCTAAAATATTCTCTATCTTTTTTATATATTTTAATATAAACAACATTGATAAGTCTCAAGTGTCCCAGTTTAATAAGTACATGGAGAAAAAAATCCTATCATCTTTATGATGAATCTGAGGAATGTCTAGGTAAAGATCTCCAAGACTAACTCCAAATTAGATCTTCTTCACAATTCCCTTGCAAGAATAAGAGAATCCATGGGGATAAAAGGGAATAGGATGTTGGTTAATTCACTTGTTCCAAGAAGGGACACTCAAACAAATAACTTTTTTATTGCAAATAATATATAGGAATACTTTGGTGTATTATTTATCATGTGAAAACTACCTATTTCTTTAAATTGGGTATTATATACAGATTATGATGCTCATATTAGAATCCAATTACAAGAACCAAGAAGATTTACAAAAACATCACATGGTGAGGTGGATCTATGAGCTGCTAACAGATACAATCTTACAATAGTAGCTATTAGAGACTACCACCTCATATTTCCAACTATAATTTTTATGGTTTAAATAATTTTTATTATGTATTATCACTTACCAAAAACATTATTTCAATGTTCAATATTTATATTTATATATATATTTTTTAATTTTTTAATTAATGTTAAATATTTTACAAATATGTGAGGTTTTATGGTAAGACACTCCTCAATAGCTGTATTTATATATTAGATTACACTAACCAAGTAATGGAAATCGATAATGAATCTAGTTCACATGAATCACATCACATCCAGTTTTGGAATCACTACTTTTGTAAGGTAAATGAAAATTGCTTAAGTAAACTACACCAAGAAGTATATTTATATTCTTCCGAACTAAAACCACTTGACATATGTCCCACCTATTTACAAATAAAAAGGGAAAAATCACTATTAATTGGGATAGGTTAAAGGGACACAAAAATTATTGAATTATTTCTTACCGAATCTTATAAACCTATTCTAGTTAAAGAAAGGTTGGATAATCATAAATCATAACATTTACTAATGAATTTAGTAGATATGTATATACCTACATAATGAGTTATAAGTTAGATTCCTTTGATAAATTAAAGGAACGAAAAAATGATGTCGACAACCAACTTGGAAAGAAGATGAAGAAACATAACTCAAACCATGGTGGGTAATATCGAAAGCATAAATTCATTGATTATTTGTGGGATTTTAGGATTATATCTCAACCTAATCCTCTTTATACACCACACTAGAATAGTATAAGTGAAATCAGGGACCATACCCTGTTAGATATAGTGATATCATTAATGACTCATGCATGTTTTCTATTTTCCTTTTAGGGATATGCATTAAGATATTGGTACACATTATAAAGTGAGATCTAACTAATGTATCAAATGGAATTATATTTTATATTTTTTATATAAATAAACTTGTGTAATCAAATATGTGAGTGTGGGGTTATAAAGAATTTCTTAATGCTATCTCTTGCAAAAAAACATGCACCTTGAGTCACTAAGTGTAACCTTATAGTGCATCTTAAGGAAACTATATGATATTACCTAAAATAACCCTTAGATAATAAGGTTGTAGTTTAATAATAACCCACATTACTTAAGTGGTATCGTATCTCTGAAATATATAATTGGAAAAATATAGAGTTCAAGGAAGTCATATGTCAAGTGAAACCTTAGTTGGCACATAGGAAGATTCCAAAAAGCTCCATGGAAGAGGAAATTATAGAGAAATAAGTATTTTATAGGAGAATAAGGGAGCTTAGAGAACTAGAAATATGTGGTTTTCTAGTCACTAAATATGGTGACTCGTTATTAGTTGATAATAATGATCTTGTAGCCTATTAGGAATTATTAAATGTCATAGAAGCTTCTAAGTGGCAAGAAACCATGAATTATGAGATGGATTCCATGTACCAAAACAATGTATGGATTTTGGTAGATCTTTATATAGATGTAAATCTTGTTGGTTTCACATGGGTATTCAGGAAGAAATAAACATGTATAGACAATTCAATGCCTATAAGGAATGATTGGTTAAAATACCATGTAGACATTTTTAAGGAATATACTATGATGAAACTCTTTCACCAGTTTCAATGTTGAAATACACTATAATTATACTTACCAAAAAATCCTACATTGACTATGGGATTTGTAAAATAGAGGTCAAAACAACTTTTCATAATCAAAATCCTCAGTAAGATAACTTTGTGACAAAACCCAAATTTTTTTACTTCAAATAATTCCAACAATGTTTGAAATTTGAAAATAACCAACTGGGGATTAAATAAATCATCTAGGTCAGGGAACATTCACTTTGATAAAGGAATAATAATATTTGGTTTCATAAAAAAATAATGTGAGACTTCTGTCTACAATTGGTTTAGTGGCAGTGCAATCATTTTATTAATAGTATTTGCTGATGGCATATTACTTATTGGAAATAAAATGTCATTATTACATACCATTAATACTTAGTTTAACTCGTGATTCTCTATGAATGAAATAGGTGATTCAGTATATATTCTTAGGATTATGATCCATGAGGATAAATCCAAGAGGGTACTGGGACTTTGTCTAGTGTGTACATTGAAAAGATATTGAATTGATTTGATATAAAACAATCCATGATTATATTATTTTCAATGTCACGTATCATTTATATCTCAAATAAAATGTTTCCTTAGACACCATATGAGACCTAGATATTTTCAAGGATTCCATATGTGTCCTTGATTGGGTCAGTCATGTAATACATGTAATATACCAGGCTAGATATCATCAACACCTTAAGCATAGAAAGAAGATATTAAGATAACCTGGATGATGATAATTAGAAGTCATTTCAGAATATCCTTAAGTATTCAAAATTTACTAGAGATATGTTCGTAGACTATAGAAGATACATGGAACTAGTAATTGAGGGATATATATATATATATTCCAGTTTCCAAACATATCAATACAATATAAAATCACATTTAGGATATATCTTCACTCTCAATTTATTTACCGTGTTCTAGAAGATATCAAACAATGTCATCTCAAATGATTTTGTTGTGGATTATAAGTATATTACTGCTTAGGATTCAACTAAAGAAGTGGTTTTCATATATTACTTATTCCAAAATATTGACATGGTTCCTAGTAGTAAAGACCTTATCATTGTGTATTGTGATAATATAGCAGTAGTAGATCTTGGAAAGGATATAGGGTCACATTGGTAGATAAAGAATATAATCTATTAGAATAATCTCTTGAGCTTTTTTCATTAAAGAGGATACATCACAGTAATCAAGGATTCCAAATAAAACAACATGGCAGACCAATTTAATAAATATTTATCTTATTAGAACCATAAACATCATGTGAAAGCTAAGGGATAACAATTTTTTCCAGTTTGATCTAACACAAATGGGAGTATATTAGAGTTGTGGTCCAAGAACCAACTTCTTTGTAATTTATATTTCCAATATTCATAGATTGGAATATTAATAAATAATTTATCACATGTTGTTTTCTCATTTATGTGACATTAATTTGATAGTTTTATAGAATCCCTAATTTTCTTACATTAATTTTAAATAATTTTAATGATAAACAACATAAAAACATTACATTCAAGAATCAAAAGGTTTAGTGTCTTAGGGAAACTAGGATCATACATAAAATTTACGACACAAAATATTAATTTAATTCCTTCTTCTATAGATTCTTATTGGATGTTGAATTCTCATTATTCCAAGTAGTCACCTGAGGATATAAAAAAAGGCTGATCTAAAATCCTTTTAATGGGAAAGATAAGAAAATGAAAAAAATGTAACATGGTATGAGCATAATCATAACATCATCGTCATAATCCTAAGAAGAAGCATTATATAATAGCAAGGAATGTGGCAATGTATAAAAATGAAACATCATGTCTTAGTGGTCATCTACCACACATATTTATGAACAAAGCGAGCAACTTGTTCACCGATACTTCACTTTAATCATGAGGTTATTCAAATTATCAAATCCATTGGAGTTCTATATAATTCTGGGCTCACCTGTTATATCATAACATTTTCACTGTGCTATATAATTTTGGGGGCACCCCTCACATCATAACATTTACATTATCATTCATGACACATGGAACATATATCAATATTGAACATAAAACAACCCATGGAAAGGAATTTTTTTCACATCATAAATCATACTTTCATGAAATTTGGTGTCACGACCCGTCCTCGGGGCCCATGTCGTGACTACCCCAAGCCCGCCTTCCATAGGCCAAGGGCTGGCGACTAGCACCAAAGGCATAAATCCCGATAACTGGGAAGGCATTGCCTTTATAAAAGTAAACAAAACACCACAGAGTACAAGCGGAAGTAATACACTTAGTATAAAAGAAAGTGTTGAAAAGTAAATGGGCCAGAATATAAACCCAACTGAAATTATAGCTACAACTGAACAAAAGTACAACAGAAAAGACAAACAGCTAGAAGAATAGAAGCATCTCCTAGGTCGTCCACCTCGGATCCTACCTGAAGGGTAGGTACAGATAGCGCAGCTCCTAGATCATCCACCACGGATCCTACCTGAAGGATAGGTATAGATAGCGCAGCTCCTGGATCGTCCACCATGGATCCTACCTGAAGGGTAGGTACAGATAGCCTCCACAACACTCTTTCCCGTTAACCTCCTCCGAGTATCGTCTCTTCATGAGTTCCACCTCCGGATACTGACTCGTCATGAGGTCCACCTCCGGGTACCGTACAGTCCTCGAACACTCGGCCTCTGTCAGCGTTGCCCGTCGTCTGCAACCAACACAACGAGGTGTGGGAGTATCCCGTGCAGGGGTGAGTATACGATACTCAGTAGGGACCCCGAGGCCCTCAAGGTCTCACTAAATCCAACAAGGATAACCACAACGAAGGATCTCAACAGATAACCCTTACTTAGGTATAAGCCCATACTTATACCAAAGTTATCAAGTAACCCATCTCAATCATGAGAAAACACAAAGGTTATGAAATCAATGGATAACCACTACCTAGGTATATTCTCATACATATACCTAAGTTATCAAGTGACCCATCTCAATAATGAGGTAAACACAAAGGTCATAGACTCATCTCAAACCAGTATTTTCATTATCGAAACCTTAACTGCTGTAGAGCTCCGTCTCTGACGAGTACAGTGATCCTGTCATGACTCTGAGGTACTTCTCACTAACCCAAGACTGTGGAGGTACTCCTCCTGTCGAGTACCATGGGTCAGCCACCCAAACACAGTAGTGCTCCTCGCCGGGGTCTGCCACCCAAACAGATTGGTTCACCCCCCCTAATAGCCTGCAGAGGTACTCCTTCTGTTGAGTACCGTGGGTCTGCACCCAAACGCAATAGTGCTCCATCCGCCAGGGGTCTACACCGAAACACAGCAGTGCTCCGTCCACTAGGCTAGTCGACTCACTCCAAGTCGAGTCGGTCAAGCAGTCGTCAGGTATCACCCGGCTACACTGTCTTCGTACTCCGTACGCTCGTCTCAGAGAGTGTCCACTCCACAAGCTACGGTTAAATACTCCAAGTATCACAATGTCCCACTAAGAAGTATCTCAAAGGACCGCCTCTTCATAGGGGTCTCAACGCAACAGACGACGCGTCAATCGGGTGCCCGGTCTGTGAGTTATCAGCTTTTTCGTCCCAGGGGCCCAGTTGGTTTCGTGTACGAACCAACCCGGCCGCATCTCAACTATACCACAAACTCTCATAGGTTATACTCATAGGTACTGTTTCTCAACGTGATTACCAACGCCACTGACGGTTCGTCAAATGGTCGTCCAGTGTGAAAGTTATTGGATTTTCCGTTCTAGGGGCCCTGTTGGATTTTGGGTACAATCCAACCCGGCCTTACTCCAACTACGTCCAAACCTAAGGTGAAGTGTGAAAAAAGTTCTGTCTCATCAAGAGGAATCCAACAAAGTCGAAGGCGCATAAATCATTTGTCTGGAGCTCAAGTTATAAGTGTTTCTCCTCCGAGGTCCAAGTTGGATTTCGTGATCGAACCAACCCGGTTACACTCAAAGTTCTCTGAAAACTTGATTGTAATATACTAAAACTACCTTCTCAATTCAAGGATCTCTACGCAACTGACGGTGCATCAATCGGAGGTCCATAGCCCAAGATATGGGAAAAAGACCGGAAGTGATCCAAAAATGGGGGGTCTGGGCCCGATCCGACCCGACAAGGTGAGCATCGCGTCCTGCTCCCCCGGATACCGCGCGGCCGTGGGATCTGGCCGCCAGCCGCCGTGGCGGTTCCTCCTGGCGGCGCGTTGGGGCACCGCCGCCTCTGGTCGGTCGGCCGGTGCCAGCCGCCAATGATGTCTGCGGGCCATTGGAGTTGCTCTGGTGGTCCGTTTTCAATTCTGTCTGCGCCGGTGTTCATCTGGGGTCCCATAATTTACTGTGAAGGCCTCAATTAACTATTGCGGTCCCGTTCCATCTTCACCGTCAATCCATGTACCAACAAAAATATGCGGAGGGTAGTCGGGTTGTGTTTGTTCAGCCCGCACCCTCCGCCTTAGGTGTTATCAAATGGAAAACAATTAAACACATGCTTTTAATCATTGACGAGGGTATAATTCACATAAACACAAAATAAGAAAACCCACTACTTGTATATTTGACGTCGCACGTCAGGCGTCGCGGAGAACGGCGTCGCCGGGGTCGAACGTAGATTCTGTGGTCGTCGGGGTGTGTCCGAGGAGGAAACGACGTCTCCTCAATTGTTGTGGAGATGAAGAAGGAAGGTACATTGTCATTGGCGATGATCACCGTGGTTGGCGACTTCTCCCTTGTCGTGGAGAAAGAAGAGGATGAAGAACTGTGATCGCGGAGTCATTCTATGTTGAAGGGTCAGAGTTCTTAGTCGGAGAAGAACCGTTCTTCATGGAGAGGATGATGTTCTTCCACACAAGAGTAACTTCCTCCTTCTTTTACACAAGTGCTCTTTCCCTTTTCTCCCAACACAAAATGTGTCAAAGTAAAATAATAGGTTCATGCTATTATTTTATTAACACAAGTAATTTCAATATTTCAAAATTCAAACACTTAGTTAATTAATTGAATAGGTTCAATTAATTAATTAAGGTATGTGTTGGCGAGAGTTAAGAGGGAGAGAGAGAGGAACTGGAAGGTTACTCAATTAAAGATGAGTTTACAAAATTAAAGAGGGAGGTGAGGAATTATGGAAAAGGTGAAGGGGTGGGGCTCGTGGGGGCCCCACCTCTCCTTTATTCTCCCAAGTGAAGTTAGCTGCCCAACAGGTCCCACTCCAACTCCCACACCTAGGAGTTAAACCACATAAGAGAGGGAAAAAGTGTTGTGACACAACACTTAAACCACTTAGCAAGAAATAAAAATAAAATTTGTAAAAAAATTATATTTTTATTACTCACTCTTTTTTTTAACAACTCCTCCCGAGCAAATGCAACTCCAGAAAGGGTCTCCATAAGAAATTACCGGCATTGCGAGTTCATCGGTGCCCTCATATTTCGATTTCGAGCACGAGATTAAAAGTTAGAAAAATCCGCTCATTCGTTCACTGAACGTACCTGAGCCTGACATCGGAAATTTATTCCGGGCACACCGGGCCTCGGAATCAGGCGCCGTCAGAAACTTTGTACTCGTAAAATTACAATGAAATTAAGAATAAAATTTCCTTGAAATTTCCGAGTCTTTACATTACTCCCACCTCAGGGATTTACGTCCCCGTAAAGCATTAACACAAACTAGGGATACAAAAGTGGTAAAGGGCACGCATCTGAGCCTTCTGCTCCCATGTTCTCTCCTGGAGGTTCCCGTGCTGCCAATGAAAGCACACAAGAGGTCGATCATCCTCGTAGGACCCGATCTTGTCGATATTCAACCTCTACTTGAACCCCATAAAAGTCACCCCATCGCTAAATTCCAGCTCCCCATGGTCGATGATATGTGTCGGGTCAAGCATGTATCTCCTCAGTTGAGATATGTGGAAGTCGTCGTGCACCTAGTGAAACTGAGGTGGATGGGTCAAGAGGTAACCCACCTCGCCTACCACGCCGTAGACCTTGAAGGGTCCGATGAAGTGTGGAGATAACTTGTCGCCTTATCCAAATCCCCATAATTCCACGTCGAGGTGAGACCCGTAAGAAAACGTGGTCACGATCCTCGAACTCTAGTGGTCTCTGCCTCCTATCAGCATAAGACTTATGACGGCTCTGAGCTTTCCTCCTCTGCTCCTGGATGACTTGGACCTTCTCTGTCGTGGCCTGGACCATCTCTGGTCCCACAAGAGCTGCTATGATTTCTTCTTTTCTGATAAGTTAAATCCGGTATCATCCCCTAGATGAACCACGTTCTTTGCCTAATACAGTCAATCTGGACATGAGTGATGCATTCATGCCATGGACGACGTCGTAAGGCCTCGACGTTACTACCAAGAGATCCAACCGCCACTCTCACCTCTAAGGGTCAAGTCACACAATCGGCATCAGCGTGAGGTAACTGGGTCTCCTCCAGTATAAATCTCGAAAGTGAGGGTCAAGTCAACAGTTTTAACCAGGACCTCTCAATACACAAAAAGGAAGGAAGCGAATCTCAAAAGGACAAGTGTCTTTTATTAATACAGCTCGAAGTAAAAAAGACAAACAACAATGACAACAAGGAAACTAGAAGCACCAAGATAAAAGGTCCCATGCCTGGAACTAGTTCTGCTCTTGTCCGCCAGCTTCCGGAGCTCCGTAGTCGTATGCTTCTCCTACCTGAAGCTGAGCTCTCCCATGTCCACCAGTTCCCTACGGTCAGGGTGGACCTCTTGGTGGTGGTGGTGTCAACACCTCGAAGCGTCGTCCACCTCCAACTGCACGGCCAGCTCCCATGTCTCTATCTCCTGTTCCTTGCGGTCTACCTCGATCGAACCTCTACCTCTTCTTGGGAGGTCCTTCGTTTATCTGCTGGTCATCTGTATGGCGGGTCGGACAGTCACGTGCCCTGTGACCAATCCGGCTACAGGAGTAACACTTTCCACTCCTGGTAATTTGCTCTCCACCCCAGGTGCCTCGCACACACAATCTGGTGTCATGCGGTCGATCACCTGTAGGTCTGGTCCTCTTGGACCTCTGCGTCATCTGTCTACTTCCCGCTGCATAAGACTCTACAGCATTCCGGCTAGTGGTGGGTCCTGCTGCTGGAGACTTCTCAATAAGGAAACTCTCCACTAAGAGGGCTCGCTCCAACACCCTTGTTTGCGTTAGGATGCTATGAGAAACAGTAGAAGCTCTAATCTCTCGCCTGAGCCCCGGCTCGAAGGTTCGGGCCCTGAAGAATGGGTCCCGTACCATATCTGTGGAGTAGCGTGAGAGGTCTATGAACCTCACTGAGTATTGTGCCACTATCATGCTACCCTTCTATAGATGCAGTAGCTCTAGTATATGCACCGCTTGAAGGGTGGCTAGTACAAACTCTTCCCGGAACAGGCTCTCGAAGTCTGCCCAGAGAAGTGTCACCTCGTCATGCATCTGAAGCATCAGGCTCCACCATCTGCCTGCTCCTGCCTAAAGGAGGCTAGTAGTAAGGATCACCATGAAGTCTATTGTCATCCCTACTAGCCTGAAGACTCTCACCACAACCTCCAGCCAATCCTCAACCACCTGCGAGTCCGTCTCCCCCCTGAACCTGGGTGGCCTCTAGCACTGGAACTCATGCAGTGCGCTCAAGCGACGTGCACTCTCAGCTGCTAGGGCTGGTGGCATCGGTGGCCCAACGGGTGGTAGTACCGCTGGTGCCTCAACTGGAATAGGGCCATGTACTGAGGCCTCGTCACTCGGCGGGCTGTCAGTACGTACAACTCTCGGGGCTCTATCTGGTCGTCCGCAGGGAATCGTCCTGAAAGAAACAAACGTGACACTGTCAAACGATTAATACCTGGTGATCTGACCTGGTTTGATCTATTTTAAGGGAAAACCTTTGGAAACACACACACAATTAGTGTTTTCGTGCACTGAGTCGGAAATCAGAAGTCAGGGTCCTGGTGTATAGACACGTCGGCTGCCCGCACCAACACTGCACTCCCTGAACTAAAAACCACACTCGGCATCCTTAACACTATTGCTTCACAGAAAAGGAATATTAGGGTTGTAAGTTCTATGGTAGAACCGACTCCTCTGATATCTATTTCTCACGACCCATCCTTAGGGCCCATGCCGTGACTACCCCAATCCCGCCTTACATAGGCCAGGGGCTGGCGATTAGCACCAAAGGCGTAAATCCCAATAACTGGGAAGGAATTGCCTTTATAAAAGTAAACAAAACACCATAGAGTACAAGTGGAAGTAATACACTAAGTACAAAAGAAAGTGCTGAAAAGTAAATGGTCCAGAATACAAACCCAACTGAAAGTACAGCTACAAATGAACGAAAGTACAACAGAAAAGACAAGTATCTGGAAGAATAGAATCAGCTCCTAGGTCATCCACCTCGGATCCTACTTGAAGGGTAGGTACAGATTGTGCAACTCCTGGATCATCCACCACGGATCCTACCTGAAGGGTAGGTACAGATAGCACAGCACTTGGATCATCCACCACGGATCCTACCTGAAGGGTAGGTATAGATAGCCTCCACAACCCTCTCGCCCGTCAACCTCTTCTGAGTATCATCTCGTCGTGAATTCCACCTCCGGATACTGACTCATCGTGAGGTCCACCTCCGGGTACCATCCAGTCCTCGAACACTCATCCTCTGTCAGCGTTGTCCGTCGTCTGCAACCAACACAATGAGGTGCGGGAAAAGCCCGTACAGGGGTGAGTATACGCTACTCAGTAGGGACCCCGATACCCCCAAGGACTCACTAAATCCAACAAGGATAACCACAAATAAGGATCTCAATAGATACCCCTTACTTAGGTATAAGAACATATTTATACATAAGTTATCAAGTAACTCATCTCAATCATGAGGAAACACAAAGGTTATGAAATCAACGGATAACCACTACCTAGGTATATGACCATACATATACCTAAGTTATCAAGTGACCCATCTCAATCATGAGGTAAACACAAATTCATAGACTCAGCTCAAACCAGGATTTTCATTATCGAAATCGTAACTACTGAAGAACTCCGTCTCTAACGAGTACAGAGATCTTTTCATGACTATGAGGTACTACTCACTGACCTAAGACTGCTGAGGTACTCCTCCTATCGAGTATTACAGGTCATCCACCCAAACACATATGTGCTCCCCGCCGGGGTCTGCCACCCAAACACAGTAGTGCACCCCCCCTAATATCCTACAGAGGTACTCCTTCTGTTGAGTACCACGGGTCTGCACCCAAATGCAGTAGTGCTCCATCTGCCATGGGTCCGCACCCAAACACAGTAGTGCTCTGTCCACTGGGCTAGTCGACTCACTCCAAGTCGAGTCGGTCAAGCAGTCGTCAGGTCTCAACCAGCTACACGGTCTTTGTACTCCGTACGCTCGTCTCTGGGAGGGTCCGCTCCATGAGCTTCAGGTTGATACTCCAAGTATCACAAATTCCCATGAATAATTATCTCAGAGGACTGCCTCTTCATAGGGGTCTCAACACAATAGACGGCGCATCAATCGAGCGCCTGGTCTGTGAGTTATCAGCTTTTTCGTCCCAGGGGCCCGGTTGGTTTCGTGTACGAACCAACCCGGTCGCATCTCAACTATACCCCGAACTCTCATAGGGTATACTCACAGGGACTGTTTCTCAACGTGATTACCAACTCCACTGACGGTTCATCAAACGGTTGTCCGGTCTGAAAGTTATCGGCTTTTCCGTTCCAGGGGCCCGGTTGGATTTCGGGTACAATCCAACCCGGCCTTACTCCAATTGCGTCCAAACCTCAGGTGAAGTATGCCAAAAGTTCTGTCTCATTAAGAGGAATCTGACAAAGTTGACGGCACGTCAATCGGACGTCCGGAGCTCAAGTTATAAGCGTTTCCGCTCCGAGGGCCCAGTTGGATTTTGTGATCAAACCAACCCGGACATACTCAAACTTCTCCGAAACCTTGAGTGTAATATACCGAAACGGCTATCTCGATTCAAGGATCGCTACGCAATTGACGGTGTGTCGATCGGATGTCCGTAGCCCAAGATATGGGCAAAATACCATAAGTGATCCGAAAATGGGGGGTCTGGGCCCGGTCCGACCCGGTGGGGCGCGGCCCGGCACGGCCCGGCTCGGCCTGGTCTGGTCCGGTCTGCGCGACCCGGACCGGCCCGGCCGGGTGGTACGCTGGCTCGGCTAGCGAGCCGAGCGGAGGACATGGTCCCCTGCGGCCTTTGCGCTCCATGGACGTGGTGAGCATCGCGTCCTGCTCCCCCAGATCCCGCGCGGCCGCGGGATCCGGCCGCCTGCCGCCGCAGCTTCTACCATGGAGGTTCCTCCTTGTGGCATGTCGGGGCACCTCCGGTGATGTCTGCGGGCCACTGGAGTTGCTCCGGTGGTCTGTTTTCAATTCCGTCTGCGCTGGTGTTCATCTCGGGTCCCGTACTTTACTGTGAAGGCCTCAATTCACTATTGCGGTCCCGTTCCATCTTCGTCATCAATCCGCGCACCAACAAAAATCTGTGGAGGGTTATCTGGTCATGTTGGTTCGGCCCGTGCCCCCCGCGTTAGGTTTTATGAAATGGAAAACATTTAAACACATGATTTTAATCATTGACGAGGGTATAGTTCACATAAACACAAAATACGAAAACCCCCTACTTGGATATTTGACGTCGCACGTCGGGCGTCACGGAGAACGACGTCGCGGGGGTCAGACGTAGATTTCATGGATGTCGGGGTGCGTTTGAGGAGGAAACGACATCTCCTCACATATTGCGTAGATGAAGAAGGAAGGTACATTGTCGTTGGTGATGATCACTGCGGTCGGCAACTTCTCCCTTGTCGTGGAGGAAGAAGAGGATGAAGAACCGTGATCGCCGAGTCGTTCTATGTTGAGGGGTCAGAGTTCTTCAGAGAAGAACTGTTCTTCATGGAGAGGATGATGTTCTTCCACCCAAGAGGAACTTCGTCCTTCTTTTACAAAAGAGCTCTTTCCCTTTTCTCCCTACACAAAATGTGTCAACGTAAAATAATAGGTTCATGCTATTATTTTATTAACACAAGAAATTTCAATTTTTTAAAATTAAAACACCGAGTAAATTAATTGAATAGGTTCAATTAATTAATTAAGGTATGTGTTGGCGAGAGTTAAGAGGGAGAGAGAGAGGAAGTGGAAGGTTACTCAATTAAAGATGAGTTTACAAAATTAAAGAGGGAGGTGAGGAGTTATGGAAAAACAGAAGGGGTGGGGCTCGTGTGGGCCCCACCTATCCTTTATTCTCCCAAGGGAAGTCAGCAACCCAACGGGTCCCACTCCAACTCCCACACCTAGGAGTTAAACCACATAAGAGAGGGAAAAATTTTTGTGACACAACACTTAAACCACTTAGCAAGAAATAAAAATAAAATTGTAAAACAATTATATTTTTATTCCTCACACTTTTTTTTAAAAAACTTATCCCGAGAAAACGCAACTCCAGAAAGGGTCTCCTTAAGCAATTACCGGTGTTGCGAGTTCATCGGTGCCCTCGTATTTCGATTCTGAGCACCGGATTAAAAGTTATAAAAACTCACTCATTCGTTCACTGAACGTACCCATGCCTAACTTCGGAAATTGATTCCGGGCACACCGGGCCTCAGAATCAGGTGCCGTCAGAAAGTATGTACTCGTAAAATTACAAATAAATTAAGAAAACAATTTCCTTGAAATTTTCGGGTATTTATATTTCGTTTCTGAAATGAAAGTGGTAAAAACATACTTGATACAAGAACCATCAACCTTGAGTGATAAGTAAGAGGTGTGTTTTTAAAAGAATAGTTCTTTTGGAAAACATTATATTTGACATAAACTTCAGTGGAAAACATTTATATCCCTAAAAATGTAATATAATGATGAAGAAATGATTTTCAAAGAATAACCATACTGAAAATTGGGTGAAAGTGGGAATACCCAAAGAGAGTTGGGTGTGGGAAACCCCATACATTGTGTCCAAACAATATCTTCACCTTAATTTCATTTATAACAAAATTAGATTCATTAATTAACAATTAATACTTTTATACATGAATATGATTCAATCTGGTCTTATTATTTACACATGAATGGAAGTTCATGTAGAATAGGCATAAACATCAAAAATTTATATTACAATTTATTAATGATATTACAGTAGTTTAAATGATCATATAATGAATTATTTTATATACCAGGAGGATGAATCATTAGATTAAATTTAATGATGATCGTTTTAGGTTAATTTGGGAGGTTTTGTTATCACAAAGAACATGTTTTATTTTATTATTTAATATTATATATAAAATATGTTTACAGAACTCAAAAGGGGTTACAAAATATGTATTAAAATATTTTCTCAACCATTTAATTGTGTTATTGACAGCCATGAAGTAGTTGATGGAAAAATGGATGTGCATCACCCATGATGTAGGTAAATTAACACATCATGGGTGATGATTTCATTTTTATAAAGAAAGAGAGATATAGGGAGGAATTTAATTAATAATATTCCATTAACATGATAGAATACCATTATATCAATAATCCTAGAGTTATCATGACATTTGGTTAAGATAATTTGAGGATAAGAGAAGAAAATAAATTAAATTTGAAAGGAATTTGAAAACAATGAGGGAGAGGAATTACATCTTGAATATATCTTCTTTGAGAGCATCTTTAAGGTAGATTTTGTGGTATTTTTATGAGACCAAGGGATGATGG
This sequence comes from Viscum album, assembly GCA_963277665.1. Classification (NCBI taxonomy): domain Eukaryota; kingdom Viridiplantae; phylum Streptophyta; class Magnoliopsida; order Santalales; family Viscaceae; genus Viscum; species Viscum album. Next base: position 1,791,339,880 of record OY728122.1, read on the forward strand.
ATGTGAAATAGGATATTAGGAATAGATTTGAGAGGAATTCGAAGTAGGCACAACATTTGAGAGGTGTGAGGAGATGAGGTCGTGAGGGGTGGTACTTATAGAGGAGGGGCAAGGGGTTTACTCAATATTATAATTGTTAATTTATTATATCTCCACAAGACAAGAAATAGTGATGCTTACATGACTATATATAGTAAATAGGGCATATTAGTTCCATATTAGGGTGCTTATATCACTCATGATGTCAGGAATAGTGGATTTAACTTACAATGTGTTAATAATGTAAATTACCGTATTTTATTATTCACCAACAATTCAAGTATTTATGAAAAATCACAAAAATTACCTGAACCATTTTTTGATGTTTATAATTAAAAAATTAACTCCATTTTATGAAAATAATTTTCTAAATATGATTAATTTTATTTTTAATTAAAATCATAATTTACTTGAAAAATAAAAAATTTAAAATTAGAACAGTTTTTCTAACACTTTGAAAAAATAATTAAGGTCTCATAAAATAATCATAATACATTGAAATAATAGTTTATAAAAAAATTATGAAAATAAATTTTCTTTTAAATTATTAAATTAATCATTAAATATTCATTTCTAACAAAAATACCAACACTATAATATAAATATATCATATTTTCACTTATAAGATGGATAAATTTTATCTATACTATCATTGGTAAGGTTCTTATTCACTTGGATGTTTTACTATTCATAAGGGTTATATTACTATTCATAAGGGCAACATTACTATTCATAAGTGTAAGTTACTATTCACCAAAAATTAAGTTTGTCCTATCGGACTCCAAACATATTACTGATGGCAACCATGTATGTTAGATATTTGAAATTCAAATCATAGAAGTGGAAAAATTATGTTTATGGGACACAAATAATTTAGTAGTTCATTAAAGAATGAACATGTGAGGGTACTTTTGTTTAAAGGACACATTCTTCCCCCCTTCATAAATTTCACCCTCAAAATTTCATTTTACATAAACATGTGAGGTTACTTCTTCATCACATCCTCAAGTTCCCAAGTTGCTTCTCCATACTTATGGTTTCTCCACAACACTTTGACAAGGTGATTTGTCTAGTTGTGTAGAACCTTATCTCTCCAGTACAGAATATTTATTAGATATTCCTCGTAAGAGAGATCATCTTGCAACTGAAACACCTCTTAGTTTAGTACATGTGAGGGATCTGGTATGTACTTTCTCAGAAGTGACATGTGAAATAAAACATGAAAAATATCCATATTCAGTGTAAGTGAAAGTTGATAGGCCATATCTCCAATGGTTCAAGGATCACAAAGGGGCCAATGTACCTTGAGAATAAGTTCTCTTTATTTCTAGACCACATGAATATCTTCCATGGTGATATTCTAAGTAAGACTTTATCTAAAAACGTCGAACTCCAAGTCCCTTCGATATTTATCAGCATAGCACTTTTTCTGACTCTAATAATCTTTTATAATTTTTTGGATAACTTGAACCTTCTCTATAATTTCTTTCACAAAATTAGGTCTAAGTATATTTCTTTCTCCAAATTTATCACAATATGTTGGAGTTCTACATCACTTTCCATACAGATCTTCATATAGATCCATCTGAATACTTGAGTGGAATCTATTGTTGTATGAGAATTAAACCAAGGGGATATGTTGATCCCATCAAATTTTGAAATATAAAGATCAAAATATTAGCATATATTTGAGTCTCTGAATAGTAGATTAATATTGTCAATCAGTTTGGGGGAGATAGGTCATGCTGAAATTTAATTCAATAATCAATCCATGTTGGAGACTCCTCCAGAATTAAGATGTGAACCTTCAATCATGATCAAAAACAATTTATAGTATAACCCCATATAGTCCCACCACTTCCTTCAAAAAGATCTTTTCAATTTGTTCAAGAGAGAGATCTTCCCGAATAGTGATAAAGTGGGCAATCTTGATGAGTTGGTATACCACAACCCATATCACATTATTTCCTTAATATTTCTTTAAGAGACCCATGATAAAGTCCATAGTGACATTCTCCCATTTCCACATGGATATAGGAAATGGTTGCATCATCCCTTTAGACTTTTTTCCCTCTACATTAACTTGCTTACATATCAAGAACCTAGAGATATATTCCACAACATTTTTCTTCATGTTATCTCAGCAGAAGTGTTCTCGGAGATCTCGGTACATATTGGTGCGACCAATGTGGACATAGAAAGTTGATCTATGTGCATTTTCGAAATGATCCTTCTTTATACTAGGTGTTGAAGGCACACAAAACCATGTTCCAAACTAAATCACACCATCATCATCGATAAGGAACTCTTGAATCTTCACTTCCTTTACTATGTTCACCTTATTTTTAACTATGTATCATCCCATTTTTCCTCCTTAATCTTTTCTTCGATAGATGTTTGGGAAATGATTTGGGAGAGGTAAGATTTATTCCCTACCACTATGATTTACAAATCCATCCTTTACATATCCATCAAGATATGTTCTTTCTCAATCTGCAACATGGATAGTGTAGCAGGTTCGTTTCTACTATGAGCATTAACTACCTTATTCGCCTTTCTAGGATGATATTTTATAGATCAATTGTAGTCTTTTATTAGCTCTAACCATCTCCTTTGACACATTCGGAGATAATTTTGTGTGAATATATACTTTAGGATCTTGTGATCGGTATATATGTCACACTTCTTACCATAGAGGTAGTGCCACTATATTTTCAAGGAAAAAATCATAGATTCTAGCTCTAGATCATGTGTTGGGTAGTTATTCTCATAAATCTTCAACTATCATGATGCATAGGCTATCATGTTATCATTTTACATGATTATATAGCCCAAGTCTTTCTTAAAAGCATCATTTTATATCACAAAACTTTCTCCACATTTCAGTAATATGAGTACAGGTGTAGTGATCATCCTTCTCTTTATCTCCTTGAAACTCTCCACACATTATTTCATCCAGACAAACTATACCCATTTTATTGTTAACATAATTATCGTGTTTCACAATCATGAGAAATTTCTCACAAAATTCTAGTGGTTCCCAACTAATCCAAGAAAACTAAATGTTTCTATAAAACTAGAGGGTTTGGGGCATTCATCAATCACCTTTGTTTTTTATGGGTAAACATAAATTCCCTCACATGTGATCACATGTCCCAAGAACGTTACTTGATTCATCTAAAATCTACACTTGATGAACAAAGTGTAAAACTTATCCTTTCTCGATGTCTCCAACATGAGTCTTAGATGTTCTTCATGTTCCTCCTTACTCATTGATTAGATGATAATATCATTGATAAACACTACCAAAAAAATTCAAGGTAATTTCTAAAGACACTATTCATAAAATCCATAAATATTGCAGGGGAATTCGTAAGACTGAAGGGAGTAACTAGTAACTCATAGTTCCCATACCTTGTAAAGAAGGTAGTATAATGAATATTTTCCTTATTCACCTTTATCTGATGATATTCATAATTAATATCCACCTTTGAGACGTACTGGGCTCCTTGTAGCTGATCAAACAAGTCATAAATCCTTGGGAGAGGATACTTGTTCTCTATGGTGATCTTGTTGAGTTACTGATAACTGTTACACTTCCACATTGATCCATCCTTCTTCTTGACAAAGAGCATCAGAGCACCTCAAGGTGATGCACTAGGGTGTATGAACCCTTTTTTCAAATTCTCTTGTAGTTGTTTTTTAACTCCTCCGGTTTGATAAGATACATGCTATAGGGAAATTTTGAGATTGGTGTAGCTTCAGGTATGAGTTATATTGAGAACTCTACCCCAGGATCTGGGGGAATTCCAAGTAACTCTTCAGGAAATACATCACTATAATCCCTCACAATGGGAATGTCCCCTAGGTGGATAACTTCCTTTGACTCAACCATTTGAGTGAGTTATGACTATTAATAGGGAATCAACACCCACGCCATTGAAGGATTTTCTAAATTAGATTCATGACCTTCCTTGAATTTATAGAGGATTACAGGATGGTTCAGAATATGAAAAGATAATTCCTTTTCCTGATAGTTGATATGTGATCTCTATAACGAGAGCCAATCCATTTCCATTATAGCATTGAATTACCCCATGGTAATTATCAAGACATCTGCTGAAAGAATCTTTCCACATATGCCAATATGAGAAGAGTACAACACTTGGGTAACAATGATCTCACCACTTGGTTTTTTTACTGATATCTATACTTCATGGTTTTGGGGTTTTGATTCTACAGTTCTAGAAAACTTTAATTAAATAAAGGAATGTGTAGAAAAAGAATAAAAACAATACTTTTTTCATTATTGATTAAATAGGAAGTTTACCTTGTACGACTTCATTTTCTTTCTCAGCTTCCTTATTAGTGATTTCATAAGTCTTCCCTTGATCCTTTGGCCTTAGTGGAAGATGAGGTTGATTACCCTTGAGGAATTGAGGTTTCCTGCACTAGCTTCCATAGTTCCCTTGCTCCCTATAGTTGTAGCATTGGACCATAGGTGGTACTCTCCTTTCCTCCACCACATGTTACTTCCTTGTCGTGTCTTTTCTATATTCAAGATCTTAGTGGCCTTATTTCCCAAAAATTAATAATTTACCATTCCTTTGAGGCAATTCCCATAATGCTTCATTCCACATTTTTGACACATGGGTGGTTGATTTTTTATTCCACCTTTCTCATTAGATCATCTGGTATGAAACTCCATATTTCATTTCTTATCACCATATCCACGGGACAATTATAGAAACTCCATATCAACTTCGAAATCACAACTAATGACTTATTCATAACTCCCAAATTCTCTAATTGAAAGATCCTTTTGATGGTGTGGTTTTAATTCACTAAAGGATCTATCAAGTTTTTATCACTGTTGAGAACAAATCCCAAAACATACCTTGAAAGCCTAATGAAATTCTATTTGTAGGCCGTGAAAGACTCTCCAACCTTTTGATTTAGATCTATGAATTATCTCTCCATATTTTTATGAAGACTTCATGGGAAATACTTTTAAAGAAATATTATCTGAAATTCTTCCCACTCCATCTATTCAATTTCATCTCTCGACTTGGTGTTCTTAATAAAATCCCACCATTAGTCAGCCTCTCCATCAAGGTGATAAATAGGCAGAGTCACCTTTTCCATCATATAACAGTGAAGCATAGAAAAGATATTCTCCATTGAGTTGACCCACAATTCCTTAACAAGTGGATTAGAATATCTACTAAATGTTAGTAGTCGTTACTGCAGAAAATGCTTGATAGATACGTGCTCCCTGATAAGTGAAGGAGGATGTTCCACATTATTTAGGTTATTACTCATAACCTGGGACAACTGGGTAATAATATCCATGAAGTTTTTAACTCCATATCCCAAAGCATTGGGGTTTTTGTTTGGGAAATTTCTTCATTGTCCCTCACATGGGTTGTTTTCCTGGTTCTTCCTAGTTCCAACCATTTTCTAAAATGGAAAAGGTTAGAACAAAACATAAATAAAAAATTCAAGAATAAATTAATTTATTCCTTTATTCAATCATCACTAAAAAATATCATCTAGGATACCAATGTTTGTCAAATATTCTTGTGTGCTTACATATACTTAGTCACGTATTAAGGTTTTCAATAAGGTTCTCTAATCCTAAATTCCAAATTAACCAAATCACTCCTCTGATACCTACTATAGTGACCCTGATTTTCATACCTTAATTTTAAATAATTTTAATAATAAATAACATAAAAACATTACACATCAAGGATCCAAAAGTTTAGTGTCTTGGGAAAACTAGGATCATACATAACATTTAAAACACAAAATATTTATTTAATTCCCTCTTCTCTAGCTTCTTATTGGATCTTGAATTCTCCTTAATAAAAGTTCTTCCCTAAGGATATACAAAAAAAAGATGATCTAAAATCCCAGTAAGAGGATAAATAAGGAAAATTGGAAGTATTTTAAGGAAAAATAGAAGTGAAACACCCACTATGTAGGTAAATTGACACATCACTAGACACAATTTCATTTTTATAAACCAAGAGAGAGAGAGAGGGAGGAGTATAGTGAATAATCTCTGATTAACATGATAAAATACCATTATATAAATCTTGAATAGATGTTCGTGTAGAACATGGATAAACATATAGAATTTATATTACATGTTATTAATGATATTACAAGAGTTTAAATGATCTTATAATGAAGTTTTACATATACCATGAGGATGAATAATTAGATAAAATTTAATGATTATTGTTTTAGGTTAATTTGGGTGGTTTTTGGATCACAAATAACATGTTTTGTTTTATCATTTAGTATTTTGAATAAAAGTTATTTTCGGAACATAAAAGGGGTTAAAACATACCTATTAGAATCTATTTTCAACTATATTGGCATGTCCTCCCTCTTCAGGGACCGGCGTGATTGCCCTCTACTGAACCTTCTCAACTGTCATCATGTGCATGCCATGGTCTCCACCAACAAACTAGTGGGTTAATGGGTATGCTGGTAACCCTCAGCAATAGTATATAAGCATAACACAGATGGGTCTTGTATTCAGGGAAATATGAGAGGTGGGTGTGGTGAGAGACATGTAGGGGACTGTAATTCTATCCATTTCTGAGATGTATGGTATCATTGGCCCCTACAGGTTTGAGGAGAGAGCTATACAGACAGGGTTATCCCTCTAAAACTAGAATAACCTAAATATTACACAAGTGAAGACATATTCTTTGATCCCTCATGAGGCCCTACATGGAAAATGTGACATCCCTTGGTCCATATCCTATACAGTAAGAAAGTGAATGACATCCTCAAAAACAATATACAGGTGACCCGCACTTGGAGGGAGGGTAATAGGATTGCAGATTATATGGACTCTATGGAAGGACCAGTTTTAAATATTTTTTAGAATACTCATCCTTTTAAGGCTGAGGGGGTTAATCTGATCAGAGGGTATGCCCTCAGTATTCACTACTATAGTCCCCCCTAAGGATTCTTGCTTTGGTCTTCTCTGTAGGTATTTCTTGTATGGATTTCCTAATAAAAATCTGACGTTTGATGGATGGAATCTTTTTTCAACCATTTAATAGTTTTATTATTATCCATTATGTATTTTAAGCAAAAATGGAAGTGTATCAACCATGATGTCGGTAAATTAACACATCACTGGCCACGATTTCATTTTTATAATCCAAGAGAGAGAAGAAGGAGTATAATGGATAATATTTTATTAACATGATAAAATATGATTATATAAATCATACTAGATTTATCATGAAATTTGGATAAGATAAGTTGAGGGTAAGAGAGGAAATGAAATAAAATTTTAAAGGAATTTTAGAGAAAGGAGAGAGAGGAATTACCTCCCAAATATATCTTCCTTTAGAGCCTATTTAGGGGAGAGGGATTGGTATTTTTATGAGAAAAAGGGATGATAGAAATGGGGTAGGAGCTTAGGATGAAATTTGAGAAGAATTTTGATTAGTTATAAAGCTTGATATGTTTGAGGAAATGAGGTTGAGAGGTGTGGTATTTACAGTGGACGGGAGAGGGGTTTTCTCAATATTATAATCATTAATTTGTTATTTCTCCACAAGAAAAGAAATTGTGATGATTCCGTGACTATATATAGTAAATATGTCATGTTAGTTTGATATTCGGGTTCTTACATCACTCATGATATCAGTAATAATGGATTTAACTTATAATTTATTAATACTATAAATTGTCATATTTCACTATTCACCAAAAATTAAGGTGTTTCATAAAAATCTCAAAGATTCACCCGAACAATTTTTCAACATTTAGAATTAAAAAATGTACTCCATTTTATGAAAATAATTTTCTAAATACAATTAATTTAGTTTTTAATTACAATCATAATTTACTTGAAAAATAAAAATTTTTAAATTAAAATTATTTTCTAACACTTTGAAAAATTAATAAAGGTCTCATAAAATAATCATAAGAAATAAAAATAATAGTTTACAAATACATATTATGACAATAAATTTTAATTTTAATTAGTAAATTAATCATTAAATATTCATGTCTTGCAAAAATACCAACACTATAATATAATTATATCATGTTGTCATTTGTAGGATGGATAAATTTTATTTATACTATCATTGGTAATGTTGTTATTCACTTGGCCATGTTACTATTCATAAGGGTCATATTACTATTCATAAGGGTAACATTACTGTTAATAAGGGTAATTCCCTGTTCACCAAAAAATAATTTTTCCATATCAGACTCCAAACAACTTACTGATCGTAACTGTGTATGTCAGATTTTCGAAATTCAAAATCAAAGAAGTGGGAAAATTATGTTTAAAGGACACATAAAAATTAGTAGTTTATTTATGCATGATGTGGAATTGTATTTCCTAATTTAATTTTATGTGATGATATTACTATAAGAAGGGAGAAATTTCATTGATAAATGTTTAGGTCGTTACAAATGTCCCATAGTATCTATTAAATTGATAAGGTCATAGAAGGTCCTTGTTATGAGGACAGCCTTAAGATTCTATGATATTATTCTTAAACTATATTCCCTTTGTAATTATCCTTAGACTTTATTATTATTAATAATTCATGTCTTGACTTGGGCACTTAGATGTACTTTTGTTAACCATGATTACATATGTTCATGGTGAAGTCGGGTATGTTGGGTGCGCCATGGGAGATATCATATTTTTCAATAATTTATGGTATGATTTTTACATTCAATATTTATGGAAGTTGATATCCCATCCCTTTTATTTAAATAAAATGGTCAAACTAAATTCCTTTTCCATGGTGTATGGTTGGGTTCAATTGAAATATTCAAATAAAGACATATCAAGAAAACATTTATATGACATGAGTATGAAATAGTCTTGATGAGATATCAAGACAAAGGGATTATATGAAATAATGACTATTAGTATGTGGTCATCAACATTTTGGTTTTAAATTCTTCTTCTTCAGATCCTTTATGTGTTTTCAGACACTGGTATTGGAATTTAGGGGATCCCACCTAATTTCACTGATGAATAACACTGGAGGGACACACACATAGCATCTTAAATGATAACAATTAAATTCTATTTTAATTAAATTATTAGAATAAATACTATTCTCAAGATTTAATAATAATATTTATTCAGGATTTCTTGATTATAAATATTTAGTCACTATATTTATATGTTAATGATTATTTAAAAAATATTTATTCACAAGAAAATGAATATTATAGATATTTATATATTTTTCGAATGAATAATATTTTTCATTCAAGGTTCGGTAAATGTGAAGAAAATTTTGATCGAATTATTGAGTCTGGTAGGAATAATATATTAAATATAATTTAAATAAATATTCATTTATTTATTTGAAGGAATGATATTTATTTATTCCAGGAGTTCATTTCGTATCAATTAAATATTATTATTTTTAATTAGACAAGTTTTTTTCTAGAGATTACGAAAATAAATAAAGGGTATATGTTCAATTAAACATTTTAATTACTCTATTTTTCCTTTATTGCTTTAGAATAATATAATGAATAATTTGGTATTGAGGAACTGATTCGATGTGAGATTCTAGGGATCAAAGAACCTAGATACTAATATAATAAAAATAATAAATATTTTATATCATAAGAATAAGTTTTTCCTGAAATAATGGAATATATCAAAAATGGGTACTCATATAGAAAATAAGAGACCACCATATAACCCATAAAGTTTGTTTTATCCTAAGAACAAAATAACCTTTATCAACATCATATGGTTAGTTTATGTGTGGTCATGGGAAGAATATTAAATAATAAATTTATTTATTTATTTATTAGGAATTTATTATCAGTGGACTAACTCCATCCTATTTAAACCTAGCTATGTGAAAATCCTCGGGATATCCAAATAAAAATAAAGATTTTAGAGTAGTATGGAGGGGAGCTTCATGACATTAATGGATCATGGTCTAATGGATCAAGACCACTTGTATTTTTTTACACCAAGGGAGCCTGTGGATATCACCAATGAAAACATCAATTTCTATTTTCTATCAATCAATTCAAACTCAAGATAAGATGTTATTATTATTATTTTAATTCTATATTTATTTTATCCCATGAATAACATGAATCAAATCCACAAACATATTAATTCTTGAGTAGATCAGGTTATGCGGGTATAAAATTATCTTCCTAGAATCTGAAGATTGATTTTATTTGTCTATTATTCTTCATTCATCATTATAACAAAAAAAGTATTGAGTCAAACCTAAAAAAGGCAGATGTTCATTCCAATTTATGTATTTTTTGAATTTATTTTCCCATTATTCACACGTTCAGCACTAGTATTCTCTTTGTCCAATGATTTAACTAATACATGGTATGCAATTGATGTGAAATTTCTCTTTAGAGTAACAGATTGATATCATGGGTTTTGATTTTTGAATGACTGAATGGAAGTGATGAGATATGATGATTTATTAGTTGTGATCAATTTAGGAAACACTATTTAATAGGACCTTTACATATTGAGATGGTATGGGGTGATAGGGATTAACTTTTTTTGTGGTTCGGATGATCTGAATCTAGCCATCGGTGGTGGAAAAGGAATGGTAAACAATGATCTATAATTTAGTGATATAACTACATTGGATCCAGTAGTGGTGGGGCTAATAGTATAACTGCATGGTGGAAAAATACGATCTGGAAAAATCCTGACCACTATGCATGAAGTTTGAAGAACACACGTCTAGTTGGCCCTGGCTGCGGTGTCTAGGGTTTTAGAGAAAATTAAATAAAACACATTGTGTCGGACTGACCACACATTATACGACCTATGTCTAATTACTCAGCATGTACCCCTAGTGTACATGGTAATGTAAATGACTAGGAATATGGGAATATCAAGAGTAAATGTGCATGGTCTGATACTCAGACATGGCTGGGTATAAAGGCATGTCCAGGTACATAGGCATGACCAGAGTACAGGGGAAGACCTAGAGTTGGAAATATATAATATTTTCTCCCATTAAATTCCTTTCACTTTCCCTAGGGTGGTTTGATTCCCTTTTTCTATTTAGTGTGGACCATTTACCATAGGGTATGTTCCCTTGGTCTATCTCCATGAGTTTAGAGTTAGGCATCAATTCCTAAGCATGGGTTGTGATCCCCTCTATGGGATTAGTCTCTAATAGAGTTCTAGGAATCCCTCTGTATGTCCCAGGATGAGATCCTCTATTATATCTTCTTCCCTAGGTGGTGTTTTAGAAATCTATGTGACCAATATACTTGAGCATTGATCACCTACTTAGTGGGTTATTCTAGATAGGGTCTGGTATACCCAACTTGATCTAGGAGAGATACCATATTTTTTGTATCGATGTCTTATGTGTTTTAATGGATAATTATTCATGGTGAGGCCTGATGAGAATAAAACTTTTGATGAGGTCTATCAACATTACTAGGATCATGGAGAGAGTTCTCTGGGATGAGCATCACCATGAATCTCAAGTAGAATCTTAGGCTGGCATTATGGTAGTGACATTACCTCGCGACTTAGTGACTATCTTGAGTATATAAAGATTATTATAGTTCTGTTTCATATTTAAATTAACATTACTTGAGATTATAAGCTAAATTCTCTCATGCTGATTTATGATTGGTGGTTTCGATTTTTCATATTGGGTATTATTATACTAACCCCTGCATGGGCTCTTCCCACACATGTCATATCTTATGTATATAATAATCTGTTTGACGGGGTCTTAGGTGGACTAAGAGAAGATCAATCATAGTTGATCTAGAAAGACCAGGGTTCACACTAGGTGTTCATTTGATAGTAGTCTTATACTTTCCATAATTCTAAACTCTTTTATATATTTTATGGGATGGCATTTGGCCCTTTTTTCTTTAAATTACTTTTTTCATACTCTATTTTGGGATATAGATGTATGAATGCATTGTGTATCAATATTATTTTACCTTTAATCATTATAAGTGTTTTTTTGAAATGTGTGTGTGTGTAGGTAACTTAGATTAAGGCCTCCCATGTGTGTGATATTCTTACTCGTTGCCTATCTCCATCCACTATCCTATTGGATGTGTGCTAGGGGTGTCACAGTCAGATTACCACCTGCTAGATAGTCCATGGGGGGTTGGTTCGTGACAAAGTAGTATCATGTGGAGGTTTATCCAAGGGATAAAGTGTGTATATTTTCTAGTTTCATGGTTGGTTTGGGAAACTAGAGAATAAATTTTAAAGTGTTTCCAGTTCATATCTCAATCTAGGGAATCTGGTGTCCACGTTATAGCTAGTGTATCCATTCACCAAGACTTTGATCACTTTATTATTGACTCGATATATATGGGAACCTGTTATAGTGAAAACAATGGTACATGCATCATATAGGAATGGGTTGTGTCTTCCATTTTATTATTGAGTTATCTCCTTATATATACTGTTAAACAATGTTGGTATTATCTTTTTTAGGTTTCATGCACAATGATTACTAGCTAGGACTCCATAGTAGGATTGCATGGATGATTCACCCAATAATGAGGTATTGATAGAAGTACTTATTCAGGTGGTGGTACCTCCTAATGGTTTTCCAATATTACCACCACCTATTCAGAACCGGTTTTTATTGGAAGTACCAATGGATGAGGCATGTAGGTTGATCAAGCTTTATGAGTTTCAGTGAAAACAACCCCTTGGGTTTTGGATGATCCAAACCCCTATGCTACTAAGTACTAGATTGAAGTTGTTTTATGAGTATTCGGCCCTGTTAAGACATCTTTGGATTATACAGTGGTCCTAGAGACAATCCTTCTTCATATATTTTTAGGTGGTTTGTGGATTTTGGTGACTCTAATGTGTGAATAGGTTACTCATTCATGGAAAAGTTTTTATTTTGTTTTCAAAGAGTATTTTCCCCATATATATAGTGAGAGGTGCATATCCAAGAGATTTTGTAGCTTCATCAAAGTATCATGACTATAAAATAGTGTTCATTAAGTTTCACTAACCTCTCAAGATAATATATGGATATGGTTTGACATGTGTTCTTCCAAGAATAAAATTTCTTGTGTTGTCCTGGAAGAGATATCTAGGATAGTGTGATACCACTTTTCATTCCAGCCTATATTAGGGTGCTTGACTGAGATTTATTTGTTTATATATTTATAAAATAGTAGATGCAGACAATTGTTGATTATAGTGGGTTTGTAAGAGCTAATAATTCAGAAGCTAGTTTCCAATGGTAGATATAGAGATCCAAGCATGAGAGGAACTTCAAGATGCGGTCTTATATTAGAGGTTTTATGGTTACTAGATCTTGGGATAGTTCTAGTCAGTCAAGGGAGAGGTGGTTATACTCTTGTGATGGATGGGTACATATCATGTTGGATTTTTATACCCACAGTATTGCTAATAGATAGATAGTTGAAAAAATTCCCAGAAAAAATAATTGGTTTTAGAAGGTAATTCCATAGGGTGGAGGATGAGGCATAGGATCCAGGAAATAAATACGAGGTGGATGACAATTTGATTTGTTTCCACTACAACCATTAGGTGGTCCACTCTTGTTTTAGGGACCCGTTGGTTAGGAATGATGAAAACTGCATGAATTGTCAGCCTATTACCAAGAGACTCTAGTTATTATTAGAGTTATGATATGTGTCTTATATAATTTAGAAATAGTGCTAATAGAAACCCGAATGAACTGCTCTTTTATTGTAGCTTCACTATTTTGATACTTAGATATTCCAGCTGATATGTTGGCTCAATCCTAGCATTTGGAGACATTTTATAGAAGAGATTAAGTGATCAAACACTTCTTAAAATAGTGTAACCTGAATCTCAAAGGAGAGATCTTCCATTGGGATATTATCAAAGCATCTATTAGACCTTATGAAATCATCTTAAGAATCCACTATCCATCCACAATTTATGTATAGATTGACTATTTTAGGTAGATTATGTAGTGTGTCCATGTATATTGGATGATTTTTCCCTTTTTGATGTGATGGAAAATTAATAATAGAAGGATGGACTTGTTAAAAAGATTATATTGACGATTAGGCATAAGTTGACTAGTATTTATCTAAGAGTAGTGAATTTAACAAGATTCTGGTTTTCTAAAGTGGTGGTGGAGTATGAGGACATATTCCTCGAGGACATTTTGGGATTACCTCCCAATAGATAGATAAAGTTCTTCAGAGAGTTACACATAGGGAATTCCTCAATATATATTACAAGATATTGAATGAATTGTGTAGAGCTTCATGAGCTGAAGGTACGGTTTGAGGACTTGCAGATGAGGGTCTTTGTCAAACCCAGTGTGTCACCATAGGTCACCACAATTTTATTATCCATGAAAGAGGATGGGAGAATGAGGTTGTGTATAAAATTATAGTCTCATGGACTAGGCGACCACAAATAATAATTATCCACAACCAAGGATCAATGACCTTTTTCTCAACAAAAGGGTGTAGAATGGTTCCTAAACATAAACCTCATAACAGTCTATCATTATCTCTATGATCATGATGAGGATATACTAAATATAACATTTCAATGATGCTACATTCATGATAAGTACTTAGTGATTCATTTTAGTGTCAAACATTCCCCATAATTTTTTAGGGGACTCATGAACCAGATCTTTCAGTCCTTCTTTGATCATTTCTTGGTACTCTTCGTCAATGACATTCAAGTGTACTCGTTGTGAGAGGATAAGCATGTGAGAAATTTGATGATGTTTCTGGACATTATCTGACAGAACAAGATTTATGAGAATCTATAGATGTTTCAATTATTGATTTAATAGGTCCACTTCATAGGACATGTCTTCTCTGAGGTAGGAGTAGTATTAGACTAGGTAAAGGTTGGGGGAGTGTTAGCTTGGGATCCACCCAAGAGCATGACTGAGGTGTGAAGATTCCTTGGGTTGGTAGGATATTATTGGAAACTTGTGATAGATTTATTTTGTTTATCATCACCCTTGAATAATTTTACCCAAAATGGGAATCCCTTGTGTGTAAATATAGGTTTACGCAGTATTTTTAGGGGTTATGGAAGAGGTTGACAAGAACCCCCCATCTTAATATTTCTGAAGCATAGTGTTGAGTATGCAGTCTTCTATGATGCCTCCAAAACTAGGCTTGGATGTGTTATAATGTAGATGTGGTATGGGATTTTCTATAGTTCCTAGTTTTTGACAGACCATGAGTATCACTACGCAACCAATGATCTGGGCTGGTAGTGTTGGTCTTCATCCTAAATTTTTAGTGACACTATCTTATGGGTGAGAAGTTTATCATATATTCTGACCATAAAATTCTCATGTATATCTTTTCCCAAAGGGATTTGAACATGAAAGAGGAGATGTATAGAGTTCCTATAGGTTTATGACATTGATATTGTCTAAACTCCTAGGAAGAGGAACGTGGTAGTATATTCTCTTAACAGGAGATCATGTTCATTTTTCTATGAGAGGTGTCGAAGTAGTTTTCCTTATTGCAATTCTCTTTAGTGGATGATAATGGTTTGTATTATCTATAGTTGAAGGTTTTTACCCCTCTATTTATATATCATGTTATGGAGGATCAACTGGGAGATACCAACTATGATACCTTGTCTGTTCATATATCCACTAGATGTGCTCCTAAAGGATTTCATAACAGTGTCGAGAACTTCATACTTTTATGAGGATGGATCATGGTCCAAATGAAATTGGGGGAGGATTTTTTTAGGGAGTTTAATATATCCACCTTGTCATTATATCTAGTTCGGAAAACATGTATCATGATCTTCTACTTTAGTTTTAGTGTCCAAGAATGAATAAGATAGTAAAAGAGTTTGTCTCTCGATGCCTTATTTGTAATTAGGTGAATTTTGAGCACTAGGTTCCAATGGTTTTATCTCAATCCATTATTGTTCAGGAGTAGAATTAGGATAATATCACTATTTACTTAATAATGAAGATCCTATGATCATATAGAGTAAATGGTTCCCTTAGGGTGATCCGAAATTGAATCACCAAGTCGTCCCACTTCCAATCCATTTGATAGTAAATTTCAATTGAGACCTTGGAATACCATTACGTACAAGAGATAGTCTAGCTTCATAGAGTTCCCTTAGAGATCATTTCAGACAATGATTTTATCTACACATCGCGATTATGGAGAGGATTACATGAGTCCTTTGGAACTCAATTGAAATTTAGCATTCCATTTCACCCCTAGAAATATGCTCATAAAAAGCGAACCATTTAGGTTCTGGTGGAAATGCTTTTAGATTTCGTGTTGAGTTTTTTAAAATTTGCGATAGTGACCAACCCTTGGTGGACTTTGTGTACAATAACAAAAGACACTTCACAATAGGTATGAAATAATTAGAGGCCTTATATGGGAGACCCTACAGGTCTCCACTGTGTTGGAATGATCCTATATAGTCTACACTTATGGGTCCATAATTGGTGTGAGAAGAAAAGAGAAGGTTTGGATGATCTAAGAGTGGATGAGGAATACCTATAGTCATTATAAGTCTTATGAAACAGATGCTAGATACCTTTGGGGTTTAAATAGTAAGACAATGTGTTCTTGAAGGTCTCACCTTGGAGGCGATTGTGGAGATTTTCCTAGGGTATAAAGTTATCTATCTGGTTAAACAGGCCATTTCAAATACATCGTAGGGTCAGAGAGGTGGCATATACCATCTCCCAACCATTGGTGTTAGATCGGGTGCATGATGTTGACCATGTTTCATGTAATAGGAGGTATTTACATAACCCTTCACAAGTTATCAACTAGGGAAATCTTGACATCGAGGATAGGGCTTCCTTTGTAGAGTACCCGATAGATATCAAGGGATAGTATGAGTAGATCCATTATGGGTGAGTGATTCCCTTGGTGTGTGTCGAGTAATGGTACATAAATCTTCATGGGAGCACCAGGGAGTGAGAACCATATACAATCCCATTATCCTTATATTTTTTAGTATGATTTTAACTTTTTGGGATTAAAATGCCTAATGTGGGAAGAATCTAATAACTCTTTTTCTAAATTTTAAGACATTTTAATATTATAATGAATATTTTCAAATCTAAGTGCTAAGTTAAAATGAGATTTTGCGGCCTCAAGAGACTTTGTATTAATATAAGAATATTATTATATATTTTATATCAAGTGCTTTTTGTTTTCCAAAAATAATGGAATAACTCCTAAATGGAGACTCGAATGAGAAATATGAGACCGCCATCAAATTCGAATTGTGGGTTTTACCCTAAGCATGACATAATCTTTATTGGTTTTGGATGGTTGGTTTAAGTACGGTCATGGGTGGAATATTAAATGATAAAGTAATTAATTTATTTAATATATATTTATTAGAAATTACCGAACTCCATCTTATTTAGACCCAGTAATGGGAAAATACTGGGGTTATTTTCATAACCCGATAGATTTGAGATGAATATGGAGGGGGGTCTTCGTGGCATTGAAAGATTATGGACCAAAAGATTGGTACAACTAGAATCCATCTATACCAAAAACTTTCATTGATATCACCAACATAAATGTCAATTGTTCATCATCATTGATCAATCCAAACTCAAGTTAGTATGTTTTTTTGTTGGTTTAATTCCTTATTTGTTTTATCCCATGAAAAATGTGAATCAATTGCAATAACAGTTTGTTACACTGGTCGACCATGTTTTATGGGGATAAATTTATCTTCCAAGAATTTGGGAATTGATGTTATTTTTTATCATTCCTCTCTCATAATTATAATGGAAACGGATTGAGACTAACTCAAACAATAGTCGAGGTTCATTTATCTTTCTGGTTTTGTTAATTTCTTTCCCAACAATATTTATATATTTATCCTTGATATTTTAATTGTCTTTCAATTAGACAAATAAATTTTAGGTGATCGTTGCACAATCTCTCTTTGGTGCATGAAATACATACAACGGGTTCAGATTTGGGGAAAACAGCATGCAAATGCTGCACAATGATGAAAGAGTAGTTTTTATTGGTTTAGGAGAGATTATTTAATGGGTCCTTGGAATGCGGTGACAACATGGTTTTATGGGGATCGATTTATTCACTAGTTTGGATGGCAGGAATTTGGCCATCGATTATGGAAAGGCGCAGTCAGCCCAGATCCACAATTAGGGGTAAGAACTGTGGTGGATCTAACAATAGTGTAGGTGTGAGCCGAATCTCTTGAAGGACCAATAGGATTTGGAAAAACCCTAAATAAACGTCATATAATTCAAATAAAACATGTTGTGCGGGGCCCTAGCTACAACATCTAGTATTTTATAGAAAATTAAATATCACATGTTGTGTGGCACCTACCACACATCATGTGACCCATGTTTGGATACTCATTGTGTACCTCCGGTGTACATGGTCATGGAAATGGCTAGGAACATGGTCATGGAAAGTGTACACAAGTATGGTCAAATACTCAGACATGGCTAGGTTCGGGGTCATGGCCAGGTACACGAGCATGGTCGGAGTACACGGGATGGCCCGGACTAGGAAAGACACCTCATGTACTCTTATTAAATGTTCTATACATTACCTGGTGTAGTTTGAGGCCTTTTTCTCTTAATTTTAGAAAAAATTATTTATGGTGAATTCATTTGGTCCCCCTACATGAGAGTAGAGTGAGTTATCATGTCCTTAGTATGGGGTGTGATCTATTATATGGGGTTATTCTTAAATAGAGTTCTAGGAATTACTATATGTGGTCTAGGGTTGGATCTTCTATCATATCTTCTAAATTAGGTGGGGTATTGGGAATTGGAATGACCAACATACCCAGGAGTTTATCCCCAACATAGCGGGTTATTCCAGATAAGGTATGGTATAGCCCATAGGGCCTAGGATAAATCCCAAATGTGTGTATTGATCTCTTCTAAGTTCTAGAATATACTTCTTAATGGTCATTCCCAATGAGAATGACCTCACAGAAGAGAAAAATCAGTATTACCTAGATCACAAATTGGTTTCTCCAAGATAAAAATTACCTTGACTCTTTAAGTAGAATCCTAGGTTTGTTGTGTGGTTGTGAACTTATCTTGATACTTAGTGTCTATATTGAGTGTATCTAGGTTATTATTATTTTGTATCATATTTTAATTGACATGCCTTGTGATGATGATATAACTAATCTCTTGATGATTTATGTTTCATGATTTCTTGGTGTCTTACTAGGTATACTTATACTCACTCCTATATGGGATAATCCCACAAATCTCATGTATTTTGTAGATGAAAATCCATTCAACAGGGTCTTTAGTATACCAGGAGAATACAAAGCATAGTTTATCTTGAAAGACCATGTTTCATACCTAGTGTTACATTCGATAGTATTCCACTTATTTATAGAAGGTTAAATTCTTTTATAGATTTGGTGAGCTTGTATTTGGCCCTTTTTTATTTTAGAACTTTTGTTTTACTCTAACGTGGGATATAGATATATAAATGCATTAGTTATTAGTTTTATTTTAACTTTCAGCATTCTATCAGTACTTGTATATGTGTATTTTTGTGTAGGTGACTTAGGCGAAGTCCCCCCATGTGCATGATATGCCTACTCAATACTAGTCACCATCCCCATGTCTATTAGAGGTAGGCTTGGTGTGTTAAACTCGGCTTAACACTAGACAAACAGACCTAGATGTGTAATTTCATAAAAATCATCCTCTAACTTAGCTCTATAAATATAGGGTTATATCATTTCATAGGATTAGAACTTATTGTGCACAACACATTCCCTCTAGATATTCTCTCATCCCTAAAAAGAACATTCTACAGATTTCTCTCAAAAACCAAGATCAAACTACCATATTCCTTATCTCAAAAATGAGAAAACATGAATTAATCCTTCAACCTTATAGGATTGTTTGGTGATAAAATGTTATGATTCAAGATGATCAGTATCACTTAACTAGAACCTGGAGTACCATGGATGTCACATTGAAATCAAAGAATCCAATCTAGAACACTACTAGAGGGATTCTAATTTGGATCCTCTTGATAAAATGATGGTAAAACTAAATTAAGGTTCAAATGATCTACATATTTTTTGAAGAAATAATTCTCAAGATTGAGGTAATTCTTTTAAATATATGAATTGTAAATTTATTGTTAAAAATATCATATCTATTGGTTTCAGTGATCTTTTTCATTCATTTAATTAGATTTAATTCGTTGTTCATGATATTTATCATATTTTATATTTTGGATCACTCATTAAAACTGACAAAATATGTGTTGGTCAAGGCCCAGTAAGTTCTTTCTCTGCATCTATAATCTTCAAGGTAGTCATAAAGTCAAAGGGTAAAGAGGAATAGAGGTATGGGATTAAGGGAGTTTCAAAAAATAATGAATGATCGATCATCTACCATGATATTATAGTATAATAATATAAATAATCATTGGGATTGTCTCTAAAACTATTGAAATTTTATCATTCATTATAAAATGCATGAGTGTTTCTTCATCTGATTATGAATTCAACATATGAATAAAAATCCCATGTAATTATTTATATGAAATGGATTACATAATGAAATCCAATGGGATATATTCAAATGATTAGCTATTATACATTACACT
Organism: Viscum album; assembly: GCA_963277665.1. Lineage (NCBI taxonomy): Eukaryota > Viridiplantae > Streptophyta > Magnoliopsida > Santalales > Viscaceae > Viscum > Viscum album. Next base: position 1,791,360,553 of record OY728122.1, read on the forward strand.
ACCTATATATAAAATAATTATCCAAAACAATGATTATGATATCACACATATCATAAAAAAAGGTACGTCATGCATGTTTTACCAAACAAATTTCCCCAATCGTAAAATGTGATATGGTTAAAAAAATAATCATATGAGTTAAATACTTTATAGATTATCTCATTCAATCACTTCTTCCAACACTAGTAAAAAATTGGCCTTTAACAGTGTTAAAAATGTCCTTTATCAGCTTTAGAGAGGTGCTGAATAAAAGAGAGATATTAAAAGCCCACGTATTTTACTAGTGCTTTTAGAAGCACTGATAAAGGAAAACATTTATCAGTGCTTTTTTTAGTGCTGATAAAGGGGACCTTTATTGGATCTTATTGGATTACTAATAAAGGGAACCTTTATCAGCATTTGTAAAAGTGCGGATAAAGGGTATTTTGTTATCTCTTTATAGGATTCAATGTATGGGAAAAAATATTCACTGTTATATAAAATGTAAAGTTTCACTTTCTCCTGCCATGTCAAGGTAATTATAAAAAAATCTCTTCTGGAAATCCATTCACTGATAGGTCATCTGTCTGATGGGAATTTGAGAGGTTTATGCTATCAACATCTTATAGGTAATTGGTATATAATTCAATAGATTATTCAAAAATATATCATTCTACCATACAAACCTCTAGCTGAATTTAATTCTTGACATACCCTTTTAAAGTCTTCATATATAGTTTAATGGGGTATATCTATCTATAATGGATAGTACCATAGATTTGAACCTCTCTAACCAAGTGAACCATCAAGTGGACCATTATATAAAATAATTATGGAAGGAAAAAAATCTCTAATTCATACAATATGACTGTAAACGTTTTACTCATGATTGGAAACATAAATGGTTCTATAACATTACTTCATACGAATTTGAAAAATTAGTATATTCCAGTTAATTTATGTCATATATTTTGAGGTAGAATGCAACATAAAGCAATGGGCATAAAATCTTGAATCAAAACATGATAGTCATGTTATTTTATTCCTTGTAACTTCAAATTATTTATTGACATAAAATTATAGATTTTTTATAAATACCCCTATATAACTTCTACATTAATATGAAAAATAAAAAAAATGAATTTATTTCTATCTGGATAGAGTGTAAGATACTGTAGGAAAAAATATTTTTATCTTTCACTAGTTCCAACTCTTCCTTTATCCCCATGTCAGTCATGTCCAACCTAGCATTGATGTCATCTTTCATTTTTCTAGAAACATTTAGTAATGTGTCGATAAAATAATCAAATAAATTTTTGTCTATATGCATGAAATCAATAAAATGATTGGCATAAAAAATATAATATAAAAATTCAAAGAAAATAGAGCTATTCTTCCAACAAAATTTCATAAGATTTTTCAAAAAATGGTTTATCGAAAATAGTTTCAACATCCTTTACTTTATTGAATTTTTGATCCCCCATTATTAGAGACGGTGTTGTACCTTGTTCGATATTCCCATAAAATGTTGTTTTCCATGATTAGTATTTATGTCATCGAGTTAAAAATTTCCAGTGTCCTAAAAATATAATCTTTGAGGAATCCTTCAATCCAACTAATTTTGTGAATTTCTAACAAATGGGACACCCCATAATTCCTTTAATGTTATATCCTAATAAATTTCCATAATCACTGAAGTCATTTATCACCCTATACAACATGTCTCTCAATGTGAGCTCTTATCCTCTATGAGAAACATACATTTAAACATATATATCCCACATCAATTTAGGATCTTCAATCAATGGGTCCAAAATAGACATGAATATCATTACCATGTTTCTTTGGTCTCGATATAAGCATAGACAACATAATGAATTTTTTCTTCATGTATAACCATGGAGAAAAGTCATAATTTATCAACATTATGGGCCATGTATTCTGATAACTACTCAGTACACCAAAAGGATTTATTCGATCTATATATAATTCAAGATCAAAGTTTCTTGGATCAATTCTAAATTTGGGATGCTCATAATCAATTTTATTCTACTAAGGAGAATTTACTGGACGAAAAAGTTTCCTGTATTAAATTATTCTATCTGCATACCCTTTCAATTGTCATGTGGTTTCTTTACATCCATATAGTCTTATAAAGACTTTAATTATAGGAAAGTACCATACAAATTTTGAAGGACTTGATTCATTTTTCTTATATCAATTTGTGCCACATTTAGGTCATTTTATGGGAGATTGAGGTTCATTTTGAAACAATATGAAATCATTTGGAAAAGAATGTATTTTTTTGGAGATCATGTCCATTGAACATAGAATTTTTTTGGTGTCAAATGTTATACATGGTAGTTCATTTTATTCTGTAATCATATCATTCAGAACACCAAGTGGTTATGCAAAGGTAGTGTCACTCCATCCACAACTAGCTTTCAAATTTTATATAACTTCAATACATTTGAGAATGTTGTGAATTTAGTGAATCTGGTATCCAATAGTTTATTATCAAATCTATTTTACTTCTCAAACAACTTTATACAACCATTAAGTCCATCTTAAATTTCTATTGGTGTTTCTTCTATGTAATCTTCATTATCATTTACACTGGTATTCATATCAAATGATACATAAAACACAGTATTATCCAAATATGTGTGCATATTCAGTTTTTTCCCATGTTTAGTCCAACATTTATAGCTCTAATCTATTTCATGATAAATTCTTTCAACTCTTACAGACTAATTTCTCTTGAATAAAACAAAATAAACTTGGAAAAAGGATTTGAGAAGGGTCATTTTCATTCTCTATTGAAAATTTGATAAACTATATAACTCCATCTTCATACTATTTTTTCAAATGATTAGTGTACATCCTTTTTCAATTCATACCCATACTATTGGGTTCATAAACTATTAATTTTTTACAATAAATGAATAGATACATATAAGATATTTGTTATCAAAAGTGAAAGTCATAGATAATTATAATAAGGGAAACCAAAAATTTGATTGTTTTAAATAATTTCATTATTCTTTCTAGAAAATGGGTAATTGAATTTAAGGAAAAAAATTACTCCACTATGGTGGGTGTTATCCTCTGAATTCATTGAAACGTGAAAGTTATAGAAAAATTTCATCCTCATCAACTCATCTTCCGAACATTTATCATTTCATTTTTTTTGATAGATACACATCTTCCATCTCTTTTGGACATGAACCTATGTTTTTCGAAATAATCTTATCAGTAGTTATCCATGGGATGACTAATTCATAGAGTAGTGTAAGCAACATAAAGGATATGGATGATGAGTTCGAAGAAACAAAATGAAATAATAACTATTCAGGAGATGAAATTGATGATTATGATAGTTGTACTACATTTTGTTCACTAAAAGGGGTAATTCCTCCAATTTTTTATAATTACACCATTGGCACTACTTATTAACTCGTGGCCTATTGAAGGTGATATTTTTTAGAATAAATATTATTTTCTGTTATTCAAGGGGTCTCTCTGAGGAAATGTTATTATATTAGAATGTTTGGGGCCTCTATGGATTTTATATTTATAGGAGAAATACCACTTTTAATATTTTCAAGCCTCAAAAAAGTCTATTTCTACCTATATTAGAAATTTATTATATGAAAAATAATGTAATGTGCGAGGAATTTATAATTGATGTCATGCTAAAGGATTTATAAAAGAAACACCCTTTCATATTAGATATTGGTTTTTCATCTCACTTGAAAGGTAAATTGATGTAATTAAAGATATTTGAAAAGTTAAAATGATAGCTATTATTTTAGAAATGGTGGAACTATTAAGATAAATTGTTTTCATTTAATATATGTTGGAAATAAAAGGCAATTCAAAATAATGGGTTTTTTTAGATAGATTAAATTAAAACATACATAGTGTTTATTAGATGTGGGACAAAGGAAAGGAAGTTGTTTTTAAGAAGTATTAAGGAGTGGGTTATCATTTCAAAGATGGATAAAATTTTACAAGGTTATAATAAACTACACAAATGATATTCTCATTTGGGGTTGGTAAAAAATATATGGTAATTGTGTTTTAAATGGGAAATTGATTTTTGGTAGTGAAAAAGTTATCATACTAGATAATGAGATATTTAAATAATGTCTTTAAAAGGGAGGGTTGAGATTTTTTTATGAAGAAAAGATAAAATTGATAAATATTTTTAACAATTAGAATGGTGAAATTGTCAATAATTAAAAAAATAAATTATATACTTAAATGAAATAACAATTGGGATTCCCCTAGTGATATTTCCCCTTGGATATGCTTTATTAGGTGGTTGTAGATATTTGATGCAACTAGAGATCATCAAATGTGAGTTCTATCCAAACTTACTCGTAAGTATTAATTGGAATATATGGATGAGATATTGTAAGGTTCAAAGGAATATGGATATTCCCTGATGTGGTATTTCTGTTCTAGATTTTCAATTCATTTAGCTTGGACCATCATTTCACATAATCTTTGGTTAGGACATTCAAGAATAAAGGTGGAATATTTAACCTTAATGGAAGGTGGAATCAGGAGGGTGTAAAATATCCTCTTAATTTTCTCTACCCAAAACTCTAACCCATTAGGATCCAATTCCCTTGAAAATATGGAGGCTTATAGTGAAGAAAATCTTGATCAACATCCTTATCTCCATAAAATGATTAATTAAATCAAAAGAAAATGGAAATAAAAATTCATGTCACTATATAAATATAGTGAATGTACACGGTCCAGGGCTTAGATCAAATGGAAGGATAAAATAATTAGAATTTTAAAATATTATTCCTAACATAACTTGGAAACACAAGAGAGAATGATGAGAGTTTTGGATATACATTCCTCCACAACTATTACTCAAGATCTGACAACCCTATCTCATTTCAACCAAACATCCCTAATAAACATTGCTGAACACATGGATATTCATAAGGTAAATAAATAATGATGATAAAAAATGGAAATAGATATCACTAAAGAAGCTATCAAAGAGTGTGTAGGAGGAGGGGAAAATAAGATACCTTGGATTGAAGCTTTGAATCGTCCAATATAAAGTAAGGATTTTGAAAAACTGAAAAAAATTCGATCCTTGGATTTGTTTGACCCCTGAATTGTTTGAGGCTTCGATTTGAATCTTTGAAATGTTAAATCCAATTTTGGGCCTAGATTTGAGTTTTGATTCACTGAGGAGGAGAATCGGTAGATGGTACCTTCCGTGAAAATCTTGTGATATCCTGATAAGTTCAGAACTAATTATGGTTATTTAAATAGATCAGAAAACTTTTATCAATGCTTCCAAAAAAGCATTTATAAAGATCCATTTTATCTTAAATAAATTAATTAGTGGTGATAAAAGTGATCTTTATTAGTGATTTTTTAGCTCTCATAAAACTCTATATTTATTAGTGCAAAAAATGCTGAAAAATATTTCTTTTATCAACGCTTATTACTTAAGCAATGATAAAGGATTTATCATTATAATTATAAATAAAAAACTTTTTAAACATATTTATATAATTATATACATATTAAATTAATATATATAAATATAAATATAGTAAATATATTCTTTATTTAAATACATTTTTATAATTTTTTAATTATTTAAATATATAATTATTTATTTATAATTATATTAATACTTTTAAAAATTGTTATTTATATCATTATATACATTTATATAATTATATATATATATATAATATATATATATATATAACAAATATATTCATTATTTACATAAATTTATTATAATTTTATAATTATTTAAATATATATAATTAATTATTTAAAATTATATAAATAATTTTTTAAAAAATAATATATATTTATTTATAAATATAAATATATTGATGTATAAATAAAGTAAATATATAATTATAAATATTTTTTAACAAATATATTTTTAACATTATTAATGAATATTTAGTCTTAAGCACATGCATGTTAAAAATCGGTGAAATTGAATAATTAAAAATGAATACGCTTTTAAAATATTGAAAATTTTGATATGGTTTATTAATAAAATAAAAATTATTAATAAAATATGGATATATATTGAAATAAATATGAATATATATTAAAAATTTTAAAACATATAAAATAAATATATAAAAATTAAATAATATGAATTGATTAGATTCCTAAGAAAATAAGAAAACATATTAAAAATGAATTAATACCTAACTATAAGAAAATTTAATATAAATAAATAAAATTCACCATGATTAAAGACATGATATATTAAATGATTCATGTTATAATGAAATTCTAAAATGAATACTAAAATTTTAATAAATTAAATAAGTATTAGGTGTATGTGTTTTTATATAAGATTTAATTAATTACGTAAATATTTTTGTGTGTACATTGTATATGAAAGATCATTAATTACATATATGTAAAATAAATATAACACATGTTCGATCTATGTTAAATTGAAAAATCAAGAGACATTCAATTATGTACATTACTTGATGCAAGTATTCAGTATTTTTAATTCATATTAATTTTCAAATTATAAACCATTATTCATTAAATATATTACTATTTAATGTAAAATATAAATATTTTGTGTTATATAAATCATATTTATAAACATTAATATATATATATATATTAATATATATATAATTTTATTATTTAACATTATCAATAATTATTTAATTAATAAAATGTTTAATATTTTTCTCAATATACTTATTTTTAATTTTAATTTGTTTAATTTTAATTATATATATATTATTATTTAATATATAATATTTACTATTATTTATAATTTATATAGTATAATAAATTTATTCATTTTTATCAATGATTATTTAATTAACAAAAATTTTAATACATTTTACTAAACTCATTTTTTATTTTTTATTTATGTATGGACATTTATCAGTACCAAAAAAATGTTGACTAAGGATCACTTTATGGGTGATAAAAAATGTTGACAAATGGTAACATTTATCAGTGCTAAAAATTTTCTCCGAAAAAGGGTATTGTTTATCGGCATGAAAAAAAACACAGATAAAAGCTACCCTTTATCAATTCTTTTTTCTAGTGTAGGTAAATGTTATTGCTAATAAAGTCCCATTTTATAGTAGTATAACTCAAACCAAAGTATTATATAACTTAAATAACCATAACTAACCTCAAGTTAAGTAATTTTAATTCAACTTAATGTTTCATGTACTCTTATGGGAATTTCTCTAAAAAATAGAATTTAAAAATAATTTTTGTTATGTAAAAACTCAACTTTTCAAAGGTTGTTCTTTAAAATATTCTTATTTTTAGATTTATTCTTTATTTAAAACCAAACCATTTGGTCCTTTTCCCATCCTTCTTTATTTTAATTAGAAAAAACCTCTTATGTTTCATTATTGTTTTGAAAAATGGGGTTGGATAACATGTTTTTACCAACAGATAATTGGAACCATTTTTCCGTTTTTTAAAGAACATTCAACATGGATGATATTTCTTGAAAGTGATTTGACCAAGGAAATTCAAGTAAACCTCATTTATTCTTTAATATAATTTTTTAAATATAGTAATTTAAATCACCCACCAAATTTCATTTGAATATTTAATCTTAAAGGTGTCGACTACATATATTTTAACAAAAATGGTAAGCTTGAATTGAATTTTTAGCCCAGTTTATTGGTGTTTTTGATATAGAATGAAATCTATTTGGTATGTCTCATTTCAAAAAGGTTATTGGATAATCCATGTGTTGGGTAAACAACAGGTGAATCTTATTCTTGTAAATTATGTTTATTAAAGGATTTGTAAACTAATCCTTTATTTTATAAAGTGGTAATAGAAAAAACATATCTTTCATGTTTGATTAGTCATGCCTTCTTAACTATATTAAGGCACGGTCATTTGGTATGCTATGAACATTTTTCCTTGTTTGGAATATCAATTCTATGTCAATTTTTTCTCATGCCTTTCCTATTACCATTTTTTTAATTCTAGGTTTTATGATTTATTATTCAGCATATCTTTTCTTATAACGTATTTAAATTTGAACTAGCTTGATTATTTCTTAATTAATGGAAACATATAATGCTTCAATGAGATAGATACTCAAGATTAATGTTGCTTTAACACTCATGATGTTTTGTCTTGTCCACTTTATAATTTTTATTTTGAACCTCAATAACTACCTCATAGTAGAAAATGGTGTTTTATTTGTCATCATTGATTTCTTGATGATTCTCATAAATTTGGGTTTAACAAAACATGATCCAATTGGTATATTTAAATTAGAAAGTAACAAAAGGTGTTATCGAGTTCATAAATCTTAGGGACAATCAATAAATGTCATTGGAGAATTTGAAAAAATTTCATTAGTTTAAAGAAGGTGGAAAATGGTACTAGGTACACTATCTAAAGAAGCAGGAACACAAAAATGGAAGAAAAAGAGTATATTTTACAAACATTATTATTATGTGTTTAATTTGAAATATTATAATATTCATGTAATGTATATTGAGAAGAACTTCTGTGATAATTAAATTTTTATAGTGCTTAATGAGAAGGGTATTTCAAAGGATCACTCTAATGCTCGTAAGGATTTAGAGTCAATGAATATAAACTATGGTTTATGGGAAAATGTGAATGAAATGTATCCTTCCACTATTTTTAAAATGTAAAATCATGATAAATATGTATTCATTTAGACTTTAAAGAATGTAAAATTCCATATGGATATTCAAGTAGAATATAAGTTGTGTTGACTTAAAACATTGAAAGTTACATGGTTTGAAAATTCATGACTCACATATTTTGGTGGAGAATTTTTTTCCCTGGGATTTTCAAAATACTTTACCAAAAAAAGTAATTATAGTTCAATTTGATTCTTATACCATTTTCATAGAGCATTGTGGAAAAACTTTAAAACCAACAGATCTTGATAAACTACAAGAAAGAATTTTTTTGACGCTATTTTATTTGGATATGTCATTTCCTCTTCATTCTCCACCTTCAGGATTCGTTTGACTATTCATTTGGTTAAAGAAGATAAACTTTAGGAATGGGTACACTATTTATGGAAGCATCCAATAGAGATGTACGTTGATATTTTTATATTTTCCTTACTATAATCAATTTTATCAAATCATTGTTTAAATTTTTTTAATTTGTTTCTTATATTTTCCATCAGTTACTTAGATCATTTGAAATCATATGTGAGTAATAAAGATCAACAAAAATGCACTATTGATTGAAGTAATGTAGCTAAAGTGTTTTTGACCATCTATTCTAGGTATTTGGATGGGATTGATACTATATTCAATCATGATGTACGTTCTAATGACATCTCCACTAACTCTCATTCTGAAAATCATTCATCATTCTTTCTAACTATTATAAGACCAATTGGAATGGAATCAAATTTCACACTGACTAAATTGGAGTTTCTATAAGCACATAGATATGTGCTACTCAATAGTGTTATTTCAAATCCATTTACTAAAGAATTGTGGCTGAAAAAAATAGGTGACTAAGGATTTGTGCTTGAAATGAGCTAGAATTAACAAAAGATATTAATAAGGATCTTATCAAATGGTTCACCATCATGTTGGTATATAATCATCTTCATATTGTTGATTTCTAGTTAATTATTCTATTCCAAAATTAATATCTTAAAAAAATTGTCTAGATAATGAATGTTGATGATCGAGCTGAAATATTGAATGATTTGAAGATTTCTGATCAAGGACATATAAGGAGTGATAAAAGATTTGATGCTACATTATTAATTGATTTAGGTTTCTTTCAAATTATTTTGAAAAATGACTTGAAGATGTAGAATAGTGGTGTATTTACATTTATAAAGGTGGGATATTGTGGAAAGTTTAATGATATACCTAAATTAAACTATCATGTCATGTTTTTAGTTATCTTATTCAAATGCAAGGTGTTCAACATTGATAGTGGTATAATAAAATACTCATTATATTTTACTTATATCAACTTCCCTCCTTTGATGGATGTTCGTGAGTGTCTAGAACATTATCCATTTATATTGGAGTTGTAATAGAAGATGGTTTATTATATTGATGATGAAACACATGAAGGTTAGAGTTTTTTTACAATTAAAGTAGAGTGACTTATATGATATGGGAGAGAAAGATTAATTGGTGCTTTATGACTATGAACCTCATCAACTGTAAATCATTGAATGAATTTTTATGGAAAATATAAATACAATATAACTTGTAAGAGATGGTGAAAATGAATGACACTTCGCAATAGAGGTTGATAATAATGAAGATAATGAAGAAGAAAATAATTGAATGTATAAATTGGTAAGGAAAATATATTACAATTTATCATTGATAAGGGCTCCATACATATATACATTGTTCTTGTTTTTATTTTATTTTTTGTAAAAATACTTTATCTTTTTATTTTTTATACATTTAATATACCTTAACCATTTTAAATATATGTATTCTGAGAAAAAAATCAAGATCCTAGTTGATCATCATCTTGGAGCACGCCACCACTACCGTTATCTTCTATGGATACAAGTCATTCTGTTGTACCTGATACTACTAGAATGTTGGTAAAACTTCTAGAATCTAGGGGAAGATTATTGGGCTTCTTTCTTGGGAGGTGGTGAGCATTTTTATTAACTTCCCCAAGTTATTATTTGTTTTTTTGTTAAAAAAATGGTTTCCAACTGAATAAAAACTCATTGTTGAGTACCCAAAAAAACACGTACAAAAAATATCACTCAGCTATAAAAATCACCACTAGATGATTATTAACCATGAAATATATAGTAGTTTACAGAATTGCCACTAAATAATGTATTGGAAATTTCAACCACCTCTGGTAGTAAAATATTTCTGTATAGACCGGATTTGTTTATAGTGAACTTATTGTAATGGCTTCAAGCACCCAGTTTCTTTGAGAAGAGAATGTAGTGTAGGTGTGAGGTGGATCACGCATGAGGTGTGACCTGATTGGACATGGCATAGTGGGTAGTGTGACTAGATTTAGTGTGAAATATTACACCACTCGGTAGGGTGTGATAAGTCAATAATTTCATTAATAATATATTAATTATACAATTATAATTTAAAAATATTTTTTTTATTACAAATGTTATCATAGTAAAACAACCACATATTTATCTTTGAAATTTAGGAATCGAATCCACATCAATCTAAGTTATTATTTTCTAATGATGCTTTTAAATACATTTTTAGTGTTTTAAAACACAAAAAAGCACATTTAATGATCAAAACAATATCAAAGGACCTATTATTGAAGTAAAATCATGGTAAAATCACTATTTAATTATGTGTGAGTTGCACAAGAAAATAACACATTCATTCAATATGTGGTATTTTCGGAATGACTCAATATGAAAATTTAAAATATATCAAGAAACATGAATCTGAGGATAAAAACAAATAAAAAACATCAGATTACCTTAAAATCATGGTACAACAATCATTGTTTTAATTTTGAAATTTTGAAACTAACGGTACATCATTTTTAATTACAGTTTTCTTATTATGTCCATAAACACATTTTTAGTGTCTTAAAACACTAAAAAAAGCATGAAACAATTAAAAACAAGTAAAACAACTTCATATTGATGTGAAATTATTATAAAACCACCTCTGGGTTTTTTTCGATGTGTACGTGTGGACAACACAATAATATGATGTGCGGTGTGGTTAGAAGGACTCAGTAACCACTTCTTAATGGTACAAAAACCTTTAGAGACAAGTGTTTAGGGGTTAAAACCAAGAAAAAAGTTGTATTTTTCTTATGTCAGGTAACAAAAACGATATATTTAATTTTTAAATATAGGAACTAATGGTACTTCATTCTGAATAGTGGTTTTCTTGTTATGGTTGTAAACAAGTTTTTAGTGTTTTAAAACACTAAAACATGTGTGTAATGGTAAAAACCAAAGAAAATGACCTCATATTGATTTGAAATTATTGGAAAATCACAGATGAGTTATTCTTTATGTTTACATGCAGAAAATATGTCAATCTGATGTGTTGTGTGGTTGGAATGACTCACTGACCACTTCTTATAGGTACAAAAACTTTTAAAAACAAGTGGTGGGGGCGTCAAAATGATGAAAATGATACTGGATTTCCCTAAAATTAGAGGAAATCGGCAGTATATTTAATTTTGAAATGTAGGAACTAACAACACATCATTCCAAATGACGGTTTTTCTATTATGTCCATAAATTCATTTTTAGTCTTTTAAAACACTAAAACCTATGTGGAATGGTAAAAACCATATAAAACAACTGCATATTGATGTTAAATCATTTTAAATCTATCACTAAATTTTTTTTACATGTATGCACAGACAAAACATATATCTGACTTTTTCTGTGGTCAGAATGATGTGGTAACAACTTCTTAATAGTATAAAAACCTTTAAAAATAAGTGCTCAGGATTCAAAACTTGGAAAATGATGTTTTATTTCCTTTAAATATGGGGAAAATGACCATATATTTAATTTTAAAATGTGGGAACCAATGACACATAATTATTAAGGACGATTTCCCCATTATGTCCATAAACACATTTTAAGTGTTTAAAAAACAAAAATATGCATGGAATAGTAAAAACCATAGAAAAAGGCAATAGATTGACTTCAAATCATTGGAAAACCATATCTAAGTTGTTTGTAAAATATATTTCATGTTGTGATATAAAATTATTTATTTTTTTTGTTAAGTTAATTTCAAGCACATCGCATATCACTTTAAAAATAAATTAGAATATTTTCTTATCCCTTTTTCAGGTTAAAATATTGATTCTTATCTTAAATAGGTAATTTTTTATTTTCAAAAAAAATCATTAAATATTTTTTGATTTATGTAAAAATTTAATCTGTTTGATTACCCAAATAACAAATTTTATGTGGATTATTCTGAATATATTTTGTGTCTTTTATTTCTTGCATTTATTTTCTTAAATATTCATGTTTTTAATGTAAGTAGAAGATGATGGTACTTGGTTAGAGGTTGAACATTCTCATCCATGAAATTATTCAAAAGGTAATTGTGATGGTTTTCAATTTCCTTGGTATGTTAAAATTTTATCAATTATTGCACTGTAATTATGATTTATTATGTTTAGTTTTAATTTTTGTTTACTTTTGTGTTACCGTTGATGATATGACATGGTAGGTTTTAGTTGATGAGATACAGGGGAGGTAGAGAAATGTAGTGGAGATCATGAAATTGATGTATATTGGTCATGACATGGATATAGTGGAGGTAAATAGATATATTGGTTAGCAAGTGTATGGGTTGACTAAGATTAAGGTTATGATGATTGTTGATGTTTGTACATTTGTTATTGATGTATGATGTATGTATAATGGTTTATCATATATTCATGTTTTATTTTATTTCATGTCACTTTTTTAATATTTACATTTTTTATTAAATATTTAAAACAAACAATCTGATTTCATGGTGGTTTTTAGAAATAGCCGCTTAATACATCAAAAAAAATATTGAGTGGTTGTTAGGATTAACTGCAGTTTAATACAACAAAAATGAGAAATGTTAAAATATATTTGAAATTATTGAAACCACTACTAAATGAATAGAGATCGTGAATAGGTTTTGGTTTCTGAAATTGTCCTGATACTAATATACGCTAGTTTAAACTGTTGTTAGTCCACCAAAAACTACAAATACAACCCCTTTTGTAGTGTATGGAGATATCCTGGAAGGAATTTCAATACTGTTTATTTGAGAATTTATTTCCCTTGATGTTAATAATTTATTGGTCTTAGGAGATTATGCATCATTTTTAGGGGATCATGTCAACAATGGACTATGCGCCCCAATTTACCAACTTACTTCAATTTTCTCCTTCACTTTATAGTGATGAGACCTTTTGAGATTTTTTTGTGGTTGGGATAAGGAATTATTTTTGGTCATAGGTGAACACATTTTGGTTTACATATTTTTTGAGGCCATGATTCATTCACTTATTATATAGAGGAAAAGGGAAGAGGATACAACCTCTGGTAAGTTTAGTTCTTAAGCCCGTTTCCGAAGCAGATCATCAAGTAGACAAAAATATAAATTCAATAAATCTCACTTTATTACCAATGAGAAATCATGTCACGGTCATGGTTCTTCTTCTTCTAGGTATGGGAGGACTCTCTCAGTATGTTATCAGTGTTTCAGGTTAAGTCATATGTGACCATAGTTTCATTGACTTCTAGTGGAGTTTCATTCTTTCATGAGGTTATGGAACCTCCAATAATTTTCTAAATCTATTTTAATTTACCTAGTGTTCATGGTGATGTCCTGGATCAGTATTCAGTAGCTAGATTTGGTGATTTGCATTATGTTTTTAGTCTATGTTCTTCTAGACGGTTGGGGTGAAAATGTGGTCGATGTTCTCCGGGTCTGCAGAGGAAGAAGAGTGAGGCTCCTCTGGATTGTTAGGGATTTAGATTTTATGGAAGAGACTTGGGGTTATGCTAGCAGAGTCAGGCTCCTACTCAGTGTGTTAGTTATCTAGTTTTTACTAACAATCACCTATATACACTTGGAGGAATGATTTAAGGGTATTTGTAGATGTCTTGGGTGAACCCTCTTGATCAATAGAAGTCAATATCGCTAGGATTTATTTTTTAAGAGATGTGTTGTCTCAATTTGATCCTAGGCATAGATTAGATGAATATATATCAAGGAAACATAAAATATTATCATCTACAAGAATCATTTATATAGTTTAAGAGGGACTGATATAACCTTTTGGATGAGTTGGATTAGAAGGTAGGCCATTTAGACCTAACCATATGTAGTTGGGGATTTATTAAGTCTATTTTATAGTGTTTTTGAAAAAAAAGATTTAAAATTTCTTTTCTAGTGTTATTTCCCAGTTCTAAGTTTTCTTTCCAGGGAACTTCTAGGATCTTCCACCCAAGAGAAAGTTTGTGTTTACAATTAATTTTATTCTAAGTGTGAATCCCATATCTATTACACTTTAAATGAAAGTTACTAAAGATATTATATATGTAAAGGATATGTCGGAGGGTCATTAGGATAAGAAGTTTATTTTCTTGGGTATTTTCCCTTGGGGTTCCCTTGTCTTTTCTCTAATAAAATGAATATGTTATTGCGATTATGTGTTTTTTATCCGAGGATAAACTAAGTGATGGTCAATAATTTTTATCATCTTTCTCATACTAATATTGCATTAGACTGGCTAAAGTTATCCTACTAGTTATCTAAAATATACTTGAGTTTAGTTTATCAACATCTATTTTTAAGGCCTTCTATTGTTCTTTATACTACTTTTAGGACCATAAATGGAATGTAAGAGTATATTATGATGTAATTTGGGTTAATGAATGTTTTTCTAGTGTCTTTAGAACATAATAATTTTTTTATCTATCATTATCATGATTTTTTTTCAATAATATCATAGTATACTCCCATTAGTTGGGGTAAAACTCTCATCCTTTAGAGATCACTTCATATACACTTAGAGAGAAATGAATTAATTCTAGTATTTTGAAGTGTCATTTATGGATTTATAACAACCCTACTTTTATTACAAACATAAACATGATTTATTACATAAAACTTAACTTGATAGAATAAAGAAGATCGAGAGTTTTAGTGTCTTTGGGGCTTAGTATCATTACATAAAAACTTGAAACATGAAATACAACATCTTTATTGAAAACTTCTTTTACATGACCACTACTTTCCTTCGTACTTAGCTTTGCATGGGATAACCTGAGGACATGCATAAGAAAAGGGTGAGTTATAAAGCCTAGTAAGGGAGTACACAAGGAATAACATGAGGAGTACAATACATGTTATACAATAGGCATATCAATATATCATAAGAAAAAGATTAACATACAGGCATGATAACGCATGATAATCATAACATGGGAATGTGGCAACAACACTTAACATGGAGTTAGCATGAGCCAAGGCTCATTGCACATGGAGCATTAGTAAATCCTCATTGCACATAAAGCATGAGTAAACCCTAGTTGCACTTTAATTAGCTTGATTCAACACTCATTTCACATGATGTATCATGATACTATAATTTACCCAATGCATTGGAGCGCTATAAGGGCGCACCCTTCTTAAACATTTCATTTCATGCATAAGTGTGCCACATGGATCATAAAACATGGATTCATAAAACATAACCATTTATTCCACGATGAACAAATGTGGAATTCATACATGAAACTATATAATCAATAAGTAAATGTGCATAAAGGTGAATACCCTTGATAGAGAAATGGGCATGGTATTCACTACACAATGGCATTGGCTTAGAAAATCGGTGTGATTTCGGCAGAGTAACGGTGTGACATAAGAATTCATAAAAACGGTTTATGAGAGAGAAAGGGGTTACTCATCATATTTACATGTAATGGACAGTAAGGTGGTCATATAGATACATGTCCCAACAATTGTAATGGAATTAAGATTCATGATACAAAAGTATTTCTTGAATGTAAATGACGAGAGAGAAGTTCCTTTCGTAATTTCGGCATAGTAACGGGTGTACATGGGAGGCATTTAATTAGAGATAAAGGGGTATCCCATCATTAAAACATAAATAGGGAAGTATGAGGTAGGTGCAAAACCATACCCCAACATTCATAATTAAAAAATGCAAAACAACTTAAAGAAAATTGAACAAAAATGAGAAATAAAGAAAAAACCCTTACATGGAAGTGTGCTTCCAAAGTCTAGAGAGAGACTTGTGAGAGGCATCTTGGGAGCTTTGGGAACCTTGGGAGGATTCTAGAGAGAGTAGGGAAGAGTTTTGACGAACTCTAAAGGCTTTGAGTGGGGAGGAAGTGGGATATTGGATGGGTTTATATAGGAAAGGTGAGAGAATTCTTTATTATTTAGGTTTGGGTCCCCTTACATTAAATTAATCCAAACCACAAACCATACCATGTTTTTTTCCCATGGTTTTTCGAAAAAAGTAAGAGGAAAACAATATTTTATAAGACCAAAGTCCTAACTTCTTAAAATATTAGGGTTGCTTATGTGGAGGTGAGTCACACTCCCATGAAAATTAATTTAAAAGGGCAAGGTGTTGAATAAGTCTTGAGGGGTCCATTAATGCTTAGAAAAGTAATTAAAACAAACCCAAAATCACATTATTTTAATTTAAAAACATATATTGGCCGAACATAAAGATTATAGTATTTTATTACATCACTATTGGGTCATTATGATATCATAAAACACATTATATATTTAAACGGTATTTAATTTTTACCCAAAAATTTGACTGTCCCAGAAAATTATGAAAAATTCACTGATGGATAATTTCGATGTCCTGATTCCAGAAATAACATTTATTTTATCTAAATAATTTTTTAAATATTTTAATTTTCACTTTTAAAATAAAAACTGACATTTATTGAAAATTCATGGGTTTTGACATAAATGGCTTTCAAAACTTAATAAAAATTATAACTGCATTCATAAAATTATAAAAAATTAATTTAATATTATTAATATTATTTTATTAAAATATTATTTAATTAAAAAATCCCTTAATTTAATAAAATATATTTTTAATTATATAATAAATAAAAACACCATTTGTACTTTAAAAATTATTTACAATGTATCAATAATGACAAGAAATTATATTCATTATTATATACAAAAAATAATGTACATGAACATAGTACTACTTATTTGTTACATAACCCCTTAAAATAGCTACATAAGACCTAAGTGTAAGGTGTGCGATGGTGACAGACTCTTGGGGAGGCTCGGATAACATCGCTCGAGTGGTAATTTCAATCAACTTCCAATTTTCCCGTAGACGGTCACGTTCGAGCTTGACATGATGAAACTCAGCTTGGGCTTAGTCAAGGGCGAAGCCCAAAGACGCCACCTCTTTTCCGATCTCTGAAAAATGGGCTTCGTATAGTATAATTCTACTGGATGAGGTTGTCGCTTCCTTTTGAGTAAATTGGATTTGTTAAAGTCTTATATTTATACTAATCATGTGATCACTGTTCAACGGCTATTTTAGCAACGGTCAAAATTCTTAACATAAAACCAAAGAAGTTGACATCTTATAAAAAAATTATATAAAGAGACATTTAATAAGATCAAGAGGGATTTTACATTAATGAGACTTCGGGTCGTTACAATATTCCCCCCTTAAGAAATTTCACCATCGAAATTTTCCTTTTCCCACACTAAAACAAATGTGGGTAACTCAGCTTCATCATTTCCTCCGATTCCCATGTTGCTTATTCAAACTTGTGGTTTCTCCACAACACCTCGACGAGGGGCATTGTCTTATTTTGTAGAACTTTTTCTCTACAATCTAATATCTTCACTAGTTGCTCCTCATAAGAAATATTGTCTTCCAATTGTACCACCTCTGAAGAGAGTACCTGTGAAGGG